>CM066045.1:139669948-140284861 GCA_033557465.1 Ichthyophis bannanicus
GTGTGCTGAAACAGTACAGCTGAAACAGTTAAAACCATCTCCCCTAGTTCCAGAGTCCTTGAAAGGCCAGACAGTGGGATTTCATGTATCATGGAGCTATGGGTATGTGTGCTCAAACAGTTCCATTACATCATCCCAATTTCAGGGAGTCCTGCTGAAAGGCCATCCTAGTGGCCTTTCATGTATCCTGGAGATATGGTCGTGTGCGAAACATTTCAGTACATCTTCCCTATTCCAGGAGTCCTGAAAGGCCATCCCAGTTGGCCTTTCATGTATCCTGGAGATATGGTTCTGTGTGCTGAACACAGTTTAAAACTATTCCCTATTTCCAGGAGTCCTGAAAGGCCATCCAGTGGGGCCGTTAAGGTATCACTGGATATGGTTCTGTGTGCTGAAAACAGTTTCAAACATCGACTAGTTCCAGGAGTCCTGAAGGCATCCCAGTGGCCTTTCATGTATCCTGGAGCTTATGGTTATGTGGGCTGAAACAGTTTAAAATCCCCCTAGTTCCAGGAGTCCTGAAAGGCCATCCCAGTGGCCTTTCATGTTATCCTGGAGCTGGGTATTGTGTCAAACAGGTCATTACATCATCCCTATATCCAAAAGTCCTGAAAGGCCATCCCAGTGGCCGTTCATGTATCCTGGAGATATGGTTTTGGTGCTGAAACAGTTTAAAACATCGCCCCAGTTCAGGAGTCATGAAACGGCCATCCCAGTGGACCTTTCATGTATCCTGGAGATATGGTTTCTGTGTGCTGAAACAGTTTTAAAACATACTCACCTTAGTTCCAGGAGTCCTGAAAGGCAATCCCAGTGGCCTTTCATGTATCCCTGGAGATATGGTTCTGTGTGCTGAAACAGTTTAAAAAACATCTTCCCTATTTCCAGGAGTCCTGAAAGGCCATCCCGAGGGGCCTTTAATGTATCCTGGAGATATGGTTCTGTGTGCTGTGAAAACAGTTTAAACAAAAATCTCCCCTAGGTTCCAGGAGTCCCTGAAAAGGCCATCCCAAGTGGCCTTTCATGTATCCTGGAGCTATGGTTTAGGTGTGCTGAAAACAGTTTAAAACAGCTCCCCTAGTTCCAGGAGTCATGAAAGGCACATCACAGTGGCCTTTCATGTATCCTGGACTATGGGTATGTGTGCTCAAACAGTTCATTACATCATCCCTATTCTCCAGGAGTCCTGAAAGGCATCCCAGTGGCCTTTCATGTATCCTTTGGAGATATGGTTCTGTGTTGCTGAAACAGTTTAAAACATCTCCCATAGGTTCCAGGAGATCCTGAAAGGCCATCCCAGTGGCATTTCATGTATCCTGGAGATATGGTTCTGTTGTGCTTGAAACAGTTTTAACACATATCCCCTAGTTCCAGGAGTCCTGAAAGGCCATCCCAGTGGCCATTTCATGTATCCTGGAGCTATGGTTATTGTGTGCTCATCACACAGTTGTTAAAACAATCTCCCCTAGTTCCAGGAGTCCGAAAGCCCATCCAGTGGCCTTTCATGTATCCTGGAGACTATGGGTATGTGTGCGCAAAACAGTTGCATTACATCATCCCTATTTCCAGGAGTCCTGAAAGGCCATCATCCCAGTGGCCTTTCATGTATCCTGGAGTTATGGGTCTGTGTGCTGAAAAAAGTTCAATTACATTTCCCCTATTTCCAGGAGTCCTGAAAGGCTCATCCCAGTGGCCTTTCACTGTATCATGGAGCTATGGTTATGTGTGCTCAAACAGTTTAAAACATCTCCCCTAGTTCAAGGAGTCCTGAAAGGCAATCCCAGTGGCCTTTCATGTATCCTGGAGCTCATGGGGTTATGGGTAGTGCTCCCCAAACAGATCATTACATCATCCCTATTTCCAGGAGTCCTGAAAGGCCAGTTCCCAGTGGCCTTTCATGTATCCTGGAGATATGGTTCTGTGTGCTGAAACAGTTCATTACATCTTCCCTCTTTCCCAGGAGTCCTGAAAGGACACATCCCAGGGGCCTTTAATGTATCCTGGAGATAGGGTCTGTGTGCTGAAAACAGTTTAAAACATCTTCCCTATTTCCAGGAGTCCTGAAAAGGCCATCCCAGTGGCCTTTTCCTGTATCCTGGAGATATGAGTTCTGTGTGCTGAAACAGTTTGTAAAACATCTTCCCTATTTCCAGGAGTCCTGAGAAGGCCATCCCAGGGCCTTTCATGTATCCTGGAGATATGGTTCTGTGTGCTGAAACAGTTTTTAAAACATCTCCCATAGTTCCAGGGAGTCCTGAATAAGGCCATCCCAGTGGCATTTAATGTATCCTGTGAGAGCTATGGTATATGTGTGCTGAAACAGTTTAAAAACATCTCCCCTAGTTCCAGGAGTCCTGAAAGGCCATCCCAGTGGCCTTTCATGTATCCTGGAGCTATGGTTATGTGTGCTCAAACAGTGCCTTCATACATCATCTCCTATTTCCAGGAGTCCTGAAAGGCCATCCCAGGTGGCCTTTCATGTATCCTGGAGCTATGGTTTTAGTGTGCTGAAACAGTTATTACATCTTCCCTAATTCCAGGAGTCCTGAAAGGGCCATTCCCAGTGGCCTTTAATGTATCCTGGAGATATGGGTTCTGTGTGCTGAAACAGTTTAAAACATCTCCCCTAGTTTTTTTTTTTTTTCCCCCAGGAGTCCTGATAGGCCATCCCAGGGGCCTTTCATGTATCGTGGAGCTATGGTTTAGTGTGCTTGAAACAGTCATACATCTGCCCTAGATTGCCAGGAGTCCTGACAAGGCCATCCCAGTGGCACTTTTCATGTATCCTGGAGATATGGTTCTGTGTTGCTGAAACGTTTTGTACACATCTCCCCTAGTTCCAGGAGTCCTGAAAGGCCATCCCAGTGGCCTTTCATGTATCCTGGAGATATGGTTCTGTGTGCTGAAAAAAACAGTTTAAAAAAACATTCCCATATTTCCAGGAGTCCTGAAAGGCCATCCCAGTGGCCTTGCATGTATCCTGGAGCTATGGTTAGTGTGGCTCAAACAGTTCATTACATCTACCCTATTGCCAGGAGACCTCAAAAGGCCATCACAGTGGCCGTCCACTCATCCTGGAGATAATGGGTTTGTGTGTGCCATAAAGAGTGTAAGAGAGTCCTCCCTTCCCCAGGAGTATGTGAGGCCATAACAGTCGGCTATCACGTTCCCCTGGTTGATATGGGTTGTGGCCTGTGCATAAAGAGGTTAATAGATCCTCCAGTTCCCAGGAGTTAAAGTGAAGCCACCACACTTGGCAATAACGTCACCCTGTTGATATGTTTGTGTGGTGAATTAAAGAGTTTAAATAGAGCATCCCGTTCCCCAGGAGGTTCAAGTGAGGACATCATCACAGTGGTCTATCACGCACCACCCACTGTGATATGGTTGTTGTGTTGAATAAAGAGTTTAATAGAGCATCCCTTTCCCCAGGGAAGTTAAGTGAGGCCATCACAGTGGTCTATTCACGCACCCTGGTGATATGGTTGTTGTGTGTCTAACCCAGTTCAATACATTCTACCCCTATCTCCAGGAGGCGATGACCTGGGTAAGGTCACTTGTTCTATGATCCCACTGCAATGGGATATGCAGCTGATGTGTGGCACAACACGCAACCCTATGGGGCCGTATGCCACATTGCATTGGTGGTTATAGCAGTAACATGTTGTGGTAGTTTATGACAGGGAAGTTGCACCTCTCACATAGTCTGTGAGGTCACTATCTCATCACACATGTCTGTGATGTATCACGATGAAAAGCTATGTGCACATGTTGATGTGTGTTAGGTACAAACACCCCATGGACCTAGGCAAAAATATTCCCAAAGGCCGTAACAGAGCCATATTCCCCTCACTTTATGCATAGTTAGGTTACCCATCCTCACACCTCCTACAAATCCATTACCTTGTAGCAGATGTGAACAGAACTGATGTTGTAGGAAAGATACAGTCACCTCTTGTGGTTGGACACCACAGACACAAGCAGCCACATGAGCACAGGTGGCAATTGCGTAGTGTGTTTGTTTGGTGTCTGTCCATGGTTATCAAAATACACCTGCTGTCATCATACAGGTCATGAGGTCATAGTGCCATTTCTACAAGATATAGGCCAGCATACATGGGCACGGTAAGCTCAGATAAGGGCACCTGCAGTTGTTGTATGTTTGTTTAGGCTGCTCTACCAAACATACCCCATACATACTACTACCCCAAACTGACTATCACACAGGAGGGCCAGCCAACATGGGTGGAGGTACAGACCCTCCACAGCACATGATCAGTTTTGTAACCCTTTCCTGCCCTTCCTCATCCCAATGTTTCCCACAGTGTGACTTAGCCATGTGTTAGCTGCTTGATAGCATAGTTTATTGCCTGGAACAGGTGGTCGCAAGACACAGCAGGATGCACAAATTAACAAAACATCCCTGTCCCCCTTGGGTTCTGTCGCATTCAACAATCTGCTCCAAGGTATCCCTTCACCCGCTCCTGGTGTGCAAAACATACACAACAAGAGATGCAAATATTGGACAGCAAGTAGCATCACGCAAGCACCATGGCATGGCTCCAGAGATGACATATGTGACGCTGACCAACATTGGTGAGTAGGCTCAGTTGGTAATGGTTGTTGTACACATGTGATAAACACATTCCATGTGCCCATGATGATCCCCTGTGACAGGTGTTGAACTATGCAATACATGAAAAAAACAACAGTGAAGCTGAAGTGTCCAGACCAAGGACACACTGTGCTAGGTTTCGGGAGCCCACCCACCCGACGTAAGAGCTCACTCATGCTCCCACCCATATTAACTCACACACACAGGTTGAGGATCTGAGAAAGAAAGGGAGGGAGATGCGCCTGCACACATGGCGCATAACCTTGAGCGCGTGAGGAATGCTGAATCATCACATGGTGATGGTGCATATGATGACATGGCTGCCCACCATCAGAGGTCACAGTGGCCCATCAGTGTGCATGGTACCTGCTTGGGTACATGTGATGTGTCACTCACATCTACGTGTGCTGATGACTTGCATCTTCCACAGATCATGATGACAGTGACGAAGACCCCCGTACCTCTGCCTATGCCCTCCGAAGGCACACCTCCCGCGCTGCCGTGGTGGTGGTAGTCCTGTACACCATTGGTGAGGAGGAAGAGGTTCCTGCAGACGACACTGCGGATGGGGTCTTGGGGGATGCTGGGACGGAATGTGTGGGTGCCAGGTTCACAAGGGGGGGTGAGGGCGCAGGTGATGTGGGTGGGGGGGAGGTGGTGGGGGGTGTTGGGGAGGAGTCAGGGGGGGAAGAGTGGCCACAGGGTGTCTGGGAGAGTGACATAGAGGACAGTGCAGCACAGGGCACTGTTGGCTCCCGCCATCAAGGGCAGGTGGCTCCAACATCCAGGGCCCCACACACAGTGCCTGCAGATGCCCCCCCACAAACACCAGGAACCATGGGTGTGTGTGTGGTGGCAGATGTGTTGTACATCTGTGTGAGGCTCTGGATGCACTGGAGCAGCGGGTGCACCGGTTGGTGCACCTGCAGGAATGGATGGCGGGAGCCATGGAGAGGGTGGTTGCTGACAGTGAGCATCTGCCAGGTCGGCAGCCACCCCCGGAAGGGCGGCACAGGCAGCATTGCTGGTGCCTGTGACGTCGACACTTGTGCCCTGTGCTGCGCGGTCCGCCAGCTCGGGGCAGGCGGTGGGGGGGGGGGGTCATGTGGGGGTTCGGGGTTAGTGTGTTGGGAGTGTGTTTATGCGGGGTTTGTGTGCGGGGGGGGGTAGGGTTTGTTTTGGTGGGTGGGTGATGGCATTTTCCCCCTACCCTAGATATGTATATAGTTGTATTTTTGTTTGTACATATTAAAGTATTTTTCTGAACCCTGTAATGGTGACGTGTCTCACGTAGCATATGACTATAGGATGCCAGCATGTCATATGTGTGCAGCCACATACATTCCTGACGGGTAAAACATGCGTATGATACCTCAATTGGCACCACATGCAGTGTGTCGGGAAACTCATGTGTGTAGGTGTGTGATAGCAGGGTGCTGCATTACATGTTACCATGTAGTGGCTGCCCCACAGACGTACTTGCCACAGGGATGCATATACATGACCCACATGTTCTCACATATATGAGCCGGCAAAATATGCGGCTCACAAATGTCTGCCTCTGTAACATGCATCCCTATGGTGGGTTGGGGTGCATGTGACCACTTATATAGGTGAGGGCCACAGGTCACACATATGGCACCAATGTGTCGTGTATGACGGGTTGCAGATGGTGATGTGTATGGAACATAAACAGGCCATTTATAACACAGTACCCTGTGTCCACAATCAAGGGTGGTGGACCGTGGTTCTGTAGAGCCGCAGGGCAGTCAGGTGTTGGAAATATTCCTAATGAGTGTGGCAGAGATATATATGAATTGGGAGATATCCTGTCAGCGTGACTGAATTTTCGGCCCTCCAGGGCGCGCTTTTGAGAGACCTGGATTACACCTCTGCCATTTTGGAATGTGAGTGGGCAAGGCGCAGATGTCCCCGACATCAAACATGTTACCTAGAGTATGTCATATTCCTCCTCACCTCTCCCCACCACCAACATATTGCCATTGCCACCACCCGTTACTGCTGGTGAGAAACAGGGAGCAATGTTACGCATTCCAAATAACCATCCGATGTCTGTGACATCTGCACCCAGCCCAAAATAAATCGTACATGACAGAGGTGTAAGGCAGCGCTCTCAAAATCCAGTCTTGGAGGGACACAAACCAGAAGGTGGTCATGATAATTGTAATGGTGAGATATATATCGCCAGCATATACATGAGGGCTATGCTCAGAACCTGACTGGTCTGCGGCTCCACTGTATCACGGTTGCACACGCATGTCGTTCATGGATGTCTGTGCACACTGTGCCGCTGCAGGCGCAGAGGCTGTGGTGACACATTGTGCTAGTGAACATCACATATGTGTGGATCATGGAAATAGTATATGTGTGTGGCAAAGTAGCTTATGCAGTGGACATGGTTGCAGATCCTATGGTCCTCCCACCCCCCTCTCAGAGAATACACATGGGACCAAATGGACACTATTTGGAAAGAGACTATGTATCTATTTTTGGACAGCTGTTTATTATCACAGCAATTCTATCATATAAAACTATTGTTACAAACATGTGTGTAAGACATATCAAAGATCCCCCCAAGCCAATGACATAACACAATCACTCCATACTAATAACATATGTCTACTTTCACTTATTACCGATTCCAAGCCGCAATAACAGAAAATACTATGTACATAGTTGCTAAAAATGAACAGTGCAACAGAGAGAAACCTTTGGTTTCGTGCTGTACATCTCTATATTATCATAGGTTACTGACGGCGTGGTCGGCCATGCCTGCCACGTCGGGCCCCTCTCCCTGGCAAGGCTATATCCTCCTCCGGATACATTGGTGGTGCAGGTGCAGCTCGGATCAGAACATCACGTATGCCCTCAAGGGCCTCACACAGGCGAGTTAGTGGCATGGCTACGACCCCTCATTTAATGTCCGGATCGCAGCACTAAAATCCCTGGTGTTCCTCTCCACAGCACAGCGAATCCGCTCCAGAACACGTCGATTGGCTGTGAATGGGACACAGGGTGGTCAATGAACTACCTCTCCACGAAAACACCTTCATAAAGCAACATGTCATACACATACCACACTAATGCTAATGTGATAGTGCTGAGTCATATGGGAACATGGTTAGGGGTATAACACATATATCGCAGTGTACTACAACTAATAGAAACACAGAGAACACTATACAGGAAGAAGATGTGGGAGGACAACACAACAGTCATACAATAGCTTCTGCGTACACACCCACATACTACTGACGTGGCAACAGAATTGGGCAAGGACAGTCATCTCATATCCATTATTTAGGTCAGGTGCAGCATGCAGCAGCCATAAACACCTCAGATGGCCAGAAGCATTGTTGTACCGAGGTGTGTTTGGGAATGTCTGCACAGGTCATGTATGGGTCCAGGGTTTTGCTATATGTGGCATAGAGATGCACATGAGCTGTTGGGGCATGTTATGACAGGAACTGTGTGTTATGTGTTTATGGAATTTGCTATTCTCCATGAGATGTTTGTACTGGATGTAGCCTCATGGGATGCCATATATTTGTGTAAGACTGTGTGACGGCAAATCAGGTTTGGCCTGCCCTAATGATTGTTTTATGACATGACAATGTATGGTCTGATGGGTTACATTGTCAGTATAAGGGCTGGATGTGGGGATGTACACATTATCCGTATTTGCTGGTCCTTGGAATTGCCTGGTGCAAGGACTACACTGATATGTATGCTTGGTGGTGTACAAAATGTACGTGAGCTGATGTTGGGGAATGACTAGAATGTGATGGTGCTGACAGATGTTAATCCCGTGAAGCATTTACGTGTTTTGTGGGAGTGGGTGATACCTTATGAACATAGCTGCTTATGTGAGTGTAGTTGAGGATAGACATTGGCATGCTGAATACGTCATTGATAGTGTGGGATGTCAGAGACCTACTACACGGAATAAATGGTTATGTTAAAGCAAATGTGACAATGTAGAGTGGATAAAACAGTACAATAGAGCTGTCTGGACACATAAACATCAGACTATGGTGAGTGAGCAGAACTCTTGCACAGGCATTGTGAACGTGGATGCAGCAATTAGGACATGGAAAACAGTCATAACAACTAGACAACATATGTTTTCCCCTTTCTCATTTGACATAGCATATGGATCCTTACAGGCTGAGCTTCAGTATGTTTATTTTTTACCTTGCTGTAAGGGATAATGTATGTATGACAGTACAGATTGGTCAGATATCTCTATCTACCCACTGGCCAGTACCTATACAGTGTTGTGTCAAATTCCCTAGTTGCCTTTTGTGTCTCCAATAACACATTTCGACTAGGTAATGTTTTTCTTTGGTTGCTTGCTCTATGATGATGTATCTGGTTATTTTGTAAAGGAGATGAGGTCTTCAGTTTATGTTATTTCTCATTGGGCTTGACAATTGCTATCATACACCATTTTGTTATGTGTGGTCTTTGTGTAATGCTCTATTGTTTGCATTCGGAAAGGAGGGGTGGGGTGATGTGCCAATTCTGGTAATGTTGTGTGGATACGTGGTGTATGATATGGTCTCAACATGGCAAGCTTATGTTGTAGTTAGTCATATGTGTTTAGGTTTATTTTGCAGCACAGTAATTGTTCACGGTTTTGGTCCTTGTTTAACCATTTGTTGAGAAATAGACATGCGTCATACTCATTACTGTATGGTTGCATACAACACATATTGCAGGTATGACACGTATGATACTGGGGACCATCACACGGTATGGGGACATAGGCCCACAATTTAACTGGGACACACATGCTCACAGGCCTATCAATCTGTTGCTGGATTGTTGGCCTTACAGTAAGGGGACATGGTGTTTTCCTTTTCTGTCTGGATTACAGTCTATGTTATGTCTTTCTGTACAGAGGAAATTGAGGAATGTTCTCTCCAAACAAGCCATCAGGTTCATACTGTACGTTTGAGACCCCTCTGTAGATCCGTATCTATGGTTGACCTGACATATTTTCGCACCTCTCTCCATATGCTATGTAATTTGACACCTGCAGATGCAGACTGTGGGGAATGCGGTCTTTGTGCTGTTACATCACAGAGGAGGGTTGCATTGCTATATATATGGTATGTTTGTTTCTTTAACTATCATTTAGATGTCATGCTGTGGTTTACCAGACATCTGGGTGTCTGCAATGAGGTAGACTGTTGCAAGGGCAAGTGTTGATCTTTCTCATGACAACAACATGGTGGCCCTTATACAACATTCCTTTTAGGCCTGCATCTGTGGGTGTCAACTGACCTTCGGTGATTCTGTTTTGCGTCATAGTAACACCATATATTATACCCCACACCATTCTTTCACGAAACAATATCCCACCAACATGAGCCATACATGTGATATATGTGGTGGTTATGTTGCAACATTCACCACACAAACACCAACTAGTGACTATTGGTGTTTATTTTGGAATTATGACTGTCGTATGTCACCCACCTTCAGCATCGCGACGTGCAGATACGCCATGGGACCTTAACTCCGCCATCATCACCTGAGGGTCAGGGCTCTCGGTGTATACTTGCGGCCTGGGTCCTTGGATGTTCTCCCTTGATGCTGCCCCTAGTGGTGATATACTGGGTACAGGTGGCTCTATGGGCTCATCAACAGCACTTGTGCTGCCCCTGAGACAGCAGGTTCATCCTCCAACACACTCATTGGCACTGTGATGTCAAAGTCACCCTCTTCCTCCACCTCCTCCTCCTCCTCCTCTTCCTCTCCCATTTTACTGTAGTCACCTGCATATTGAACAATAACAAGGAAAACACATATGTTTCAACATAATCATATCTATATATGTGTGGCACAGACACCACAGAGATGATGGGGTGGGTATGTGCGTGTGTGCTGCGTACCCGACCCATGACACCCTCCCATACATGTTTGTCTACGTCATTCAGCTGTTTCTGGGGCACATGTGTGTCGTGTGGCCATGCACATGTTGCATATTTTCCATGTGTATATTTGGAGTGCCATGCCACATGTGTCCCCCATCACATCCCTTCCCCTATCTGTACAACATATGTCCACACATGTGTGAGAATACATCACCCTTACACTTGTTTGGACCATACATTGCCTGTTTATGTTTAATTATGCCATTGAAATATTGTCTCTAGACATACTATATGCTCATTGTTGGATATGTTTGGCTGTGACCCATTGTGCCGTGGATCCCATGTAGCCAGCACCTGTGGCCCACTGAGAAGCACATGTAGCACTGTGCAAATAGTATGTCACACACACGTTACCTGATTAGTGTGCCACAAAATCATATGGTGCTTTGCAATCACAGATGTGCAGGTTGGATAGGAATTGTTGTGTGTAGTTTTGGAAACAGATGGGGAGGTTGCTGTTTTCGAGGGACACATATGTAATATTGTGACAGGGCATGGCAACAACACAGTTTTGTGCATGGCCATAACACACACATGTGACACCACTTTTTAAACATGGTGTGGATTGGGTCACAGGTATGGGAGTGTCTGTGCAGCTGAATGATGTGTACTGAAGGGACATTGTGAACCTGGCAATTACTATACATACCTGCATCAGGATGTGCCGTGTCAAGGGCCTCCGGCAGTCCACGGAGATAGATGTGGCCCAAACGTGTTGCCAGCTCTTGTTCCAATGGTGTGAGTGATGGGATAAAAGGGCCCCCACCACCTGTGCCATGCGCATGTTGTCTTTCAGCCACCATGTGCTGGCGCACCCCTCTTTTTATATCCGAGTACCTCTTTTTGAGGCTTTCAACATCCCTTGTGGGGCCCCCTGCCTCTGCAATTGCAGCACGCACCTCCTCCCATACTGCCATTCGGGTGGCCACTGTTGTGCGACTGCTGAGCCTGCCAAATAAGAGGTCATAGTTTTCAATTACATGCGAGAGTAGGATATAGTTCTCTCTATCACTGAAGCGTAGAGTTCTTTTTCGCTGTGGACCAGGCACAGGTACCCTTTGTCTCTTCCCAGTTTGGACATATTGTGCAGGCTGTGGCCCAAAAGATGGTCCTGCATGTCCCTCCCTAGGATGTGCAGTCTGTAGCGTCGGTGTATCACCCACCACAGGTTGGGACACATCCTCCACACCCTCACCCTCACCCTCACCGTCTCTCTCCCTCTCTCTCTCCATCTCTGTATGTTTTAAATGCTCCTTTCAACAGAACAGCACTCACTTAAACAAAACAGAACAATACACAGCATGCAATACAGACTTACAGAATGTTACAGTACAGGACACAGTAAAGGACACAATAACAAAGGGAACAGAAATATTATCTTAGCACAAGGTGAGGAATCTACTCTGCTCCTGACTATCTTACACTGCCTCTCTCCGCTGCCGTACTCCCTGGACTGACTCTCTCCCTCCTTCCTCTGGACTACGCCCACCACAGCCTCTCTAACTATAGATTTTGTTATCCCTCACTGTGCTTCTTTCCTGTGCAGTAGTCCCACCACTGTCTCTGTTTCAGACTTTATCTATGACACCCTCTCTCTCTAACTGTGACTCCTTTCTCAACCCTCAACGTGATGCACGTGTGCAGGCCTATTTATAGTGTATTGCCATGTGTCTTCCATTGCACATGCGCAATTGGGGCGGGCGTGACGCTCGTGCGTTGGGCGCGTGCTCGCCAACGCATGGGTGGCCGTACGCGGACAAACGCACATGCGCCCTGAGACACTGTACTGCGCATGTGTCGCAGTACGCATGCGCACTACAACGACTACCGCATGGGTGTCTGTGTTTTGTGCGCATGTTCACGCCGGTGCACATACGTGTGGGCACGCACTGACCGACGCCCATGCGTAGAGTGGCGCACGCGCGCCACCAACGGGCATCGCATGCGATCAACTGCGCATGCGCAGTGTGCGCAAACCACACACCCCAGAATAACATATATTACCATCACAACATTACCCACGTTGAGGGTTGTAGAGGAAGAGCAGGAGGAGTGTGGTTGGTGTGGAGAAGAACGAACGTCTATGCAGTTGTACTAGCGGATTGTATTGGGGTTTGTATATCTTATTATATTGTGTTGTGTGTGTATTGTCAGTTGTTGTTTTTACTTTTGGATACTGTATAGTGTGTTTTGTGTGTTTGTTAGAGTTTGTGTGGTTGTTAGAGTGTGTTTCGGTAGTGGGACGGGAGGAGTTTATGGCAGCAATATATGCTTATGCATGTGTCCTGAGTGGTGGGCAGATGCTGCGGTTGCCGGACAGGGGAGATGGTGTCCACGGGGCTGCAGCACAGGGCATGGGTGTAGTCCCGCAGCAACTCAGACCTGCAGCTGTGGAGGTGGTCCAGCCATGTGCTGTGCGTTCACGGCACAGACGGCGTGCCGAGGTGCAGGCTCGGCAGCCACGCCTCTACAGGCCCAGGGCACAGCTCCAGGGCATGCGTGAGGACCAGGTCATCTCCCTGTACCGACTGAGCACAAGGGCTATTAGGGAGCTTTATGAGGATTAAGACCTGACCTCGAGCCCCTGACTGATCGGTCCCATGCAATACCAGGTTTAGTCAAGCTCCTTGCTGCTTTACATTTTTTTGCCTCTGGCTGTTTCCAGTCATCTGTGGCTGCAGTGGGTGGCATGAGCCGCCCATCCTTCTCACGATGTCTCCACCACGTACTGCGTGCCATGGTCAGCCGGGTGGGGAATTACATAGCCATTCCCCACACTAGGCAACAATGGGGGACCCTGAACCAGGCCTTTGAGACATTAGCAGGGATACCACACGTGATGGGAGCTATTGATTGAACACATGTTTGCCCTGGTCCCGCCTAGAGACAGGGAGGTGGCGTTTCGCAACCGCAAACACTACCATTCCTGAATGTTCAGGTTGTATATGATGCTAATCTGCATATTCTGAATGTGGTCCCTAGGTTTCCAGGGTCCACCCATGACTCCTATATCCTGCATCACTCGGCAATCTTCACACAATTTGAGGGCGGACGTTATGGGGACTGTATTTTGCTGGGTGAGTATGTCATGTGTCGTAATGTATGTATGTGTTTGTAACTTTCTTTATGTCTACTCACATAGCTAGCAAACTCGTTTAAAACCATAAACTTAGATCAACATATGAGCAATGTTTGTTTGGGGACTGTTGTATCTTTAGATTATTACAGGGGTATAGACGTACACATACAGCAGCTACAAACAAACATAGACCATCAGACTCCTAGCATTATATGATCCTGACATTCACAGGGTGTGCAGGTGACAACACCCCTGTGCATGTGGCTAGGCTGTTGCACAATCCCTCATAGTGTGTGGTAATATCAACTGCACACATTCTGAGGGGGGGGTTTGGCCCTCATATGCACGTATCATGATGGGTCATTGCCAAATAATGCTTGTATGTCATTTAACCTTGTGATAATTGCTCATCCATTCAGGTAACCCTTCTCATGTGTGTGGGGTTCACACACTCACTCTGGACTGTTGTTGCTACCCAGGAGCCAGTATATAATATGAGGGGTTTTTTGGGAATATCTGATGTATGCTTTTGCCCTTTCCAGCTAGCAGCACTCGTGTGGATATGTATGGTCACGCATTTGGCCTATGTCACAGCAGGGGTGTAACGAAGTATATTTGGTGCTAGTACCTTGGCCTACTGTAGATGATCATGATTTAGCCACATATTGGCCAGTGATCCTCATGTAGTTTAACATATTGGAAAGGGGATGCCTGAAGCTGTGGGCTATGTGTGTGCATACAGAGTTGTATTGTTTTCAGCTACACATGACGGTAATGTACCGATGTGTATCTCTATGAGGTTAAGACATGAGTAGTACAGTGTGCAGGTTTGCAGACCCCACCTTCAGTGGGATGTTCCCAGGATAGACACAGTGCACAGGATTGGTATTTAAACAATTTATGTTTAGCAATATACAGCATAAGGACACAGAGTATGAGATCTAGATATGTTGCCCGTACAGGACAGGATGCATCTAGGTGATATGGTTCACATTATCACCAGCCTCCATGGCATACATGTTCTGTTTTTTTCCCACCCTCTCATGGCAGCATATTTTACCTAGGTTACTGTTCAGACATACAATATGAACATGTGACACGTGAATCGTTACTATCGTCTCTCATTGGCAGGGGTGCCAATGTGGACAGTCAATGCATTACAATACCCATGTCGCGCACACACACACACAATATGTTACAGTATAGATGGAACTGTTGGGGTATTTCCCATGAGTGTACTTACTTTCTAGGCTATGTGTTCCTTTTCTAACAGCATATGTGTTTTTTACAGCTCATTAATTGTTCGGTTATATGTTGATGTCAGGATTTGTTTTGTGTAGGGTTACTACATCTTAACATATGTCAGTTATGTTGAATATTGACACGCACATTTCTTTTTATTTCCAAGGTGATGCAGGATATGGGTGTCGCCCCTGGCTGCTGACCCCTGTACGTCAGCCACGGACACGTGCAGAGCGGAGGTACAATGAGGCCCATGCCTCCAGCCGCTCAGTCATCGAGCGTACCTTTGGCGTGTTGAAAAGTCGCTTCAGGTGTCTGGATAGGTCAGGCGGGGCCTTACAGTATAAGCCAAGGACTGTTGCAGAGATAATCATAGCCTGTTGCATCCTGCACAACATTGCTCTCAGGCACAATATCCCTGCAGAGATTAATGAGGATCTGGAGCAAGATCCAATGTGCCCCCCTGTACGTGCCAGTGGTGACACACAGGATGGCACAGCAGTCAGACGGAGGTTGATTGGAGAGATCTTCTCATGTGCATATTACCTACCAACACAGCTTTTTAATCCTATGTGTGTTATGCTTACAGCAGTTACAGTTTATGTCAGGATATGATTTGTATGCGACACCACATTAGTATTTTAGTGCTAATTCACAACTCACATATAGGCATGTGTGAGGCACAAACAATGTGGCCAGTACACAACAGCATTTGGTGCCAGATGATGTGGGTGGTTGCTCATACGGCTGTGTGTGATTTTTAAGGTTAAAATTACAGTTAGTGGCTGCCTGTGTTAGCACCTGTTGTTGTTGTTGAGCACAAATGATGTTTTGTGATGATATGGGTGGATAACAGTGTTAGCCATATGGTGAGATGTTCACAGTGTGAGACCAGTCCACGTTTGGGGACATTAGTCCAGTGGGTTGAATTTATATGTTTCACCTTTGGGGTGTACATTTGGTTCTTACACTCCTGTCAGCTGGCTATGTGTTGCTTTGTTATTATGGCCGTATCAGGACATACATATCACAGGACAGATGCTTAGTAGTAGTTTCTGCGGATATTAGGGTATCTATGTGTAGGGTGTTAATGTCACCCTACAGTGTGTCGGAATGTATACTGCACCAGAAAGCCATGACATGGACATGTTATAGGATGGGGATCTGAGCATTGTCCAGCCAGAGAGGTAGTATTGCCACATTTACATGTAGGCGAATTGACCTTAGGTACAGTGCTACATATGTACACAGATACAGAGGATAACCTACCCCATATCAGCGAGGGGTGCGTTACAGTGGGCAGGATGAGCACAGAATGTGTTGGTGGCTTATGGTTGTGCAGAATTCTCAGGGAGTACATGGCATATCTTGCTGATAAATTCTCAACATATGCCATCATGCCTCAGCTACAGGCTGGGTATGTGAGCAGTGTAGGATAGTACAGTCCACATTACATAGATTGCATAGATAGTCGGACAGGGAAGGGGAGGATTATGTTGGCAAGGAAAACCAGACATATGTGAGAGTTGTTTCTCTGAGGTACACATATTGGCTATCCATGCGTTGACATTCTCAATGACACACAGTGTGATGGCATGCAGCCATCATGGTTTGCGTAAAAAATATACATGCCATTGGTGTTTTAATGACATGACGCACACATTGACAGCTATCTGTGGAGATCATCAGCAAATAGCTGTCACTATGATTCAAGGTATGACATCTACACACCAGGATATGTATTTGGTCCCTGCATACATGAGACACTCGTGCATATTCCATATGTGTTTCCAGAATTGTAAGCGACTTTGCATTCAACATTGACACACCCCTACACAAAGATAGGGGGCATTGTTGCCAATATAGTGGATCTGTGTGACTCGTCTGTACTTTGTGATGAGGTGCAAACATGGTGGTTTCTGACATGTCTGTTGATCTTTCTGTACAACAACACAGAGGTACGATGGGGACAGGATTGATTATGGACACCTGAGGATAGCCTCCTACAACTCTGTGCTGCCTCTCACATGTGAGAGATCTATACATTGTGATAGGGAGCAGTCAGACATTAGGTGATGGTGTGGGGTATGAGAGTTGTGGACAGGAAGGTGCAGTGTGTGATACTCTTGTAGAACATGACATGTTTGTTACTGTTGTGTTTCCCAATGCACAGGACATAGTTTATTCAGATGCTGTTGATGTGTTGGATTGGCATGTGACTGAACATCACCCAATATGCTTTGCGTTGGGGTAGGTGGATGTACAGGGAGATTGTGTGTGCCTGGGGTCATGTGGAAAACATATCTTCATTGCTCCATCATATTGGGCAGATGGTGTGTTGTTTTGTGTTTCACTTCAGGCTCCATCACCCATCCCTTGCTGTTGTCACACATATCCCCATGTGTTTGTGTTCAGCATGTCCTGTGCCACACTGTATATGTGACAGTTACAGCATATCTGCATGTGTGTGTATTTAAGGTTTGTATTTGGTTTGCCTGCACTTGCTCCCTACCCCAACATTGTACCATAAGCCAACAACAGGGTATTATTGCCGGTTCACGGGGCCTTTATATGTCTAAAGGTCCACTTGGACACATACAGGCCATGTGTTGCAGCTGGAATGCAGAAATATGCATACTTTGTGTGTGGGTGATTACAGGTTGCCTGTGTGATGAGACACTCTTCAGGCATAGTACATTATCATGTACTGTGAGGGGACTGTGCACCTGGGGGGCAGTTGTGACTGTGGTATGTGTTCCGTAGTGCTGTTTACCTTATGCGTATTATCAACATGTGTTGTGTGGTGTGCGACAAAATGTGTCTTGTGTTCTGAGTCACCACTGATGTTCACCTTTATTTATTTTCAGATATGACCATAATGTGGACATGCATCAGCAGCGGCTTGACCTTTTGTTTGTACACGGACTGCTGAGATTCTCTGCCTTCACTGTCACCTCTTATTGCTGTGTAGTGGTTCATGGGATTGCTGACATACACCTGATGCACACACAAGGTAAGTTGCACATTTGTTAATTGCAGATTTGTATCTATGTTTACCTGTTGATGAATCATAATTGTCTTATATGCATATAATGTTTCCTCTATGTGCACATAAACAGATGCATGTCGTGTGTAGCTGTGACACACCTGTGTGACACGAGCATGGACATGACCATACCCATGTTTTACCCATGTGTGTGTTTCGGATTAATGATGTCATCACCAATGTTTTGTTGAGTAATGTACTGTGTGGTTTCACATACCTTTCTTGTGCATTTGCAAAGGTGTAACGGTGTGCATTGTGTGGTGTTTTTCATAGGTGGCTAACAAGAACATACGTATCCTCTCATGACACAGGGCTGAGTACATACCGGACACATCTATTACAGTGCATCTGGTGTCACCATCACCCACCTTTTGAAGAAACAACACCATAGACATTTTACACCAGAAAGTGGCCCATTGGATGTTTTACCTCTGCGAGTGAGACATATGACTGCGATGGACAGTATTTCTATTAAGCTACTTAATTCTCCATTACAGAGGTGTTCTCTGCACTGTTTGTGTGATGTTTCTGCAGGGAGTCCTGCTCATTGTTGAGAACACACATGAACTTTCAAAGACAGTGGAATGTTGACATGTCACGCTTGACTATTCCTAGCCATATTTGGTGGAACACTATTAACCTCACCTGTTGGATTGCACATAGTATTGTTACTTTTGGCAGTGTTCCCCCCGTGTGCAGCAGCAAATGACATGGATAGTGCAGCTGATCCATTCGAACACAGTTTTAGTATTGTTAAGTTTTGGCCCTGGGTGTGACATGCCACCCAGGATACCCTCATCTTTTTCTTCCTAATCAAGCATATACCCATGTTTGCGCCATACAGCCAACGATGGAGCACTCCTATTGTGTATGTCCACCTGCTTTCCACATGCACATGCTACAAGTGTTACCTCAACAATGATTTTGGACACACGACCATCTTTAATTAATGTGGTCAATGTGACAAGGGTGTTTACGTGCATGTGTGGCATCACTGTCTCATGTTGCACTGTGGATGGTGCTTTTGCATATGACGGACTATGTTTGTGAGACAAAACATGTGGACCTCAGACTTCTTTGTGGCTCCGTATAGGATGTTTGGCCCTCATTTCCTTGTTCAGATGCTGCTTATTGTGTTTGTTGGATGTGCAGACGTGACAGTCTGCATGTATGTCAACACCTTGCATTTCCCATGTGCACAGTCCAGGCTATGCCCTGTGGTAGGGACACTCACATTGCGACATGATGTTTGCAGTGTGGCAATGTGGGTCACCGTTGCACTTCGTCAATTGTGCATTCCATGTATTATGTTATATGTGGCCAAACACTGTCTACTCTGAAAAGGTTGCAGGGCCACCTCCTTCATGGTGGTATATGTATAGGTATGGGAAGGTAGTTGAGTTTGTATTTTGTTTGTGTTCATGTGCCTGTCCTACCTGTTGCATATACTCATTGTGATTTTGAGGAGAGTTTGTGTCTACATTGTTGCAGCTTTGATTCCTAGCTCAGACATTATGTGAGACCTCACACATTACTTTCCCAGCGTGATTTTCACAATAAAACATTTTCTCAACATAGGCTTTTTTGGTTTGGTTGTCTCCTGTGTTGCAAGATGGATATGGTTTGAGGGACACATGATGTGTGTTGTGTCCTCAATATGCAGCGCCAACTCTCTACATGCACTCATATGTGCATTACACCTTTGCAGCATGCAGAATCAGGTAGGGGCTGGGGGTCTGCTGCCCAGTGCATTGTATGCAGTGGCTGCACATTATATCTCATGCTCTTCATTTGTGTGGTGGATGAATTAACTTTTCTGTGTGAGTTAGATTTATGCCCTATTAGAGGGGTTTCAATATTCCATCAGAGATGCACTCACCTTCATATTATGATGGCACTGACTACACTATTTGTGATGTGTATACCAAATAAAGATATTTATTCCACATACATGTGGCTCTTTTGGTGATTGAGCAGGGTGATACAAAGGCACACATTGCATTGCCTGTTTCTCAGTCCTGCGTCTTTGTGACCCAGGGACTGCATTGTTTATTTTGTCAATATCATTGGATGAGGATTAACTGGTCTTTGTTCCACGGTAATGAGGGGTTACATGACTTGACCTAGGCCACATGGGGTGCTAGTGGGAATTGATCAGTGTTTGCTTGGGTCCAAGGCCATTTTGTTAACAGTAGGTTAGTCCTTCTCTCTTTGATCACATTAACACTTGTCTGGGGCCATTTGCCACACATGTACATGTGCCACCTGTGCTCGCATCCTTGTACAGTGACAGCTGTGTATCTGGCAGACACATGTAACCTCACTGGGTATTCACGGTTGCCACACAGTGTGCTTAGTATGCTTGGCTCAGTGTGCTCAGTGTGTTACTGTGTACTCAGTGTACTGTTTCTGGGAGTGGCTACAGTCATGTGTTTCTACTCTGTATTTTTTTGTTTTGATTAGCACATGTGCTATATCCTTTGTTTTCTAATCTGCTGACTGTACCATGAGGTAACAGCAGGTTCCTCACCTCTACATACACCCTTCTCTCTCCTCACTGTACGTCAAGGTGCATCCTGTGTGCTGCTTAGCCATCACATATTATTTCGTTTCAGAGGTGTCCCACTTTAGGGTGTTTACATGGCAACACAGCAGGGGGTTTTGGTTTTCTGTGATTCAGGTGTTGTGTGTTACACCTGATTACATGTGGAACTTTCTCATGTCCTGATCCAAATTATTAACATGATCCACATACCGTCCTCTGTTGCCCTTGTGGTATATTTTTCCCCTCTTTTGCATGCTGTATCCACTGCAGAACATTTCATTGTGTGTGCACATGTGCACCACATCACAAATACAGACTGCAATTGTATGAGTAATTAGCAGCTCTGCATGTGCATTTCATCATGCTTACTTTTTGGTGTTTGCTTGTCCTGACAGTCAGCAGGCGGTTTGTTTAATGGACTGCACTCTTTCTTTCTGCAGTCTTTGCTAAGGAGCTCACATTGTTGGTGTGGCATGCCGGTTTAGCCATTGTGATTTGTGGTAGTGGTCATTAGTGTGCTTCCTCTGTGGTGTCTTATATTTGTATGCTTTTCCATAAAAGGTGTTTAACATTTGTTTGAGGGTCATATATGTACTGATGTGTGCTGTGAGCATATTGTACCCTCAACTGGGTTGTCCATTTTAATGGGTGCCACATGGGTTGGGGATGATTTCTGCAGTTCAGCAACTGATCTTCATCCCTCTTTTAATTTTGTATTGTTTTTGTGTTTTAGCTCTGTGCAGTGCTTGTGTTACATGTGGGTTTGCCACATACCTCCTTTGCCATTCCAACTGAGGGATGTTAGTGCTAGTGGGTTACGTTTCTGGGTTCATCTCTACATCCTTGGGGCATCTTTTGCCATGCCTTTGATTGACACAGCTTATGGGTTACATACAATAGTGTCTTGGGAGTTGACAGCCTTTCCACATGGCCTTTGTGGAGAATGAGGTTTTCATTTCCTAGCAACGTGTGTGCCTTCTGAAACACCATAAAAGGTGCATTAATATCTGGCACAAGGGGGTAGTTCTTTTGAGACAGCATCACAGATTGCTGTACAGTTGCACACAGACAGTTGACATACCTCTGCCAACCTTATTCACTGGAACATTCAAACCATGAACACCCCTCCATCATTCACTATCTGCACAAGTTGTCAGCATTCACAACAGAGGAGTATTGGCTTCTTCCCCAGAGCATGAGTTTAATGGAGCTGTAGTACTCCAACGGGAATAGGGCAGTTTACAAGATAAGATACACTCTAATCCCCTGTTCATATCAGTCGCCTGCCCCTGTCTGCAGCCCCTCCCTGCCAAATCAGGTATGGCAGACCTTGGTCAACACACCGACTTACATTTCCCATACGTTACAATGCACACTGCTGCCATCTGGGACAGTGCTCTCACCTTACCCTGCCTCATATAGCACACTTGGCTACACTTTCACCAACATTGTAGGGTGCCATGGCGGACATTGCATTTTCACATGTGCCCTCTGCATTAACCTATGGGCGACGTTCTGTTACACTGCTTTGCGAGTGTATTTGCTATCAGTTATGATTCTACATATATACAATACGGTACTCCTAAAACAATATTACCCCTAACAGCTACTGCCTCAGCCAGCTATCTTCATTTTGCACTGTTGGGTATCGTACCCCTGATCCCTGTAGCATTGGTTGGTGTGGTAACCATTGTGCTGCAGCTTTGCTCTCTGATTTGCACATCAGCACGTCGCTTATGCCTTTCAGTATTGACATGACTCAGAAAACAGTAGCGCAACGCTCTCTGCCCAGCATACCACCGCCTTATGCCACCCATTATATCAGCCTCCTAACATTACACAGCAAACAGCAGTCTGCATTAGTCACTGTGGGGATTGAACCCCTGATCCCTGCAGCATTGGTGGGAGCTATAACCATTGTGCTGTGGCTCTGTGTTTCTGTTTGCACATCAGCGCCCCACTTATACCTTCCATTATGCGATTGCCGCCGTAACCGGCGCACCGCCTTCTGCCGCCCAGTAGTAATATGCCGCCAGATAACATCAGCGCGACGCTTTATGCTGCCCAGTATTCAAATGTCGCATAAAAACATCAGCGCGCCTCCTTATCCCGTCCAGTTTTGATGTGAGCCAAAACAAAACTCAGCGGGCTGCTTTATTTGGCCCAGTATTCCTCTGCCTCATAAACTAACACCTCAGCAAGCCATTGCGCATTGTGTGGTTTCGAACCCCTGCTCCCTGCACCATTGGTCAGTGCTTCAACCATTGTGCTGTGGCTCTGTCCTTCTGTTTGATCAGCGCGACACATATGCCTCCCGTTCGGCTCTCATTTGCGGTAAGGTGCGGAGCGCACACGGGCGCCGCGCACCTTAGCGCATCTGTCAATCACGGCTTTTCTTCTTCAGGACGGAACGCCCACTCCTTATACGGCACACTCACTCTACCGCGACCCGCACTTTACCGGCCTGTTAGTAAACATGCCCCCATGACTATCTACATGTTCAGTAATTTTATTCTTTATAATGGTTTCTGCCATTTTGCCTGGTACTGACGTCAGGCTCACCAGTCTGCAGTTTCCCAGATCACCCCTGGAACCCTTTTTAAAAACTGGCGTTACATTGGCTAGTCTCCAATCTTCAGGGTACTACAGATAATTTTAATGATAGTTCACAGATTACTAATAGTAGGTTTGCAATCTTATATTTCAGTTCTTTCAGTAACCTCGGATGTATACCATCTGATCCAGGTGATTTGCTACTCTTTAGTTTGTCTAATAGTTGTAATACATCTTCCCGGTTTATTGAAATTTGTTTTAATTCTTCTGATATATCACTTTTAAATACCATTTCAGGCAGGGGTAACTTTCCTACATCTTCTTCAGTGAAGACCAAGCAAAGAATTCATTCAGTCTCCGTTATGGCCTCCCTTAACGCCCCTTTTATCCTTCTGTCATCTAATGGTCCAACAGACTTTCTCGTAGGATTTGTGCTATGAAAGTATTTGAAAAAGGTTTTATTATGCATTTTTGCTTACATGGCAAGCTTTTTTTTTTCAAATTCTCTCTTTGCCTGCCTTATCAATGCTTTGCATCTAACTTACCAGCACTTATTGTTTCCTGTTTTCGTCACTTGCTCCTTTGTCCATTTCCTAGAAGATGCTTTTTTTGGCTACAACAACCTCTCTGACCTCACCTTTAAACCGTGCTGGAGTTTTTTGGCCTTCCTTCCACCTTTCTTAAAGCTTGGAATACATGTGGTTTGGGCTTCCATGATAATATTTTTAAACACCCATGCTTACCTTTGTAGCTGCTCCTTTTCGTTTTTTTCTTAACTATTTTCCTCATTTTATCATAGTCTCCTTTTTGAAAGTTAAAAGACAGTGCTGTGGACTTCCTTGCCATCCTCCCTCCATTTATTTATTTATTTATTTATTTATTTAAAACTTTCTTATATACCGCCTCTTCCATAGATCAAAGGCGGTTTACATATAACAAGTGTAACAAGAACAGGTTTTACATAGAACAGATTTTTTTTAAATTATTTACAATCAACTTTTAAATAAAAAGCGGTTTACATATAACAAGTGTAACATGAACAGGTTTTACATAGAACAGATTTATGATGATCAAATGTGATCATCCTATGATCACTATTGTCAAGTGGCCCTAACACCGTTATTTATCTCCTTAGCATGTCCTGCTGTGACATTGACTCAGTCGATACAGGGGTAATTGAAATCACCCATTATTACTGTGTTGTAACTTTTGTTAGCTTCCCTGATTTCTTTTAACATTTCATCATCCATCTGTTCATTCTGGCTAGATAGACACTAATACACTCCACTACTATTGCCTTCTCCATTTTACATGGAATTTCTATACATAGAAATTCTACAGTGTGTTTTGTTTCATGCAAAACCTTTCTCCTGTTTGCACCAAAGATAAAAGCAGCACAATGGCAGACCTTTGAGCATCATGTACATGATCACGACCTTCAGATTCTGCCTCCTCCAATGCAAACTTCCTGTTGGAGGGGACAGGAGTGCTCAGAGACCCACCACCATGCTGACAAAGTGTCTTGACTCTCCTTATGCTGTGTTGCTAACCCTTGAGGTCTGCCACTGTACGGGATGAGTTGGTCCTGTCTGAAGGGCCACACAGGACACTTCAAATCACCAAGCAGACCAGAATGGGGAGGTCCCTGCTTGAGGCTTGATAAGTAAGGGGTGTCTCCTCTTGGAGTTTTTATTTTTTGTGAGGAGGCAGAGGAAATGTCCCTCCCTTTTATTATTTGAAATGCTGGGAAAGGAAGGAGATAGAGGGCAGGTTTCCAGGGCTGTGGCCCAGTAGTGTAAGTAATATTTCTGGATTTCTTGGAAATTGGTAGCCTTGTCCTCTGTCTCTCCGTTCATCTACCCTCTGAGCAGTAAGGGGTTTTGTATGTATGTGGCCAATGGTGTAAATTCTGCCCAAGTGGCCCCATATCTTCTGAAGTGGACTTCCTCCACTCTGGGGGACCTTTAAAAATTGCTGTTTGGAAGCCCATAATTTGAATTTCTGCCATTGTGTGTGCCACATTCCTTCTTCTTCACTCAGCCTTCTCCCTCTTTTTTTTTTATTTATTTATTTTATTTATTTCAATTTTTATATACCGCGCTATTTACAATCAGCGCGGTTTACAGAGAACCAAAGACCAGAACAACAGGCTGCTCGGTATTACATAAAACCGGAAAATAAACTTGGATAAGATAAACATGGATAATATGGGGTAAAACTATATACATAGAATATTGATCTGTTAATCCGATCACATAAGAGAGGTATTTACGTAAAATTATCAAAAATGTTTGGAAAAGGAGGGAATGTGGTTACGTTTGTAGTGAATATTATGCACTTTATGTAGGGTAGTATTTAATGAATAGGTTATGTTTGAGGGCCTTTCTGAATTGGACTATGCCAGTTATGGCACGAATTTCGGGTGGTAGGGAATTCCAGTGTTTTGGGGCACAAAACATGAAGGCTCTGTTCGCTGTTGCTCGGCTACAAGTTGTTATAGCCTTCGGCATTATTAGGGTGTTTATCGCAATTTGTCTTCTGGATCTAGTTGGAGGTAATGCTTGTGTGAGATCAGTTAGAGAGTTTGCAGACAAACCATGGATGGCCTTGAATGTGAGAATTAGGGTTTTGAATATGAGCCTGCCTTGTATCGGGAGCCAGTGAAGATGTTTGAGGATTGGTGTCACATGATCACTCCTGGATGCTCCTTGTAGAACCCTTGCAGCAGTGTTCATGGCCAGTTGAAGAGAACTTAGCGTGGATTGTGGGAGACCTTGTAGAATTGAATTGGCGAAATCGAAATGGGGTAGGATGAGTGCTTGGAAGATGGTTCTAAAATCGTCTGGGTCCAGTAATGAGCGTAGATGCCTGAGTGTGCGTATCTTGAAGTACACAGCCTTTGTAATATTGTTTACGTGTGTTTTCATATTAAGACGGTGGTCCAGGGTGACTCCAAGGTATCTTATTGTTTCTTTGGTGGATAGATCAGCTCCTTTAACACTTATATGTGATGGTGGAATGAAGTTAGGGTCTCTCGTAACAAAGAGAACCTCAGTTTTCTTGTGTTGGATGCGGAGGTTCTGTGAGAGAAGCCATTCTGATACCGCATTGAAGCAATTTATTATGGGCAGTAGATCTAGTTGCATTGTAGAAAATGGCATATAAAGTAGGATATCATCTGCATATATCATACATTTCACGTTGAATGATCTGATGATATTGCAGATAGGCTGCATGTAGATGTTAAACATGAGAGATGAAAGAGATGACCCTTGCGGCACCCCTTGTTTTTGATGGAAAAGATTTGATTCTCCCGTTGCAGATTTTACATATTGCATTCTGGTGTTCAGGTAAGATTTACACCATTCCAGTGCTGAACTATCGATGCCTTTTTCCTTCAACCGTGTAATGAGTATCTCGTGATTTACCGAATCAAACGCTGCTGCTATATCTAAGAAGATTAGCACAACGCCTTGACGGATGTTGTCTATGCTGGTGAGTATGTTATTGAGGAGGGTGGTGAGGAGTGTTTCAACTCCATGATGTTCTCTGAAGCCATGTTGAAAGTAGTCGAGAGGAGCTGCGGAATCTATGTGGTCTTGAATTTGGCGTTGCACCTCTTTTTCAAAAATGTTTGCTAGGAGGGGAATGCTAGCGATAGGCCTGTATGAGTCAGCCCTTTTTGGGTCTAGTTTGGAGTTTTTTAATAGTGGTCTGATGGATGTGAGCTTTAGAGCAGATGGGAAGGATCCAGTTGTGAATGAGAGGTTCATGATTCTTGCAATGAACGGGCTAAATGCGCTTCTAAGGTCCTTTATCCAGAAGGCTGGGCAAGGATCAGTTTGAGCGGTGGAGGTATTGAGTGAGGAGATTGTGTCTTCAATTTGTTTAGCTGAGGGTGCAGAAAGTGAAGATAAGGTGTTTTGGCAGGTTGTTTCTTGAATATCTGTATTCTGTAGCTCATCCGTCTGTAGGAGTTTAGATTGCAAGTGATCAGCAAATTCTTGTGGGTGAATATCATATTTTTGTTCTGATGATGGTTCTTTTGATAGTGATTTTACTAGGTTGAACAAATCACGAGGTTTGTTTAATGATCTTCTGAGCATCTCTGTGTGATACTGCTTCCTCTTGGTTGTGATTGCTTCACGGTGAGTTGCTAAATAGAGATTGTAGGCTGTGCGATCATCAATGGCCAGTGATCGGCGCTAGCGTTTTTCGAGTCTTCTGAGGTGCATAAGAGAAGATCGCAGATCGGGAGAGAACCATGGAGCGGAGGTTCTTTTCCTTGATGTGTTGTTTTTGTGTGGTAGAATAGCAATGGCATTGAGGCTGTTATTCCAGGCTTCAATTGCTTCTTCCAGGTTGAGTGTTGTATTGTTGAGGAGTGGTTGGGTATTTGTCATTATAAAATCCTTATTGAAGGGCCGGAAGCCTCTTGATGGGGCTCTTAGTGTGTTGTCAAGGTTTCTGTTGTTTAGGGAATGAGTGTTGCCCAAGGGAATTTGTAGGATTATGAGTTTATGGTCTGACCATGGTACATCATTGATAGATTTTATAATGTTGCTGTTCTGTGTAGAAGCCGATTGTGGGGCGAAGACCATGTCAAGGATGTTTCCTTTGATATGAGTGGGCTCCATGATTAGTTGTTGATATCCAAGATTTTCATCCGCTCCCTTCACTTCACTTACTCAACCCCTTCTCTTTTTTTCTTACTCCACCCCATCAACTTCCTTCAGTTGGCTATTACCTCATTCACTCGGCCTTTATTCTTCTAATGGCCCTTGATGTCTCCCTTGCTTTTGGTGCCTCCTTCCCTTTAAGGCTTATATGCTGACAGATTTCTCTCCACTACACCATCTCCACCTCCATACACTGATTGGCACCCAAGGAAGTTGCCCTTCTTGCTTGCCCCTTGCAATATCCGTGGGTCCAGGAACTGGAAGACCTGACCTGGGCGTCAAACTAGGTTATTCACACACCAAACCACCAGGCTGGCCAATTGAGTTTAATATTTTTTTCCAAACACAGTGGGGAGTAGAAAAGTAGTATTGTCAACTTTCAAAAACCGTTCTTTAAAAAGTATCTACTTGTGCTTTTCCCCCAATCTTATCTCAATGGAGACTTTCTTGCTATAACAGGGTCTAAGCCAAGGCTCAATAATGAAGCAGCGATAGCAGCAGCATGCTATAAAGGTTTGCAGACTGTGGAGTGAGTCAGCACACTCTCCTTCACACCAAGGCTCCATCTCTTGTACAGAAGCCAGGTGCAGGCAGGGCCCGGGGCTGAAGAACGTTTTGCTAACTTAGTTCCTAGCCTACAACACACTGTTTTTGCCACTACTGCTGACTTCAGGCTTTGGACTGGCCTCTGCTTTAGTAATAAAAGCTCTGACAGGCAGCAAAACGGATGGGGGCGTCTTTGCTGGTCTGGAGGCTGGCACTCAGCAGAAAACTGGCACCTGCCAGCTGTCAGCCTCCCTTAATGAAAACTGATCAGGCTGGTCAAACACTGTCCTGTTAGCAACCCTACGGGGAGGTTGTGTTCCACCCATAAGTAGTGAAATATTCTGAAAAGTTCCAGAACTACCTAAATACTGCAACTGGATATTTTGTATAACTGGAAGTTTTAATAAGGTGCAAAACAAAATGGATATTTTTTCAGGTTGGTGTTTGTCTTGTGAAAGTTTAGTCCCCTGAATATTTTTTGCATGCATTTCACTAGTCATAAATCTCATTCTTCCTGTTTTTTACATCATTCTCATTACAGAAGCTTAAGCCTAGGCAATATCTAATTTGGTTTTCTTTCCTCTATGCCAACTATATTGCCTCCCTCCTTTTCTTGATGTTTCTGCTTTTAAGAACATAAGAAATGCCATACTGGGTCAGACCAAAAGTTCATCGAGCCCAGTATCTTATTTCCAACAGTGGCCAATCCAGGTCACAAGTACCTGTCAAGTTCCCAAAAGCTAGAAAGATTCCATGCTGCTTATCCCAGGGGTAACCAGTGGATTTCCCTACTTCAGTTTAATACTGGTTTATGGACGTTTTCTCCAGGAACTTCTCCAAACCGCTTTTAAACCCAGCTACACAAACAGCTTTTACTATATTCTCTCGCAATGAAGTCTAGAGTTTGATTACATGTTGAGTGAAAAAAATACTTTCTCGGATTAGTCTTAAATGGACTACATAGTAACTTCATTGCATGTCCCCTAGTCTTTCTACTTTTTGCCACAGTCATCCAGGTGTGCATGATTTCCTGCCTAGATTACTGCAACTCGGTCTACCCTGGGATTCCAAAACCAGAAAACGGACATCTGCAACTTCTTCAAAACATTTCACCTCAAATGCTGCTAAATGCAAAAACAATCTCCCCTATCTCAAAATCTCTTCTTTCAGTCCTCTACCGAGACCAGTTGAAAGTCTCAGTCCTAGCCATTAATGCCATTAAAGCCAATGCACTCACATACTTCAGCTGTTGTCTAAACTCCTATATGCCAACCCACTCTCTGCTTTCTTTTTCCCAAACCTTTCTATTCACCCTGACACTGAAGGAACTGGGCCTCACAAGCACCACAGAGAGAACGTTTGTGAATTTGTTCCAGCCTTAAAGACTACATTGACATGAAGCAAATTGTCCTCAATCACCTAGAAAATAGCACCTTTATCTTCTAACTTATTATACCTTATCCCAATGCCATCTAGAAACTCTTGCACCTTACCTTGTCATCAAGGAAAAGACAACTTAGACAAGCAGCTCAGTTTTATTTACTTGGATTTTAACTCAGCCTTTTCAGTGGTACTTTAAAGCAAGTTGTGTTCAGTTAACAGCAGGTATTTTGCTCTTTCAAGTCTAAGTTTGTACCTGAGGCAATAGAGGGTTAATTGACTTGGCCAAGGTCACAAGGAGTATTGGTAGAATTTGAACATTGGTTTACCCAGGTTCTTAACCCACCGTCCTTACTACTATGCTACTCCACGCTTACTACAGCACATTTAAGCCCTACACCTCTACATTATCCTTTGATACCTACCTCAATCTACCACACCAACTGTTACCTTGTTCCTACTGTATATATTTCTATTCCTCTACACAGCTGTTCTTATCTCTACCACCTGCACCTTTCTCTGAAACAATGGAGCCGTTTTACTAAAATGCATTAGATTTTTGCACTTAACGCACATTTAGTGCAAAAAACGATGTTCATTAAGTGCAAAGCCTTGACAGTAATCATCAGAGGTATAACCAGCATGTTTTCAGTAACATACAGATGCATAGACTAATGCATGGTACAGTTACCACAGGTCCACCTATTGAGGTGGCTTCAACTGCACCCATGCTAATTGCAACATTAACATTAGAGTGTGATATATCTTCCCACACTAACTACACCTTGCTCTCCACACCCATCCACCATTGGCAGTTGGGGCGCAAATCATTATTTGATAACTGTTATGTCATTGCAGTAACAATTACCATGGGCCAGTGGTGTAAATTCCACCCAAGCCAACTCTGTGATGCAGGGGGCCCAGAGAAAGGGGGAGCCCATCTGTAGCTGCTCACATATCTTCTGAGATGGATTACTCCTTGATTTGGGGCCCTTTCAAATATTTTGCTTGGGGTCTTTCAATTTGAATTTCTGTCACTGCCGCAGGGTCTTGCGCACAGTTTAAGGTTTAAAATTTGATATGCAATGCAATGTGTGCCTTTTGAGTCAGTCCTGACTCCTGGTGACCCAGAAGCTCCTGGGTTTTCTTGGCAGTGTCACCATATACTGCCCCTCAAAACATTGGAGCGGTTTACAGTAATTGCGGTATGAAAACAATAGAAAGGAAAGGAAAAGGAACGCCAACTTAAAATAAACAGGAAGGATCAGATGGCAAGGGTAGCAGTTACTGTGCACAGAAATGTGTGTCAACTGTTTAGCACACTTTAGTATATGTCACAGTAATGTATAAACACTGCTGTGAAGTTGAATTTACTGTAACTTGTTTTGAGCTCTTTTGTCGGAAAAGAAGGGGACTCAAAAAAAGAAGGGGCCCGTTTATCTTGCAATGTTGCTTTCCTTAAAGCGACCTGTTCTGTAGGTTCTGTCTAATCAGACCATATGAAGTCACAGGAATACAATTATGAATAAGTATCAAACAAATCAGTTCTTATATACAACAAATTTATTAAACTATATACATTTACATAAATAAATTTCTCCAAAAACTGAAATTCCTAGAAAACAAAAAACTGAATTATATGCACAGCATATATAAAAAGGTTCTCATTGATTAAACCAGGCTTATAAACAATGTCAGTGCCAGAAATGTGCAAATCTCTTTCTTTTGTACTGTGATGGAGTCTATAGAATGTTACCCATCCCTTTCTAAAGGGAAAATCAGCAGTCCCCTTTAAGAGAGTCTGCACTCTATTCAGGGCTGGGAGGGCGTGGCTCATAAGGAGAGGATGAGAACCCAGCAAGCTGCAGTAGGGAGAATGGCCCATGGTGCCAGAAGTCTTTCCAAGATAAGCTGTGCAAAGGAGTTCTGAGGTAGGAACTTTAATTGGGGCTGGAGGAAGAGCATAGAGAACCAGCTTGTGGATGTTTAACAAGCTGGAAGAGAAGTACAACTGATTTTGTTTCTGTGCTCTGTTCTAGGTTTTGTTTTGTGGAGGTTTAACAAGCTGGGACAGAATAAAAACTGCTTTTGTTTTCCCTGAACTGCTATCTGGTCTGTGTTTTAAAGAAAACCCCTTCCCACCGCATGCCACATTACCACATGCACCTTTTGCTGCTCCCTCGGATTACATCCTTTACCTTTCAGTACAATACATTTATGAACCATAAGGCTCTCCTTCAGCTAAGTCTCTTTTCCAGGGAAACAAGAAAACCTCTTAAAATAACCATGGATCATAACCCCTGGCTCAGAGCTGTGTATTTTTCTCCAATGTTTCTTTTGTCATACAAGTTAGCACTAATGCACTGAAGAGTTTCTGACCTACACTATAATAATCCTTCTTAGTGCCTCTTACAAATAAGATGTGAATCATTAGATTTTATTTCTCACCCTATCTTCTTTTGCTCAGGTGGAAAGCATCTGAAAAAGGAAATTATTTAATGTTAAAAGTCAAATGAAAAGGATCTGGTTTACAAAGACTTTTTTTCCTCATTCTATGTCGATGGGAAAAAAGCTTAGGGATGTGTTTACTAAAGCATGTTAGGCTTTTGCAGCAAACGTGGCAAAATATTGCAGATTTGCAGATAGCATGGCGTTAGCTGCAAAAGTCGTGTGCTATCCATTGGGGTATGCAGAGCATTTCCCCAGGGAATAATGCACCGCATTGCAGACACACCCACTCTCCACCCTAATCCCACCCACTCATGCAGATATCATAGAAAACTGCTGTGTTATCTGCATTTTGCATGTGTCATCTGTTAACGTGCAGTAAATAGTGCACGCTAACAACTAACGCGGTTCAGTAAGCAGATCCTTTAGTACATTAGTCCTAAAATGTTCAGTTTGATCCCAAGCAGCCCAATTGGTTGAAACAGGACATTATCATGAAAAAAAGGCCCAGGTTCACTAGCTCAGTTTTCTGATTCACTTTTAAAATCATGAAAAAATTGCATAAGACACAAACATCATTTCATGTAAGCAGATCATTTGCTAATAGCTAATTCTGGCAACCCTTTGGCCTTCATCTCTACAGACATGTCGTGTCCAGAGTCTAGTAATTAAATAAAATACACTTAAAGATTTTGTAACAAATTAATACAACCCAGTAATCTTTACAATAGTACTGCAATAAGTTCAAAATTGTGGTCTGTTCTTCTGTAACTGATACTGTAGTGGCACAAATGTTTTACAATGTTTTGCCCTGACTGGTGTGCAGCCCTCCAGGACTGGAGTTTTACACTCCTGCCTTAGATGACTATTTTGGTGCAAAAGGACTGCATGATCCAGTTTTCTCAGCGAATAGGACCATTAGACCTCTATAGGAAGGATAATCTGAACTATACAGAGCTAATGATGTACATAAGCACAGAAGGCACCTAGATACTACTAGGTTGGAAGGAAACATCTACTGAACTCTTTTCCGGTTGATACATTTCCATGATAGTTTGGTGTATAACAGGGGTGTCAAACTCCAGTCCTGGAGGGCTGCAAACCAGTCAGGTTTTCAGGATATCCCTAATGAATATGCATGAGATATATTTTGCATGCACTGGTTTATGGGCCTCCAGGGCTGGAGTTTGACTCTCCTGGTGTGTAAAAACAAATGAGGGGCCTGCATGCCAAATGCAAACAGTGACAAACTGAGACACTTATTTTATACTATGGTTTCATCTTCTGGATCAGGTGTGACAGGATCCACAGACTCTTTTGAACTCCTTGGTTTGGTGTCCGAAAATACTTCATTAACATAAGCTATCGGTTTGGGATTAGTAACTGAAAGAAAATGAAAATTGTACTGTTAGTAAAGTGAATAAAGGAATATTTTATAGAGACATTTTCTGCACATTCAATGATGATGATTTGAAATACATTTTATATTACAGAGGTTCTTAACCCAGTCTTCAGAGCACACCTATCGAGCCGGGTTTTCATGATATCCACCATTAATATGCATCAGACAGATTTGCATACCAAGAAGGCAGTGCATGTGAAGCTCTCTCATGCATATTCAGTGTGGACAGCCTGAAAATCTGACTCGATGGGTGTGTCCTGAAGACTAGATCGAGAACCACTGTTATATAAGATTTTGTATGCAGTATATTATTAGTAATAGAGGTATAATAGGTGCTAGGAAATTTCCATGTATTTTCTATGGTTAAAAAACAAATAGAAGTAGATATTTTGAAGAACTCACCTTAACCCAGCCTTTAAAATCAGTGTTGGCAGTGGACAGGGCCGGCACTATCACTAAGCAGACTATGCATACACCTAGAGCGACAGGCTTCGAAGGGGAGGAGGCAGTAGTGTGGTACCAGTACAGCCAACAGGCAGTACCAGGGAAGCCCTTCAAAGTCGCTATCAGTGGTGGGCATGTGAGCTTCTGTTCATGCATATCTGCGTGCTCTCATGGCCTTCCTCATCCCACCCCCACATCAGGATGCAGCAGCCGTTAAGCATTCGCCTGACCCACGCTCATTGCTGACTGTGGCATCAAAGGGCTTCCTTGGTGCTGTCTGTTGGTTGTGCCAAAGCTGCATCAACCACAAGCCTGATTGTTTTTGCCTCCGACAAAGGTAGAACAGGGGGGGGGGGGGGCGGCGGTAGCAGCAGCGGCGGTGGTAGGGGGAAGAGAGGAGGGGAGAAAATGAACACCTTGAGGAGGGGCTAGGGAAGAGGAGAGACATGCTGGATACCTGGGAGGGGATAGGGAAGAGGAGAGACGCTAGATACTTTAGAGAAGGTACAAACTACCTGAGTCTGTGCGTCAGGCTCCTTCTCTGGCTCTGTTCAGATCCAGGCTAAAAACTCACTTCTTTGAGGCTGCTTTTTGATCCTGATCCCCCTGGTCTCCTGTTCACCTCCTATATGTTTCTTACCATTCCCCTAGACATATCCTAATGCTCAATTGTACTGTCTGTCTTGACTAGACTGTAAGCTCTTAGGAGCAGGGACTGACTCTTACATAACTATGTACAGTGCTGTGTACGCCTTGTAGCGCTATATTTATTTATTTATTTACATCTCTTCTATACCGCGCTCTTTATTATCAGTGCCGTTTATATAAATGATAAGAAGTAGTAGTAGTATGAGGAGGTGCTGAAGCCTGGTGGGGAGGGGGGTATGTTGAGAAGGGCAGATGCTAGATTATGGGTGGGGTGGAGTGGGGCTTGGGTAGGGCAGGGGTGCACTGCCTATGGTTCACCTAGGGCACCAAATACCCATGGGCTGGTCCTGGCAGTGGAAAGCCTCAATAATTTCTTACTCATAGTTTATAGCATTTAGCAACTAAAGATCATTATTTTATGTGGGCTGGGCTATCAATTTTATGCAAGGTAGCCTAATAGTCTGATAGGAGCAGAGCATATCTCCCTGCATGAGGCTACAGTTTAGTTCTCAGATTTGTCCCTCCTTGGACAGGCCAGAATAAGGAGCCGTCATCGGCAACACCTGCCAGCCAGTTCACAGGCTCACAGATAGTCAACTATAATCCATTTCTCTCAAGCAAAGGCTGATCACTTTAAAACCCGGTTTTGCAGGTAACTCATGTTACAGGTAAGTAACTCAGTTCTCCAAGCTAAGGAAGTGATAGAGAACTATTAGAGAAGGGAGTGTCAATTGCTGCAAATGAGAGAGTAAGAGCACCTCGTTATCAAAATATCCCTGCCCTAAATCAAAGAGAGAGGTTTAAAGGAATTTTTGAATGGGTTGAACGGAAGCCCATGAACTGGAAGAGACTTACCAGCCAAAACCAGGATGTTATGTCTTAGGAAGCTTGGGTTTTTTTCCTATGTTACTTAAATCTTGTAGTCAAATAATAGTCTGATAAGAAAGATTTCTGGATGCCTCAGGCAGGATTCTGATGCTGGCCGTCCTGGTCTAGAGGACATATATCCTAGTCAGGGTCGCTGTTTATATTTCTTTCTTAGAGCAGAACTGGAAAGGATAACCCTGTCATTCCAGAAGGTGGAGCATACTCACGTTCTCCGTTTCTGTCTTGCAAGGGATTGTCCTCATTGGTTCGAGATCTGTTGCTCTCCACTGTCTGATTGGATATTTCGAGTTCTGCATAGGGATACCTTAACAATTAGTACTCTGTGATTTTAAACTTCATTTTGCACAGCATCCCTTAATTTGGGAGTGTAAAGACGAGGGACAGGAAATGCAATTGGGACTACATTTCAGCACTGGTTATATTCTTCATCACCTGTCGAAACCTACCCTGTAGAAAAACTGAGTTATTTCTGGAACATGTCCTTGGTCTTAGGGGCAACAGAACACCTTTTTGGTTGGAAGGGTCAAACAAACCAATCTCCTGCTCTCCCACTGATGCTGTGCTGGGTAAAATACTGATTGGGCCATGGTCCCAGTGGCAGACCCACCCCATCCCTCTGCCTATACTCAGCCCTACTGTAAAATGTACCTTGCCAACACCAACCGCGTGATGTTTTTGGCCATTAAGTTAAAAAATCAAATTAATTTTCTTTGGTTTGGTGTGCTTTTGTAAATAGGGGCCAGTGTTTGGAAACTTTCAGAATCTTTTTCCTGTGTAGTCTCTTCTACATGCAGAAAAGAGGCTTTTCTAGAAATGCATTGCTGTATACATTATGCCTTAAATCGGGATTTACATGTGTAAATATGACCGCTTACACGTGCAAATTGCATCTACTCTATGACATTCCTCCAGGAGAAAAAATTCTCTGTACTGGAAGGCCATATAATCTTGCATTAGATAACTGCTCTGAGGAAATGAAGGTAGATCTGCAACAGTATTGGGTTAAGTTGCAGTGGCATAAATTCAAATTAAGAACTCATAAGCAACAATTTTGGAAAGGGCCCCGAAAGCAGGGAGTCCACGTCAGACGATCTAGCAGCAGCTGAAAATGGGTCCCTTTCTTCCTTGAGCTCCTCTGTATTTGGGCGGAATTTACACCACTAGTCGCAAGTTATCTGCCATAAAATTAAAGTCTAGGATATTTTTAACACACTCAGGGTCTTTCTGAGGCACGAATAGCAGCGATAGACGTCCCTTTTACCTTCCCCACGTCTTGTACGGGGAAGGTAGGGGGCAGCATCCGGGCAGGCAGTGAGCGGCCGTCGGCCCTGGACGTACAGGGCCGATTCTAATCCGGGACCAGCAACTTGCACGAGGAACTTATTTCACCTCTGAAGTGGAATAAGTTCCCCTATTCGGTGGAAGATGGTGTGGCCAGGGCACGGGGGGACTGAGGACATTCCCTGCAGCCCGACCCTGGCCTTAGGAGGCCAGATCAGGGGTCGGGCTGTGGGGAATTTGCTTCTGGAACCAGTGGCTGGGGATCGAGGCTCTTCAATGGAACCGCAGTGCCACGGCAACTGGATGCCATGGTGCCACGGCTCCATTGAAGAGCCCTGACTGAATTAGCTGGGGAAGGCCTATACGTGCAGGCCAGACAGATTTGGGGTCCCGGCCTGCATGTACAGACCTGTTCGCAATTCTAATCAGAATCAGAATTGCGACTCCCTCTGTGCATCCGGTTTCGGGCGGACGCCCAGAGGGCCCGGACATGCGGGATGGAATTGGGCCCACTAGGTCTAAGATAGCTGGAAGACACTCCATTGCACTATGAGACAATCATCCCTGTCACAGGTTTCTTAAAAGTAATGTTTATCCAATTCTAGGGCTGTTAAGTCCTGTCAAAGAGGAGAGAAATGGTAATTGTTGGAACAGTACGATAACATTAAGGAAGATAAGTATCTGGTGTAGTTCAGCATTTATCTATTAAATAAACATTTTCTGAAACGGACCCAGAACACATTCTGTCACTTGATCATCCCTAGTCATGAACTGCTCACCTTTCTTCCAGGTAAAATGCGCTTTTCGTAGCTTCCTTGCAAAGAGCTGGACAATGATGAGCAGAACACAAATCAGGAACCCCACCAGGATGATTAATAGCACACCGCTTTTCCTATGCCCAATCCTTGCATGGTAATTCGTTATCGCTGCAGTGGAAATCATATTTCTCATTGGCCTCGGCTCAATAGGACAGAGAGGCTTATTACATTGTGTTACTATCTATGTACCTTTCATAGCATATGCACGTGTCTGTGTCCATTAGGTCCTGGCAATGGGAAGAACTGCAGTTCCCAACTTTTACACTTAAGCTATAGGACTATGGACGGAGATGGTATGGGTTTTTTTTTGGGAGGGGGGGAGCTGGAATAAACAGAGGAATGAGAGTACAGTCTGACAAATCTAAGCACAGCACACTGAACTCTGCACATTGGCAAAATCAAATGCAGGAAATGCAGTCAGAGACCAAGAAAACGTGGCAGAAAGATACAGAAATATTTTCCATCATGCTGGGTGCCATCAGCTTGATAAAGAAGAATTTCCAAGTGCATCTTGACTAACTAGACGTACATGTTACATCTTACGAACTCCAGCAGGAGGCTCTCTTTGGCACGATGCAAGTACTACGCCGAGCCTTAGCAGTAAATTTGAGAGACTGAGATCGTACTCCACATGACCTGCCTTAGAAGTGAGATTCGCGCCTGTCATGGTATGCGCCAAACTAACCCATTTGGAGAAACTGCTCCGTGAAATCAAAGTGATATGGGAACAATTGAATCAATGTTATTTAGAATTTCCCAGGGTTTACATATTTCTTAAAATAAAACATTGTGCAGATAAGATTCAATATACAAAGGCTACATGTTAAAGAAGGGTCTATGAGTTAGTGTGCGATGTTCTATCTTAGAGAAATACGCTATAACAGCTAATTAACAAACATTTTCAAGGATAGGGGATGCTTGATGACAGGTCCCATCTCTTATCCCATCATCCTCTTACAGCCCTTTGTCAAGTCATTGTATTTAATTCAGCGCTACCAACTTTTCCTCTTTTTTGGTCAAAATGCTATATTTTTTCTAGTCTATCTTTTAAATATACCCTTGTTACAATGGATCTCAGTAGGCAATTAAAAAGTTTTCTTCTGTCTCTCCTTAGGAACCTTAGTCAGGGGGTTATTTTAGAAGCAGCTCTACATTTAAACAGCTGTTATTTCACACATAGAGATTCGTACCATGTACAAATTTCAAGGGAGCATGATTTGGCCATGGTTTGGGTAGGCCCAACATTTTAGAAGAGGAAGACACATGGATATTTTCAACATCAGTTTTTACAACTGCATCAAATCAAACACAGGTACCAGTTAGAAGGGGTTAGGTGTAAATGTCAATGGGACCTCACCACAACAGCAACACTACCCCCACCCAATCCCCCCTTGAAGCAAGGGTGCTAGCTCAGTACCCAGATTCCTTCCCCCACCCAAAAGAAAAACCCCTGAAACTGCAGTACCCCCACCCGACCACCAGGTCAACCCCTGACCCAACCCCTAACACCTATCAAGGGCTCTCCCTGGTGGTCTAGGAGGAGCAGGAGTGATCCCGTCATTTCTATTCCATTGGATTCCAGATTCAAAATGGCACACATTTAACCCTAATGGCAGTCTCATGGTGCAGGGCTTTGAGGGGGATGCTGGGTGGGAGTATTGTACTGGCAGAGGGCTTCTGGGGGGGGTTCGGGCGGTGGTGTTAGACTGACATAGTGGGCCTTTTGAGGTGCTAGGCTGCTTTGGTGGGAGCTAGATTGGCACAGGAGCCAATTGGTTGTTGAGGGAGTGTGTAGATGTCAGGAGCAGAGATTTTTCAAAACTGCTCCCACACACAATTGAAGAAGAGTAGGGTGTTCTCTTTTTTTCAAATGCAGCTTTTTAAAATCATTGCTCTTTCTAGATGTGCCTTGTTCCTCTGCCTCTTCACCAAGCATTTTGGTATAATCTGTATTTTTTTTTTTGTGCCATCAAGTCAGAGTTGACTCAGTGACCCAGCTACCTCTGGGTTTTCTTGGCAATGTATCATTGGAAGTAGATTGCCAGCCTTTTCTTCCGAGGCAATGAAGGGTAAAGTGACTTGCCCAAGGTCACAAGGAGTGCCAGTGGGAATTGAACCCTTGATCTTCTGGGTACTAGGCAGTTGCTCTAACCACTAGGCTACTCCTCCACATAGTTGGTATTATTTTAGTTTAATTCACTCAGTCGTTTGAAACGACCACCTTTAAGCCCTATGGGGTAGCAAAGCAGTTTACTGAGTAAGCTTCTTTTCAACAATATCATTTTTTCACCATTTGAATTCTTCAGAGAATCCCATGTTGTTTTCCATGGCATTTGTAAGGGAAAAGTTGATGTTGGTCAGTACATTTTAAGTAACTAATTTTTCAGTAGTAATTTGTTTTGCTACTTTTTTAGTTGCCCCCATTCCTGTTTTTACAAATGTTTCCCTTCTGCATGTCATTGTAAACTCTCTTAAGAGGTGGACTTGATTCTGAGGTTAGTGAATACCCAAGTAGTCTCCATCCCTTTCCTGTAATAACCTAAGAGGACTGGCCTGATGCTGCTGTTGTGCTGAAATATTATGGACTACAGAATTTAGTGCTGGAAAACTGGAAGCACCTTTTAGAAATGTTCAAGGCAACTTCTGCAGCTTTAAGCTTTGCAATCTTCTTGCTTTGACCCTCACCTGTGCTGATGTCATCACCTACGACTACGGCTCCGATATCGGGCGGAACCCGCTACCGCGGCTTTGTAAACAAGCCCCATAGTCTTCAGATCATTATTCCTCCATATCGAGGGCATGATATTTTTCTAATTTGCATTAAAATGCAATAAGTTAGTCAACTCAGACAGTTACTGGAGTATTTGATTTGCTTAATGCTGGAAAAAGAGCCCTTCCTGTCCATTTTTCTGTCTTGTAGTATTAACTGGAGCAGTTTCCTGTATAGCTAATCCAAAGCTTTATACCAGTTTATAGGGCAAGATGGGTATTGTTAATATGGTGTTTGGGGAGAGGGGGGTTTAGATGTCTTTTGGCTTGTTTTTAGTATATGTTTTAATTACACTTTTATTGCTGTATATTTTTATGTTTATGAAATGTATTATTGTAACTCACTGTGGGCTGAAATGGCAGGGCAAGAAATCAAGTTGAACAAAGGAAATGAATATAGGGGGCTAGTTACTAAGGTGCGCTAATTTTAACAAGTGTTAATTCATCATTAATGTGTTATTAATAAATGCACCTTACAGTAAAGTAACCCACATTAATGACAGTGCACCTTATTAACTAGCCCCTATAATCAAAAAATTCATCCCACTTTATAAACTAAGAATGGAGACAGACCTGTAGATTTCTCCACTGGTAACGTTGTTACATCTTGACCTGGATATGCAACAGTACCTGTTTGATCAGCAAAACATAAAACATTATAGTTTTCTGAAGCACAAAATGTAGTTAATATTTGAAAACTGATAACGGACACATTCCTTCCACTGAACATATCAGGCTGCTTTCTACAAAGATTTTCAGGGGCGTGCTAGGTAAGAAAGTCCTTTTGGAATAAGGTCCATTGTCTGACTTATTTATTTATTTAATTTAGTATACATTTGTATACCGCTACTTCCAGCAATCAGCAGTGGTTTTTGATTACAGATTGGAAATTGTCAAATCATGACAGGAAATTTTTGAGGTATAAACACATTGATTAGACAGGAAAGCACAGCACACAGAGAACTATTTTACAGGGAACATGGGCTATGGAGGGTTAAGTGGCTTGCCCAAGACCACAAGGAGCACCTGTGGGACTAGAAACCCCAGTCCTTCCGGCCCAAGGTTGCTGTCCTCTAGTGGGATTTGAACCCCTGACCTTCTGGCCCGAAGTACCTTGCCCCAACCACTAGGCTACTCCTCCACTCCTCCAACTTGTTTTGTTGTTATTGCAGAATGAGAAACCAGTCTTTTTTCAAGAGGTTTTTCTGTCTCCGAGTATTAGCCACCTCTTTCCAGGGTCTATTACCAAGATAAAGATAAGAAGTAGTAGTAGTAATAATAGTAGTAAAGCTTTGGGGAGTCAGGGGAAATATCAAGAGGACACCAGAGCTTTCTTGGACAGCTTAGAGTTCATTGGGTTCTTGCACGATTCAACCAGGTCCATTCTCCTCATTACTTTGCAATTGGGTCTTCCAGCTTTCATGCTAAGGATTGAGCTTTGTTAGTGTCTAGACCTGCCATCTTTCCAGACCTCTACAGAGAAATTTAATGGAGGAGGAAGGATGTTTGTTTTAACAAGAACCGGGAGAAATTGGCATTGGGTGCCATCGTCCTATTAAGCTTTCTTTGTAAATGTGATGTGAAATAGTTAGGGAATAAGGTTTTATTTTCTTCAATCACTTGATTAGTTTTTTTTTTGCAGCCGAGCAATGGATAGATCATTTTAGTCTTTGGGTAGTACATCTGTCTGTGATTTAGGGGGGACGATGCTAAAGTGTGTTAAGGGAATAACACATGATATTTGCCTCTTAATGTACATTAAATGGCAATACTGTGCGTTATTTTACTATAATACACATTTATCTAAGGCAACCCATGTTGGATAATGAGATGCATGAAAATGCATGCAAAACACATCATTATTATGAAAATTGAATAATGCAACTTACGTTGAACTTCACAAACTGCTTTATTCCTGGAAAAATAATGCTGGTTCAAAGCTGGCATTATTGTTTTTTGGCCGGAAACATCAGGCCACTAACACATGGTCCAATGCTCCTGGGGCACATTTTTTTAAAGGCCTGCAAAAAAATTCACAGATCCCCCTCCACCCAATCAAGATCCTCCAACTGCCTCAGAAGACTCCACTCCAGACTACAGTCAAGCTCCCCACCCCCTGAAGTCACCTTGTAGACCACTGCTATAGCTTTAAGCTGCCACATAAAGGCAAAATGCTCAGAACCATAATCCAGCTTGCAAGGATGATCGCAGGTTGTGTTATTCCTTTACCGCAGGAGTCACTAACCTGCTGTACTGAGTTACCACAGGTTAGAAACTCCCACAGTAAATTAAACTGTGGTAAAATCCATTTGAATAGCCACATTCTAATGATCTGAGTACATATTATTTGTATTTTCAGATAGGATTTCTTTTTCTTAGGGGCCCTTTAATTTGAAATGTGTTAAGCAATTAACACAGGAATTAGTGTATGCTGTTAGTCCATGCATACAGCGATTTTATAGCTACTGTGCCCTAATTCTTGCTTTACCTGAAAAATGTGGAATGAGGTAAGGAAAAGGTGAGAGCTGAGCCTGACATTTAATGCATGGAGTGATAGCGGCTGCATCTAGTAGGTGGTGGTAATTGCATCTGTGGTATCTGCAGTGCAGTTAATGCACTCTACATGTATTTTCCATCTGTGCTAACTGCACGGACAGATGCTGGGAAAACCTCCAGCAGTTAATGCAGAGGCTTTACAGTTACCATACAGTAGCTGCAAAATTTGCTGCATTAATATAAATTAGTTCATAGCATAACAATGCTGTATCTGGGAGTGGCATTCCTATCCCATGTAGGTCACCAGCTGGCTCCAGATTTACTCTACAAGATGAATCCAGTCCTAGAGTTGACCCCTGGCATGTGGAATCTTGTAATTTGGTTTCCAAATTATATTTCCTAAGAAAAGCACAACTCAAAGTCCATGCAAGCCAGGACTGGATTATTTTTGTCAAGCAAATCTGGAGTCAGATGACAACCTTAATCCCACGGGCTTCCTTTAGCTCCAAGTTTCAGTTTCTAGTGCTTTTAACTGGATCCTTTAATTATCACTAAGTTAATCCTACTTTACAGACTTGGGAAAAAACAAGACAAACCCGTTGAGTTCTTGATTGCCAATGTTGTTTCTTCTAGATCCAACATTCTGCCAGTCCCTGTTAATCAACAGACACAGGTTATTAAACTTCATTTCATTTCATCGAGGAACTAGGTGGTGTACAATTATACATTCACAAGAAGATCACTCATAAATACATATAAAGTGGGATTTTAGAAAGGACGTCCAAGTGAAATTGGGGACGTCGAGAGCAAATTGTGCAGAAAAACACCAGGGATGCCAATGTCTCTGACTGATTTCAGGAACATAGATATCCCCGACGTGAACATGCACATGGCTGGGCACATAGACGCCCCCATTAGGGATGCTTGGGTGGGGCATATCCATCTTCAGAAAGCTAGCAGAAGGCGACATGAAACGGCACAGCAAAGCGAAAACATGAGCTCCCAAGTCCCGCTGGTGTTCGTTGACTTATGGTAAAATACAGGAGATGGCAGTGTGGCTCCTTCTCCACACGTTCCAGATGTTTACCTGACAAAACCAACACTTTTCAGATGCCTGGAGCAGGTTTATCTTTAGATGTAATTTGGGATGTCCAGGACATTTCTGAGATCAGGCTGGGATGTTCAAGTTCTTAGGAATGCCGCAGCCATATCTCCGCCATGTCCCATTCAGATTTGGATGTCCTCGTGCTGCGGACATCCACAGACCCAGCTTCTAAAGTGACTCCAGGGATATCTCCACGATTTGGACTTCTGCATGCCCATTTGCAAACATCCAAATCATGAGTAATGTTTCTAAAGTAACCCCTATACAGCACAACAGCAAATCAAACTGATACACACTCATAAACTGAGATTAAAAGCTAACTGGAAAAGAAAGGCCTTTCATTTCTTTTGGAACTGCAAGAAAGAAGACTCTTGATGAAGATATTCAGGCAAACTGTTCCCTGCAACTAGACCTGCTACTGAGAAGATTCTCATGTTTGTTGCATCCAGCTTCAAAGTAGTAACTGAAGGAATCTGTAATAAAATTTGTTCACCAGATTTCAATGCCCGCCTGGGACGATAAACCATCAGAAGCCTACCGATCTCACTGCTCATCTTCCCTTATCGAATTTTATCTATGAGCCATAAATATTCCAAACCATTTCTGACCCGCAAACCAGCTAAATGGCGCTCAGCAGGATATTCACTGCCACTAATGTGATTAGCGCCGCTGGATCTCCCCAGGCGCTGCCATTGAATGCCCTGGGCTAGCAGGCTAGTGTCAAGGTGTTCTGGGGGTGGATCAGAGGTGGCATCTAGAGCTAACTGCGCAGCAGCAATATTCAACTGCTGGCAGGTTTTCCCAAAGCGGCAAAAATTAGGCACCTGAAAGGCTCGCCTAATTTTCACCCCGAAGCTAACCGGACAGCTGCTGAATATCGCTACAGCCCCATTAGCTGTGGTGCTATTCAGCCAGTCCAGACATTCAATGCCAGTGGTTGGATATGGCCCTGGCACTGAATATCCAAGTGCAAAATGCAGTGGCGAGGGCTAGCTGCCACCGCTGAATAACGCCCCCTCTTAAATTTTATCTGCTATCGAGCAGTCAGCCAAAGAAGGTTTATCAACATGGGTGAGATCGTCAACTAGCGATCATTCTAGCTGTAGAATTTTGTATCATCTGCAGTGATTTTATAGAAACAGCAGAAAAGACTAAATATAGCATGTTGCAGTAATCTATAATTGGTAGAACCAACAAATGAACCATCCTAAAATCAGCAGCTTCTAAACATTTTCACAAACGTCGGACCATGTGCAACTTCAGTGCTTGCATCACTCTATTTGCTGACACATTGTTAATTGAGCACCTAGTATAAACCCAAATAAACTGCTTCAGAATGCACCTAGATGTTTTGCCGATGATGCACTATGATATCTAGGGGACACTGTATATCCTGTTGTGGTAATTCTAGTAAGATTTATAGTAAGGCCATGACTTGTAAACCATGCCATAATCTGTGAGAAATTAACCAAAATAGAAGCTGAAAAAAAACCACCCTTCGATCAAAGTTGGGCAAAAAGTAGGATATCGTCGGCATATAGCCGCAATTGGATACCTAGTTCTCCAAGCTTTACACACAGGGACACCATATAAATATCGACTAAGGCCAAAGAAAATGAAGAGCCAACAGCGTGCCCTGATTTACAGAAAACCAAGCAGATGTTGAATCCCCAAATCTAACCTGTCCGAAACTATTAAAAAGTTTGAATATTTGAAAGCTGCATTTCATTTTTACACTTCTCAGACCAAAATTATAAGCAGACATTTTTGTACATCTTTAAAATGTATTATTCATTTCCTTGCAAATCTCCTTTCTCTATATCTATTTCCATAGCCTAATGTCACAGTCAACATGCCCAGCCTTCCTTCTTAATCTAAGCAGGAGGTGAGTGAATGGAAGATTTGGTTCGATATTTTTAATTGTGTTGTATAAAGTCATTGACTTATGAATGCTTACAAAAGATACACGAATGGTCAGCACGGAGGGCTGAGGCTTTGATAATTGCTACTGCTCAGAACTTTCACACATGTACTAATTTAGCCCCTTTGTCTTTATACTAACATTTATTTTAATGAAACAACAACATCAAGGCATGAGCAAACAAATATAAAGAAATATAGCCAATAAATAAATACATAATCATCTCCAAACCACCTGCAGTACATGCGTACGGTATGAGAGTAATATTATAAATTCCAGTGGCGTTAGCGTGAATTAAGACGCACGTATCTGAAGCCTATTTCATAATGTGAAGTGTGTGTATACTTTCCTTTACGAAATAGGAGCTTAAGTGGTATGCAAATGCCAAGTATCAAACTAGATGCCGGCACTTAGGCCTGCTCTATGGCAGGTATAGATGCATGCGCCTAGATGTTGTAGGAACATACGTAAGTTATACTATTTTATAACTTACATGTATAAATTTCCGCTTGCACGTGCTCCTCCCAAACTCCACCCCTGCGCACACCAGTACCAAAAGGACGCACAGTCAGTCTTACTTGCGCTTTTACAGAATAGAGACCAGCTAAAGTACGTGCGTAACCGGCTATTTATATGCATACGTTCTTGAAAATAGCAGCTCACGTGCGTAAATGGCATATAAAATGACCCCCTATGTGTAAAGGTATTTTTCTCTATTCTAGAACATTAAACCGATAGGTACCTTCATTGCTCGCTCAATACTTTTTCTGTTCAGAGCACAGTATAATTTAGTTAACAATTTAGCAGTGCCATTTTAGTCTAATGCATTGTGTCCTTACTGATTGTGCTGCTGGAACTGTGGGCTCTATGCTCGTCTGTTCCATGGAAGTCCTTTGGCTGCTGTATATCAGACGTCAGTTCGGTTCCTGAGGAAAATGAAAGACAATGCTTTGCTTTTTTGTGTCATAATCCATGTAGATAGGTATAAAACACACATACCTACTGGGCTGGCCCAACCATTAGTCAAACTAGATGGTTGACTAGGATGGCAGCTTCTGAGTAGGGGGGGGAGCAAGGCATTCAAAGCTAAGTACAAGTCTTATGCCGGGGAGCGGGGGCATGAAGCTTAAGGTTTGCCCAGGGTGCCAACACCTTGAACCAATTCTGGAGAAGGCCCTACATACCTATACTGGAAATATTCAATGTAGCAATATTCAAATTCAGGAGTAAAGAGATATCTTAAGATATTGACTAGCAGTTCGAGCACTGAATTATGATTCTGGAGAAATGCTAGATCCATTTGCTACACACTTTCCATGTGCCTTCGATCAAGTTCCCCTGTGCCTTAGAATTGGGTATTAGTGCCTGAATAATTTTCCTTCTCTGTCTACTCGTGATGCTTTCAGTGTTCAAGCACCTGACACGGCCTAGGAGTAACTTTGTGACTGTTCTGAAGTCTGATACTAGAAGTCACTTTGGGATTCTTCACTAGATGAAGGCTGCTACCTGAATCCAAATATTTTTAATTCATTGTTAATTGATAGATATTCACATCATAAAGATCAAATTGCCAGGTGGCCCTTAGGTTAACAAGCAAGAGATCAGGTTTTGATTTGCAGTGCAATAGCCTGCTTAGAGGACGACACCTGCTGACTGAAGCAAGCTCTGACTAGGACATGAGCTGGACACTGTAGGAGATGGAGAGGGGGAACCTAGCTGGGGAAAGTCAACAGGCTCCACAGGCTTACTCCCCTCTTTCCTCACCCGAGAGGCACATGGAACGTGTGCAGCAAAAGGAAAACTCGGTTATCTCTGGAATAACTCGGAAGAAGAATGTGCAGTACATGGAGTATGATCAAGCCACAAATGATTGGAACTGGGATTCATATGGAGCTGGGCCTATAAGGGGGTTAAAAGAATGGCAATAAAATAAAATGGGCCTTGAAGCTAAGGAAATTTGATCTAAATACACTAGCATCTTAAAATGGAGCAATGTTTTGGCCTATTATATGCTGCCCTCTGGTGCTTGTAATGGGGAAGAGGAAGAATGAGATGCAAGCAACAGGCATAGAGTCTTGAAATTCCAGAAAAATACAGAGTCACGCAAATAAGGTGCACAAATCCAGATGAAAAGTACACAGTGGGGGGTGAGGAACTGAGGTATACTGATCAGAACACAGATCTCGGGGGGGTGGGGGGGATAGGGTCTGATAATCTTGAGGTAGCAAAACAATTTGTTAAGGCAGTGGCTAGAGCCAGAGAGATGCACGGGGAGAGGCAGAACCAGCAGAAAAAGAAACTGATGCTTGATGCGGCATCAAACCATTCACTTCTGTACTGGGAACGGCTTTACCATTATGGCCCTGATTCTGTAAGGCGAACAGCCCTGCTATCTGCCCTCAGCCGATTCTGCTGCCCCACCCTGCTTCACGTACAGAGCCGCTGTGCGTGCTGCAACGGACAGGGCGGTACGGGGGCAGACAGTAGACAGAGTGTGGGTGGGGCCAACCCCCAGACGTACAGGGCCGATTCTGGTGTTGGCCCTGTAGGTCGAGGGATTGCCAGGGGGACAGCCAGCTCATTCCACCTTGGAGGTGGATGCAGAGGCACACCAGGCCATTTCCACAGTCCCAATCCTGCACCCATCCTTAGGGAATCGGGCTCTATGTGAATTGCAGAATTTTAGGGGCAGCAAAAATGCTGCATCAGGGCAGAGCCAGGCAGAGGTAAGGGGCAGTGTGGCGGAGCAGCAAGAAGGAGGAATGTGGTAGGTGAGGATTCCCAGGCCCTAGCCAGCAAAAGATGTGAAGGAGCCAGTCTGTACAATGGCATCTCAGCATTCTTCTTTCTCCTCAGTTCCGGCACCGCAAGCATGTTAACGAGTCGTGGTCGCAGGCTACCACTTCCTGATGCTGATTTCATGTATCGGTGTTAGGAATAGGAAAAGAGGGTTAGATCCGTTTACTTGGAGAAGTTATGTGCATGGCAGTGATGATGGGCTGAGCAGAGGATGGGGGGGGGGAGAGAGAGAGAAGAAGATGATGGGCGGGAGCGGAGGAGAGAGACAAAGAGAGTATGCTGCAGGACAAGGGGAGAGGGAGAAGAAGATGCTGGGAAAGGAGCATAGGGGAGAGGGAGAGTGCAGGATGCTATACTGAATTGTCACTCACAAAGGAGGATGTGATGTGATGTGCCACAGCTACCAGTAGGAGGGTGAAGGAGTTGCTGCTAGTAGATAAGTTAGGGTCAAATGGGCAAGGACAAGAAGAGTGGCCTAATGGTTAGAGCTGCAGACTGAGAACCAGTGAAACCAGTGTTAGAATCCCATTGCCAGTTCTTGTGATCTTGGGCAAGTAACAACCCTCCAAGGACAGGACCCTACCCAATATGGCTGAAGGCATCTCACCTTGAGCTACTCCTGAAAACGGCTTGAGCCAAAATCTAACTAAACACATTGCTTAAGATTTGCCTAGGGCCCCTTGTATCCTTGCACCAATCCTACTCTGTGCATGTATAAGGATGTGCCCCTACCGAAAGTAAGGCTGGACTCTTCAGTTGTTCCCTGGGTGCTGGTTGTGGATGAGCTGCTGATAGCTGGCTCTGCAGATGAAGGCTGCATAATTACTGCTTGTTCTGATTCTGAAGGAATATGTGCTACATGCAAGACAAAAACAGAACCAGCTGCTCAGTAATCATGTTAAATGAGTTGATAAGAGGCTTGCAGAATTTCTGCCACCTACCAGTATAGATCTGAGGAATGTAAGAAGTGACTGTGCCAAGTTCTGGGACATCTGTCAACACGTCAGTTGTTGCTGTAAATTGATAAGGAACAAAGTGAATGAAATGTTTCCCATTTTTAATCCACATTTTGAGAGATAAAAAAAGCTGGGAGTTACTTTCATCATGCCATTTTGCATAATCATCAAAAAATTCAATGCAAGAAAAAGCAAAGGAAATCAATCCTGTCCTCCACAGACACACACGCCCCTAACTGATCAGCTATCTAGCTGCAACAAAATGTTCCCCCATTCCTTATCCTTATCAGATATATCAATCCACAGGGCTTATTGTAAGTCATCTTTCACATGAGTCATAATGAGATCACTTTATCATTGTCATCTTCCAACAGGTCAGGTTGTCAGGACTTCTCAATTTCACCATTCTCACACTGAATTGTGATTCTTCTATACTGACATTTATGGGTTTTTTTTAAATTTATTCTTAAATAGAAACTTACAGAAAGATGGGAACCTGAAGTCTGTTGTGAGAGTTCCTGTTTTCAGGCTTTTGTGTCGAACAATGCACCTCACAACTGCACCTGTATGGCATGCAGCAATCACTAAGGTAATACTTGTTTGACATTTCTTCCCATCACCATCAAACTTGTGCTTCATGTCACCTGCATGATAATGTGAGGAAAGAAGCAACAGGCGGCCGATAACACAAGTCAACGTCAATAGGAACTTGGAGAAAATCAATAAGAAAAACAGAATGTGAAGGTGCACCAGTAGTTCTGCATCTCATGAATCTGATTTAGCAGACACATAGGTATCCCACACAAAGTTTGGTGACTTACATTTTAGGTTTCCTTTGTCAGATCTGCTATTTTACTGTATATCATGTGGGTATAGCCCAGAATGCTAGGACAAGGATCCAGAATTCAGACTGGCTCATGAGCAATGCTGTGATATTCAGGGGCATCCAAACAGGAGCAAAGTATTATTATTCTCAAAAATATGCTCACATGTCCATAATTTACCACCGCTGTGCTCATTCATACAAAATAATTTCAAAACGGGTATTACTTATCTTAAACTTTGAGAAACCTCTTCAAGATATCATCAGAAGTTATAATTCCACTCAACAAATATTCAGGGGACCTTTATGTCATCCAAGGCCATTATCAGACATGCTGGGTCCAGGTCAGAAATTTGGGAGGAGGCCCTAAAACCCACTAGCAAGTTGTACCTTCTTCAGTTTCTGACAGATTTGGGGCCACCTTTGGAATTGGAAACCAGGGTAACTACCCTTGTTGCACCCTCCACGCCCCTCCCCCAGTGCTCGCCCTGATTCCACCAATAGATCCTTGGCGTAAAGCATCTTGTGCTCTCACAGCATCTGTCCATATCTATGTATCAGGAAGCCATCTCCATAGACAGATATGGTTGAAATCTGGTAGGGAGACTCTCTTACTGAGGCTCCAATGCTCCTGCCAAGATCAGCCAAACCCATCCAGGAAGAAAAGCCCCAGTAGAAGCAGAAAATACCACGCTGGATTAGACCAGTGGTTCTTCTCTGACAACAACAAATCCACATGACTTAGAGGCACCAAGCAGATCCTAATGAAGAGATCTATTCCGTATTGCTCATTCCAAAAGATACGAGGTGGTGATCCTCACATCCCTCTGGCTAGTAATTGTTAGTGGACCTGTCCTCCATAAACTCATCTAGACCAACGTTAGATCCATTATGTGCCAGGAGAGTGGGATCCTCACTCAAATGGCAGCAGTGGGCAGGAAGCAGCTGCTTCAAACACAAGATGGCCAGAGAAATTCACCTTTCCTGTGGTACATTGGGAGCAGGCACTTCTCTAACTTGTTTGACCTGTGATAATTTGGTCACAACTGCAATATACCATGGTTTGAGTTGCACCTTCCAAAGAATGAATGTTAAAAAAGAGATTTTTGGTTCACTTCAGTGCCAATGAGAATGCAGGATGCTGCTTACCATAAACTTCTATTCCATTATCTAAAAGCCATGTCATTTTTGGAGGGGGCTTGCTTCCCCAGGTGGAGCAAGTCAGCGATACCGTCTCTTCTCCATCACGCATGGATGTTTCCAGAATTGGCTTAGAGGGAGGAGCTATAGCAATCAGAAACAGAAAAAAATAGACAGGTTCCAGTTTATGTAATTGTAGGTCTCAGATTGCTTTGTAATTCAAATAAAATCCTCATCGTTATCTTTTTCCATGGCTGTCTCTCTGCAGAAGCCAAAGCAATATTGGAATTCATGGCAAGGATGTGGCACTGCAGGCAGCGAGCGACTGGGAAGAAAGGGTGACTCCAGAGAATAGTATCTGCAACATGGCAGCTGGAAAGGAAAATGGCCTTGCAATGTTTCTGTGTTACACAGTTATAAGCAATATGTTCATGCACGCCTACTTGAATCAGCTGTTAATATCTCAAGGATAAAAGATTTGTTTGAAAGAAACCAGGCATGCCTTTCATATTTCTGGCTATTAGCACCCAGTTACTGCTTCAAGGTAGGATAATGAGAAAAAAATGTAAAATCTGTAGGCTGGTAAAGTTCTGCTAGATGAAGATTTGACTTTTTTAGTGGTCTCTATAAGATTTTGTGCTGAGGAATGATTTTCAAAAATGAAGTGAAAGAAAGGAAAACAGTTTTCTCTTATCCCTAGGGTACAGTCGTATTAAATAGTGAAATTTTGTGTTTAGAAGTAAATGCAGATGTAAAAGGCAAATAAAACTAAATACCACAGGCCTGGAATCCCTGCAGTGTTTCATTACTTTTAGTCTTTGTATCCAGTTCCTTCTGGGTCTTTGGGTCCCCTGCTCAGTCAGAACCAAGCTCGATTGGATCCTGGCATCATGAGCCTTCATGAACAACTTACATGTGGGTTGTTTCTCTATATCCTCTCCCAACTCATTTGGTGGGAAGAGTTTTGTTTTTTCTTTTACATTGCTCTGGATAGGCTGTCTATTACAGCAATATAAAATAAATTTTAAATAAATAAAAAATTAACCCAGTCATTGCAGCGAGAGTACCTTGACTGCAGACTATGCACCTTTTGGAAAGCTGGTCAGTAGATGTCACTGTTCCTTAATGACTGGAATGCCCTTCCCCCAGGAGCTGGGCAGCCAAAAGAGCAGAAGGCCAAGAACTGACCCCAGGCTTTCCATATCCTCCTGTGTGACTGGGCCAGCCTTCTATCCAATGTTTCTTAAATGAAAGCTGGCCATTCATGAAGAGATCCTTCAGGTTGCAGAAGATGTAACAAGGTCATGGGAGGCACATAGCTCAGCTTAACTGTTTCTGTTTTCTTACTGACTGTAACTCACCTAAAACAGTGACATACACTTCCTTGCTCCATAATGGATGAGTGTAGTGGAAACAGGTATAAAGGCCTTCATCATGTACAGTTATATTAGACAAGCTGATAGATAGCTCATTCTCTGAATACTGGACAAGCTGATATCTTCTGTCTTTTAAAACTGTGGGGGACAAAGGGACAAAGAAAAACTCTATTAAAGTGCTTGGAAATGAAAAACGTTCATATAAGTTGAGTTTCTTTGGAGGAATTGCTTGCATGGGAAAAGCATACTGGGACCTGAAGCAGATACTGTCATAAGCAGTGTTCTGACAGGAAATACCTTAAAGTTGCTCTAAGTAGGACTGTAACAGGAAACCCTTGCAGCAAAATGAACTAAATAGGGGCTTTGTAAATGTTACCACCGGTGCAATCCATTATTCATATGCTGCAAGCCTTTTTCATGGTAATAATCTGGCTTTTTTGTTATGCTTTTGCTCTGGTCACGATGCCAGAACGTTTACAACTAGGTGCTTGAGAAATGTGCCTGTAGCATATCTGTGCCACACACAAGTTCACAACATGCTGTTAGCCCTCTAATGTGATGGGCACTTTCATGAGAAAATGCACAGTGCTGTTACTCTTAGGGCAGCGATGGCGAACCTATGGCACGCGTGCCAGCTGTGGCACGCGAAGGCCTTGCAGCTGGCACGCGGGAAGGTCCGCAATTAAGATATGCGGCGCAGCGGGAGGTGAGTGTGCTGGTGTCCAGGGCCGGCCCGTCCATTGAGCAAGAATGTTTTTTGCACAAGGCCCCGCGTTTCAGGGGGCCCCGCGCAAAGAACATTCTGCTTTCCTCAAAATTACATTAAAAAAAAAAGCTGGCTCTCTGGCTGCTGCCGCTGTCGCCGCGGCAGAATGCAGTGTCCCGCGGGGCCCCCTCTGCGCCGGCTGAGCCCTCTGCCCGGCTTTCAGATTCGCGAAGGGAGAGTGTCTCTCCCTCGCGTCTCTGTTAAGCCCGCAGGGGCTAATGGGAAATTTCCCATCAGCCCCTTTAGACGCGAGGGGTTGATGGGAAATTTCCCATTAGCCCCTGCGGGCTTAACAGAGACGCAAGGGAGAGACACTCTCCCTTCGCGAATCTGAAAGCCGGGCAGAGGGCTCAGCCGGCGCAGAGGGGGCCCCGCGGGACACTGCATTCTGCCGCGGCGGCAGCGGCAGCAGCCAGAGAGCCAGCTTTTTTTTTTGGACTGCTAATGGGCTGGGGCTGGGGCGGGGGGGGCTGTTAGGACTGCTAATGGGCTGGGGCTGGGGCTGGGGCGGGGGGGCTGTTAGGACTGCTAATGGGCTGGGGCGGGGGGGGCTGTTAGGACTGCTAATGGGCTGGGGGGGGCTGTTAGGACCGCTAATGGGCTGGGGGGGTGGTGGGTTAGGACGCTAATGGGGTGGGGGGGTTAGGACCGCTAATGGGCTAGGGGGGGTGGGGGGGGTTAGGACCGCTAATGGGGTGGGGGGGTTGTTAGGACTGCTAATGGGCTGGGTGGGTTAGGACTGGTAATGTGCTGTGGACTGATGGGGTCTGTCTGGAAATGGGGTGATGGGGGGGTTAGAACTGCTAATGGGCTATGGGGGGCTGTTAGGACTGCTAATGGGCTGGGGGGTGGGGGGGTCTGTTAGGACTGCTAATGGGCGGGGGGCTGTTAGGACTGCTAATGGGCTGGGGGGGGTTAGGACTGGTAATGGGCTGTGGACTGATGGGGGCTGTCTGGAAATGGGGTGATGGGGGTGTTAGAACTGCTAATGGGCTATGGGGGGTGGTTAGGACTGATAATGGGCTATGGGGGGGGGCTAGGACAGGAAATGGGCTGATGGGGAGGGGTTAGGACTTGAAGTGGGCTGATGTGGTTAGGACTGGTAATGGGCTGTGGGCTGATGGGGGGGTTAGGACTGGCAATGGGCTGATAAGGTTAAGACTGGAAGTGGGCTGATGGGGGGGTTAGGACTGGTAATGGGTTATAGGGGGGGCTTAAACTGAAAATGGGGTGATGGGGGGGTTAGGACTGGAAGTGGGTTGATGGGGGCTAGGACGGGTAAGGGGGTGGGGGGGTGCTATGACTGGAAATGGGCTGAGGGGAAGGGGAGGCTTGAATTGCAAATAGCTGATGGGGAGGGAGCTTGGAATGGAAATGGGCTGTGAGGGAAGGGAGCTAGGACTGAAAATGGGCTGATGGAGCAGCTAGGATAGGACTGGAAATGGGCTGTTGGGGGGAGCTAAGATTGGAAATGGGCTGTGGTGGGGGCTTGAATTGAAATGGACTCATGGAGGGGCTAGAACTGAAAGTAGGCTCATGGGGGGGGCTTGGACTGCAATTTGACTGAGTTGAGGGGAGCTATGATTTGACATTGGATGATGATGGGGCTAGGAAATGACTCGAAGTGGGCTGAGGGGGGGCTAGGATTGGAAATGAGCTGATGAAGGGACTCAGACTGAAAATGGATGGGGGAGCTAGGACTGGAAATGGGTTGATGGTGGGCTAGGACGGGAAATGGGCTGATGCAAGGACTAGAAGGGAATGGATGCTGGGTGAGACTGGAACTAGAAGGGAGCTGATGTTGGGGGAGGATTAGAATGGGATGGGGCTGGGAGAGTAAAATGGAGAGGGGAAAAATATTTTGTGTGGGAGGGATGAAAAATCTACAATTGGCCTGGTATTGGGAGAGTAAGTGGGGATTGAGGATGGAGGGGTAAAATTTGTGTGGATGAAATAGGAATGAGGAAAGAGCAAAAGGTGAAAGATTAGTATGTTAAAGCAGATGTAGAGAGAGAGAATGGAAAAAAAACTAGAAGAGAGAAGAAAGAACAAATGGACAGCAGACGATGGACAGTTAGCAGAAAACATGAAGAAACCAGAAGAAAGTGGCTGGAGCAATTGCAACTGAAAAAAATGCACAAAAGGTAGAAATATCTCTTTATTTTGAATTTATTAACTGGAATAGGAAACCTCTGGGAAATGTGCATCATTAACGTCTGTGCTTTGTTTGGTACAAGAGGAAATTAATTTATAGTTTTATTTCTACAGTGTTGTTGTACATTCCAAGTTTGGCTTTTGGGGTTCCCAGTTTAATTATTGCCTTCCTGTTTCTAAATTGAATGAAATCATTAAAACATTATAAATTGCCAATAAATTGAAATGAAAACCAAAGGATTGTGAATCAAATTGATTCTCTGACAATACAAAGATTCCAACCTTTACAAATGATGTTACATAGTTCAGGCAACTTTATAAAGAGTTTTTAGATACTAAAATCTTGTTGTTAAGGTTTAATTGACGTGCTGGCACTTTGAGGAAATTCTTTGGTTTTGTGCGGCAGTTTGGGCACTCGGGCTCAAAAAGGTTAGCCATCACTGTCTTAGGGGAATGTCTACTAAGCCAGGCTAACGGTTCACCTGGGCTATCTGCAACTAGGTCCCATAGAATAACATGAGACCTAATTGCAGATAGCCCAAGTTAACTGTTAGCCCCTCTCAGAAGACATCTTGATATTCATGGATATTGCTTCAGCCTTCGATACAGTCTGTCACAGCCATTTGATTAATCTGCTTAAGCTTAAGAGCATTCAGAGCTCAGCACTAGACTGGTGTCGCTCATATCTAACAGATCCGCAACAAGAAGTTTGTATGGGCAATCAAACATCAGATATGTATCAGCAAACACAAGGAGTACCACAGGGCTCTTCCCTATCCGCCCTGTTATTTAACATATATATATACAACCAATATGTAGGATCATACAATCCTTCAGCATTCTTTATCACAGCTATGCAGATGATGTGCTTCTCTACACTCCTTTTTCAAATGAAAACCCAAACTTCACTGGAATCATCGATTGTTTCAATGCTGTCTCCGACTGGCTAGCTGCTCACAGCCTGAAAGTGAACTATAAAAAGACAGAAGTCCTTTTTATCACAAAGGTCTCGACATTCATACCCCCAACAACCCTACAGGTTAAGAATGCTGATCTGAAGTCTAATCACGAGGTTAGATATCTGGGCATCACTCTGTACCAGTCCCTGAATATGGAGTCCCATATAAGCAATATCACAGAGGCTGTCTATCATAAAATACATTCCCTCCGTCATCTCTGTCCCTTACTTGAGCCTATTGACTTCTGCACTGTCTTCCAAGCCCTTATCACTCCGCTCTTCGACTATGGTCTTCCTGGATATGCTCTCCATCCTTTGCAATTGGCATTGAATACCGATGCACGAACCATTTACAGAGCTTCTACATACGAACATGAAACTCAACTACACTGGCTCCCAATAAGCAGTCGACTTAAGTACAAAGCTCTCCTGATAACTTTTAAAATTCTTCATCACCTCTCCGCATCCTCCCTGGAAGATCTCCTACACTGGACTCCTGACTTCAGAGCAAGAAGATCAAATATGGCAAACACTCTTACCATCCCAACCCTAGCTAGAAAAAGTTCCCAATTTGCCAAGAACAGAGCCTTGTCCCTCTTCGCCCCTCTACTATGGAACGCCCTACCTGCTCCTATTCATCTCATTTCAGATTTGGCCACCTTTCGCAAAGCAATCAAAACACACCTATTCCATCTTGCTTTTGACCATGTAACTTAAAGCCTGGTCTGTCAATATCATACTCAAGATTCTGTCATACTGTAAATAGTTCACCATTCTTACTGCTACTGTTGTATGATTTATTAATGTAAATTTAATTGTATTATATCTTTCTAGTCCCACAGGTGCTCCTTGTGGTCTTGGGCAAGCCACTTAACCCTCCACAGCCCATGTTCCCTGTAAGTATTAGCGTATGTGTCTCATATCCCCACGTGTTAAATGTATCTCCCAATTGTGTTGTGATCACTTCGATTGAAGGATAAGGTGGTATACAAAACTGTCTAAATAAATATCTTGTTCACATGTTCAATGTAACCTGTTCCATGTAGTAAGTTGTTCTATTGTAAACCGTGCTGATTATGAATAGAGCGGTATAAAACCAAATAAATAAATAGTCAACTAGGGCTTGATATACTAAAAGTGTTTTTCTATTTAACACTTACGCATAAGGGCATGTTTTCTAAGCTGGGCTAAGTATTAGCATGCACTATGGTGGTCATTCTGATCTTCGAATAGTGGGGTTGTATGTCCGGCTTGGAAGTACAACCTGCGCACAGGCCTGGGATGCTATTCTGGTCCCAGCGCTCCCCACACATACAGAGCATTTGTGCTGGGAGCACTGGACAGGGGCGGACTGGGGGTGGAGCAGGGGTAGGCCAACGTGCCCGGACGTACAGAGGCCATTCACATTGGGCCTCTGTAGTCCCCCGGTGCAGTGATGGATGCCTGGCTTATTCCACTGCATGATGCCACACACTCTAGCAAAGCATGCCACCAGTTGTGTTGTGCCCCTGCAGCCACAATCCAGCCCATGGGGGTCTTCGGTGCCAGCAGGATCACAGTCTGCAGGGGCGGACATGGGTGATGACATTCCGAGCCATCAAATAGATGGCTTGTTGCCATGGCGCCAGAACGCCATGGCTCCCACGCCCCATGTTCTGGCATCAAGGCCAATACTCTGCAGCAGAGTTATAGTTCATTTACTTGATATACTGCCTATAGTGGGTGGCAGCTAGGTGGTTAAGAAAGTTACATTCAGGTACTGTATGTATTTCCCTGTCCCCAAAGGGCTCACAATCTAAGATTGTACCTGAGGCACTGGCCACTTGCTTGCCCAACGTAAGAACAGTATGGCATCTTATCTTATGATCTTATGTTGCCCAAGGCCACAAGGAACACCAGTGGGACTGAAACCTGAGTCCCTCCCGCCTGAGGCTGCTTTCCCCTAGTGGGACTTGAACCCAGGTCCCTCTGGATTGAGGCTGCTGCCCCAACCATTAGGCCACTCCCCCCCCCCCAAATATCTTAAACTGTGCAAGAAATCCTACACATAAATAAATATCCACTGGAAATGCTGTGTATTCCTTCCCCTATCCACCCCTCTCCTTCCTTCCCCAGTGCAATGGGTGTGCCACTGACTCCTAGCAACCCAGCAGCCCCTGGGGTTTCTTAGCAAGGTGTGACTGGAAGTAACTTGCCAATGGGAACTGAACACTGGTCATTGAGTCGCCAGGTCCTGGTGCTAGCCATAGGCTACTCCTCCCTTCTTTCTTCCTTCCCAGTCCGCCTGACAGGAGGAAAAATGTCTGGGTTGAGTATTTCCATGTAGTTAGTGATTTCAGTGACTTCAGAAATCTGGCAGAACAGAAGTCAAAGTGATTTATCCAAAGTCAGTCATTCAGAGGAGGAATACCATATCTCCTGATATTCCAATTCTTTAATGATAAAATCACTATCCAGCAGGGGTGTCAAACTCATTTTTGATGTTAGACCGCTTTATAGAAATAGGAACATTAAGGGCCTGATTCTGAGTTGCGGTTTGTGGGGGCTGCACGTCTGGCGGGACATGAAGCCCCGCAAGCCATCATGACCCTATTCCCCCTCCTGCTAGAGCCGCAGGATGGTGAGAGCCAGTGGGGTGTGGGAGGGGGCAGGGGCAGGACAGAGGGGGGGCGGGCTGAGCCGGCAGGACATACAGGGCCAATTCAGGTCACGGCCCTGTATGTCCTGCAGAGTCAGAGGGGATGTGCTGATTATTCCACCTTGAAGGTGGAATAATCAGCACCAGCAGGGCGTTTGGGCCCAAGGATGTCCCCTCCACCTGATCCAGGCCCAGCTGGCCAGCCATGGGTTGGGCGGCGGGCAAGAAGGGGGTCTTAGCCACGGGAGCCAGGGACACCTTCGGGGAGGATGTCCCCGCAGGCAGGCAGGGGCACACCGGGCCATCCTCCGGTCCAATTCTGTGTGCCGTGGGAATGTTTTGTTCCCCCGGTACAGAATCGGGTCCTAACGGGTCTGTCTTGCTTAGGGCCGTCCAGATGGCTTGGACATGCCCCTTTGTGAATTAGGCGCCATGTGTGCCAATGCAGAAATATACATATATTGCATACTAATTTATGTAAATGTTTGTTTTACCTTTTTTTAAATGCTACTACTTCTGCATCCAGCTAATTTATTTGGGTCTCTTGCCCTCTCCCTCCTGTCTGAGTCCACCCTCCAAAAGCCCCATGCTAACAGAATACCCAGTTTCAGTTACACACACAGGACATAGATAGGCCTGCATCAGGTTATGAATAACTTACCATAAACAAAAATTAAATTGAAACCTCAAGAAACCAGATTCTACTTGTAGAGCAACACCACACAAATAGAAAGAGATGCATTTCTTCCTGTACAGTGCCAAATGTAAAGATAGCAGGCAAATACTCCAAAACCAAATATAACCCAATCACTAAATTGAAATAAAATTATTTTGTTTGCCTTTTTTATTTTTCTAATCATCTTGCTCACAGTCTCTGGTTTCTGCTTTTCTCTGTCTTTCTGGAACTCTTTTTCCAGGGCCTCTTCTTCATTTGACATTTTATATATTTCTTTCCATCTTCACTTCCTCCCCTACATCCATCTCTTACATTGATTATTTCCTTTCATCTTTCTTTCCTTTCTTTTTCTGCTTCTCTATACACTGCGCTTTTGTTCTAGCCAGTCCTCAATCTCCCTCTTTTTACTGCATCTACCTATAAAGTCCATTTATTTTGCTTAACTTGGCCCTCCCATTCTCCATCTCTCTCTCCTTCCCCAGTCTCTTATTCCTCAGTCTTTCACTATGTTCTTTCTCTCCCTCTCCCACCCCTGTCTAGTGTCCCCTTCTTTCTCTTTCTCACACGTCCCCCAGTCAACAACTCCCTTGCTTCTTCCCTCTACTCCAGTGGCCCAGCATCTTCCCCTCTTTCCCTCTCCCCCATGACCCAGGATATCTCCCTCCCTTCCGCTGTGACCCAGCATCCCCCTCTCTTCTCTGCCTCCCCCTGTAATCCATCGTCTTCCTTCTCCCAAGTGATCTAGCATCTCTCTCTCTCTTCCCATCCCCCTCTAATCCAGGACATCCCCTTCTCTCTTCCCTCCCTCCCCCATGATCCAAGATATCTCTCTCCCTTCCACTGTGACCCAGCATCCCCCTCTCTTCTCTGCCTCCCCCTGTAATCCATCGTCTTCCTTCTCCCAAGTGATCTAGCATCTCTCTCTCTCTTCCCATCACTCTCTAATCCAGGACATCCCTTCTCTCTTCCCTCCCTCCCCCATGACCCAAGATATCTCTCTCCCTTCCGCTGTGACCCAGCATCCCCCTCTCTTCTCTGCCTCCCCCTGTAATCCATCGTCTCCCTTCTCCCAAGTGATCTAGCATCTCTCTCTCTCTTCCCTCCCTCCCCCATGATCCAACAGCTCTCTTCTGTCTTCCCTTCCCCTACCCTGCAATCCAGCATCTTCCCTCCACTCCCATCCTATCCAGTATCCTCTTTCCCTGGATCTACCCCCCTCGGTCCAGTATGTCGCTTCCTCCTTGTCCAGTAATTCCCCTCCCCTGGATTGCGCCGCTGCTGCCTTTGCCCTCCATAGGACGTGCAGCAGCAATAAAACAGTAATGAGCTGGTGTGTGCTTTCAATCCCTGCCGCTCCCAATGCAGGCTTCCTGTTTCCAAAGAGTGGAAGCAGCAGAGCTTTCAGCACACACATGGCTTCAAAGGTCTGATGCTCTCTGTTTTATTGCTGTTGCACGTCCTGGGCAGGGACAAGAACTGTGGATGCAGGGAAGGGAAGTGCTAATACTGGGATGGAATTCTGAGAAAGGAGAAGCTGGACTAGTTACGGATCTGGGGGAAGGGAGCTACTGGACCCAGCAGGGCCGCGCTCCGGTGATTTCCATGTTCTAAGGCTGGATACAGAGTCTCATTGGGCTGGAAACAGCCCCAGGGCCTTATGTTTCATATCCCTGCTGTTTACCGAGGCATTTCCAGGCAAAACAGTTTATTGTAATGAAAACGGCACTTTTAAACTGCTTATTATTTCAAAGAGTCTATTAAATCAAACCCAAATCTCCACTGGATCCTAAAAATAAAGTTGAATACATGTTTGCTTGTGATTTAATTGAAGTGTGTATATGATTTGTGGTGTTTCAAACACAAATTAAGAGGGAATTTATCTCTCTCCAGCATTATGAATCCTTTCTACAGTATAATTAGATTTTGTATGGCAAATAAGGAATTCACAAAATAATGGTTTTGCTGCGATTTGTGAGTAGTCATAAGATACAAAGATAAGGTCTCATTTGCTAACCTGCATTAACATTTTAATGCAAGTTAACACGAATTATGTGCTTACTTAAAGGCCCTTTTACTAAAGTGTGCTAGCGATTACGTGTGCTTTCATGTTGCGGTAAGCAATGAGCAGGGGGCTGTTGTAATTGCTACTGTGCTGGAAAGACACCACTCAGTAACTGCTTAGTGCGCAACAGGATGGCAAACGGGCCCGTTATAGGTGGAGAGTGGGTATGGACTGTGCATTGTGCTTACGCGGGAGGTCATTAATGTGTGTGGGGTAACTACCAGCAATGAGGTTAATGGGATGCCCTTAACGCCACTACTGTAAGTGGTGTTAAGTACGCCTGCACTCATTGCGAAAGCTACCATTGCGCATTATCCCCGACAGCACATGGCTTTTGCACTTTCCTCCTATGGTTTATAGTTTAATGGTGCTTAATATACCACCTTTTAAATTACTAGCAAAGCAGTTTACAATAATCTAAAATCATGAGAAAGAAAAGAACTCCATCTTTAAGATAGGAAGGAAGGCAGAACAGAATAGCTTAGTGCAAAAACCTACCGCACTTTAGTGAAAGGGCCCCTTAGGAAATCGATCCCATTGAGAATAATGGGCTTGCATTAAATAAACTGTGTTAATGTGCATTGACATGCATTAACGTTTATTAATTCACATTAACATATTGATATAAGTTAATGAGATTCCTAATCTGAAATATAACTTTCAATACATATGAGGGTTGTCTTTTTTAAAATAGAGTTCTAGCAACCATATTGTTCCTGGAAAAAACTGGAATCTTTTTTATGGTCTTAATACCTTCTATTACAACATCATGAAAATATACTGACTTTTACAAAAGCGGTATAGAAAAAAAAGTAAATAAATAAAATTAAAAATATTGAAATGCATGAGCCTTTGAGACCACACCGGTCCCTTCTTCGGATGTGACTACAAGGCTGAAGGAATGAAGCCTTTACAGTTGGACAGTCCAACAAAAGGTTTCATAACCCAGTAAGTTTCCAACTTCTTAAAATTAGATATGTGAAATCATAAACTTAAACACCTCTCACCCCTCCCTTTACTACCACCACTATTACTGATGGGAAATTATTTATGAAGCAGACTGAAGATGATTTTTTGGCCAGGACATTTTTCTGAGCAGAACCGGGAGGTCTGAGATTTGACTTCTGGTTCGTGAATTCCCTCTGTATGAAAAGTAATGGATGAGTCATTCCTGTGCTGGGTGAGCTGAAGCCGACCACTACTGAATGAGTAATTGATTTGTAAAGAATTCTGCTCATGGGTGACCCTCAAAGGACAAGGGGAAAATTTGGTTCAGAACTTTCAACCTACCTTTCTGGTTGTTAAAAAAAACAACAAAACCAAGAGGTGTTAACCACTGCAGGGCAGCGTCAGCATCCCAACGCACCAGACACTTCAGTGCTAACATATCTCCCTCCTCCACAGTTATATTTTCAGTGTGATAGTTCTGACAGTCACCTGCAAAAAAACACAGACGCAAACTGATTTATGAACTCTCGTGCTTTCCCACTGCAGTGCAAGTGAGCCACCGAACAGTGAGAATCAACCCACAGAAGATCAATGACTGAAAAAAATATACCCCTTAAGGTCACACATGAGCTGAGGACCTAGCAAAGTGATCTGCAAGTTTAACCTGTGCTTTAAAGCTAGAATTAGTATATAATACAAGAATGCTTTAGCCAGGGCTCCCAGCTTACTGTGATTCCATGGCTTATCCAGCCACTTCCATCCTCATGCAAACAGGACGTCAGCATTGTGCATCAGAGGGGGCAGAAGCACAAACAGCCACACAGTGCTGGAGGTTTCAGTAAGTGCTGCAGGGTTGTTTGAAGTAATTGCCCCAGAGAGGGGTGGCAGGGGTAGCAATGGGCTGCCCTTTGACCATTGGCGCTGTAGGTGACCGCCTGGACAACCCTGAAAAGAAACTGGAACATATATGCAATTGTGCTGGAATGCTATGTGGGCGCAAAACAGTCATTCTGCTCCGAATAATAGTAACAGTGATCAAGGATATCTGGAGAAGAACGTCTGAGCAGAATGATTGCCGTTTGCACCACATAGCATTTCCAGCGCATGCGCACAAGTGCCTTTTGGGATGCAGAATATAGATGCTGCTAATGCAGACCACCAGTGTGCATGTGTCTGGCTTGCTCTCCAGATTTAGCAGACGTTTTGCGCACAACTCATGCTATTTGCTCACTGCATGCCTGCTCAAACCCTCCGCACTAAACTTTCATTTGGAAACATTGCACTAAGTTTGTATTGTAGCTTCAGGCAGTGGAAAATGAAGTGACTTGCCCAAGGCCACAAGGAGCATCAGTGGGATGTGAACCCTGCCCACCGTTCTAACCACTAGGCTATTCCTCCACTCAATAATATTTATGCGCAGAAGCTGACATTCCAAATATGTACATGCAGAGCAAGGGTGTCAACTTCCAGTCCTGGAGGACCACAAACCAGCCTGGTTTCCAGGATGTCCCTAATGAATCTTCATGAGATATATTTGCACACAACGGAGGCACTAATGCAATATTGCTCATGCATATAGGTATATCCTGAAAACCTGACTGGTTTGTGGCCTTCCAGGACTGGAGTTTGACACCCTGATTTAGAGTGTCATTTTATAAACTATCTTCATGCATGAAATCATAATCTGTGCATGTAAATGGGCTCTTATAAAATTAGGTCATGCCTAAATTTATGCACAGTGCAAACTGGCGTGTACATACAGCAGTGGTTCTCAGCCCAGTCCTCAGGACATACCTACCCAGTCAGGTTTTCAGGATAACTACAATGAATATGCATGACAAATATCTGCATACAATGGAGGGGTGCATACAAATCTAACTATCCATATTCACTATGATTATCCTGAAAACCTGCTGGCTAGATGTATCCCAAAGGCTGGGTTGAAAAACACTGTTGCACAATATATATGCACGGGGGCAAAGTTTGAGCAGACCACGGGTGCAGTCACAGCTTTACATACATATTTTATAAAATACCTGCATCTGCACTTACTTCACATGTTAGCTTTACCGTTTGCTCAAGAGCTGGCTTAAAGTCCATATCTTCAGTCTAAGCACAATTTCTGCAGGATTTGTGCACGTGTTTTAGAAAGACACATATGTCTTTATAAAATCCCCCTCCCCCCACCAATGTGCATATTAATATTTGTGCATGCAATGCTTCGCCAGGTCCTAGTACAATCTCTGTGCAAAATACTGATTCTGCTCTTAATGCACATCTGACACATTGGAATGTGTGCATGTTTCCATGGTGATCAATGTGCTTTCCCATGTTTGTACACATTTTTTGTGTGCACAATATTTGCATCCAATTTGTTTACTGCAATGGGCATATTTTTTTTGTTTAACATGTGCGTTAGGAAAGTGTAAGTCAGACTTAATCGCATAGCTCTCACGCATGACATCACCTGGGCCCCCATAAATACTTTTCAACTATTATATATGCAGGGAAAGCAATCAGAAAGAGGAGAAATGAACAGTGATTTTCCTGCAAAGAAAAGTCAGCCTAGGAGAAGAAATCAATAAATAAGATAAAGTTCTATTTTTTTATGCTATGTTTAAATTCACCCTATTTATTGACTTCCCCTCATATAGAAAGGATTATTTACAAGAGTAGCTAAAAATCCTAAAGCGTCACCCAGGGTGTCTCCTCCAACTTGAGTTCCATCTTTGTGGTGTGTGAAGTCACCAAGCAGCTTATTCATAGTCTTTTGTGTTTCTGCGTTGGCAGTGGAAAGGAATTTATTTTACGTAACTTTAATTTTGGTCTTATAAAGTTTGATCTCATGTGTGACACCTCTTGAAGGAAGGCAGACTTTCACGGTTTGTGGTAGGAAACATTTCTCTGTAAGCCCTTTCAATCACCTGCAGACATTCAAAAATTAAATTCTGTCTGTGCTGAAAATGTGCCTTCAGTTGCGCTATTCCTTAAAATTAGTTGCTCTACCGGTGCTAAGACGATGTTTATGTTCTTTTTGCAAAAAAAAGCATTACTTAAGCACAGCATGAGTGACGCTTTATAATTTATTGTTAAAAGTAATCCAAGGTAACATTTAGCAACTGGGATAAGTAATTATGCTCTGTGTTCATAACTTACAATGCCATTGTGTATTGGTTCCAATAAATTTGGTGTTCATAATCATGCCAGATTAACAAGATTTAAAAATGCAGTCCTCCATCTATCTACAGTAAAGATATACAGCACAGGCATTGAAAGCTTCCCCCATACAATGATTTGTCAATGTGCCTCCATCTTGTGCTTAGGGCATCAATCATAGGGTAGAGAAAGATAATTCTGTGTCCTTGTTCATCATGAATACAAATAACTTGGGAGTGCTGCTGTGCTGTTTGTCATCTGAGATCCACATAACTTGCGAGTGCTGATGTGCTGATGTCATCAGAGCTCCGATGTGGCTATCACACTCATACCTAGAGGGAGCAATTTTCAAATAGCCTACAGGCAGTTTTAACACATGTGCTTAAGCAGATTATCCAAAGGAAATCATATGGGTAACTTCTCTTTCAAAATTTGTGTCTAATTTATTTTTATTTATTTACATTCTCTTATATACCGCGCTATTCTGCATCAGTGCGGTTTACATTGAACGAACTGAAATTACATTGAACAGGGTATTATAACTTGGAGATAACTATTTTACAGGGAACATGGGCTATGGAGGGTTAAGTGGCTTGCCCAAGACCACAAGGAGCACCTGTGGGACTAGAAACCCCAGTCCTTCCGGCCCAGACTGCCTGTGTAATTTGCAACCTCTGTTTTATGCGAGCCGCTCAAGAGGGGCTCAACAGCCAGGGCCGGCCCGTCCATTGAGCGAGAATGTTTTTTGCACAGGGCCCCGCGTTTCAGGGGGCCCCGCGCAAAAAACATTCTTTTTGAAAAGTAAAATTGAAAAAAAAAAAAAACCTGTCTGCTGCCGCGGTTGGGGCCGCCGCGGCAGAATCGAGCGTGCCGCGGGGCCCCCCTGTGCACGGCAGAGCCTGCCCTCCTTGTAGCAGCTCTCTCTTTGGAGCTGAAGTCAGACGCGCCGGCTTGCAGAGCGCGAGGGAAGAGTTTCTCCCTCGCTGCTCTGTTAAGCCCGCGGGGGCTGATGGGAAGTTCCCATCAGCCCCCGCGGGCTTAACAGAGCAGCGAGGGAGAAACTCTTCCCTCGCGCTCTGCTCTGCAAGCCGGCGCGTCTGACTTTTCAGCTCCAAAGAGAGAGCTGCTACAAGGAGGGCAGGCTCTGCCGTGCACAGGGGGCCCCGCGGCACGCTCGATTCTGCCGCGGCGGCCCCGACCGCGGCAGCAGACAGGTTTTCTTTTCTTTTAATTTTCGCTGGGCTGGGCTGGGCTGGGCTGGGGGGGGGGTTTAGGAGTGTTGCTGGGCTGGGCTGGGCTGGGCTGGGGGGGGGTTAGGAGTGTTGATGGGCTGGGGGGGTTAGGAGTGGTGATGGGCTTGGGGGGGGTTAGGAGTGGTGATGGGCTGGGGGGGGTAGGAGTGGTGATGGGCTTGGGGGGGTTTAGGAGTGGTGATGGGCTATGGGGGAGCTAAATCTGTATATGGGCTGATGGGATTAGGACTGAAAGTGGGTTGATGGGGGGTTAGGACTGGTAATGGGCTATGGGGGGCTTAAACTAAAAATTGGGTGATGGGGGATTAGGACTGGAAATGGGCTGGTGGGATTAGGACTGGGAGTGGGCTGATGGGGAGGTTAGGACTGGTAATGGGTTGGGGGGGGTTGCTAGGACTGGAAATGGGCTGAGTGGAAGGGGGCTTGAACTGCAAATAGCTGATGGGGAGGGGGGCTTGGAATGGGCTCTTAGGGGGAAGGAGCTAGGACAGGAAATGGGCTGATGGAGGGGCTAGGATAGGACTGGGAATTGGGTGTTGGGGGAGCTAAGATTGGAAATGGGCTGTGGTGGTTGCTTGGATTGAAATGGACTCATGGAGGGGCTAGAACTGGAAGTAGGTTCATGGGGGGCTTGGATTAGAAATGGGCTGAGTGGAGGGGAGCTAGGATTTAACATGGGCTGATGGTGGGGCTAGGAAAGGACTAGAAATGGGCTGATGGGAGGCTGGTATTGGAAATGAGCTGATGAAGGGACTCGGATAGGACTGGAAATGGATGGGGGAGCTAGGACTGGAAATGGGCTGATGTGGGGACTAGAAGGGAGCGGATACTGGGTGGGGCTGCAACTAAAAGGGAGCTGATGTTGGGGGAGATTAGAAGGGGATGGGGCTGGGAGAGTGAAATGGAGAGGGGAAGAATATTTTGTGTGGGAGGGAAGAAAAATCTACAATTGGCCGGGTATTGGGAGACTAAGGGGCTTGTTTACAAAGCCGCGGTAGTGGTTCGCGATCGCAGCCGCGGCCCCATTGAAATCAATGGGGCCGCAGCTCCGATTACGATCGCAAACCGCTACCGCGGCTTTGTAAACAAGCCCCTAAGTGGGGATTGAGGATGGAGGGGTAAAATTTGAGTGGATGAAATAGGAATGAGGAAAGAGCAAAAGGAGAAAGATTATTATGTTAAAGCAGATGTAGAGAGAGAATGGAAAAAAACTAGAGGAGAGAAGAAAGGACAAATGGACAGCAGACGATGGAGAGTTAGCAGAAGACACAAATAAATCAGAAGAAAGTGACTGGAAACAATTGCAACTGAAAAAAAAATGCACAAAAGGTACAAAGATATCTCTTTATTTTGAATTTATTAACTGGAATATGTCAGCTCTGGGAAATGTGCATCATTAATGTCGGTGCTTTGTTTAGTACAAGAGGAAATTAATTTATAGTTTTATTTCAACATTGTTGTACATTCCAAGTTTGGCTTTTAGGGTTCCCAGTTTAATTATTGTCTTCCTGTTTTTAAATTGTGATTCCTTGTTTGGTGATGGTCTATGTTCTGCATGTGTAACTGAGCTGAGGTATTCTGTTTATGTAATTCCTATTTGACATTGCCACTTGTTCTCTTTCCCCAGTAGGTCATGTATTGTTATTCTCTGAAATGTATTGGTTTAATATTTGCAGTGTTGCCTTTTGATTGGTAGGGTATGGTGCTTTATGAGTCTTGGTAGTGCTGTTAGGATACGGTGGGTTTGCTATGGGTTCTAAATGGGCAGTGTTTGTAGTAGTTCCTAATGTGCCTGGCGGTTGGCACTGGATTATAGTAATGTAGAAATCTTTGTCTTTCTTTATCCATACACTCATGAAGAGGCATGTTTACTAAAAGTTAGTGTATGGTAACATTATGCAAATATTTATGCAAATGAGGCCCCTTATGCAAATGAGGCCCCGCACCGAGTCTCCGCACATGGCCCCGCAACCCCCTTGGGCCGCCCCTGTCAACAGCATGTGTTATGTACACATGCTATTTTTCTCCCATAACCTGAATAATCCCAAATAAATTCCCCTTTTTTAATATCAGCAAAAGTATTCATGTGATGGCATATTTTAGAAAAAAACATGGAAGTCAGACTTGAGATGTGGAGGCTGTCATGTCTACAATTCTGACAGCACTTTATAAATGTCTCTGCTGAAGATGGAACTATTTCTAAAATACAGATTCACATGCAGTGGGGGAGCAATCTTGCAAATGTACATGTGGGAAAAATGGATGGAGGGACTGGCAGCTCACATGTGTAAGTTATGACATTTCAGAGCGTGCACATGTAAATGCCGGAACATGCATGTGAATTTTGGAAACCTGGCAATGTAGATGCCACAAATGGAGTACAGAGAACTCTAAGTTCACTTTGTTTCGATTTGCAGGGGAAAACAATATCAGAGAGGTTTAAAGCAGATGGCCAAAAGGAATACTTTTGCAAAACCTGTTCATGTCAGGGGTAGACGTAACTTCAGACTTGGGCAACTCCAGTCGTACGCATGCATCCCTTATATGAAATGGGAGATAAATATGTTGATTTTTGCCCCACCCAGGCCACACTCCAAAACAGCCCTAGAATGTCTCCTAGCCAATTGTTTTTATATAGACGTGCCCAGGGCAAAAATGTTTCAATCATGGTCTTTCTAGAATTGTATTTTACATGTGGCTGCGGCTTGCACGGTTTCTGCCACCACATGCACATTTAAAATGTGAATACAGCTCCTAACTAGCTCTCATTGTGGACTGCATATGAGGGAGCAATTTTCAGTCAGCTAGATTTAGCCACATAAATGGTTCAAATTTAGTCTCTCTAAGTATAAATATAGCACGGACGACTGGAAAGCAGAGCCTCATCGGAGCTCCATACAAGCATTACACTGATGCACGTAAAGCAGACATGCAGCACAACTAGTGACGTATGAACTCAGAGAACAAGATCTTAAAAGTCTTAGGGAAGCATTATAATAAAGTGCCCATTTTTATTCCAAAAAAATCCAGAGACGTGGGACTAAGATTAAAAGAAGATGCAACCGAGCCACAAAATAAGTCAATTGCTATTCCGAGTGGAGCATTAGCCCAATAGTTTGTGACCTTGGGCAAACCACTTAACTCTTCCTTGCCTCAGGTACAAACTTAGATTATAAACTCTCTGGGGCAGGGAAATGCTGACTATACCTGACTATAAAATCTGTAATGCATCAAAGCACTGTCCCAGACACTGTAATACTAAATATTCTAACAGTTCTTATAAAATAGCAGTAGGAATCCCCACACCTCTGGATAATGCTAGTTTGTAATTAAATGCAAAGCCTCCACGCGCCATATTGCCACTAAGCAAACAGCAATTGCCCTTGTGCTAGTGGCAATCTGCTTTCTGCACCTACATTCCACCCATCCCCCATCCCATGGTGTGATAGCCAATTACCATGCATGTTAACGTACGGTCACTGGTATGCCACAACGTCAGCCTTTACAGTTGCTAGCTGCAGTGCATTAAAACTCATGTTAGCCCATTAGCAAGCTTTAGTAAAAGAACCACTAAGGCACTCCAGTGTACTTTTTCAAAGTACTTATATTGCCAATGGCTCCATTTCTCCTTTGTACTTTATTACTTTGGTTAACTCACAGTTTGCAAAAACTGTCAATATAAATGGATAAATTTTCAGTTTTGTAAGGCAAACTATAAACCAATCAAAAAACGTTTACATGAAAGCCTTGCTGGGGGGTATGCCAATCCTCTCTTTTAAACTGGTTGGGTGGTAGGCAATAGAGGGTAATGATAAACAGATCTCTTTCAGAGGAAGGAAGTTGATGAGTGGAGTGACTCATGGATTGGTTGTGTTCTTTGTCTTTGTGAATGATATTGTGGAAGAATTAGAAGGAAAAGTTTGCCTTTTTGTAGATGACACTAAGGTCTGCAAAACAGTGGACACTACTAAGGGAGTAGGCAAAAGGCCATGTTTATTACAGCTTAGTGAGGTTAACGGACATTAGCGTGGGCTAAGTGCCATGTGGTCCATAGGAATATAAGGGGTTCTGTGGCAGTCAGTGTATGCTAACGCATTTGGCATGTGCTAATTTTAGTAAACATGACTCATAATGAGAAATGATCAAAGAAAATTTGAAGAGCGGCCAAGTGCAGAATCATGAATTTGGGGTACAGAAATCCAAAGGAGCAGCACACAATGGGGGTGAGAAAATGATGCGCACCCATCAGGAAAAAGAGCTCAGGGTAATTATATTTGATGACATCAAGGTGGCAAAACAGGTGATGGCCAGAACCAGAGGAATGCTGGGATGCATAGGGAGAACGACAACCAGCAGAAAAAAAGGAAGCGATAATGCTTCAGGTGGGACCATTGTTGACACCTCTCCTTGAATACTGTGCCCAGATCTAGAGGCCATGGGGGTTATTCCGAACAATGAATAGCCCGCTATTCGTGCGACTGCAGGCCCCCGAATAACTTCTCCGCCAGTTATGAGGGGAAGTTAGTCGGGGCGGGCAAGAGGCGGCCCAGGGGCAGAGAGTGGGCAGGCAGTGGGCGTTCGCCAGCCCTGGATGTACAGGGACAATTCTAATGTTGGCCCTGTATGTCCAGGGCTGGCAAATTGGCCGGGGAGATTATTCCACACCTGGGGTGGAATAACCTCCCTGGACATTTTTTTTTTTTATTCGGAGCGCGGAAGGGGCTGGGGGAGGGCGGATCGGGGGGGAGGGCTGCAGGGAATTAACTTTTTGGGGCAGCGGTCGGCATCGTGGTTTTTAAATGGAGCTGCAGTTCCATGGCAATGAGACGCCATGGCGCCGCGGCTCCATTTAAAAGCCCTGACTGAGTTAGCCGGGCTAGTGCTGTATGTGCAGGCGGGGGCTGAATCGCAATCCCGGCCTGCACGTACAATGCTGTTCGCAATTCTGATCCCACAGGGCTGGATGTGCCCTGCGGAATCAGAATTGTGATCTCCTTTGTACGAACGGGACAGCCTGGACGTACAAAGGAGATCTACATCCTGAATAGAATTGGGCCCCATACCTCTAAAATGATACAGATAGGATGGAGGCTGTCCCGAGAAAGGCTGCCAACATGGTACAAGGTCTACCCCAAAACCCACAGGAGAAGAATCCCAAGGAAGTAAATATTCATACCCCAGAGGAAAGGAGAGGCAGAGAAATGAAAGCCAGTGTCAAATATATACAGGACATAAATAATACAAAGAAGCAAATGGTTTTCAGAGGAAGGAATGCCCTAGAGGAAGAGGTTACAGTATGAGACTCCAAGAAGACAAAATCAAGAGCAAGATCAGAATATACTTTGCGGTGGAAATGGTGGTGGATGTGAGGAATGTATCCCCTCCCTACCCTTCTCACCCCCCCCCCCCTCCCAGTGGAGGTGGTGGAAGCAAAACAGTAATGGAAGCATGGGATAAGCACAGGCGAACTCTAGTAGTGAAGACGTGAGGGAGAAGCCAGAAATCAACTGTGGTCAATGGCAGCGCATCAGGAATGAAAATGAACAGCTTAGAGGGACCCTATTGACCTTATCTTCCTTCAAATTCTGTTTCTAAGCTAGGTTAACAGTCCAGCTATTCTTTTTATGTAAAACAGTCGATCTTACACTAACCGAACATTCTGTATGTGATATTAAGAAGGATGTTCTGTGGTTTAGTGCAGCTGGGGGGAAGACGGCAACTGATCGTAACATAGCAGGGCAGGAAAAGGTTTCAAAGTTATTAAATTTGCAGTACGGCTGTTTTTTGAGGAAACTAAAGATCCAGTGCGGTGTAAGAATTACAGGAATTGAGCTTACCTTTCCCAAGCAGCAGAGCCAGCACACACATAACTTTCGTCCAAGCCATTGGTATCCACTGTTGTCATCAATGTGCTTTATGCATTTCCTCTAGTACTGCACAAGGAGACCAACATTCACTTTCTTTTAAGGGGGGAGGCAGTCACGTGACTTCATCATCTGAATGACAGACGTGACAAGGGGCATTTCTAGCATGAACAAGATGTCTGAGGTTAGTTTTCTAAGCTATTTAGAAAGCAGAAGCCTCTCTCTATGGAAGTATGAAACACATAGGGGAAAATTCCTCCAAATGGGTTACTTATGCAAATCCCATGACAGTCTAGCTACTTTCTGTATTTATTTGAAGTATGATATTTCTCTTTATTTACTGTAATACAAAATCATATATGTTTGAAGAGCTATTTAGGAATTTCTCTTAAAAAAGTGAGAGTGCCCATTACTACGGGTCAGGGCTTTTTTTGTGGGGGTGCTCAGTAGTACCTTTTCATTGCCTGCTAAAACTGACTCATGGTCCACATGGATTAACAGAAAGAGCCCTGCATATGAGTACAGCACCTTTTTTGCATCAAGTATGTGTCTGTCAAGGGGCGGCTCAAGGCAATCTGCTGCCTGAGGCGAAGGATGAGATACCGACCCCCCTCACCCGTAGAGGGGGGCGGGGCTTTTTCAAAACTCCAATCAGGGACTGAACCAAACCAAAAAGCTGATTAGATTATATGGAGGAAATGCAAGATGTTTGCACAGCAAGGAACTAAAAGAGAGCGAGATCCACAGCACAGTTTATAAAACTAAATTATAACTCATTTTTATTTTATTGTTATAAACTGCATTGAGGCTTCTTGCTTTTTCTTTTTCAACATATATTTTGCATCCACAGAACCCCCTTCAACAGTGGGTGCAGAGCAGAACCAGGACATTCACCCACAGAACTCAGTATCTTAAAAAAAATAATAATCTGATCCTGATCATCTCACTAACAACAACAACAAACATTCTCCAGTACTAGGCATATTGTGAACTAATACAAAACCCTACAACAAAGTCACAGAGTATCTACAGAGCAAATCCACCATACCATATCAGCACCAACTTCCAAAACTCACATAAGGAGCCCATCTAAAAAAGCGTCACTGTAAATACTACAGTGGGCCCTAGAATATCCATACACCTATTTCAAAAGCTGAACAAGTCAAATTACACAATACAGTATAGATCTTTATGTACAAATTCCATGTTAACAGAACACCTGGCCTCAGTCACACAATCAGAACACAGACCCTCATCAAGTACAGAATAAGTGACTTACAATCTAAAGTAAAAATAAAAATATGTAGACAAAATTTAAACTAAAACCTCAAGAAGCCAGACTCCACATGCAGTGCAACATCAGATAAATAAGAAATGCAGTTTCCCCATACTGTGTAAAATATAAAGATAGCACACAGTCCAATCACTAAAATGAAATAAAATTATTTTTTCTACCTTTGTTGTCTGCCCATTTTATTCTCTGATCATGCTGGTCCCGATCTGAGGCTTCTGCTTTCCTGTCTTCTCTTGGCTCTATTTCTGTGGTCTATGGTCCATCTGCCATTTCTTATCTCTTCTTTTGTTTTCTTCACTTCTTTCCATCAGCCTATTTCCAGTCCCAGTAACCCTCCCCAGTATCAGCCCCTTCCCAGTCCTCCCTCCCAGTATCTTCCAATGTCAACGTGCATTTCCATGGCTGCCACTGGTGTCCATTCCCTTCCAGTCCCTTCCTTCCCCACTGTCCAGTCCCTTTTAGTCCAAATACCATGGCAGCCATTCTCAGCATCCACTCCCTTCCAGTCCCATTCTCCCATCCCCTCGCATCAGCTCATTTGTAGCCCTAGCCCCCAGTTTTCTTCCAGGGCCAGCAGCTCTATCCTCCCCTCCCCACCATCAGCCCATTCACAGTCGAAGCCCCCCAATCAGCTCACTTCCAGTACTAATTCCCCTTCAACCCCATTACCAGTGCTAGCCTCCCCTAATCAGCCCATTACCAGTCCTACCCCCCATCAGCCCATTACCAGTCCTAGCCTCCACTTATCAGCCCATTTCCAGTCCTAATTCCCCCCCAAGCAGCTCATTTCTAATGATAGCCCCCCATCAGCCCATTACCAGTCCTACCTCCCCATCAGCCCATTACCAGTCCTACCTCCCCATCAGCCCATTACCAGTCCTAGCCTCCCCTAATCAGCTCATTACCAGTGCTAGACCCCCCTCAGCCCATTACCAGTGCTAGCCCTCTAATCAGTCCATTACCAGTCCCAGCCCCCCCTCGATCAGTCCATTCCCAGTCCTAGCCTTCCCTAATCAACCCATTACCAGTCCTAGCCCCCCCTGATCTGCCCATTACCAGTGCTAGCCCCCCCTTCAGCCCATTATAATCCTAACCCACACTGTCTCTCTCCTTTGTCCATGTCCCCCTGTCTATCCAGCATTTGCCCCATCTCTCCCCTTTGTCTAGTACTTGTCCCTTTGTCTCCCCCTTTGTCCAGTATGTCCCTTTGTCTCCCCCTTTGTCTAGTATGTCCCTTTGTCTCCCCCTTTGTCCAGTATGTCCCTGTCTTCCCTTTTGTCAAGCATTTATCCTATCTGTCCAGTATGTCCCCGTTTCTCCCCTTTGTCCAGCATTTTCCCCCCTGTCTCTCCCCTTTGTCTAGTACTTGTCCCTTTGTCTCCCCCTTTGTCCAGTATGTCCCTGTCTTCCCCTTTGTCAAGCATTTATCCCGTCTGTTCAGTATGTCCCCGTTTCTCCCCTTTGTCCAGCATTTTCCCCCCTGTCTCTCCCCTTTGTCTAGTACTTGTCCCCCTGTCTCCCCCTTTGTCCAGTATTTGTCCCCTGTCTCCCCCTTTATCCAGCACTTGTCCTCCTGTCTCCCCCTTAGTCCAGCATGTCCCCTTCTCCCCCTTTGTCCCCCCTATCTCTCACCTTTGTCTCTCCTTGTCCTCCTCCTGTCCCCACTCCCTCCACCTGCACCTCTCATCCAGGGGCAGCAGTGGGGACACTCTGGCTGTTTTTATTTTAGATTTTGCCGCCTCTGGCCTGCCTCTGCCTCCCCGCTGCATTTTTTCCTCAAAAATGCTTGCAGCAAAAAAAAAAAAAAAAAAGCAGCAGGAATGCAGAAGCAGGCCAGAGGCAGCAAAATCTAAAATAAAAACAACCAAAGTGCCACCACTGCACAAATCAGCCTGCAAGCGATCTGGCTGATTTGTCTGATGCCGGAGGCACTCCGGCTCTGTTTTAATTTTAGATTTTGCAGCCTCCGGCCCTTCCTCTGCCTTCCCACGTGGGAAATCAGAGGCTGCAAAATCTAAAATTAAAATAGATCCCGAGTGCCGGCGTCCAAGTGCCGCCCCCAAAGGAGTGCCAATCGCCTCAGGTGGCCTAATGGAAGAACCGCCCCTTAGTCTGTCTGCCTTTCCATCTGTCAGTCCATATGCATATGTTTGGTTGCATGGGCATAAGCACACATATGCATAAAGCCGTGGCATCCCTAGGCTCCTCTGCACCAGGATCAGGCATCACCCCTCCCCTGTAAAGCCCACACAGCAGATCCAGTGCAGAAAACCCACCTTAGCGTGGTGGTTGGCTTGCAATGCTGCCTCCATTCCAGGACCAGTTACTGTTCCCTCTCAGATCAAAGTCTCGCAGTTCCCTTTTTTTTACCCTTGTCCCCTGTTTCTTTTATTTGTCTATCTTGCATAGTTTGTAAGCTTTATTGAGAAGGGACTGTCATTTATGTGTATAGGAATGGGACAAACACTGAAGGTCTCTAAATGAAAAAACAGACTACAGTGGTTGATATGGAAGGGCAGACTACAGTAGATAGGCCATATGGTCTTTTTGCGCCATCATGTTTCTATGTACAGCACTGTGTGTGCCTTGTAGCACTATATAAATGATAAGTAGCAGTAATAATGAGTGGAGGAGTAGCCTAGTACCCAGAAGATCAAGGGTTCGATTCCCACTGACACTCCTTGTGACCTTGAGCAAGTCACTCTACCTTCCATTACCGTGGAAGAAAAGGCCTGGCAATCTACTTCCGGTGATACATTGCCAAGAAAACCCAGAGGCAGCTGGGTCACCAGGAGTCAGCATGGACTTGATGGCACTATAGAAGATAAAGAAGCCATATTGGTCCTGGAGAAACTGCAGGTTCTGATACCTTTAAATGATGCAATCCAAAGATGTTGTAGTTCATCTGCTTTCAAGATGACAGAAACTGTCCTGCATAGAAAGATCTTATAAGCAGTCATGCACTACCACTGGGATTTATCCTTAGCGGGGTGGACAGGAATAACTGGACACACAGGACAGTCTGATTGGCTTTTTTTCTTGCATTATCTTCTGTGTAAGAGTATAAAAGTCCCTTTTTCAGATGTTAATGCAATAAAGATATCACAGCCTAGCAGGAATATCTCTTGAGGTACACCTGGTGTTCATCTGTCAGTGTAATCTTGGTGATGGGTACCAGGGGATATTATCCTTTCAGCATGCACCTTTGCACAACATGATATCTGCAAAAGTGCACACACTGTAAAATAACTGATGCACTATTTCCAAAACTGCAAACACACTTTACTAATACATATACTATAATCAAAGGTCAAGCACTGTGAATAAAATATTTCACACTACAATGGACAGGAAGGAGGTGCAACTACTTGATTCTCAAGGAAAAAGACGACAAAGGCAGTAGAATTGACTTGTGTTGCCCACGGGAGGGACTAGGCAACAGTCTAAGTTGGATGAGGGAACGAAGGATAATGCTGGAGTAGGGGTAGGCGAAGGGAAGAGTGATGAAGTCTAGCTGGGTGAAGGAGGCAAGATGGCTAGGAGGAAGGGGGGTTGAGGAGCAAAGTGACGGAATATTTCCAAGGATGACATTTTGTGTAATTTTAAAGGAATTTTTTTACAAGATATAATTGATAAATCACAAAACAACCAATTCATCAATGACAATAAACAAACTAAAAAAGAAACAAACATTGCAACACAAGAAAAAAAACACTTAGATATATGGATAAATCAAGAAAGGAAAATAAAAGGAGCCGACTATTAAGTAATCGCACATTAAAAAAAAAAAACCACCCAACAAACAAAATCTAGTAAACAAGACTGATGTCCACTATTTCTGTTTAGAATAGTTAGACCCCAAAAGAGGCTCAAATAGCAGTCTCTACTTGGATCCTGATGAATTGACTTGAAGGCACATTTTAGAAAGGCTATATAGCTGACATTTGGGATATCGAAGTCAAAATGTTTCAAAACCAGTGAGACGGGCAGCAGAGAAGGTGGGTAGGTATAAGTGCTTTGTAAAATCAACCATTCTCCACCCTAAGAGATGCGCATGTCCGCGAAATAAAAGGAAAAACAGGGATGTGCAGTATAATGGATCCAACACATGCAGGGTTTGGCCCAATTTTAGAAACCTGCAAATGTCATATATGGCCATCTGCCACAACAGGAACCTAGATGTGCCTGTGACCCTATTTCAGAATGTGCCCATGTTTCTCTCACCACATACACGACCCAGACTGTCATCTTGAATACAGGAATTTTCAGCGGCGCAGGAGCTAGGACAAATGCCTTTTGACTGACTTGTTTTTTGAAGGACCTAAAAATATTGGGGGAGTGAGGAGACATTCCCATCTTCTTACAGTGGTAGGTTAGCTGAAGCAAGTACTTTCAGAGGCCTATTTATGCCTTGGAGCAGGTATAGCAATGGACATCTCCAATGGTGAATTAAGATCTGCAGTGCAAGTTTAAAATCAGGCAAACGTGTATCTTTTTTGGCCCCCCCTGGGCATGCTCCCAGCATGCTTCCGTGTGATTTGGACGTGATTGCACTGGGAATATTTGGGGCTTTCTAAGATGGCTCAGAGGATATCTATGTGATTTCCATGTCTGAATGGGCATTTTCAGATTTAGAAATCATGAATAAGGCTTCTAAAATGACTAACAGCTGATTATTTAATTATTTACAGCCAGGGGCTGACTGGCCAGTAGAGCAATAACGAAGTGCCAGAGGACCCACAGCAGCAGGGGGCGCACTCTACCCTAGCATCTATCTATGTCAGATGGGTGGTTGGGGCCAATGAGCGTTATTGCCAGAGGCCCAGATCACTGTCAGTCTGCCCCTCTTTACAGCAGCTTTTGAAAGTATCTGCTACCTTCTTCCAAACCACCATTCATTCATTAAGAGTGTGGATGCACACTCCATTTTGGCGGGGCTGGCCTGACTACTAGGCAGCTGCCTAGGGCGGCAGACCTCTGTGGGCACCAGGCCATTAGGCAAGGCTAGGAAGCCACCTAAGGTGACAGCTTATGAGGCGCAGCTAAGTGTCAAAGCAATAGATTCTGACAGCCACACAGACGAAAAGAGTCAACAGCAGGTACACAAGTACATAAAAAGCAAAGATGAAACGCATGAGGTATAATTATGCATTTTTACAGGACTGTTGTGGAAGGGGTGATGTTGGGATAATCATGATTGTCGAATTTAATTATCAAAATCTTGTGGGAGGGGGCATAAGGCTGAAGATTCGCCAGAGCCCCCCAGTCCCTTTGCACCGGCGCTGCCTTTGAGTTTCTGTTTTTGGGAGCAGGGAGGAGGACGGAGACGTGAAAGCAGGGCACACCCTTGTCGCTAGGGCAGGTTGTCCTTTCACACCAGCGAGCAAACTTCCACTGGGGTCACGGGATCCGAGCGCCGATTCCGCCTCGACAGAACGAAAGTGAAAGGAGACGAGCAGCTGCTGCCAGTAAAGCGGAGAAAGTCGTCCGACGGCGCCCAGACCTCGAGAGCAAGAGCCCGACGCTCGGTAAGATCCCGACTTGATCGCGTGCTGCAGACTGTCCGGCCGCAGCTAGGCAGCGTTTGGGTGGTAGGTCACAGGCCAGAAAGGGTTTGGGAGTAGCCACGAGGAGGTTAACCCAGCTTTGGTTTGCGTACATCTGGTTAGACTGAGACATGCGAATTCTGGGAAAAGGCGTGAGCTAAATTCAATTCACCTCTTAACTGTGCTCTTAAAAAATGGGAAAACACAGTCCGGGGGGGATTTCGGCAACATAGAAGATATCAGTAGAGGTGGACTCCTTGATCCACCCAGTTTGCCAACTGAGGCTGCCGGCTGTGCTGTCACAAGTCTCCTAGTCTCTGGTCTTGACCCTCCTTTTCCTTTCTTGCTGCATTTTGTTTCTTTGCTAAAATGTTTTGACCTTGGATTTAATTGTTCTGCTATTCACTCCCTAGAGTCTGTGTTATCCTGTCGCTTTTGTTGAGTATTTTGTTAGCTAAATTATGGTATATCAAGTAGCAACAAAATTTATTATTTTTTAATGCTATTTTCACTCCTATGATCTCTTCCAGGCATCCACCATCTCTAGCCGCTCACATTTTGTGCTTCTCTGTTTTAGGTTTCATAATCTGCCCTTAAGTTTTGCTACTCAGGGTTGGCCCGTCTAATAGGCCGTGTGACTACTCTAAGCACCCAACTTTTTTTTTCTCTTCTCTAAATACACCCCTGTTATGCTTCTAAATTTAAGAGTTTAGTGACATTTTGAGTATAAATTGAGGTGCTCAGCACTAGTAAATTTCGAAAGAGGACAATTTAGCAGCATAACTCTTAAAAATTATGAGCTTATATCCTTTGAATAATGCGTGCTTTGTTTGTAAGTCCTCTGTAACAGAAATATATCTATTTTACCAGAACCATGATTTGCCTTGAGCACAGAAGTAGAAAAATCTGCATTCGTTTAGCACCATGAGGGTAATTTTACAAACTTTTTTCACATCTACAAAGGGCTTTTATAAAATGACCCTGGTAATGATGCACACCGACAAGAAGGTACATGCTTTCACGCGACATGTGTGTGTTTGGGGGTAAAACTTGGGCGGAATCACGATTTATACATGAGCATTTACGTTTTCTCCTGAACAGGCATAAATCTTCACAGCTGTAATCTAGCCACAGTTTCTCCTGATCTCCCCTAGTAATTTATAAGAGCACATAGATGACCTGTTATAGCACTACACTTCATACATCCGGACACGACCTCAACACAATCTGGGCCTTGTTTACTAAGCACTATAGACGCAAAATGGGAGAAAATGTTTAGTAAACAAGACTTCTTATTACTGCTTATCGTTTCTTTAGGTACTCTAGGAATCCATAGAAAAGCTCAGTAGCTAGGATCCATTGAATAAAAGAAGCACACACTTACCTCTGGAGTACATGAGATAGTCGCATATGCCAAGCTGAGCTATCGTCCCCCCCCCCCCCTCCTGCCAATGGAATCGGTGGCAGCATGGCTCAGAAGAGGGGGGGGGGTTGCACGGCCGGGGCTTCTGCCTAGGATGGCAGACACCCTTGGGCTGGCCCTGCTGAGTTCCAACCCAGACAGCGGTCCGTTAAAATCATGCTAATCGGGTAAATGTCGGCTCCTGTCGGGATACTGCCACTGAATACCCCAGTGATATTTAAATGCCACGGTAATCAGCAATGGCACTTAAATTTCAGCCCCTGTGTTACTAAATTGGAACTTAGCTGTGCAATCCAACATCAGAATTTCCCCTCACAAAAAACATAAGGGCCCTTTTACTGAACGGTGCTGTGATATTGCAGCTAACGTGCCAATAACATGCATTAGGGCAACACCATGGCATTAACTACCAGAGGCCTCGAAAGCATGTTCCTGGCAGTTAACTCGGTGCATGCGGCCCTGCAGTGACATGACAATTGCCCAGATTCACGTAATGCTTAACCTGCCACTCTCCAGCCCTCATCCACCCACTTTCAATCCTAATGCACCAGGGGCAGTTAGCTACGAAATCCCGCAGCGCAATCTATCGTGGCCCAGCACTGCCTGTCAGTGCAAATGTCCAAAGTACCCCTTTTGCAGGAGCCAGATCCACGCTGACAGCTAGCACCCTTTAGTAAAACGCCCCCTTAATTTGGTTCTGATGAACTTCAATCCCTTTGTCCTAGTTATAAACTGTGCTAAGCTGCAGATAAGAGCCACACAGGTGTTCAAACAAAACTAAATGTAACTACAATGATTCAAAGTGCCGAAAAGAACAACTGTGTATTTATCATGTCTAATTTTAGATGTTCTGTGCCAGTAGGTGGTGAAATGGAGCTCAAGTTCTCTGGATGGAAAACAGTCTTTGACGATTCAAAGAGATTGAAATCTGGTCAAGAACCCAAGAGGGGTCATGGATATACCATGTTTCATGGCACGCATAAAAACAATGCTAAGGCCATCATCACTAATGGCTTCAACCCATCTAGCGGTGGCACTTTAGGGCCAGGGGTGTATTGCAGCAGAGATAAGAACAAAGCTATGGGCTACCCTTTTCTCTGCAGTGATTTAGATAGGGTTGTATTCTGTCTGAAGGTTCGGGTTGGAAAAGTCAAAAAGATTGATGGCTCTGGCCTGGCCCTTCAAACCTCCTGGCACCAAAATGGGTATGACACGGCCTGGTTGCCTCCTGTCGGTGGACGGATGGAAGAAGATTGTGTTTGGGATCCCAAAAGACTCACCGTGGTGGCAATTGCCCATTGCTCTGATGCTCAGACTAAGGCTGAGCTAGGAAAATTAATCAAAAAGCAGAATAAGGTACAACCAAGAGAGAGCCATAAGAACACCAAAGGAATCTGCAAGGTTTGTGGGAAGGAGAACAGAGGACACCACATCGTCATAAGCTGCTGGCGCTGCAAAAAGAAAGTCTGCCCGTTCCTGGATAAGCATATGTGCAAGAAAAGGCAGTAACCGGCTCCACAAGGGGCATCCAGAGCCCAGTTTCAAATGCTGGAGAATGGGCGCTGACACTACAGAATGCTAAATATTAACGCAACCCAAATGCTTGCTTTTGGGCCAGAACAGAAGCAAGCTCTGGACACACAGGCTTCCTGTTACAGAATAACCCCAATGTGCTTTTATAAAATAGAACCATCCTCAATTGATGCTCCAAAATTAGCAAAATTGTGTGTGTATTCTGCATTTATATCTGCATTTTTTATAAAATATACTCATACGCAGCCTCTGGTCTGCCTAAACTATCCCTCCAGGAACACCTATGCGATGAGTTAGGCAGGCTAAGCGCCATGTCGGCACACAGCCTGCCCGCCAACCCCTCCTTCACCTGGATTTTCACATAGTGGCGGTGGAAGTGAAAATCCGGGTTAGCCTGGATGCCCCAGCAGCTGCAGAGGCTACATGGGTAGCGGCGATTTTTGATGCTTCCCGCGTAGCCTCTAGGCGAGGAAAAACCTTGCCTATCTTTAAGCTGCAGAGGGCTACGTGGGTAGCATCGAAAATTACTGCTACCCATGTAGCTCCTTGCTCCGCCCTAGAACACTCCTAACATGCCCCGATGCTATGCGGATAGCATCTGGGCGCATTAGGGACTTGTCTGGGATTCTCAAAGGTGCTGCTCAAAAATCCCGGAAAAGGCCTTTACATGGGTAACCAGGGAAATTACCCATGTAAAGGCCTTCGGAAATTGGGCCACACATTTACAAAAAGCATGCACAATCTTGTAGGCGAGCATCCTTATACATGCATAAACGGGCATGCAGTTTTATAAAAGTCCTTTTAGGCATGCAAAACTGGCTTATGTGCAGTGAACTCTTTATAAAATAACCTCCATTCGGAGGTTAGATCAGAGGCTTTGAAAGCTTGCTTCTGAGCAATAATATATAGTAGACTTAATTTCGCAAGCTGTTCAATAAATGTGCATCCCAGGCCTTGTGGTTGGGTCAAGGAAAAATGTGAACACAGTACACTTTCAAATATACATGAATATTTTCAACCACCTAAGCCCTTCGCATATATAACATGCATAAGATACATGAGTCCATTTACACCTAGGTAAAGTTTAGCAAATTTTCTGTTTGATAGCTCACTAAAGCTTATATGGGCTCTAAGAATCTGTGTGCCTGCAGTTGACAGCTTACCAAAACCTTTCACCCTTTATATCCATTGGGTTGATTCCAAGTATGTTTTAATCTTTGAATTTAATTGGTACTTTAGCTCTGGTCATATTTTTACCCCATCCATTGCCAAAATCACTGCTGTATCCTAGGAACCTGCATGCTCCCCAGGGCCACACGCTGCACGAGTCGCATATGCTGTCATTTCCCATCAATAGGTGATGCCACACCACCACACACTGCCCAGCATCAGTACCGGTTTTATTGCCGCAGCCTGCTCCAGTCTACTACTAAAACGACTTATTTCTAAAATGTTCCTGGGCCAGGGCTCTAAACATCCCATGCGCCATGGTGCCTAGGAATTGCCTCCTGGCACCCAAGATTTCATGATACTGAATGTTTGGTTGGGGGGGGGGGGGTTGGCTGCAATGTTCCCTCTAATTTTCTGTAGGCTGTGTGCGCATAAAATATCAGCTGTGCAGCTTTTGAAGGAAGGTTAAATTTTTGTGCGCCACATAATGACACTCAGAGTTATATACTTTAAAATTTGACTACACATCAGAATACAGTATGTACACCACATTGATTGCACTAGAAAACATTGTAGAACTTGTGAAAACCATAAATACATAAGAACTTTTAAATTTTAAGACGTCTGTGTTGTTTTCTATCAGAATCAGAACCGTAATTTTTGTGCGCTCTGTTGTAAAGTATGTGCGCTCGCTCGGTGAGGTGTGTGCGCGCGCACACGCGCACAGCTTAGAGGGAACAGTGGTTGGCTGCAACTGCAGAAAAATGCAATAGGCTGTTTGCAAAGTTTGAGCCGTGCGGTGAAGGAAGTTTGGGATGATTTCAAGTTTGATGAGATTGGAAACCTTGAGATTAGTCCAGGCTTCGTCCACCAGGTGGCTCAAGCTGATTGCTGTGGGGAAACCAGAAAGGCCTTGTTTTCCAGTAACTGCAGCAGAAGGCTTGCTGAGAGAAAGTCTGAGGGAAGTTTTGGAGAGTTGAGGGGAGGGGGGGGAGTCGTGGCAAAAAGAGAGCCTGGGTAAAGGCACAGTGCATAGGCTATGAGAGACTTTTGCTTCATAGTTCGGCGAAGCAAAAAAAGAAAGTTTGCTCCAGCTGCAGCTATTAAGAGCTACTAGGGGTGATGAGAGGAGGAGTGGGGCTACTGCCTTCTGCTGGTGCTGTGCAGGGGCATGTAAAGGGCCTGAATTTTCTTTTTTAGTTTTCATTTCCCATAGACAAAGGAAAAAACAGTTTAAATAAATCGGGCCCTAAAAAAAGAAACTCTGATACACCTTTTTTGGGAGGGGGGGGCAGAGGGGCATACACTCAGCTAGGTTTTGCAGCCAGCTCCTACATTTTTAAGCTGGCTCCTAGATTCCAAGAAAATTTGTCAAGGCCTATCCTAGACATACACTATGCTGTACTGATGTGTAGAAAAGACTGTTCCTGCTCTGTACGAACCTACAGTTGAATCAAGATAGACTCTTCTTGGTCAAGTATGATTTATGAAAATATATCTATTATAGAGAAGTGATTGAAAGAACGGAGTCTGAAGTTAGTACTGGACGAAAGAGGCACAAAGCAGAATGACTTGACAAATTAGAATTCAGAAGGAAGTAGAAAGTCGAGGGGGACATGCAATGAAGCTACAGTGTAGCCCATTTAAGACTAATAAGAGAAAATATTTCTTCACTCGACGTGTAATCAAACTCTGGAATTTGTTACCGGAGGATATAGTAAAAGCTCTTAGTGTAGCTGGGCTTAAAAAAGATTTGGGCAAGTTCCTGAAAGAAAGGTCCATAAACCATTATTAAAGAGAACCCAAGAAATCCACTGCTTGCCCCAGGACAAGCATTGTGGAACCTTCTATGTACTTGTAACCTGGATTGACCACTGTTGGAAACAGGATACTGGGCTTGATGGACCTTGGTCTGACCCAGTATGGCTAATACTATGTTTTTTATGTAGCGTAGAGAAAGAAAAGAGAAGTACTGAGGAGCTGCAGGGTGAATCTGTAGGTGAGCAGTGAACAGTAGAAGCTTGAACTCTGTGTGCAAGTAAATAATTAAAGAATATACTGATAGGTATAACTACTGCAAGTGATGTTACTTTTTTGCTTGTGCATATCCCTAGAATGATGGTTCCTTAGGCGACCCCACAAGAAGCAGGTTGCAGTAGTCTTAAGGGCGAGGTGATAAAGGGGAATGCTTCTGTGTGTTTCTCTGTTTGATTTTTCCTTTTCTCTTTAGAATTTCGCTTCCTGTACCTTTATCATTGAATGATGTTCTTTGATGTTTTCTTTCCAAACATTCTGTATGAAATATTCAATAAATGCTAAATTCAGCAACTGCATTGTACATCGTTTGAGCCTGGGAAAGGTGGCTTTTAGCTAAAGGCCATGTTTACTAAAGCTTAGCATGCATTAATGAAACTTAAAGGGCACTAAGTGCCGCCATGACCCCTAGTAATAAGAGCCATGGAGGGACTTAATGTGCCTTAACCTTTAGTAAACCTGCCCCTAAAGAAATAAGTGGTTACGGGAGTTTGGGTGTATTTATTCCTCTTACATATTGCCCATTACAGTCTTTGCCTCCCATGAGACGAGAGGATGTTTTGGTCATCACAGTGAAACCTAGTGACTTGAGTGAGCAGGGTTCTAGAAAGAGCTGTGGTTTGTGGCCCTCGACTGAGGACTCACTGCAGTGGGAGGGGTATATAAAAATAAGGAAACCCTCTTCCCCCAGGCAGTTACAAATTAAGACTTTTGTCACTGTAGCCCAACAGAGGACTTTCTGGAGCTGGAAGCACCTAGGAGCAAGCGGAAACAACTGGGTCAAAATCCATCTCTCTCCAAAAGAGTATATTGCACATTAAAATCAAACTTTTAGTATGTATCTTTTCAGATCAGAAGCCTAAGTATTTGCATGGGTGAAGTGTCTTAAGAGATGTGGAAGTTAATTACATAGGTTTCCTAGGTTAGGTTGGGAGGCCTATTTTGGGGCCACTTTATAAAAATACACATGTTATAAAATAGCCTCACAAAACTTGCTGAAATTATAGCTAAATCTACACAGCTAAAGTATGTGCAGAGATTGCTGCACCCGTGCTCTGCTCAAACTGAACTGAGCCTACATAGAAATATGACAACGGAAAAAGACCACATGGCCTACAGTATCTAGTCTGTCCTTCCATATCGACAACTCCAACAGTCCCCTTTTTTCCTTTAGAGATCCTCTGTATTTGTCCCATGCTTTTTTGAATTCAGATACTGTCCTCATCTCTACCACCTCCACTGGGAGACTATTCCACGGATCCATCACTCTTTCCGTAAAGAAATATTTCGTCATATCACTCCTGAATCTATCTCCCTTCACCCTCATCCCATGTCCCCTCATAGCAGAGCTTGCTTTCAATCGAAAGAGAATCTCCCCCTGAACATTTATGCCATGGAGGTATTTAAACATCTCAATCATATCACCTCTATCCCGCCTTTCATCTAAGGTGTACATATTAAGATCCTTAAGTCTGTCCTCATATGCTTTACAATGAAGACCACTAACCATTTTAGTAGCCACCCTCTGTACTGACTCCATCCTGTTTATATCCTTTTGAAGGTGCAGTCTCCAGAACTGCACACTATACTCCAAATGAGGTCGCACCAAAGACTTATACAGAGGCATTATCACCTCCTTTTTTCTGCTAGCCATTCCTCTCCGTATGCACCCAAGCATCCTTCTAGCTTTTGCTGTCACCTTTTCTACCTGTTTAGTTACTTTAAGATCATCAGACACAACCACGCCTAGGTCCCGCTCTTCTTTAGTGGACAAAAGTACTTCACCCCCTATACCAGGGGTCTGCAACCTTTAAGACGTAAAGAGCCACTTGGACCCGTTTCCGAAGGGAAAAAAAAAACTGGGAGCCGCCCATTGCGACATTTAAAACAAATCTAACACTGCATATATTGTTTCTTACCTTAATGCTATATACGACCCCCTACTTTTCCTGTTAAAATATAGGTGTTTGGCCTATACTCGCCGTATAAGACTACCCCTCTTCCTTCACACACCAAAAAAAAAAAAGCCAGAAAATATCACAACAGTAACAATATTTGATTTCAAAATTATGATGATTTTGTAGTCAAATCACTAATATGAAATAAAATTATTTTTTCTACCTTTGTTGTCTGACCAATTTATTCTTTGATCATGCTGGTCCCGATCTGAGGCTTCTGCTTTCCTGTCTTCTCTTAGCTCTCTTTCTGTGGTCTATGGTCCATCTGCCATTTCTTATCTCTTCTTTCGTTTTCTTCACTTCTTTCCATCAGCCTATTTCCAGTCCCAGTAACCCTCCCCAATATCAGCACCTTTCCAGTCCTCACTCCCAGTACCTTCCAGTGCTAATCCCCCCTCAACCCCATTACCAGTGCTAGCCTCCCCTAATCAGCCCAATACCAGTCCTACCCCCCATCAGCTCATTACCAGTCCTAGCCTCCCCTAATCAGCTCATTTCCAGTGCTCGTCCCCTCAACCCCATTACCAGTGCTCCATCCCTCCATGTCAGCCCCCTCCCTCCCTCCATCCATATCAGCTCCCTCCCTCCATGTCAGCCCCCTCCATCCCTCCATGTCAGCCCCCCTCCCTCCATCCATATCAGCTCCCTCCCTCCATGTCAGCCCCCTCCATCCCTCCATGTCAGCCCCCCTCCCTCCATCCATATCAGCTCCCTCCCTCCATGTCAGCCCCCTCCATCCCTCCATGTCAGCCCCCCTCCCTCCATCCATATCAGCTCCCTCCCTCCATGTCAGCCCCCCTCCCTCCATCCATCCATATCAGCTCCCTCCCTCCATGTCAGCCCCCCTCCCTCCATGTCAGCCCCCTCCCTCCATCCATCCATATCAGCTCCCTCCCTCCATATCTGCTCCCTCCCTCCATGTCAGCCCCCCGCCCGCCCTCCCTCCATCCATATCTGCTCCCTCCCTCCATGTCAGCCCCTCCCTCCATCCATATCAGCTCCCTCCCTCCATGTCAGCCCCCTCCATCCCTCCCTCCATGTCAGCCCCCCTCCCTCCATCCATCCATATCAGCTCCCTCCCTCCATATCTGCTCCCTCCCTCCATGTCAGCCCCCCTCCCTCCATCCATATCAGCTCCCTCCCTCCATGTCAGCCCCTCCCTCCATCCATATCAGCTCCCTCCCGCCATGTCAGCCCCCCTCCCTCCATGTCAGCCCCCCTCCCTCCATCCATCCCTATCTGCTCCCTCCCTCCATGTCAGCCCCCCTCCATCCCTCCATGTCAGCCTCCCTCCCTCCTCCATCCATATCAGCTCCCTCCCTCCATGTCAGCCCCCTCCATCCATCCATGTCAGCCCACCTCCCTCCATCCATATCAGCTCCCTCCCTCCATGTCAGCCCCCCTCCCTCCATCCATCCATATCAGCTCCCTCCCTCCATGTCAGCCCCCCCTCCCTCCATGTCAGCCCCCTCCATCCATCCATATCAGCTCCCTCCCTCCATATCTGCTCCCTCCCTCCATCCATATCAGCTCCCTCCCTCCATGTCAGCCCTCCCTCCATCCATATCAGCTCCCTCCCTCCATGTCAGCCCCCTCCATCCCTCCATGTCAGCCCCCCTCCCTCCATCCATCCATAGCAGCTCCCTCCCTCCATATCTGCTCCCTCCCTCCATGTCAGCCCCCCTCCCTCCATCCATATCAGCTCCCTCCCTCCATGTCAGCCCCTCCCTCCATCCATATCAGCTCCCTCCCTCCATGTCAGCCCCCCTCCCTCCATCCATCCATGTCAGCCCCCCTCCCTCCATCCCTCCATGTCAGCCCCCCTCCCTCCATGTCAGCCCCCCTCCCTCCATCCATCCATATCTGCTCCCTCCCTCCATGTCAGCCCCCCTCCCTCCATCCATATCAGCTCCCTCCCTCCATGTCAGCCCCCCTCCCTCCATCCATATCAGCTCCCTCCCTCCATGTCAGCCCCCCTCCCTCCATCCATCCATATCAGCTCCCTCCCTCCATGTCAGCCCCCTCCATCCCTCCATGTCAGCCCCCCTCCCTCCATCCATATATGCTCCCTCCCTCCATGTCAGCTCCCTCCCATCGTCTGCAGCCGCGGCTCCCGGCCTCTTAGGGAACCGCGGCGGTGCTTTTAAAATCATCTCGGAGCCCTTCCTGTCTTGACGGGCGCCGTGCAGCATTGTCCCGCCTCCAAAGGAAGTGGTAAACAACTTCCTTTAGAGGCGGGACAATGCTGCACGGAGCCCGTCAAGACAGGAAGGGCTCCGAGATGATTTTAAAAGCACAACCGCGGTTCCCTAAGAGGCAGGGAGCCGCGGCTGCAGAAGAAGGGAGGGAGCCCATAACGCCATAAATACCGGGCGGGCAGTGTGCTCCGGAGCCGCGGCAAAGGTGAGAAAGAGCCGCATGCGGCTCCGGAGCCGCGGTTTGCCGACCCCTGCCCTATACTGTATTGCTCCCTTGGATTGCTGCAGCCCAAATGCATGACCTTACATTTTTTAACATTAAATCCCAGTTGCCAAATTCTAGACCATTCTTCAAGCTTAGCTAGATCTCTCATTTTATCTACACCTTCCTGGGTGTCTACTCTATTGCAGATTTTGGTATCATCCGCAAAGAGGCAAACCTTACCCGACAGCCCTTCTGCTATATCACTAACAAAGTTGTTAAAAAGAATCGGACCAAGGACAGATCCCTGGTAACTTCCTTCTCCTCAGAGCTCCATTTTTACCTGTACTCTTTGTCGCCTCCCACTCAACCAATTTCAAACCCAAGCAGTAACTTTAGGGTCCATTTCTAGGGTGCTCAGTTTGTTTATAAGTCGCCTGTGAGGAACGGTGTCAAAGGCTTTACTGAAATCTAAATGCACCACATGTAGGGTTCTCCCTGGTCACCCAGTCAAAGAAATCAATCAGATTGGTCTGACAAGACCTGCCTCTGGTGAATCCATGCTGCCTCAGATCCTGTAATCTGCCGGACTCCAGAAATCAGTATGCATCTTCTTTCATCACACACACTTTTATGCAAGGGGTAATTTTATGAGAAGCCTTTTACATAAATATATGTGCAAAAAAATCCTTTATATTACTTCTGTACTGTTTCTTGTTGCAGTAGGTTGGACTTTGCTGTTTACAGAATGAAATAAAATCTAATTCAGAAGGCTGGCTTTTGGGGGAAGCAGTGTGATCGGTATACTTAATATTTTTATGTAAACCAAATATGATGGGAGAGATTACTGAATTCAGGCCCTAACATGGAGCCCATTTTTTTTGTTTGTTTGTTTTTTTGCATGAAGTCCATTTCCCTCAATCCTGGGCAGGGTAAAAGAATAGGCCTGCCTCTCAACCCATCTGGTATTTCTGAACTCTAGGCAAGATGTTATGAGGAGTGAAAAATGAAAGGCAATTTAAGAGAAACCTTATTAAAAATAAGTTGCCTTATTTCAGGATTCCATGTCTCACTTCTATGGGGAAATTAGAAGCCATTGGTTTCTTTTTTGATAGTAGGAGGAGTGGAGAAAGCTGTGGATTAGGGTAGAGTCTCCATTGGACTGAAGGTTGTGAGAAAATAGTAATTTTTTTTTGGGGGGGGGGGAGGGAGGGAGAAGAGAGGCAGCACTATATTACTACACACATAAACACTAAGCAGACACTGATCCACTATATTTATTTGGGGGGGGGGGGGCAGGGGGCATGCCTGAGTAGAGCAATTGCCTGGGATGCCAGCATCAAAGTGGGCCCCCTTGGGGAAGCTGAGTGATATCTGGTATGACAGACCTTCAGTGAATTTGGCACTGTCTGTCCTCACCTCTTAGGTGTGCTCTGGAAACCAGTGTGCATAGGTCCTGGTTTTGGAGCTGGAGGGGGTACTGCTCCGCTGGACCCAGAGAGATATCTAAATTCAGTATTGCTTTCAAAAATGTTCTACAGTAATATTAAATTCAAAGAAACTCTGCTGCAACTGATGTTAACAGAGCTAAAACTTTATTTTTAGCTATCATGAGGTACTATTTTGGACTTACAGCAGCTCAGCTCATCCACCTGTTACCGAAGAAGTCTGATGAGGAAGGCAAGATCTTGGAAGAGGTTCCTATCTAAGGCTGTATTTACATTTTGGGTGCTCAGGGGCAATGAAAGAGGGAAGTGAAGGTTCCCCACCCCTGATCGCCCCTACCTAAATTCTGCCCTCTCCAGGTGCCCCCTCACGTCCTAGTCCTTGTTTCTTAGTGTGGGGCCAGAGTCTATGGTGCTTTGCCTTCTATCTATGTACATTGGAACCCATGAGGGGGGTAGCGCCAGAGGAACTAAACCCTTTTAAGGGGTGTGGCCCCTTAGGGCATTCCAGCACACACACGACGGCTCACAGGCCGTATGTTGAATTCTCTCTTCCAATTCATCAACGGTACACAATTGCTTCAAAAGCTAATCTGAATCTATTTTTGATTCTGCATGATGTCAGGTTGACTAAAACAGAAACCGAAAGTGGATTTTAGTGCTGGCCCGACTGGATCGGGGAGGGTATGGTCAGAGGAGCCCTGCCGAAGGTAAATTAAAAATACTTAAATGTGAATTTATTGGTAGGAGATGAACAGTAGGATTTATTGTGTGTTTCAAAACTGTGCTTAATGTAGAAGGCAGCCGAAAGTTGCCCTTCTTCACATGTGCAATCCCCCGATGCGCGTCTGCTGCCTCCGGCGACTAAAGGTGTTCGGATTCAGTAGCTCTAGAAGGGAGACTGAAAGCAAGCTTATTCCAGGAAACCAAAAGGTATACACTCTCGGGAGGAGGAGAAAGCTGCTTTTAACTGGGTATTTCACTTGTTTCTGTACTGTGCTAACGTTAGATTTTTTTTGTTTTTCTCGATTTATGAAGGCTGTAAAGAGCTGTGTAAAATTCTAGGATCGTAGACAAGTATCGCTTTTTATTAGTGCGCACGGCATTTTGTTTTCTTTTATTAGAAATTAGGGGGGGAGCTAGTATAGATATGCTTGGGTCTAGATCAGAAATCTAGGTGGGGACAGCGATGTTACTTACCTGTAACAGGGGTTCTCCAGGGACAGCAGGATAAGTCAGCCACACTTGGTGATGTCATCCGACGGCGCCGAGACGGAAGTACTCTCCATAGCTCAGAAGGGCTTTTTGCCCTTCTGAGCATGAGCCAACAGGGCACTACCCCCCGGCCCACCGCTAGCTAGCCAGTTCGTCACTAGCTGAGCCTTTGCCGCTAGGAGGCGGGCACCGGTCAGAGGCCGACCCCTTCCCAGGGGAGGAGGGTGGGTATGTGTGGCTGACTTATCCTGCTGTCCACAGAGAACCCTTGTTACAGGTAAGTAACATCGCTTTCTCCACGGACAAGCAGGATGAGTCAGCCACACTTGGTGCCTCCCAAGCTACCAAGTGATGCAGTGGAAGGGCTAGCCGAAGACTTTTTACCGGTACTGGATTCTTAATGGTGTATCCTTGAACACCTTGTAACATTTACCAGATTGTTACACCACCATTAGGTGTGGCTAACCGTAGTGTGCCTGGTGGCGGTGCCCACGCGCAACATACAAACGTGCAGCGTGTATACGCCCATGGGATGCAGCGTGTAGTAACAATGAACATGTAACCTGCAGTCCCCATGCGTGCATGTGCCATAGGCGTGATTATGAGACTATACAGTCCCGATGGGCAGTGCCAGAGATGGAGTCCCATCGAGCAGTAGCAGTGAGGAAGTGACTTCGAGTAAGGATAGCCACAACATTGGATGTGCTACAAGAGCGATGCAAATTAGAGTATTAATACTGCCACAGTAAGAGGTGGACACTGTGAGCAAGGATAGGAAAAGCATCAATATCGACTGTGCTACAAGGGTGATGCGAATGGAGCACCAAGACCGCAATGGACATGAGTCAGTCCATGTCCTGGTCAGGTGTGCTTAGGCAGGAGGTAGCGGTCTAGACGTCGAGACTGCTAGGTGATGTGTTTGTTCATGCTGCAATGTTCTTGGACAGTGTGCAGTGTTGGCTAGGTGGCCCTGGCACATTTACGGACCGTAGGTTGGCGATGGACCTTAGAGTTCCGTGCTTGCCCTTGGCGTGGCTTGAGCCCTTGCTTGTGCCCCTGGCCGAGGTGGAGGAGCATGTGGAATCCCTGGAGGTGGGTACGCTGGGACTGGGAGGCCAGGTTTATTGGGAGGTCAAACGTGGTGAAGAGTGTGTCCCTTGTTACAGGTGCAGTGTTCTGTGTATGCCCTGGGCATATATTTGTGTAGGGCTGTGATGCTATTCAGAATATGGAGACTCCACTCGGATCCCGCCGTCCGGTGGCCTGGCCGATGTTATGGCCTGGCTGATGTGCCGCCGGGGTCCCAAGGGTAGCTTGGTCGTGGTGGCATAGCGTGTGAGGTGTATCATCAGGACTAGCGGTTAGGACCGCTATCCAAAAGCCATCAGGACTAGCATGTTGGAACGTTATCCAAATGATCTTACTGGAGGTCTAGGCTGTCGTAAGGGTAGTCCTTGAGGTGCTCACCATAATAGCGTGAGGGTAGTCCTCGAGGTGTTCACTATGTTAGCTGGCTGAGGGCCAGAAGTAGTGCAGCAGCAAGGCTTCTGGACACAGTCGTCGGAGGCGGCGATCGCAAGGGATTGGGGAACCTGTCTGGTTGCTGGTACTTGCACCCGGCGCTGTAGGGCTTGCATGACGATGGTGCCAAGGCGCGAGTTTCATACATAGAAGGCTACGGTCAGCTCTGAGATACTGCCTGTCAGTCAGGTCAGGCTCTCGAGTTTTTTCTTGTCCACTAGCCTTGATTGGGAGGGGGGGTTGTCCAGGGGCCCTGTACTCAGATGCTTAGGGAACCGCACTGGTGCCGGCCAGGGTATGATGAAGATGATCTGGGCTCTGTCCATTCTAAGCAGTTGCCTTTCATAATGTCCACATGGTGGGTAGATCGATCAGTGGTCCGCCCGCTGATGTAAGAAGGAAGCTGATAGCCAAGGGTCCAGTTCCTACCTACGGTTCATCTGAAAGCTGAGGCTGGCTGGCAGCTCTCCCTGGCCAGCATGAGGGCACCTTTCGGTGGTGCTGCCGCCGTGGGTGGGTACCGCTTGGTAGTGGTAAGGCTGGGGCTCAGAGTGGTACAAGCTGAAGTATAGGGTCTTCCTGCAGAAGAGTGGGAACTTGTCCCCTTGTGCGCAAGTTCGGGTCTGTGACCCCTTGTTGACTATCAGAGCAGGCCCTAGAGTGCAGAGTTGTTGCGGCAGTCTGCTGATGTGCTTTAATCCCTAACCAGACCTGCAGGCAGGTCTCCTTTGATTGCTCATAAAAGGGAGGATCCCTGGACTTGGAATCCCCAGACTGCAGCCGAGCCTGCCACCCTGCGTTATATGAATAGTGACCTAGGTTTAGTGCTACGGATTTTGCTGGGGCCTGCTTGTGCCTTGTGTAGGAGTCAGCCAGCCAGAGGTTTTGGTTCTGCCACAGTCATCTGCAGCAGTGCAGTTGCGCCGGGGATGTAGACCTCACACGGTAGGCCATGGTATTCAGGTAGTGTAGAGACGTGTACTGCAAGATCCACAGTTGGGACCTGAACCTGTGACTCTACTCCAAGACACAGTGGCTGTGAATAGTGTACCACACTATAGCCGCAACAGGGTTGGGGAGTTGTGTCATGATGATGATGATGATGATGATGAAGATGACGATCTCCCTCCAGTGTTGCGGGAGGATTGCCTCAGGAACTGTGGTGCTGATGTTCGACAGCATCCAGTTAATGAGCGGCTTCCACCAGGGAGCCAAGCTAGATAGGTATGGTTTTAGGCTTCTCATGATGGCACAGTGTGGGGAGACTCCAATACCTTCCCAGGGAGTCCATCGCTGCCACATGTTGTGAGCGCACCGGTATGTTGTATGGACCTTCTGACCATCCATGAACCCCTTTCTTTCTTTTTTTTTTGATGATCTCATGGAGTGGGATGCTGAGAACATTGCCAAGGGCACTGCCTTGGGGCAAGTGTTGAGGTAGACTAGATAGAGGGTAAGGGGCATGGGAAATGATTGTCTCTTGGTAACAAGAACAGTGCTGTGGAGTCTGAGGTGCTGATGGGTCCGAGAGGCTGGAAGGCATGGGCCAGCCTGATGTTGGCTATGCTTGTCTCAGGTGCCTCAGAGTTTTTTTGGGGGGGGGGGTTTGTGCACTGCAGAGTGGTCACTTTCTCCTTGGGCAACCCTCTGTTGCCTTACCCTGGGGAAAGAGGCTGGTTGCCAGCTGCCCTTGCTTACCACCTGCTGTCACCAACCTGGTCTGAGGTTGGTTGTGTATGGGTCAAACCATAGACTGTGGTTATCTTGATTAATGGAGGGTTAAGTGGCTTGCCCAAGACCACAAGGAGCACCTGTGGGACTAGAAACTCCAGTCCTTCTGGCCCAAGGTTGCTGTCCTCTAGTGGGATTTGAACCCTTGACTTCCCGGCCAGAGGTGCCTTGTCCCAACCATTAGGGCACTCCTAAGTGATTTGCCCAAGGCTGCAAGGAGTGCTAGGGAATCAAACCCTGGTCTCTGATTCCCAAGCCAGTGCTCTAACCATTAGGCTACTCCTCCACTCATACTATGTGAGTATCTTGTAAGGTTAGGAGGCATTCCTAATGGGGACGTATTGTTCCATATGGAAGTGGAACATTGAGCGCCCTGGACTGTGTTGGTTTGAGCTCCAACAGAACTGGACCAGCACAGGGCAGTGGTCACCTTAAGTAACCTTTCTTCCAGCACTCACCGCTGCGATGCCAAGCCTTCCGGGTGCAGCAGCGATGGATTACTACAGTAAGAATCGGGAGCGCAATGCGAGGGGAGGACTGAGAATCCCTGCACATTGTCTGGGAACCTATTCCCAGTGCCTAGGTGCATGCTGGTTGAGGCTCAAAGCCATGGTTGAGGCTCAAGGCCATAGGGTAATGGGCTCACCATCACAGTGGGCATGGTCAAAGAACAGCGACTGGAGGAGCTCTGGTGGGATCGAGCTGTGGTCTTGGCCAGTCATCCCTTGATTTCTTTAGTTCTACTACTCAGTGGAGGTGGTAGAGATGAGGACAGTAACTGAATTCAAAAAGCATGGGACAAACACAGAGGATCTTTAAAGGTAAAAGGGAATTGTTGTAATTGTTGATATGGAAGGACAGACTAGATAGGCCATGTGGTCTTTTTTTCTGTCGTCATATTTCTATGTTTCTACTTTATTTAGAGGTTAAGGAGACTTGTCAAAGGTTCCCAGGGTTGAAGATGGGACCCAGGACTCCCGGGCTTCTCTGCACCCAAGAGAGTCTGCAAATGGCGGGTGCCTGCAGTTGTTTCTGGAGCTCCGGATGCCACACTGCGAGTATGGCCATCCCCAGCGCTGAGTGAGATGTAGGGCCAGCAATCTAAGGGTGAACCTTATATCATGTTGGTGCATTGGACCATGGTAGTATACCGAACTTCCACTTCCCTTATACCTGAGAGGGAATCCAAGAAGGAACTATGGTGCAGGTTAACCCTGCACAAGACGTACCCTTTCTCGTGAAGCCTGAAGTTGGGCTGCTACTCCGACGGTGCTACTCCGTGTGGCGCTAGCCAATAGCACCAGCGGGGGGTGGAGTTGCACGTGTTGATGTCATTTCTGGAGCATGGCGGCGTGCATCTCCCTGTTCAGCACTGTCCGAGTAGGTGTCTCTGCGCCGAGGGCCGAGTTTAACGGTGCTGAGTCCAACAACTCGTCTGGAGGTGGGGAAGACACTCCCTGTCAGCCCCGAAGAGGCAGACGACGATGATCCACTGCATGGCAGGGGAACGTCCTTGTGAGGTGGACCAGAGGTTCTCTCAGCGACTGCAGAACCCAGACACACAGCAAGAGGCCGGCATGAGGCCGCGGGCCTCTGGATGGCCTGCAGGAGGAGCAGCATAGTCTGGGATGGAGGCCTTGGACGGCACATCCTGGGCTGTGGTGAACAGACGCCATTTTGATTCCGGCCTGAAAGCACACACAACACGGCCAGGACAGGGCCCAGGGGGCGTTCCCATGCCGCGTGGCTATCTCCGCTCTTCTCCATGCTGCCTGGAACAGGCGAGGAGGCCAGCCGATCAGTCGGGCGTGATCGATGGTACTCCCTAGCACCAGCGGAATGTGCAGAGACTGACGGTAGGATCCGCGGTATTGCCAGGGAGGACATCCGCTGGCGTGCGAGCACATGGCTGGCAGGCACAGGGGCTCTGAGTCCGGCCACCCCGATCGCAGGAGCACTGGAGCTAATCTGAGCAAAGGAAGAATCAGAGAAACATCATTATAGACATTATTAATCCATATGTAAGTAAGTAAAGGAGTATTATCTAGATTTCAGTTGGAGAGGAGAGAGGTCCGTCTTGCTGGCAAGGCGGAAAAACTGAAACTGGCTAGCTAGGAGCGGGCCGGGGGGTAGGGCCAGTTGGCTCATGCTCAGAAGGGCAAAAAGCCCTTCTGAGCTATGGAGAGTACTTCCATCTCGGCGCCGTCAGATGACGTCACCAAGTGTGGATGACTCATCCTGCTTGTCCTTGGAGAACCCGGGGTTTCCTACTTTGGGCAGGGTTCCAGCCACTAGCAAATGCAGTTGCATAGGGCTGTAGCTGTTGTGGGGGTGGGGCAGAAGAGGCATTGAAAACTAAGCAATAGACTGACAGTCGGGGAGTGCTTAAGGTTGGTCTAGGGCACCAACCAGTGTATTTTTCATAGAAAAAAAGGTGCTGGTAATTTATATGTGGGGCTGTTTCATTAATACATGAGGACTATGGGTCAGTTTTAGCAGACGGTGAAAAAGGTGCCTGTACTCCCTACTACTGCGCCCCCCCCCCCCCTCAAAAAAAAGCCCTGGTGCCAACACCTTGAACCAGCTCCGGGACTGGCATTGGGGCCCAGTTTGCACCCTCCTAATACCAGCCCTGCAAATGAACACAAAGCATAAATGTAGGTTGCCTGCTTTGTTTGGCAGCAAGGGATAGGGAGCTCAGATTAGTGGAGAGGAGAAGAATTTCCTCTCCTTCCCTTCAGACAGGGCAGGTCAGTGGTATCTGATCAGCAAACCTTTAGCAATGCCCCCGGCGCCTATAGTCAGCATCTTTTCTTCCTATTCCTTGATGCAGCAGCTTCCCCCCCCCCTTGCAACCCCCCTCCATCCAGCACTTTCACTTCACCCCTCAAGTATTTAGCATCTCTTTCCCTCCCCCCCCCCCCATCCAGCAGCTCTTCTTCCTTGTACCCTTCCCTGCCATAGTCCAGCATCTCTCCTACCCTAATCCCCATAATCAAGTTTCTCCTTGGACACGCAGGATGCAGCAGTCATGCTGGTGACGTCATCTGACTGTGCCACAAGGAAGGAAGTGCTCTCCAGAATGGTAGACATTTCTGGGCATATGTCAGGTAGCCCAACCCCAAGCCTGCCCCTAGCTAGTCTAGTTCCTATTCTTCCACCTTGCCAGCAAGACGGATCCTCAAGCTCTCCAAAAAAAGAAACTTAAATCCAGAATCTGAAGTTAGAAGAACAAACCAGCTACATCAGAGTCGAGAACAAGGAGGTACCATGCCCAAACCGGGTTTTAAGAACTGCCCAGGTTGCAGGAAGAAAATGAACAGCACCGACGCATACGACCAGTGTGTTCAGTGCCTGGGTCTAGGACACAAGGTGGAGGACTGCCGGCATTGCTCCCACATGTCCCCCTTGCCCCTGTGCTTTCCAGTCCAGGCAGCATGTTCTGAAGGAGTTCCAGTCCATTGTGGGGCGTCTGCACTGAAGCGCGCCAAGTCCTCAGAGTGTCACACCAACAACCCACCCGGATGTGACCCCAAGCTCCTGGACGAGGTGGACAAGAGAGTCTTTCAAGGGGCCATGCTCAATGCTCGCAGTATGCCCTCTTCCAAGACCTCGTCCTGGAAAACTTTGAGTGCTGTGACAGCCCTGCTGCAGAATCCTAGGCAGCTACCTCAGCAGCTCTAGCAGACTCACGGAATGCATGAAACACCTCGTCCGATCTGCCTTTGGTGCCTTCAACACTGCTGCCCGCACAGCTGGAATAGCCATCTCGACACGCCGCCTAGTATGGTTGTGAGCTTTGGGACTGAGAGATTTATTTATTTATTTATTTAACATCTCTTATATACCGCGCTATTAAAATCAGTGCGGTGTACATTGAACAAAATATACTGCAATGTGTACAGGTAACATCGAGTTTACAGAGAACAAGGGAATATATAACATGGAATAACAGGGATAACTATGTACAATCAACATTATACTATGAATATGCTTTTATCGAGGGCAACGGAGGCCATCGCCCGTCCCTTCCGAACGGCGCTCGTCCAGCATAGTGGATGCCCCATGCTCGGGGGACTCGCTGTTCGGCGATAAGATCAATGACGCAGTCAACAGTATAAAGGAGCACTGTACCACTGCAAACCTTCACAGAGGAGGGCTTTGAATGTAGCTCCAACAGAAAAAGCAGCTACCACTGCAAGCCCTATTCCTCCTCCTCCTGACAAGAGCCACCCCTACCAAAAGTGGAAGGCCCCACGTTACAAGCAGCAGGGCTACCAACCAAACTACCACCATAAGCAACAGACGCAGGCCCTGGCATCATCAGGGAAGAGCACTCCCTTGACTATGCATCCCCTGCCACATCCATGCCGACGGACCCTGTGGGGGAGTGTCTTTCCCGTTTCCTTGACACCTGAGCCAAAATCATGATGGACAAGTGGATTCTCCGCATCCTGAAGGAAGGCTACAGTATATGCTGCTTCTCACCACCTTTCCAATGCCACCCACCCTTCTCCAAGACACACCAGAATTGGTGCCCACCATGATGGCAACAATCCTATCCTTCCTGGCATCATGGGTGAGAGAGCCTGTCCCGATGGACAAGCTTAACAAAGGCGTCTACCCAAGATACTTCCTTATTCCCAAGAAGTCGGGTGGCAAATGCCCCATCCTGGATCTCAGGAAGCTGAACAGGTACATCATGAGAGAGAAATTCAGGATGTACTCTCTGGGCTCCATTCTGCCCCTCATCCAACCAGGGAACTGGCTGGCAGCCTTGGATCTACAAGATGCATACACCCACATCCCTATACACCAGGAATACAGGCAATTCTTGCGCTTCCAAGTCTTTGGCACCACTTTCACAAATGCATCGCAGTGGCAGTAGCCCACCTACGCAAACAGGGCATATGTGTCTTTCTGTACCTCGAAGACTGGCTTCTGTCGGCGCCCTCACTTCAGGAGGCCCAAGCTGCAATCAGGCAGACCGTTGCCCTCCTGATGACTCTGGACTTCCTGGTGAACTACCAAAAGTCACACTTAATGCCCCTCCCAACACTTGGAGTTCATTGGGGCGGACCGACACAAGGGCCACAAAGGTCTTCCTGCCCGCACACCGTGCGGCTGCGATCACAGCCCTGGCACACAGCATCACCTCTGCAGTCAGGACGACGGCACAGTCTCTTCTCCACCTTCTGGGCCACATAGCGGCAATGACGCAAGTGCTGCTCCTTGCAAAGCTGCAAATGCGCAATCTGCAGTGGCACCTCCATTCCCATTGGGACCAGCTGTCACAGCCACTGTCCATGAGCAGCCCATTAGATGCTAGAGTGAAAGACTCTCTGTGGTGGACCCTGCCGCAGAACATGGGGGAAGGCAGGCCCCTCCAGCAGCCAGCTTACCAAGCGGTCATCACCACCGATGCTTCAATTGTGGACTGGGGGACCCACATGGGCCAACTCCGCACCCAAGGGGCCTGGACAACGAAGGAAAGGAATCACCACATCAACCTACTGGAACTCCGGGCAATCCATCTCGCACTGACGGCCTTCCAGCACCAACTCCACGGCAAGTAGATCTGATCCAAACAATCAAGTAGCTATGTTCTACTTCAACAAGCAAGGGGGGAAGGGCTCATGCAGCCTCTGCTCGGAAGCTCTCAAGATTTGGTCCTTCACTCTCTCCAGATGCTGCCAGCTGCATGCATGGACCCACACAAATGGACACTGGACCGACAAGAGGCGGAGTCCCTCTTCCTTCGCTAGGGTCTTCCCCAGGTGGACTTCTTCGCCACAGAGGGCAATGCGAAGTGCACCCTCTTTTGCTCCAAGTACCCATCAGTGAGGACCCTTTCCTTGGATGCCTTCAATTTGTCATGAGGGGATGATCTCTTGTTTACGCCTTTCCACCCGCACCTCTCATATTCAAGAAGCTGCAGAAAACTGTCAAGGACAAAGCCCACGTCATCCTCATCATGCCCCAATGGCCAAGGCAGATGTGGTTCCCTTACATCCGCCGTCTCACCCTGGACCCATTGCTATGCCTTGTGCAGAAGCCAACACTTATCACTCAGGGTGGCGGGACCATCCTATGCCCCAAACTCCAGGCACTTTCCTTGATGTTATGGAGATTGAAAGGCAGATCTTTTATTGATAGTTGATGCAAGTAGGTTAAAGTTGTCCACGATTTCAATTTCTTATCCTTCAACGATGAACTTATTGATTTTTGCCAGTTGTCAGGATCTTTGATTTCTTTACATTAAGGTGCAGGCCCATTTTAAGACTATGTTCCTTGATTGTGAGAAGCAAATGTTTCAGATCATCTTCACTTTCAGCCAGTAATGTGGTAACATCAGCATAGCAAAGGTTGTTGATGAGTCTTCCACCAATCTTCACACCTCTGTTGTCTTCATACAGTCCTGCTTCTCTGATGATTTGTTCTGCATATAAATTAAACAGGTAGGGGGAAAGTATGCAGCCTTGTCGTACACCTTTGCTTATTTTAAATCATTCTGTTTCTCCTTGTTCCGTTCGAACTGTTGCTTCTTGATCAATGTACAGATTGTGCAAGAGAACGATCAGGTGTTCTGGTATACCCATGCTTTTTAATGTGACCCAGAGTTTCTCATGGCTTTCACAGTCAAAAGCCTTGCTGTAGTCGATAAAACACAAATAGATATCCTAAAGTGATTCATAGGCTGGTTGTCAAGGGCTCAAAGGCATGGGTCATATTAAAACAAGGTCCTAAGTATTTAATGCAGCACCCGTTTATGCTGCAGAGTGGCTGCGTAAAACACACAGCTTCTACCAGTTTTCTGTAAAGGGGTTTATTGGCAAACACCCCATAGGCATCTTGGAACAATAACAGTGAAAGGAGTGGATAAGGTGGAGAGAGATTAAACATCCCCACTTTCTCTAGGCAAGATTGGCAAAAAATCCACAGTTCTGCAAGTTAACATTAAATGATGCAACAAGATCTGGACTTTGCCTCAGAGAGTCTGAATACTCGCATAAGTAATTCTGACTGCAGCGCCAGCAGGCATAAACAGTTCTGTACACACAGTTCATTTGCTTATTGCTTTCCTTCCCTGAAGAGCTTGCTATTTAAGAATGAGCACAGAGGAGGAATATTCCAAAGGATTCAGCCAATTAGAAGAACCCGTTAATCGGCTAAACCGTGGCTTAATATTCAATGGCACCACATGGCTAGTGCTGCTGAATTTCACCACACTAGAAAAGATGCCCGGTTAAACCCGGAGCAATTTGTGGACAGAGTGAGGGCAGTCCCAGCACTTATTTAATTAGCAGCCACTATCCGCATAGTTAAACCAGATAAAGTTAGGACAGCTCAGTGGCTGTCCTAATGTTATCCAGTTGTCTGGTCAGTAGTTGAATATCACCGTTAACCAGCTAGCAGTCGAGCTGCCCAGCGAAACTGGATATTCGACCCCGGATGCTGGATAAGCTCCAGCGCTGAATATCTTGGTGACCAGGTGCTGACCACTACCCCCTGAATATTTGCTCCAGAGAGTGTAAGTGACTTCTTGAAATCGCAGGAAAAATGCCGGCTATAAGAGCTAACCCGCTCTGGGTTCGTGCTGCACTGTGGGATATGCATTCATTGGTGTACATTCAATTCGTTAACATATCCTAAAAGGTTTAGTGCGCACAGCATTAATTTGCATGCATGAAAACGTTCTAATGGCATATTAAAAAGTTATTAAAATGCAAGCTTTAGAAAAGACATGGAGATGGGACTTGATGTCGAGGTCGCAACATTTACAATTCTAGTGGTATTTTAGAAAAGGCACTGCAAAATGCGGAGCCTTTTTCTGAAATACTGTAGGAGTTCACATGTATGTGCCGATACATCTGATACATGGAACTGGAAGAGTCATGTTGCAAATGAACCCATGGGAAAAATCAGCGGGGCCAATTCATGCACTTACACATGTATGTCAGCTATTTTGCTGATCTGCACGTATAAACACCTCCATTCTATTACCAATGCTGCTTTCTATCATATTTTAATTTGGAGTGGGAGATAATCCCCTTAATCTCTCTTGTAAAAAAAAAAAAAAAAAAAAAAAAAAAAAAACCTGGCCAAAACAAGCACTTCCTAAAAATCTAAACATGCCAATGAGCAGATGTAAATCCCAGCACGGATAACTACAGTCATACATATGCATTCCTTATATGAAATGGGGAATTCATGTGTAGATTTTTGACCCACTCCCTAACCACACTTCCGACATGCTACCTTGCAACTTCTATGTAGTAAGGACATTCACGTGTAAATGTTGTCCTTTCTAAAAAGGGCATATACGCATGGATGCCATGTGCAAATGCTGGATTGTACATGTGGAGATCACAAGGCTTCTAAAATAAACCCTAAACTATTTTTTTTGAAACAACCTAAACAAACCCCCACCTGAAAATGGAGGCGGGAGGAGGAAGGGGGAGCTAAATGGGCCAAAAGCAAACTGAAAACCTTTTGATCTCTCAGTTCCTGTTGCACTGTTAGCACCAGGAAGATCTCCCATTCCTTCGGAGACAGGGGAACATTCCACTTCTAAGAAAAAAGTAGAGGAAAACATCCTAAAATCCGTAGATCTACTTCCCACAAAGAACATCTTGAAATACAGCGGAATAACCCTTTGTCCTCTTATCTTTTTTGGTTGGCATGCTCTGCCTGAGAGGGTACAATAAGCTTAATATCAAAAACGTGACAGGGATAGTACATTCCTTCATCGCTTCACTTTATCCATTTGTGCTTAAGGTTCAGCTGTATGCTGTGTTTTTTTTTTTCTTTCAGAGTTGACCTCTGTGTGATAATGTCGCTTGATTTCTGCGGCTGGGAGGTACATTATGACGAAGATTGCCACCTCAGTGCCAACCAGGTGCCCCAGTCTGGGAGGATATACACCATGTATCATGGCACCAGAGTTCAGACTGCCAGAGTGATTATACAGCATGGATTCCAGCAGTCCAACGATGGAATGCTGGGCCCTGGGGTCTACATCAGCAGGGATAAGATAAAAGCCCAGCGGTACCCACTCAACACTGCTTCAAATGACAAAGTTGTTTTGAAACTCAGAGTGAATGTAGGCAAGGTCAAGAAAATTGACAAGGATAACCATCCCATGCAGAAAACCTGGCATGCCCAGGGCTATGATACTGCCTGGGTCCCTCCAAACTGCGGCATGAAAGCAGTTCCTAGCGGCCTAGAGGAGGACTGTGTTTGGGATCCAAAGAGAATTGAGGTGGTAGATGCTGAGCACGCCGCTGATGCCACCATCCAGGCAGAACTGAAGACTCTGCTGAAGAAGCCAAATAACCCAAATTCTGCTGCCTGCGCCATCTGCAAGAGAAAAATAAATCTTCCCCATCAAGTCCAAGCTTGCTGGAAATGCAGTAACACCATATGCCCTTTTATGGTCAAGCATGTATGCAAATAGATTTCGCAACTTCCAGTCTGCCAATTGCATGATTCTGTTTACAAGATTCTCCTGTAGGTATTAGCAGATTTAGTGTTATCAGATACCTAAAGCACCTCAGATGTTAAACTGCCACGGTGTGAAATGACCGCCCTTATATTTTATGTTTGTTCATGTCTGAAGACTTCCATGGAGGGTTTATTCACTCTCTAGTGCTGTAATTCTGCACCCATCAATCCAAAAGTTTGTACTTTCTTGTTACTTATTTCAAAATGTTACAGATGTATATATATCACTAAAAAATAATATGTTCTGTTAATGTAGATGAAGCATGTACCAGCTTACCACGGTGAAGCCCTGCAAATGACACCTGGAAATTCTAGGGCAGAGGCCCGACTTCAGCTGAATGTCTCAGTCTCAAAAGGATTTTCAGTCATCTTCAGAGATCTTTTTCTCATAATACTGCCTATGGCATCTCATGCAGGGCAGCAATTCTCCAGTGAGTCTATTTTATTTCTACTGCAAGTGAAGGCTCTTCTTTTTAAGTGGAAAAACCAATAGATTTGTAGTGGTTTCTTTTTTGTAATGAATAAGGTTCACTGGTATGGCTAGCTGGTTCACCACTCGGGTGCAGGATAAAACTTTGCCATCCTGATGTATCTTTCTCATCCTCGGCATCTAATCAGTTCTACAAAAGCTCAGGGTCTCTTATACTTATAAAAGTGTAATTATTTCTTACGATGCATTCATCAGATAAATGTCTTACTGCCAGAAGAGAATCTACCTCTATCACCTAGGAAACTTATTACTGCTGAAGGAGCCTAACTTGTATTGTCAGGAGAGTAGACGGGCCAGGCAGCAGGGCAGAGTGAATAAAGGACAGAGCTGTGGATCCAGAGGTCCTCTTCTACTGGGTTAGCTTGGCAATGTCTGGAAGAAGTGGGGGCATCTATAGTGTTCACATTGTTTTGGGTAAGACATACATGTTTTATCTTTTGTACCTTAGGCAGTCAATCACTAAATCATCTAGCATGCATGTGTAATTTTCAATTCTCTTGTTTTTTCTATAACTAGATTGAAAATATTGATTTAAAAAAATCAAGTCGTTTACTTTTATACTTTAGATGTTTATTCTATGGGATGTGACTGTGCTCTATGGGTTTACTGCAGGGCATATGCCAAAAAAAATCTGTTTTCGTTTTCAGTGAATTGGGTAAATTTAAATCCTGAATCTTGAGCCATCCTTATGCAGGGTAAAATGGTTTTGGAATTCTGAAGGGGCTGTAAAGGTTGAATGAATGGTATTCATACTTTTTCCTTCATTTGAAGGATCAAATCATGTTTAACTTTTTTTTTTTTTTTTTTTTTGTAATTTTATTTTATTAACACACATCATAACCAACTTCACATAACCTTGAAACCAAACCTAGAATGCCAAATCTTTTGCCCCCATATTACATTCCCTCTCCTTACTTCAGCTTGGGGGGAATAGATACACTGCACATTATTTTTAAATACAAGTATATACAATTCCAAAGACAGGTCTCCATTCCCGGCACACTGCTTTTATAATGTTATATATTCCATTTAATCTGCTGCCTTTGTACAACTATTGCCTATGAAAATAAAGCCTTGCCTTTCACTGAGAACTGTTATCATGGTGTGTTTAGTTTCTTTTATCCTTTTCCCCCATAGTAATCTGACATACTTTGATCAACACTCCAACAACTCCATATTCTAACCCACTTCAGGACCCCTATGTGCGACCCAACTACCTACCTACCCTACCATCCCCTCCCCTCCCCTCCCCTCCCTCCCACCCCTTATCCTAATACCCATAGATTCCTTGGACTTACTCAATATGCCTCCCATATGGTTCCTACCCCTCCTATAACCCTCTTCCTCTCTACCCACTCTTTCCACCTACCCCATCCCTTCCGCCCCCTACCCCTTACTCCTTACCGTAGACTCTCCTACTAATCCCTACTTATCCTCTCGTCCACTCCAGCAGCCCTTTCTCTCGCCATCCCTCATACCCATGCCAATCTTCCCGATGCGCCCACTTCGGTTATGTCGATATGCCCCACACCAAGCTCATACTCCACACCTATTCCATTTTACTTATTACCCTCTTTATAGTGGGGGCCTCTTTATCCTTCCACTCCTCAGTATTGCCAATCGTGTTGCTATCAGCCAATATCCTAAGAAATGTTCAGTGGTGTATTCCCTCCCTCCTCCACCTCATTGAGCGCCTGTGTGATCTCATTGTACAGCCTCGCCACCTCTCTCCAAAGCCTCTGTATCCTGGGACATCCCCAAATCATACGCAGCAAGCCTTCCCTTCCCCCACATCCCTTCCAACACTCACCGGACCTTTCTATTTTGACCGGTGCCCACACCATTCTCAATCATAGTTTAATGCTCTTCTCTAAGAGAGGTGTCCCCCATGCTAGTTGTCGCTCTTGTGCGTGGATTTTTCCCCACCTCCCCTCATCCCAGGGGCCTGCAATTTCTTTCTCCCACAGCTCCTGCCGGCTGGTTTTGCTTCCATGTTTTGTGTTGAGGATCCTATAAAGCTGAGATAACAACCCCTTTAGTGTTTCCTTCCTCTCCATTAAAATCTCAAATGGTGTTGGTCTACACTGCAGATCCCTTCTTACCTCTGCTTGCTGCAAAGACCATAATTGCACATATGCATACTGGTCTGCCTCCTTCAGGCTGTATGCCTCCTTGATTTCTACAAATTCCTTAACTTTCCCCCAATGGTCCAATATCTGATATACCCTTATCAACCCTTTAGTGGCCCATTCTTTGAACACCCCTCCCTCCCTCCCCGGTGTGAAGCCCCCCCCCCCCATCCATTGGATATGTGTCCCCCTTGATACCTTTTTCCCCTCTAAAAGGTAGGTCCTCCAAATCTGCAGTGTGAGGTCCTTCTGGGGGTTTCCTACCCTCTCTCCCTGCCCCACCCCTAAGTTATCCCACATTGTTGCCTCCAAGCTTTCACCCTTCTCTTTTTCCATAAATACCCACTGAGGGGTATCGCCCCTCTCCCGCCACGCAAACAAAGCTCGTAATTGCACAGCCTCATAGTAGTTGGCTATGCATGGCACTCCTAGCCCCCTCCCTCCTCCTTTACTCTATACATTGTTGCTCTCCCTACCCTTGGTGCCTTCCCATCCCAGATAAACGTCATAATCATACCCTGCAACCTCTTTATAGGTCCCTTTGGAATTCTACTCAGTAGTGCCATGGATAGAATTAATATTGTAAGAGCCAGAGAAGAAGAAGTTAACACAGTAACACAAAGAAAAATCATTGAAATGTCTAAATGCTGGAATTGTACTGAGGTGCGTACGTGAAGCTTTCAGAAGTATATGACATCATATGGAAAAGATGTGAAAACACACTTATCAGTAAATGGTGGACAGAGAGAGGATAGAAAGGCAATCATGAGAGATAAACATGCTAGCTTAGCATGAAGAACATATGGCCCCCAGTATAGTTGTCAGAACACAAGGAGTTAAAGAGATATATTTCTTGGGAACTGAGGGGTGGGAGAGAACCAAGCAAGAGAACCAGGTAAAGAACTGAGTGAGTTGGGCAAAGGTCAGATAACAATATAAATCTGACCAGACCCAGAGTGATAATTGCAGACATGGGTCCAAGAAAGGTCAACGGAGAGGGATACAGACATGAGTAGAATAACATGACAAAACACACAAGTGGGGCCCCAGACAGCTGGAACAAGAATGAGCTAATTAGAGAAGAATGCCCCGATAGTAAGTATGGTCCTAAGCAAGGGTATATAATGTGACAGGACCAGATACACGATGAATCTGTCTGCTTCGCAGTGAAGGCTGTGGGGAAGTATGGATTTCCTGGGTTCTCTATGGCCCCAGTATCCCTGTTGTCGTGTCTGAGAGTTTTTGTGTGCATGTAGTCTGTCTTGTGTGTATATCTATTACACAGATCTCTTGTGTCCAGGAAAGTCTGTCATACTTGCTGTTGAGTCAGGAAGTAAGACAGAATCATGCAGGCAGGAGCAGACATTCTGACTTGTAATTGTTTAGAGATCTGCATCCAAGATAAGTACAAATGACCCTGTTTGCCTGCAGTGAGAGGTGGTAAGATCTGTAATTCTACTGGACTGTTTCCTTTGTTCTTAGATTCTGTTTCTGTAAGATAGGGAATAATAAAAGGATCCTTTTGGAAGAAAAATCTGTGAGATAGTTATTACCATGGACAAGCGTGCTGTTCTGCATAAGGTGAGATTTTATTGGGAAGTGTAGGTCCTCTCTGTGATGTTTCTTTCATTGGGAAGTGATATGTCCTCCCTGAGTGGTTCCCCTTCTGGACGTAGGAAGGTGTCTGCTTGGGAACTGTTTGGCCAACAGTCCAGCTGACCCTTCGCCTCATACAATATCCTGAGTAAGATGTTCATTTTAATCTCTGCTATGCGCCCTAACCACGACAGGTGTATCCCCTTCCACCTAGATAGATCGTTCCTCAGAGTTTCTACCAGGAGCTTGTAATTCCATTCCTGCAAGTTATCTAAAGTATTTCCCAATTGGATCCCCAGGTACCGAAAGGTTTTTTTGAACCCACTTAAATGCAAACCCCTCCCGCAGCCTCACTTCAAGTTCCTTTGGCAACTTGAACCCTAATATTTCTGTTTTACTCATATTCATCTTGCATCCCGCCACCTCACTGTATCTCTCTATTGCCTTCATTAAATTGGTAGACTGGTGAATGGTTGGCTTAGGGTGAAAATAACATCTGCAAATAAGGCAATTTTGTTCTGCTGTCCCCCCCCCCTCCCCCCCCCCACACACACACACCTCTATCCCCTTTATATCCATCTGACATCTAATGTACTCAGCTCTATCATCAGGGCAAATAGCAGTGGCGGCAGAGAAAAACCTTGACATGTCCCCCTTCCTAACCGAAAGCTATCAGAGTAGCCCCCATTCGCTCTTATCCGAGCCCTAGGACTTGCATACAGGGCTCTAACCCAACTCGCAAACCTTTCTCCTAGTCCCATTTTACAAAGTACCAGTATCATGAACTGCCATTCAGCTGTGTCGAACGCCTTCTTGGCATCCACTGCTACAAACACCGCTTCCCTCCCAGTCTCTTGCAAATACCAAATGGTATTCATGATTTTCCTTATATTATCCCCACCCTGCCGCCCCTTTAAAAACCTGTCTGATCTTTATGGACCATCTTCGGAATCACTCTCTGCATCCAAAATTGTAGCTAAAATCTTAACGTCCAAATTAATTAGTGATATACAGCTATAAGCCGCGCAGGTGGTAAGACCCTTGTCCGGTTTGGGCAGAATCATAATTGATTTCGGCAGCACATCCCCTCGTAGAATCCCATTAAACACCTTTGTTAAAATATGTACAATAGAATATTGCAGTAATTTATAAAATTTGGCTGTGTAACCATGCAACCCCGGTGCCTTCCCCACATTAAGAGTCCTCATAGCTACGCGCACCTCCTCCTCACTCGCCGCCTCCTCCTCAGCTCCTCTGCCGTTACCATCTGCAACTGACACTATTGCTCCCCCTTCTGCTCCACCTCTTTTACTTCACTTTCTATATAGCTTCTCACAGTAGTCTTTAAATACCCCCCCTAATCTCCAATGATTTGTGCGCCATTTTTCTGTGTTGATTGCATATTCCCCCAATACATGCCCTCTGTTGCTTGGCTTTCAACCTACTTGCCAAAATCGTCTCCATTCTATTCCCTCCTTCATAGTGGGTCTGTCTCAATAATGCCATTTCATATGCTGTTTCTGATGCTCTTAACTGGCTCAACTTCCCCCCTTAACTTTATCAACTGTGCTATCACCTGGGGGATTATTATTGCATTGGTGCCTCGCTTCCAATGCCTCTATCTTCTGCTCCAGCTGCCTCTTAGCCTGCCTCTTTTTCCTTTTCTCCTGGGCCGCTATGCTTATCAGGTGACCCCCTCACCACCGCTTTCAATCCATCCCAGGCCCTCCCCATTGCTACCTCCCCATTTTAGTTGTGCTCTAGATATTCTTGTATGACAGCCCAGATGCGGACCACATACCTGTTGTCCTCCAACAGAGCATCATTTAAATGCCAGAATTTGACCCTTCATCCTTCTCCCCCACTTCAACGGTAATACATACTGAGGCATGATCCGTCCACGTTATACTTCCCTGTTCCACCTGCCTAGCTTTGGACTCCCACTTTCCACTTACACATATCATATCAAGCCTGCTGTGGGTTCCATGCACATGGGAATAAAACGTATATTTCTTTTCCCCTGGGTGACCACATCTCCACATATCTACAAACCCCAGGCATTCTTTAAATCTCAAAAGACTTTTCTGTTCTTTCCGCCCCCCCCCCCTCCCAGGGCCCCCCCCCCACACTATTATCCAACCTCGGGTTGATATTTAAGTTGAAATCCCCTCCCAATATAATTGGGGCCTCCCCTAGGCCCTCTAGCTCTCTTAACATGCGCTCATAAAACTCGTCCCTCTGCGTATTAGGGCCATACATGCTAATTATCCACACCTCCTCTCCTTTAATCATCAACCTTACCCACCTTCGTCTTTTATCTCTCCATTCCTCCACTACCACAACCTGATACTGTGCCCTTATTAGAATCCCTTCTCCCCCTTTCCTTGGGTGTGCCCTCTGCCCAGCTAACAATGCCCTTGGGTATTTTTTTGAGTAGACCAATCTTTCCTGTCCCACTTGCAGATGTGTCTCCTGAATGCTAAAATGTCTGCCTTCAATCTATTGCCCTCCCGTTCCAGAAAGCGATGCTTACGCAATGTTTGTAACCCCTTAGTGTTCACTGTAACCACTGTGAGTTGTAGTCTCTCCCGACTCTTTTCTCCTTCCTGCTCACTCACCCCCAAGTCCTGCTCCCCTCCCCCTATCCATCCCCTCCTTCTCCACCCTCCCAGCCCCCTTCCCCAGCCACCTACAGAGGCTACTTATGGAATCACCCACCACCCCCCTTCCCTACTTCCCTCCTCCCCCTTCCCTCTCCCACTCTGCCCCCTTCCCCTCCTATCCTCCTCCAAAAATAAAAACCCATGCCCACCCCTCTCCAAACCCCTTTAACACTTTACTTTGAAACTCTTAACAAAACAGTATACCTTCCCAACTTCTCCCCCTTCCCAACTACCCTTCCCACTCCCTGTATCCCTCCAATAGCATACAAGTGCAGGCCTTTATCCCCCTGCGACCTTGTCCATGCCTGCACTTGCGGCCTTCGACCCCTCCACAAAGTAAAGTCTTAGTCCCTTATTCCGCTTACACTTTCCTTGCCCCACTTTCCTCCACTGACTCGGGCCGTGTCTCCATATTTTCACTGCTTTGCACCTCTTCGTTGTGGCTTCCTGTCATCTTCCTTCTCGGGCCATTTTCCTCGCTACTGCTGCACCAGCTGTTTTCTCTGCTCACCGTCCTGATCTCTTCGATCACGTTCAGTGCACACCACTTGTTCTTCTAGGCCAGCTTCCCTCATCGCCACCAACACTGTTGCCACCATCTGCACCCTCCATGTTCTCTCCTCTCTGGTAAATGTCAAGCTGAAGGGATGCAGCCAGCAGTACCGTACCCCTTCATTCCGTAAAACTTTGGTTATGGGGGACAGGGCTCTCCTCTGCAATGTCCCTAGTGACAAATCAGCATAGAATGCCACTGGAAGGTATTTAGCCCTCTCATCTTGGCAGTTATTCGCTCCTTCATTTTATAGTCCTTCAAACATATTATTGTGTCTCTGGGCCTATTGGCCTTAAGTGGTCCCAGTGCCCGATGTGCTCTGTCTATCATTATTTCCTGTGCGACTTCCACATCACCTCCCTGCCACAGGGCCTTGAAGCATACTGACTCTGCTACTTTTGCACAATTCCTGAACGCCAGTTCCTCTGGGACACCTCTTATTTGGAGATTATTCCTTCTAGATCGGTTGTCCAAGTCTTCCAATTTAAGTAGCATTTGCTCTTTCCAGTCCCCGTCACTGCTGACTTTGGATTCCAGCTCCTCCTGTTGCAGTTCTAACGCTTCCATTCGGTTCTCATGATCCCCTTCTCTGTGTGTTAACTCCTCCACTTCCTCCTTCAAGCTACTTATGAATGCACAGAGTGTGTTTTTAGCTGCCTGCAGCTCCATTTTCAGCTCTTCAAACCACTCCCGAAGCTGTTCTCTTGAGATCTGTCTATTGTGTCCGTCTGTTCCTTCTCCCTCCTGCCTCACACTCCCCTTCCCAGCCTTCTCTGCGGGGGATCACTGGCCGCCATTTTAATCTAGCTCCAGAGCTCCCTGCTCAAGCAGCCATCATGGCAGGTGATGTCACTTCCTCTATAAGTTTAAAGTTTTCTTTCAGCCGATGCTAAAGAATCATGTTCAGTTGTTGATCCCTACATTGGAGCCAGAATTGCAAAACAATTGAAATGCCAATGCAACACAAATTACCCCTCCCTGGATACAGTGAAGGTGTTTACTAAATACTGAAAGTACTCAAACAATCCCAGAACTGGCACCCATACATATCTCATAAATCTTTCTCAACACAAGGTGGGAAAGTTGGTCTCTTCAGCTCTTTATCATCTGGGTTTAATATTTCCTGTCCTTTTGTCATATTGATTAATAACATAACATAACATAGTAACATAGTAAATGACGGCAGATAAAGACCTAATGGTCTCTAGGTGTCTTTCAGGGATAGATGACAATGTTTTTGACCTGGAAATTTCCTCTCTTGCCCTCAAGTATCCATTTGGAACTACAGCTTAAATCTAGTGCCTTAAGCCTTCATTTGCAAATGATAGAAAACTGTTTCCACTATTTTATATCCCCTTCCAGTCATTGTAAAGCCAGCCCTTGGCTTGGAATGGTGCAACAGAGCTCCTTCTGAAGCCTAGCAATCATGGGCGTGAATCTAGCCATGATGTATTGCTAATGCATTAAGGCTATGATACCCTTCTCCTAGGAACTACGAGCACAGCTTCTCTATGATCCCTAGCCTTAACCACAGTCGATCTGGGGAGCCAAAGTGTTGAGCCAGGAATTAAGCAAGGCCCCTCCGTCTACATGACAGTATGCAGTATTGCCACCGAGCCACCAGGCTAGCTCTAAAATTTCTTTCTAAGAAAATGCATGCAATAGAATTGATGGAGAAACTACAAACATACTTGATATTGTATTCTGTTTAAATGTATTTTCTAGTTTTTGCTTTATGAGTGCTTTTCAAGCAGGACTATCACTACAGCAGTGAATGATTTAGGCTGCCCATTTGCAAGTCACATAATGTCAGGGTTAAAAATCCTGCTTCCTCTCCCTCGGTACTCCCTGTGATCTTGGGCAAATTACTTCACCCTCCCTTGCCTCAGGTATAACCTAGATTGTCAGCCAGTCTGGGCAGGGAATTAACTTGTACACCAGAATATATAACCCACCTTGAGCTTAGCTTGGAAAAGGGGAGTCCTAAACCTGAAATCCAAATCCAGATGAGTCATGGCCTTTTGAAAATGACCTTAATTCAGTAGGAATGAAATCATTTTTAATATGTCCAAAATTAAACCTTGCTAGAAAATCCTTTATAGGCATGGTGCTTAATCCCTCCGTTGTTAATGCAGATATTAGTATCCATTTGTTTCCGCTGATTTAATAATAGGTATCAGTGTAGCTGCCATCTGTCACCTTCCCGTTGGGCTTCTTTTGAGTGAAATGGATTGTAATTGGAGCACTGAGATATCATTGAAGTAAAGACTGGTCCGGTGCACACTTAGATGGACGTTTATGGACTGGAGGAGTAGCAGCAGCCTGGTGACCAAAGAGACCAGGATTTAAATCCCACAGGCACTCTTGTGGCTTTTGGCAAGTCCCTTAACCCTTTGAAGGCCTACTTTAAATTTTTAATCCACATTCTGCAGCCGGGTTAATTTTTGCATATTTCAGGAAAATTGTACCTGTCTTATTCAATATGTTCTAATAGTGATTTTCCTTCTGCTATGGTCATGTATTATATACCATTTGATAGGAATATTTAGTCAGAATTTTGGATCCCGAGAGTTTTGGGCTCAGCCTGGAAAGGGTTAACCCTCCATCGCCTCTGGTAGATTGTAAGACCTCTGGAGAAAGCACCTGGCTGTCACTGGCCTGGAACTATAGACTCTCTCTTCAGCTAAATAAACAACTGTCGGGAGCTATATGATGAAAATATGTGTATAATGAACCTTCAGTTTCTCATATCTCCCTGCTTTCACGTTATGATATTAAACCAAGCCTTCTTACCACAAACCAACTCTCTCTTTTTTTATATTTATAATACTGTATTAGCTTAGAAGGGTTTTACTTTATTAAGAATTTAAAAATTATTTTTCAGTTGAGTGGACAGACACTTTTTTTAAAAAAATGAGCATTATGAATAGTTTTGAGTATATTCTCCAGCAATAAATTACAAGCTTAATTGTGCGTTTGACTAAAAAGAGTCTTTTACTAACGCCTGTTAACGAGTTAACATGCATTTTAGCAGGCGGTATCTCTCAGTGCAGGGCCACAGGGTCAACCCGTGGTCATGACAGCTGGTGGCTGCTAAAAACAGGCATTATTCTCCCATTGGATGAAGGGGTGGGCGGAGTGTGCTCATGGAGAGCACATTGCAATTAGGGGAGGGTCGCATATCAGGTGCCGTCAATGTGCCAGTTAGCTTGACTGCACATAACAAAACCTCTATGGGTGCTGTTAGAAGCACCCAGGTTAATTGTGAATGCTGCAGTGTACATTAGGTACGCATCTGTGCGGTAACTGTTGGATACATGCTGGCCACACCCCTAATAGTTACCACAAAAGCTTTACACGTATTGCATGTTAGCTTTCACACTACAGCCATGTTAAGTGCAAAACCCTAATTGCATTTAGTAAAAGGGCCCCTTAAATTTGTTTTAACACTACAAGCAGAGGATACGCACATTTTTATTTTGAAAGAGTACATTAAATATATATTTCCTGTTAACTTGTTCTATACATCTGTTAATTTTTATAAATCTCTTTCATATCCTACCTGAAAAGGTACGGAGAAGAGCATCCAAAATGGTAAAGGTAATGGAAGGATATCGCTTCAAGGAAAGGCTTAAAAGGTTATGGCTCTTCAGCTTGGAAAAGAGATGGCTGAGAGGAGATATGATAGAGGTCAATAAAATTAATGAATGGAAAATGTAGATCAGTTGTTTACTTCTTCAAAAAGTAGAAAGACTAGGGGAACATAATTAAACTACAATGTGGCACATTTAAGACTAATGGGAGAAAATATTTTTCACTCTATTTGTAATCCAACTCTGGAATTCATTACCATAGGATGTAGTAAAAGCTGTTAATGTAGCTGGGTTTAAAAGAGGTTTGGACGAGTTCCTGGAGGAAAAGTCCATAAAGCATTATTGGAGAGGACCTGGGAAATCCACTGCTTACCCATGGGACAAGCAGTATGGAATCTGGGTACCTTTTGGGAACCTGTCAGGTACTTGAGACCTAGATTGGCCACTGTTGTAAACAGGATTCTGGGCTTGATGAACCCTTGGTCTGACCCAGTATAGCATATCTTATGTTCTTAATTGTTTCATCACCCGACTGAAGAGCTATTTTCTGACAGTCAGGATGCGCATTTATTTTGGAATGAATGGAAAAATAGACTTGAAATACTTAAGATACATGCATAAATGGAAATACTGGAAAGGTCAGAAATAAATGTAAATAAGTCAATCACAGTCACCCTAGTGCTGATTTTTTTTTAAATCAGTGTTACACTTTTTATGGCCCCCCCCCCCCCCAACTTGGGGACGATCTTGAAGTTCAACATTCGTAAACGGGGGTAAATTTTTCAGCCATCTGGTTTGTTAAATGCCAGCACCACCATTTAATTTAATCTGCATATTCTATGCCACTCTTCATATAGCTAGGAGTGCTGAATATTCAGGGCATCATCACTCTATTATCTATTTAGGCTAGGCCAGCTATTCCGCAGGCCTAAACTAAACGTATAACCTATCTGAGTAGTGCCACTATCTGAATAATTTTCTGGCCTGCTCTCGTTCCTCCCCTACAATCAGATAATATCTGTATACGTGGTTAGGACAATTATGCATTTGCCAGCAAATGCATAATTGCTTTTGAATAGCAGCCTGATAGGGCATAATTATTCATTCATATGGAACACTCCCAAACTGATTAATAAAACTCTCCCAACAATAGGTATAGAGCACAGGTAGGGTGTTTCACTTTACATATCAACATACTAAATAATTCTATTCAAATTCTGGTCTCGCATCAGTGACAACATCACTAACTCTCTCCACAGCCAAACGTTGCGCATCATAACACAAAACCCCGCAAATGGGCATTCTACACCAGCACCAAGAACTCAAATCCCCCCCACCGATGAAGGCTTTTCGCCAAAACGTGCAGGGGATCCACCAAATAAATATTAGCACCTGTGACCCTTTCTGGCCTTCGCTCGTTTTATGTTTCTGCTATTGCTGCCAAGGCCCTGCTCCCTTTGTGTCCCCACCTAGTGTGGCAGGCCATGTGCTTTGGCACCACACAGCCTGCCGCTTCTGACTAGGGTTTCCAACTGGCTCCAGATGTGCCCGACACGCTTGATCCAGTCCTAGGTTTACCCCACTGCATGCAGGGTCATGTAGTTCTAATTTTTCATTGCACCCTATAATAAAAGCAAGACTACATGTCCCCTGCATGCAATGGGGTAAACCCAGGACTGGATCAAGCCTGTCGCGTGCATCTGGAGTCAGTTGGTGTTGCAGCAAAGCTGCTGAAAAAGCTCTAATTCTCTCACTCACCCACAGAAGGAAGCACACAGACAGGCTGGTATGCAAACAGGATCTTTAATGTGCGCACAGGCCCAGACAGAGAACCAGCAGTCTCCACAAAAAATCTGAGCCTCGAGGGACGTCCCACACTGTCTTATATACTGTACATTTTCAAACTCATTCTACAATCCCACTTGTCTCAGGTATTTTCTGTCCACCAATCAGCAGCCACTGGGAAGGTACCTGGGTGACCTGTCCAGACCGGTGTGATCTGGTCTGCTGATTTCTGGGCAAGGGGATATTGTGCTCAGACCTGGAGTGGGGGAAGGGTGCCTGCTGAAATCTTTGTCTCCTCTTAGCAAGCTGATCACTTAAGTAAGAACCTCATGGCTTGGACCTTGACGGGCATTGTTTTTAGCACAAGTGGTGCATTGTCTAACAATTGCAGCTGCCAATGAGGATAAGCAGGAAATGAAGAAATATGGGCGGAGAGTAGTTTCCATTGCTGTCTTGCCCATATGAGTGGCCTGATGAAAGGATGATAGGAATGCTGGGGCAAGGCTGTCTGGGATGACTATCACTGGAGCTGTCCCTGTTCTAGGTAACCTTATCCAACCATCTCTGTGTAACACCCCACCCTCCTCCTGACAGAAGAAATCTAGTTCTCGTGTAGTGTACCTCTTGGCCCATTGGCTTAGTGGGACCGGGAACAGGGGGGCTTGTAGATCCTGGGAGCCCTCTGGGAAGGACTGGGACAAGGATGTGGTTGCAACCCGCCGGGCTTCTACATCAGCCCGTCTATTTCCCTTAGCTATTTCACTGTTCTCTTTCTGGTGGCCTCTGCAGTGCATAACGGCTACTGCTTTAGGATGCCAGACTGCTTCTAACAGGGCCAATACCTGGGGGCCGTTCTTTATTTCTGAGTCAGCTGCAGTAACTAACCCTCTTTCCTTGTACAGGGCCCCATGGGCATGGAGAGTGGCAAAGGCATACCGGGAGTCTGTGTATATATTCACATAATGGTTAGTCCCAAGGGTTAAGGCACGGGTAAGGGCAATGAGTTCCGCCTTCTGTGCGGAAGCTCCAGGGGACAAAGGCTGAGCTTCGACTATCTCTTCCATCGTCACCACCGTGTACCCCGCACACCTGCGGCCCTCCAAAAGCAGACTGCTTCCATCTACGAAGTAGGTCTCATCCGGATTGCTTAACGGCACATCTGTCAGATCAGAGCGACTGGAGAAGACTGTATCCATCACTTCCAGGCAGTCGTGATCAGGTGGTCCCGGGCCAACAGGCAGGAATGTAGCAGGGTTTAAGGCTTGGCTGGTAGTTATCTGCACTCTGGGATTTCCCCATAACATGCTCTGGTATTTCAACATCCGGGAGCTGGTGAACCAGTGACTTCCTTTATGCTCTAGCAATGTTTGGACTGAGTGTGGGACGGTGACTAGAAGGCCTTGGCCCATGGACAGTTTATCAGACTCTTCCACCAACAAGGCTGTTGCTGCTATTGCTCTCAGGCAAGGTGGCCATTCATTGGCCACTGGATTCAGCAGTTTAGACAGGTAGGCGACTGGTCGCGGCCAAGACCCTAGTTGTTGGGTCAAGACCCCCAAAGCTGTTCCTGCTGCTTTGTGTACGTAGAGAGTGAAAGGTTTGGTAACATCCGGAAGGCCTAGGGCTGGTGATGACAGTAATGCCCTTTTCAAATGCCTCCTGTTGGTCACGACCCCATTTAAGGGGGCTCTTCTCTGGGCCCTTTGTAGACTCATAGAGGGGCTTTGCAATCTTTGCGAAGTTGGGAATCCAGATACGACAGTACCCAGCGGCCCCGAGAAAGGCGCGTACTTGCTTGCGGGTTGTTTGCGCTGGGATCCGGCACACTGCTTCCTTCCTCTCGCTCCCCAACCGTCGGCTTCCTTTCGACAGATGGAATCCCAGATACTTCACTTCCAACTGGCATAACTGAGCCTTTTTCCTGGAAACTCGGTAACCCGCATCGTACAAAAGTTGGAGAAGCTCTGTGGTTGCCAGTATACATTCAGCCTCAGAGTCAGCAGCGATTAGCAGGTCATCAACGTACTGCAGAAGTACTCGCTGTGCTGAAAATGGTAGGGGAGTTCTTGAATCCCTGTGGTAAGCGAGTCCAGGTAACTTGGGACTTTCTGCCAGTAGCAGGGTCCTCTTTCTCGAAAGCAAACAGGTGCTGGCTCGCTGTAGCCAGGCGTATACAAAAGAAGGCATCTTTTAGGTCCAGTACTGAGAAGTGAGAAGCAGTCGCCGGGATGAGGCCCAACAGTGTATAAGGATTTGGTACTACTGGATGCAGAGTCACAGTGGCCTCATTGACACGACGGAGATCCTGAACAGGTCGGTAGTCGGTGGTTCCAGGTTTTCGGACTGGCAGCAAAGGAGTGTTCCATGCCGATTTGGCAGGGCCGCAGGATACCATGCTGTAGCAGCTGCACCAGATGACGATGAATTCCTTCCACAGCTGCCCGCAGCAGCGGGTATTGTCGCACATGTACCGGGGAAGCTCCCGGCTTCATTTCAATACATACGGGAGGGATGTTGATGGCCATTCCGGGGGGGTTTCCTTCAGCCCATACTCCAGGGGGCACTGATTCCCACGTATCCAGGGTAGCCACATCAGATTTGGGCCTGTTCTCATATAACCGCCATTCTTCTTCTCGGGGGACGGACAGTACCAAAACTGTTGGGCCCAGGCTGGGTATTTTGAGCTCAGCCTGGCCGTCAGGCCCGAATGAGATTTGGACCTGGAGTTTTGTCAGAACATCCCGACCCAGCAGGGGTATGGGACATTCAGGCATATACAGGAACTGGTGAGTGATGGTCCATCCCAACTGGCACGTGTGGTTTTGTAGGAAAGGTCTCTGGGCCCTCTCCCCCGTGGCTCCCACAATAGTTACTGATTGGGAGGAGATCGGGGCCACTTGTTGGGTGACCACTGAGTGTGTTGCTCCAGTATCGACCATGAATTGCATTTTCCGGTCCCCTAAATTCATGTTGACCATAGGCTCCTGGGGACCCAACAGAAACTTGGAGCCCGGTCTGGCCTAGTAGCCATCCGAGTCATAATGTTCCATAGTTGCAAGGCCTTCAAAAGCTGGTCCCGGTGGAGGCGGGAAAGCATCATGCTGGTCTTGCTCCCGTGTAGTTCGTACAGGTGCTCTTACACCCCTTGTGGATGGATATCTCCCTCGCCTTGTGTTACGATTTGGACACTCATTCTTCCAATGTCCCTCCTCTTTGCAGTAGGCGCATTGATTGGGGCCTAGGGGAAACCTCAGCCCCCCGTATCCGCAGCCTCGTCCTCGTCCCCTATTTTCTCCTCTGGCCCAGGCCGGAACTGGTGGTCACTCGGCTAGGGCGGCTGCTAGGAAGTCTGCTTTTTTCTTCATCCGACGCTCCGACTCTCGCTTCTGCTCCTGGTCACGATTTACATATATTTTTTGTGCTACTTCCATCAATTGTGTTGTATTCATGCCCGCAAACCCTTCCAGTTTCTGCATCTTCCGCCGTATATCACCTTGTGCCTGTGCCACAAAGGCAGTATTCACCATACGAAGATTCTCAGGGGCCGCTGGATCGTAGGGGGTGTATAATCGGTATGCTTCAGTCAGACGCTCATAAAATACCGCCGGACTGTCATCAGGAAGCTGGAGAATTTCTGCAATTTTACTGATGTTCATAGCTCGTTGCCCCCCCTTCTTAAGGCCCTCAAGGAGCGCAGTCCGGAAACGAGTGAGAGCCACTGCTCCAACAGGGTTGTTTGGGTCCCAGCGGGGGTCTTCATTCGGGAAATCTGCCTCTGCCCGCTGCCGTGGATTTATAACTCCCTCACGGGCAGGATGTGTCTCCAGACACTCGAGGGTAGCCCGTACAATGCGCGCCCGTTCTTCTGTACTGAATAAAGTGGAAAGCAATTGTTTAGTGTCCGACCAGGTAGGCTGGTGTGTTTGCATAATACTGGTCATAAGATCTGTCAGTTCTTGGGGCTTTTCAGTATAGGAGGCATAGTGGGTTTTCCAGTTCAACAGGTCTGTGGTAGAGAAAGGGACATAAATCAGGCTTGATGGTCCCACTGCCACACTACCAGCAGCATCAAGGTATGGGAGCCCCTGTACTTGTCGTAGTGGCATTTGGAGATCATGTGTCTGCAGGCGGCAGGCTACCGGGGTGGACGATCCAAGCTCAGCCTCTGTGCTCTCAGGGGAGGAGATGGTGGCACTGGAGGTGGTACCAGAAGTGGGAGGGGTGGAGGATGTGGATGGGGAATCTAAAGATGAGGGGCCGGAATCCGTAGAATCTTCCCTAAATCTGGCATCACTCACCCCAAGAGGAGGTCTTCCTGACCCTTCAGCTATGGGTGGATCCTGCAGTGGTGTGGATGGGACATGGGGTTGAAGCAGAGGGAGGGAGCGTGGAGGAATATCTGGAGAGTCCCGCCCCTGGTAGATAGGGGCGGGCGTCCGTCCCTTTTGGCGACCGATGGCTGCCACCATTATTCTACACTGATCCTCGTGGCAGTGCTGGAACCATCTTGGTCTGAGCTGGCATATGGCCAGCCATGAATCAATATATGGAAACTGGTCTGGGTGTTCTTTCGCTACAATTTGATGGACTAAAAACACAGTGGGCATATCTGTGGACCCCTGGGGAGGCCACAGCTTGACTAAGGCTGGCCATTCCCTCTGACATAGAAAAGATAATTGAGAGGGGAACCCCGTAATCCTCCCCAAACCCAGATTTAAAATTGCGAAGCATGCACTGTAGGGGCGTTTGCACTTTTGACTTTCCCGACCCCATGCTCTAATTCTAGTTCAATGACTAAATGCAGTATACAATGTGGATCTTCTAATCTAATCTCAATTCAGGAAAAAGCAATTTACAATATACATCATCTAATCTAATCTCAATTCAGGAAAATGCAAAATTTTACAATATATTTTATTTAGCTGTATTTATATTCCGCTTTTCACCAGGTCAAAGCGGTCAATTGGGGGATACATTTAACACGAGGGGATATGACACACATACGTTAATACTTACAGGGAACATGGGCAATGGAGGGTTAAGTGGCTTGCCCAAGACCACAAGGAGTGCCTATAGGACTAGAAATCCCAGTCCCTCCGGCCTGAGATTGCTGTCCCTAGGTGGGACTTGAACCCCCGGCCCTCCGGCCTGAAGTACCTTGTCCTATACATCATCTAATCTAATCTAATCTCAATTCAGGAAAAAATGCAATATTACAAAATACACACTCTAGCTGCAGCATGAGATTTGATTTGGATAATAGTGATATAAGAAAGTATAGCTAGCTATTTTTTAAAATGTCCACTAGATGGAGCTCCAGGATTACTTTAACCATGAGGATAATAGTAGTATGAGAAATACAGCTAATGTCCACTAGATGGAGCTCCAAGATCACTTTAAGTACCTTTTCTTTTAGTATCTCAGTGTAGCTTACACGTGGTCTTCACAAAATGGCTGCCTCCTCGTGCGCTCCACACCGGCTCCGGCTCACTCACCACCAATGGCAATGCACCCCTCCAGACACCGACTCCTTCGCTCCTGGACTCAAAGAAAAAACAAGCATCGGGTCAAACGGCACCGGACTCAAAGATGAAGCAGGGGAACACAGACCGGGACTCCCTGGGAACGGGGAGTGGTCCGGCAAAAAATCCCCACTAGCAGAGATGAGCGGCGGCAAGGAAATCACTCCCTGTCCTCCACGGTGCAGAAGCCACTCCGTCTCAACTCCCCCAGCAAAAGCCAGATGGGCACCCCGAAATGGACACTCCAGTATGCCGAACCCGCACTCGCCGACCGAGTGCACGAGGCAAACAACAACACAAAAAAGAAAAATAAACCAAAAGCGGAGAGCCAGCTGGGCTGCGGTGGGGGTCATGCGCCGACAACAAATGGCAGTCTCGTGCCGCCCGCAGCCCACGCGGGGCTCCAGCCGGCATCCACAGAAAAAAAAATGCGGTCAGTGCAAATTTTTTAATAATCAGCTTGGAGGGCACGCTTAAGGGGGTTAAGTGCTAATATTTTATGTATTCTTAATAGTTTTGGCAGCGCTTCAAATACATTTAAGGGGCCCGAGGTGGCAAAGTTAAATTTATACTGCAGTCATTTACTGGCGCTCACAAGCGCCCCCCACCCACCCCCCATTCCTACCAGATTTATCAGATACCAAACACAGACTGGACGAGCAATGGTTTCAGGGCTTCTAGGACCCTTACTCGGACTGCTCGTTGCGGGTGATCAGGCCGCTACAGGTTCACAGAAATTACCAGATACCAGGATTTCCAGATACAGAATACAGAACTACCCAAAACAGTAAAACAGTAAGGTAGTAGTACTTACCAGAACTCTGATCAGACAGAGAGTTTGGATGCCAGTTTATCCAGCCGGTTTTCAATCGGGGGGTCAGCCGCAGGGACCGACCGACCAGATGAGTCAAGGTGTCCTTCCGGAGCACAAAAAGGGGCCTGGGGCGCCAAGGACCATTAATCTCCTGGAGGGGCCCGGTCCCTGACTGGTGGAGGCCCGATGCTGCAAGAGCAGAAGTCTTCCCACCGTGGGTGTGATGAGAGAGGCTTTTTTTTTTTAAAAAATTTAAATTAATTACGTCCCACCTGGGGTGCCAGAATGTTGCAGCAAAGCTGCTGTAAAAGCTCTAATTCTCTCACTCGCCCACAGAAGGAAGCACACAGACAGGTTGGTATGCAAACAGGATCTTTAATGTGCGCACAGGCCCAGACAGAGAACCAGCAGTCTCCACAAAAAAATCTGAGCCTCGAGGGACGTCCCACACTGTCTTATATACTGTACATTTTCAAACTCATTCTACAATCCCATTTGTCTCAGGTATTTTCTGTCCACCAATCAGCAGCCACTGGGAAGGTACCTGGGTGACCTGTCCAGACCGGTGTGCTCTGGTCTGCTGATTTCTGGGCAAGGGGATATTGTGCTCAGACCTGGAGTGGGGGAAGGGTGCCTGCTGAAATCTTTATGTCTCCTCTTAGCAAGCTGATCACTTATTTATTTATTTACAGTATTTATTTATAGACTCTTATATACCGCACTATTAGGCTTCAGCGCGGTTCACAAAAAACAGTGAGATACACAATTCAACAGTACTTTGTGTTTACAGAAAACAGGAGAATATAACTCGGATAACAGGGTATATAATTAATAAACATAGTCATAATATCATCATGGCTTCAGTTTTGTGTGTATGTGGTCTGTGGGGTATCTGTATTGTATGTGTATGAGTGGAAGGTCTGTGGGTTCGTTGAGATGTCTTTATTGTTTACTGGATAAGATAAAAGGAAGAGGTAGTGTTTCAAAGCTTTGCAAAACTGCAAAAGGTCTGGTATTGCTCGGATGTTTTGAGGGAGGCTATTCTTATGTAAGAACCTCAAGGCTGGGGGGGTTTCCCCACAGCTAAACCTTATGGCTGTCTCATTGGCAACCCTACTTCTGATCCCTTTCCAAAAGGAAGTTGTGATTGGGGGATCAGAAATGGCAGGCCACATGTGCCACTACCATGCCAAGCCAAGCTGTCCTACGTGCCCTGCCGACAGAATTGGTCGTAGCAGGAGGCAGCAATTCTTGGGTTGACCCCGACCCCATCCCCATGGCTATGTTAATAAAACATTAACAGGGAGGAGCAAGCCGGTATGGCAGATTTCCTGCACCCTTTCTCAGTACCTCACTGACTTGCTTCTTAAGCTAGCTCTGTTTCATTGACTTTTTCCAGCTCTTCCCTACAGTGACAGATTTAAATGTTTTTACTTACAAACTACCAGAATATCTGCAACTGAGAATGACATTCAAAATTTTGAAGAATTAAATTGTTTTTTTGTGTTTCACGCATTTTCCGAATTACAAAGCAATACAAATTGCATTATTGCTCTTATCATCGTCTCGTGATCTATTACGTCGCAGTACTACTACATTCCTCAAACGAAGGTGTTTCTTCAGCGAATTTTATACATCTCGTCACTGCATCTTGCATTTTTGTCCTACTATATTTACTACGTCTGTCCTTTGCACCACATCTTACAGGTACGTGCCACGGCTTTAACCTTAGCGTGGATCTGCAGCTACCAAAGGAGCTCTCGCGGCCGAGTCGGGCCTGGGGAGGGGGAGGAGAAATGCTCGCGGGCCCTTTAAGAGCTGCCTGCGCCCCGGCCCGTCCCACCTCGCGCCCCGAACGCAGGGACTGGGAGCCGGAGCCATGATCTGCTTGCTGCTGGTGGCCGGACACGGTACCCTGCTGGAGAATCAGATCAAGGTTAGGGAGCGGGTGCAAGAGGCCAGCTCGGGATAGCGTATGGGTGGGAACGGAACGGACCGGGGGCGTGGACAGAGAGAGGAGAAGAGCCTAGTCTGGGTGCCATGCGTGGCCATAGCGGCAGGAGCAGGGCTGTCCGCATTCTAACTTGGATTTTAAGACCACATGTAATGGGGCTTTTTCGCATGCCTCGCCTCCCCACTGAAACGTTGTGTGCAGAGATTCCTGCTAAAAGGCACGTCCAAAGACATGGATCTTAGGGGGGCATCTTTCCCGGGAAGAGGGAGAGAGAAAGCTAACCTGGGGAGGCGACGAGTCTAGCCCATAGTAGAAAATGACACCCCCTCACCACTCCCACCCTAAGATCTGCTGCCTCTCCCGCCTACATTTTCAAACTGAACTTTGGAAGATGCTTTTACTTTTTTCCTTCTAATTTACACTAACTTCATGGAGTGAAATGAGCACTCTGAGGGTTTGAAGTTTTGGCAGGGGGGTGAGGGTTGTTTTTGTTCTTTTTACATTCGGATGTCTGTTACCATGTGCACATATTTTTCTGTTATTTCTGAAAGTGTCTCAGCACATAGAGCATTACCGTTCTGAGTCATCGAAAACACATGTGAATGAGGATCTCTCTTTTTTGCTTGTCTTCTTTCTGTTGGGTTACATATGGCTTTCCCATCACATTGGTTTATCAAAGGGTCTGTTCACAGTATAAATAGCTGGCTATCTCTTGGAGGAGAATGCAAAAGGAAAACAGGAGGGATAGCAGCTGTAAGAAAAAATAGATAAATAAAAACTATAAAGTTAGCTTTTGAGCCCCGAATGTTTTTTTCCGGTATGATAGACATAGGTGTCCCTGCATATAGAATTGTTTATCATTTATTTCTGCAAACTAGCTTGTAAATCGCAGTTGTTATCTTTCAGAATGATTTGAGTGGACTCTATACCTCTTTAGAAGGAGTCCCTAAAGCTCTGTTACCTGGAGTTGGAGGGAAGAAAATTCTTGATTTCTGGTGGAAAGCTGTCAATACGTAAGTAAATACATTATGGCTTGTATATGGATGAAAATGACTTTGAAATTAGTAACTTCAAATCCCATCCCGCCTGTATGATACAGAACTATTAGCGAAGAAAGCAAGGTTGTTTATCTCTACTGGAGAGACTCTGTACAGAAGGGAACAATCACACTGGCTTCATCAATAATGTCATCAGCATAGTGTGCCTGTATTTGTCCTGTTTGTCTGCGGAGAATATAGACGCCCTCTTCTTATTGTGTTTGTTTTAAAAAAATCATTTATGTATTTGCTCCATCTGTGTACATGTTATCTCCTGAACCATTCAATCTACAGCAGGGGTCTCAAACTCAAATTGCTTTGAGGGCCAAATGAGGACTTGTAAAGTAACCCGGGGGCCGCATAAGACGTGGGGCCTCATTTGCATAAATATTTGCATAATGTTACCATACACTAACTTTTAGTAAACATGCCTCTTTAATGAGTATGGATAAAGAAAGACTAAAAGATTTAGAAACAAGAAGACAATAATTAAACTGGGAACCCCAAAAGCCAAACTTGGAATGTACAACAACACTGTAGAAATAAAACTATAAATTAATTTCCTCTTGTACTAAACAAAGCGCAAACATTAATGATGCACATTTCCCAGAGCTGACATATTCCAGTTAATAAATTCAAAATAAAGAGATATTTTTCTACCTTTTGTGCATTTTTTTCAGTTGCAATTGTTCCAGCCACTTTCTTCTGGTTTCTTCATGTCTTCTGCTAACTCTCCATCGTCTGCTGTCCATTTGCCCTTTCTTCTCTCCTAGTTTTTTTTCCATTCTCTCTCTACATCTGCTTTAACATACTAATCTTTCTCCTTTTTCTCTTTCCTCATTCCTATTTCATCCACTCAAATTTTACCCCTCCATCCTCAATCCCCACTTACTCTCCCAATACCTGGCCAATTGTAGATTTGTCTTCTCTCCCAGACAAAATATTTTTCCCCTCTCCATTTCACTTTCCCAGCTCCATCCCATTCTAATCCTCCCCCAACATCAGCTCCCTTCTAGTTCCAGCCCCACCCAGCATCCGCTCCCTTCTAGTCCCCCATTAGTACATTTCCATTACTATCCTAGCCTCACCATCAGCCCATTTCCAATCCTAGCCCCCCATCAGCCCATTTCCAATCCTAGCTCCCTCCCCTCACAGCCCATTTCCATTCCAAGCCCCCCTCCCCATCAGCCATTTGCAGTTCAAGCCCCCCTTCCACTCAGCCCATTTCCAGTCCTAGCAACCCCCCCCCCCAGCCCATTACCAGTCCTAGACCCCCCATAGCCCATTACCAGTCCTAACCTCCCCATAGCGCACTTCCAGTTTTACCCCCCCATCACCCCATTTTCAGTCTTACCCCCCCCATAGCCCATTACCAGTCATAACCCCCCTGCCAATAGCCCACTTCCAGCCCTAACCCCCATTACCCCATTTCAGTCAGCCCTTCCATAGCTCATTACCAGTCCTAACTCCCCCCATCAGCCCACCTCCAGTCCTTCCTAACCCCCACCTGCCCATTTCCAGTCCTAGCCCCCACCATAGCCCATTACCAGTCATAACCCCCCCCCCTGCCAATAGCCCATCTCCAGTCATAACCCCCCCCTGCCAATAGCCCATCTCCAGTCATAACCCCCCCCTGCCAATAGCCCATTTCCAGTCCTACACCCCCCCCCCCAGGTAAATTAAAAAAAAACCTGGCTTCTGCTGCTCAAGCAGCAAAATCAGCTGTCCTGCGGCCCCTTCCCCTGTGCCCGGAGATCCGAGTCTGCTCTATCAGCGGCGTGCTTTTCAAGCCGCTAGGAGAGTATTCCCCTCTCGCGCGGCTTGAAACCGCGCGAGAGGGGAATACTCTCTTCGCGGCTTGAAAAGCACGCCGCTGATAGAGCAGACTCGGATCTCCGGGCACAGGGGAAGGGGCCGCAGGACAGCTGATTTTGCTGCTTGAGCAGCAGAAGTCAGTTTTTTTAAAATTTGACAATTGATTCTGCCGCTGCCACGGCGGCAACGGCAGAAGCCAGGGTTTTGGGGTTTTTTTGTTTTCCTCCGTCGCGGGCCGCACAAAGTTGTCTCGCGGGCCGCGTGTTTGAGACCCCTGATCTACAGCAACCACATTTGCAGGACTGGTGTGCATATATATGTAAGTTAGAAGGCAGAGTAGAGTTGGCTCAAGACACAAACCAGAGTACCGGGTCAGTATGGGAATTGTAGCTTGGTGTCCAGGGTTCTGGGCCTGCTCCCACTCTTTCCCCCCCCCCCCCTTATTTTTACATTGACCATCACTGCTGAAAGTAACCAAGGAAGGCTAACACCTGTGCACTATAGAGATGTCCACACTGGGTAGCTGGTCCACTTGACAGCTTCATCCTACCACAGCACCACATGGGTTGTGAAGAAAAAAAAACCCTCTGTCACAGCCCTCAACTGGGGAGTCACTAGGTATGGCTGACTCATCCTGCTTGTCCATGGAGAAAGCGAGGTTACTTATCCTGCTGTCCACAGAGAACCCCTGTTACAGGTAATACAGCTACACAAACCCACCTGCCCTCTAGGATGAACCTGTCCACTAAGATGATCCTCCTCTAGGATGAATCTGCCCACAACTGGGGAACAGACTGAGGTGGAAAGGGGGTGGGTACTATGGTGGGGTGGCTGGCACATGCTCAAAAGGGTTTCAGACTCTTCTGAGCTATTGGAGAGCATTTCCGTCCATGGCGCCATCGAATGACTTAACCCAGGTGTGGCTGACTCATCCTGCTTGTCCATGGAGAACAGCTGCTCTCCTTCAGTAAGTTTGAGCCATGTGGTGCAGGAATTCTCTGCTGGTCTCAGTCTGAAGTTTTCCGAAACTTGAAACTATAAGACCAGCAGAGAGTTCCTGTGCTGCATGGCTCAAATTTACTGAAGGAGAGCAGCTGTTCTCCATGGACAAGCAGGATGAGTCAGCCACACCTGGGTTAAGTCATTCGATGGCGCCATGGACGGAAATGCTCTCCAATAGCTCAGAAGAGTCTGAAACCCTTTTGAGCATGTGCCAGCCACCCCACCATAGTGCCCACCCCCTTTCCACCTCAGTCTGTTCCCCAGTTGTGGGCAGATTCATCCTAGAGGAGGTTCATCTTAGTGGACAGGTTCATCCTAGAGGGCAGGTGGGTTTGTGTAGCTGACTTACCTGTAACAGGGGTTCTCTGTGCACAGCAGGATAAGTAACCTCGCTTTCTCCATGGACAAGCAGGATGAGTCAGCCATACTTGGTGTCTCCCCAGTTGAGGGCTGTGACAGAGGGGTCTTTTTTTCTTCACAACCCATGTGGTGCTGTGGTAGGATGAAGCTGTCAACTTATTGAAAGACCAGCCATGCCGTGCAGGAAGAGACCCAGATGGTTTAGTAGCAGCAGCAGCAGCAGAGGCAGCAAGGTGGAGGGGAGAAGTAGCAGTCTGGTGTCTGATGTGCTTCAAAGCACTAACTCCTTGGAGGGTGATGAATGGTTGGTTGGATGTGATTATATGTGAGACAGACTGGATGTAGGCGGGTGGGAGGGGGTATGAGAAAGGAATACTGGGTGAAGCAGACAGTTATCTGGGGGGTGGAGTGGGGTCATGGCTGGCCCAACCATTAGGCAAACTAGGTGGCTGCCTAGAGTGTCAACTTCAAGGGAGGGGGGCAAAGAGCAGGGCATTCAAAGCTAAACAATAGATTTTGACAGCAGGGGGGAGGGATGTAAGGCTGGAGCTTCTAACTAGGACACCAAAAACTTGAACTTTCTCTGGGCCCTTCCTGGGTGGGATTCTGGCACACTGCTGATAGAGTGCTTGGGGGAGGGGGCTGCTGGCTTCAGTCAGGGATACAGAGTGGCACATTAAGGGCTTGATTTACTAAGCTTAATGGGGAAAACAGCTGTGGCAGACCTTGGAGAGAATGCGAACCCCTTCCTCCACTTTTGAACTTCAGCGGACACCGGGGGAAGAGGTCTTAGCGTCTGGCTCTTAGATTCTAAGAATATTTTTGCAAGGCCTGATCTAGCCCCAAATTGTTACTAGAAAAGAAGCAATCCAGCACATTTCTCTTCTCTTTACGTCTTGTCTGACGTTTTCTTCTTTGCTTTGTTTTAGGCGGCGGCATTTCAGTGAAGTGTTCTTGGTTACCAATGCAGACAAGTAAGCCCTAATGATGGTAATTTTATAACAGGGTGTCGGGGGTAGGTAGGTGGCACTATTTGATAAAGACAGAAAGGAGCCTACTTGTATTAATGAAATACTAAGGTACATGGCGGAGAACACGCTTTGAATATGGGCTTGATTACTTATATCTGCTTGTGAGCAGGAGTGAAATGTTTGCATGTATTTTGCACATGTACAGCTATAGATTAAGGCATTTTATGATTTATGCACATACATGAAAGCTTTGCTTATGCACCGCCAAGACCCTGTTTCTAGTTACGCCTGCCGGTGAAGTACATACCTTCATGCCAAAGTGTGCACTTTTATGACAGTTGGTATTTTATAATGGGTCATTTACATGAATATTTGTCCATGTTGGTGTGACTTTATAAAATTATTTCCGAAATATCTAATGGAGATACGCTGGTGTATCATGTAAAAGTCAGGCTAGACTGTTTGACTGTTGACCACAGATTTCAATAATAGAAAAGGAGAATCTTTGAAAGTCTTGTTTATGTAATTGCGACATTTTTTTGCGTGTGCGCGTTTTCAGATACAAACACTATGAGCGTTGGGCAACGGCTAATGATTTTCCAGTGGAGAACATTATTAATGATGGAACCACCACCTATGAGACGAGGCTTGGTGCCGTGGCAGATCTCGACCTGGTCATCTCTAGCAAGAGGTTAAAAGATGATGTCATGGTGGTACGTACAGAGCATTCTGTGCCTCTTTGTTCCTGTGGGCTGTAGGAAATTTGTGAAAAAAAACAAGGCACTGGAATTGAATTGAGTGGGTGGTCTACCAGCTGTGAGACTATAGCTTGTGTGGACTGTGGGTCTCCAGCTAGGGCAAAAAATCTTTATTGATATGAACTAATATCTGAACACTCTTTGGTGGACAACATAGGGAAAATAAAGAGGGGTCAATTTTCAAATGATCTAGGAGGTGCTTAACTTTGGGTATTCCCTTTTGAAAATTGTCTAGGACTGGACTCCTAAATTTAAGGGCTTAATTTCACTTGGCACTTGGTGTGAAGGCATAGCTTAATGGCCAGAACAGTGGGCTCTTAAATAAGGGAAGCCCCACGGTTCAAGTCCCACAGGTGCTCCTTGTGTCGCTTAAGCCTCTATTGCCTCCGGTACAAACTTAGCTTGTGAGCCTTCTGGGGCTATATTACCCACCTTGAAGTATTTATTTCAGGAAAAAAAAGGAGAGCTAAATCCAAAAAAATAAAATAATCACTTGCGTTTAGGTTCCTAAAACATGGGCAGCAGCAGAGATTGAGTTGTATATGGGGTAGGGGGAAGGAAGACCCTTAGCAGTGATTTGGAGGAGTAGCCTAGTGGAAGCACGTGGGCTGCGTTCCCGATCCTCCTTAAAGGTACTGGGAAGGGGAGGAGAAGAGGGGGGGGGGTTCAAGGGCCACCAGGCCTTCTGTTATTGGGTGGGCGGGATTAGGGCTGCTGGACCACCAGGGTTTTGTTTTGTTTTTTTATTGGGTGGGTGGAGGAATCGTGGCTACTGGGTCACCATGGATTTGGTTTCTGTTGCGGCCCCCTGGCAGTATTTTGATGGCTTCGGGAGCTTTCCCCGATGCCTGGATCATGTAAGGTGAGGTGTCAGACTTCCCCCTCAGATGACCCTGTTTCTCTGGGAGAGCATGCCAAACTTGCGCCGACTTCTGGATGCATGTGTTTGGCCTGCTCTCCCAGCTTAACGCGTGGCTAATTTACATTTGCAACCGTTTCTGCATGCCGGTACTGAAGTCTCGCGCTATTGGCGTGCCACATAGACGCATGCGTAGCTAATAGTGTGCAACTTCAACACTGGCTTTCTGCACCGGCCCGTTAGATTGTAAGCCCTCTAGGGACAGGGAAATAACTACTGTACCTAAATGTAACTCGCCTTGAGGAAAGACATGAGCTAAATACTACTAAATAAAAGAAAAACTTCCAGCACTAGGTGTCTTAAGTACTTAAATCCAGACAAGTGGATTTCAGGCCTAAATTCACAAGTATTTGTGACTGAAAATACCACTAAACCTAGATGCCTAGTTTAGACTGTAGAGTGGTGGCCGTGTCAGTCCACTTTCATGGTAGTTAAATAAATAGAGTAAACCATAAGGTACCGCCTTAGTTTCCTTTTTTTTTTCTCTCATTTTATTTAACTACCAATTTAGATGGAGAATTTTTTTTTAACCTGTAGGGTTCTTAGGTGAGAAGAGAGAGCCAGAGCTGAAATGGGATCTGTGGTCTTGTAGTAGGAGATAAATTGGTCAGATGAAATGGGTCCTATGGCCCTCATTTGCCATCATATGCTGTGTTTCAGTCCAGAGGATGCTTTCACCTTAACCCTGGCAGGTAAAGCCCAGTGACTTTAGAAATTAAAGAATAAAAAGCATCCTGATTTGAAAGGACATCTTCAGGTTAGTAAGCAGAAGACCGGTATTTATTTATTTATGTAACAATATTTTTATATCATCTTTCTACAAGTCAAGACAGTTTACGTGCAGTATAACATTAAAGTATAGTAACAAATGTGCTCTTTACATTGAAGAGTAAAAGAGGGAAGGGGGTCTAGGGGGTGGCGAGAACTGAGAGTTACAGTTTAACTATATACAGAACACCACTGTTCCCTCTAAGCTGTGCGCGTGTGCGCGCACACACACCTCGCCGAGCGAGCGCACATACTTTACAACAGAGCGCACAAAAATTACGGTTCTGATTCTGATAGAAAACAACACAGACGTCTTAAAATTTAAAAGTTGTGATTGTAATTACTAGAAATTTTCCGCTTCATTTAGTAATCATCTATTTTCATTTAATTTGATTAAAATCAATGTGGTGTACATACTGTATTCTGATGTGTAGTCAAATTTTAAAGCATATAACTCCGAGTGTTGTCATGTGGCGCACAAAAATTTAACCTTCCTTCAAAAGCTGCACAACTGATATTTTATGTGCACACAGCCTACAGAAAATTAGAGGGAACATTGCAGGACACCGAAAGGTTAATCATTTTGGTGTATTAGCTGGGGTTGGATTAGTGCGGGTCTGCTCCATAATATTCTAAGAAAAGTAGTTTTTAGCTTCTTACGAAAGTCTCCCATGGTTTCAATTGCTCTTAGCTGCGTGGTGTATCATTCCACGTGGTTGGGGCATGAATGGAGAAAGTCCTGTTGCATGTCCTTTGGCCCTTCGTGATTCTGAGAGTAGGTTTCTCCAGTAGGTTGGCTGTGTTATGTTTTCTTGGTCTATTGTTTGTGGGTTTTTAACTAAGGGTGGGAGACCATCAGCAGACTGGTTATTTATGATTTTGTATATGTTAAGAATTACTTTGTATTTGATCCTTACCGCAATTGGCAACCAGTGCAGTTGTTTAAGTATCTGGGTGATGTGGGTCTGCTGAGATGTTCCATATGAGTCTTGCAGCCGTGTTTTGGGCTAGTTTCAGAGGGTGTATGGTGTGTTTTGGCAGACCTTGGTAAATTGAGTTACAGTACTCTAGTATGGGTGTGATAATGGCGTGGCATACTTTGTGGAAATCTGATGCGTTTAGTAGGGGACACAGGTTTTTTAGGATTCTGAGCTTGGGATATACTGATTTTGTGGTTTGTTTTTACTTGTACCTGTATGTTGATCTCTTGATCCAGTGTTAACCTCAGTCTTTACTGATATTTCTTTGTTGTCCATTTTGAGTGTTGTCGGCGATTTTGAAGGTTGGGTCTCTTGTGACATGGAGGATCTCTGTCTTAGGGGTATGTTTACAAAGTAAAGGTAGCAGCCTCCGTGTGATATTGGAGCCATGGCTCTGATATCCCAATGAGGCCGCTACCGCTGCTTTGTAAACATACTCCTTATTGTAATTGATGATGAGGTTGTGCTCTTGTAACCATTTAGACGTTGCTGTGAAGCATTTAGTTATAACAGAATAGTCTGTGTTCATACAGAAGGGTGTGCATATCATAATGTCGTCCGTATATATTTGATATTTAATGTTGAAGCTTTGAATAATATCACATATTGGTTGATTTTATATACTGAATAAGATTTATGCAAGCGCAGAGGTGAGGGACAGTGTCAAATGCAGCTAGTATATCAAAAAATAAGAGTGTAAATCCTTGTGAGATATGTTTGGTATCTGTAATTAAGTTGTCAATTAGAGGTGAGTAAGGTTTCAATCCTGTGCAGTGGTTGTAATCCATGTTGGTATAGATCTAGAAGTGTATATTTGTAAATGTGATTTTGCAATTGCATTTGTACAGGCTTTTCTATGATCTTCGCTAGGAACAGGATATTGAATATTGGTCTGTATGAGGCTGGGGTGCCTGGGTCGAAGCTCGGGTTCTTTAAGATGGGGTGGACAGAGGATTGCTTAAATGAGAGTGGGAGAAATCCTTGTTTGAACAAGTTGTTAACTATATTTGCAATGAAGGGAATAAGATGCGGTCTTGTGATCTTTATCCAGGACCGGACATAGGTCTAAGGGGTAAGTAATAATGCTTACAGAAGTGATAATGTCATCCAGTTGCTTGTGGCTAATGAGTTCAGATGTAGTCCAGAGATTAGAGTTGTCGTTCTGTATACTGTGTGTGGGGGGATCTGGTTTGCTGTAGTTCTGGGAGTTGTCTTGTTTGTAGATATGTTGCCATTTGGTGAGGATTGAGGGTGCACCTATTGTGCGTGGTGGAGTTGCTTTTTGTTAGCATTTTTACAATATTGAAGAGCTTCCTGGGTTTAATGATGGTTTTTATTAGGTTTGTGTGGTACATACTCCTGTTTGGCCTTGTAAGTGAGTGCGTGCTATGTTTTCTGCTCTTCAGTGTAGGTTGTTTTTCTCCTTTTGGTCTTTGTTTTTTCTCCATTTACTTTTGATTTGTCTTAGTTTGCGTTTTAGTTCTTTTAGTGTGGTGGAATACCCTGGAGTCTTTTGCTGTCAGTGCCTATGATTGAGCCGTCCCTCCCCCACTCCTGCCAGATGGCCGTAGAGAGGAAAAGGAGAGCTGGAGCCTATAGTTGTGTGTCGGTTGAGTACGGGGGCATTTGCTCCCCCCACACATGGATTTTATTGACTAATTTGTTTTTTGCAGTAATTTCTATGGGCTTTGTTTCTTTTTACGTTCTTATTTTTTTATGTCCCCTTGCACATTGTTTCATGGAAAAAGTTGCCTAAGGACAATGGATCATTGTTTTCATGTGTGTGACAGTTGTTTTGTCCCCCCACCTCCTCCCTCCCTGGGCATAAGAACTGATAGATCAGTAAGAAGTGTAGACAGTAGGTGTACAGTCTGTTTAGAGTGGGCACTATAGTACCAAAGGAAATGCCCTTAGACAGAGAATAGGTTAGAATTGTTGTCCCCCCCTGGCTAAAATGTGTTTTTTGGATTCAAATGCACTATTGCCTTTCATTCTACTTTTTCATACGTGGTTTAGGAGTATGGTTTGCATAACATTAGTATAATGCTTGTAAAGGATTTTATGTTTGTAGCCCTCATGCCTGGTGGCGGTAGCTTTGCTGATGCATGGGCAACCTATAGCTGGGTAATGAGTATCTTGTATTGTCCCCTAATGTGAAACGTAGCACCTCATTATTAACAGCATAATCTAACAGTTTATTACACCTTATCTGCTGGGGCAGATAATGCACTAGCATGCGCTGTTAGTAAAGGAGCCCCCCCAAAACGTCCCGCATTCGCACTCCTGTTTCTCTGCTTCCCTCAGATCGCTGGTGATATGCTTTGTGCTGATCAGAACTTCGACATAGCCCAAGTTCTCAAGTTCTTTCAATTAAAGGTAAGAGAGACTGTTTTATGTAGGCAAGCAGAATATTTTTATTTAGATTCATTTTGTTCCTTTTTTGTTTTAGCAGAGGAAGAGGAAGTGGCCTAGTGGTCAGTGTGATGGGCTGAGAACCAGGGAAGCCAGGGTTTGAATCCCACCGCTGCCACTGACAGTCCTTATGATCTTAGGTACGACAGTTTATCGCTCATTGCTTCAGGTACCTGCTTAGATTGTAAGTCCTTTAGGGAAAGAACATATTGTAGCTGAGTGCTTAGCACCGCTGGACATTGCTGCATGTAGCACTGTGTAAATAAATAGTACTAGCAAGCATGTAACTATAGCCACGCCACCCCGAGTGCAGCTGATCTCATAAGCTAAGCAGGGTCAGGCCTGGTTAGTATTAAATACCAGGTGTTGTGGGCTTACTACGCAGAAGAGAGGCCTGGCAATCTATTTCCAGTCGTACCTTGCCAAGGAAACCTAGGAGATAGTCTCAACATGGATAACTAGCCATAGGGTCACCAGGCGTGGACATAGACTCAACAGCGTTGTACAACAACAACAATTAAGCATCTGCTAGAATGAGTTAATGCGCACTAAGGGGGTTATTCACTGAAAGCTAGCGTGCATTGACGCCATTATAACATGTTGACCTTTTAGTAGATGACACCCTAAACGAGAGAACAGCTATTTTATTGCACACTACAATTTTTAGCATACACTAAAATGAAATGAAAATAATTAGGAGTGTGCGTGTTTGAACGTGAAGTGTCCTAATTGTTCATGAAAGCTTTTGCTGCTTGTAAAAGAGGCTGTTCTAATGCTTGTGTTCTTCTTTTCGGATGTATTGCTTTGATCATATAGTACGTATTTCTTTTTTTTTTTTTTTTTTTTTTTTTTTTGAATTTTAAACATCTTTATTAAAATAAAAGACAAGAATACATAATCAAGTCCACGTCAATATAGTACGTATTTCTTTAATTTTTTCATTGCATTTTTGCTTGTGTTTTTACTGTTGTGGGCACTTTGGAAGAGCAGATTACAGATAAACTTGGATTTGTATTAGGAGAAAATCTTTGTCGATGTTCCAGTTTGCAGCTCTGTTGTGGAGGAACCTCCTGATTGATTCATTGGGACATTCCGGTCTTTTGAAAAGAGTGTTTGTAGAATATTTGTAGGTGTTTCTGAAAGAAATATATAAATCTTATAAACTCAAGCGTAATCTGAGGAAATATTTCTTTACAGAAAAGGTGGTGAAGGCACAGTGCAGCCGCCCAGTGGAGGGGGTGCAGATGAGAATCTGAATCCAAGAAAGCATGGAGCAAGTAGAGAGAGGATCTCTGAGGGAGAGAAAGGGATTGTAGAATTCAATAGTTCTCAGGATGGGCAGACCGGATAGTCTATGCAGCCTTTATCTGCTGTCATTTTCTATGTTATGTCCTGCTTCTGTCTGTCTGACCCTTTTAACCTCTGTGCGTGAGTAACATAGACTGCATATGTTACACGCGATATTTAAGTGGAGTTAGGAGTTAAGATACATTTGGGCATTGATGGATAGAGGGATCCAGCAGATAGGGGCAATCACAAGCATGACGGGAAGAATGTCTTGGAAAGGGCAGCGTACCCACCATGAAAGTACACCGGTAGCTCCCATACATTCCTCTGGGACTGGGACTTACCTGCTTATCCATGTTTCCCTTTTGTCCCCCTCTGATGTTCTGTCCACATGCTGTGTAGGCACTTCTTGTAAGTGAGTGGGGGGATGATGATGAAGGACAGACTAGACAGGCCATGTGGTCTTTTTCTGTCATCATGTTTCTATGGCTTCTTCCATTGCCCCTCATTGGCCAGCCACTAGGTGTCGTAAGAGCAGTGCTTGACTTCTCCCTCCATGTGATTGGGCATGGCATTGAGTTTTTTGTTTTCTAATGCAGTTTTTCTTTTACGAATTGTTTTAGAAGGGCGAGCTGGCTATTTACTACGAGATGGAGGAAGGAGAAAGCACATTGTCCAGAGGGATAGTAGAAGTGTGTCCAGACAGCCACAGGTGTGAAAATGATTAGATGCATTCTTTGTTTGGAAAACCGGAAATCAAATGCAGAGAGCTGTTCCTGCATGCATAAGATCCGTACACCTCAGTCTTCAACAGTAAGAGGAATGATGGTTTTTGTCCTCGCTCAAAACTGTAATATTTCTTGCTTCCTCTCCTCAGAATCACAAACTTTCTTGAGAAGCCTGCTCCAGATTTAACCATTTCCAGACTGGCCAGCGTGGTGTTCTATTGCTTTCAAAAGAAAACCCTCAGCCGCCTGTCGGAGTTCTTGAATCTCTACGAGAACACTGAGGACCGAGTTCTGGGAAAGTTCATGGTATGGTGAAGGTTATGCATCCAGGAAGCTAATGAGATGACAGAGAACGATCTCAGAAAGCTGAAGCTTTTGAAGGAAGCCTTTCTTTTTCCATTTTTGTAAAAATTGTACAATACATTATAAACTGCTTAGTTCTAGATCTAACCCGGTCTTTTTAGCTCATGCCTAACCTAATAGAACTGGACCTTGCACATCCAAGCCTGCCACATCAGTAAACCATAAACGAGAACTTGATTTATAGAGGATGCAGTTATCGCTCAGCGCATTCTATGCAACCTTTTGCATGAGCGGACTACCTTAAACAGAATCGCACCTTCTCCTCATCTCCAGCTCTTCCTTTCCTACATGAAGAGGGCCATTTCCTATGTTGAATTGGTCATCTGGAAGTTGGCACAGGAGTCCTCAATGCATGGTCCTTCTAGCCAAATATAGGAAGGCCTTGGGGAGGGAAAGAACGCATGTAGAAGACACTTTCAATTCGATGCGTATGTTTGAGTGAAAGGGGATAGACTTGGGAGAAATCTAAGGAAATATTCTTTACAGACAGGGCAATGGATGCATTGGAAGAGCCTCCCAGTGGAGGCGGCGGAGAAAAGCTGGTCTCTGAATTCAGGAAGTGTTTCAGCTGGAGAAGTTGCTTTTGCTGAACTATGTCGTGCATTGCCCCACCTGTAGAGTTCCTTGTGCAAAGATTTGAGGTTGCTTCAGAAATGTTTGTTTATATTTTCTAGAACCTTTGCAAGTTGAAGCTATTTATCTTAATTGGCTAGTAATTGAAAAAGGTCTGGTGGTTTTGTGATGTATATTCATTTTGCAGAGATAGTGGGGGCAAAAATAGTGACAGAATTCAAAAAGATGAGGGGTAAATGCTGAGAATGCAGGAAGATGGTATAAAAAATGGAGTATTTCATCTAAAAGCAAAACTGAAATAACTCATTTCAAAAAAGGCATGGAGGGATAACCTGCATGGAGTGGATACAACGTTAGCCACCCTACTGGGCAGACAGATGGGCCATATGGTTTTTATCTGTCATCATTTTCTAACTTTCTGTTTTCAAGGAAAAGTACCCAGAGGAAGGAGGTAGAAATGTCTGTCTATGGTTTTTCCTGGCGCACTTTGCAAAGGGAAAGGATGTTTGTAGTTTGAGATTTGGTACAAAGCCTACTGGTTCTTTGCTTCAGGGTGCCCAGTTTTGAAAATCATCCCCTTAGTGTGTGTGTGTTTGTTTGCAATACTATTTCTATTTTTAATTATTGAAAGTTTCTCAGATTATCTGTAGGTTTCCTGGACAGTTTTGAGCCTCTGCTTTGCAACTGGACAGAAAAAGGATGTACTTAGAGGGGAGGGGAGACTGATAGGGAAAACGGGCCATTTTAAAATTTGGCGGAAGCAGAGCAGGGCCGGGCCTCAGGAACATTTTTGAAAGCTGTTATTAGAATTTAAAAAAAAAGAAAAGAGAGGGAAATGTAATGTGGTCTGTATTGTCAAAAGGATGAAACTAGGAACAATCTGTGATTACTCTCTGTGCGGTTCTGTAGTAACCTGTGATACGATATTGTAGAATGTAGGAAAATGGATTGGAGTAGACACGAGGCCTGATGGTGTAGGGAGTTTTCTTATGACAGTACAAGGAGAGCAAAGCAACTCTCGCAACACCAACCAGAAAACACAAGGAGCGAGAGAGATGTGATGACACAATTGCTTGATCCAAGAAGTTTTATTAAAGCTCCCCAACGCGTTTCGGCGGAACACCTTCCTCAGGGGGCATCAAACTGACAAAAATAACATAAATAAAATTATACAGTAAAATGTATTAAAAACAAATTAGTAAAAGTAAACCAAATTAACAAAAATATTAATAAAAATATAACATGGGCATGGATAAAGGGTAAGATCAAAAGGTAAAAACAAAAATAATTGCGTAATGCTAATCAAAATATATTCATCAACTGATACAGAAATGATATGTATAAAACGCTCCAATTTAAGAAAGACGCAGGGCAGAGAAGCAATTAAAACCAAAAACAGATAAAAACAAATACAAATCAAAAAACGGATGATACTCACTAATGCGGATCATGAAAAGAGTCTGTATATTGAAATGTGACAGACGTTCACCTTTGGCCCAAATAGGCTAGGGCCATATGGATAAACAGCATTAAGCTGCAAACATAAACATCAATAGAAGTTTAAAATAAGTAAAAACTTCCAATATTAAAATACATTAAGTGATAAATCATGGTAAACAGAGAGACCAAAAGATGATATAAATACTTACTCAAAACAATGGTGTGGTTTTTAAAAAAACCTTTAGGAACAAACACACTGTAATGTATAAAAAATCATAATAAAAATACAAATACAAATGCAAATACTCCAAATAAATAACATATTGAGGAACAGCAGTGAATAATATAATAAATAAATCAATAAATAGTTACATTGAATGACTATAATAAATAACATCAATAAATAGTTGAATAAAATGACTACTAAAAACATCAAATTACTATAAAACTAATGAGGGACAGCGAAGGATCTAAATCCAACTAAGGAAGGAAGTAATTTTACTAGGGAAACTACTGAGGAAAAAGCCTGAACGTAACTTGAAGAGGACTACATACAGCATAAAAACAAAGCTCAAAAAAAGAGATTCAAAAAGTGTTGTGCACTAGATGATAATATGCCATAAATACAGGATCCTGTGTTATAATTTATATGTGTTTAAACTAAAACAATCAATGCTACATAGTTGCTTAATTTAATAAACCTTAAAAACATCAAAGTATTAAAAAGATAAATAACAACGGGGGATAAACCGTACTTTAAAAAGGGGGTGGGGGGTGAGAACACTAAACGAACTACTAAGAATCAAATGAAAGTCAAAACGTATTCTGTGTAAGACTTAAACTACCATTATGGTGTATTATTATCTAACGTTAGGCTCTATTCCACGACATGTTTAACGCAAACGAGAGAGAAAACTAATTGCAACATTGAGCGAATGTGAAGGGCTCAAACCAGTGATATGCTGAGTTGTTATTTATTTATTTATTACAAATTCTTATATACCGCGCTATTTAGAATCAGCGCGGTTTACATTGTAACAACATTTGCAATAGAACAAAATCTTTTGCTTACATTAAACAGGGATATTAACTTGGAAGTAACAGGGTAACTATATACATAAGAGACACATGTAGGTTATTTAAACTATATTGTGTAATCGAATTGTGAAGTGTTCATGGAGACTATGTAAGATCTTGATGGTGTATTCTTTTAAGTCAGTGGGGTTATGTTGTTGGTATGTCAGATGCTGTGTGAGTGATAAGAGGTGTTTGAAGTGGATGGACTGAGTCAGTGTGGGTAAAGTGAAGGCAGAACAGGTGATGTTTAATGGCCTTTCTGAATTGCGAGAGGTCAGTAATTGATCTTATATGAGGTGGGAGATTATTCCAGCACTTAGGAGCATATAGTGTAAATGCTCTGTTTCTTGTTGTTTGAGTACATTTGGTGGACTCAGGTGGTATAGATAGAGTATTATTGGTTGTTGATCTCCTCAGTCTGTTAGTGGGTATACTGATGTGCCATAAAGAGGAACTTACAAAGCTAACTTATATATGGAGGAGAAATTAATGACAATGCAGTTTATTCGAAGGTTGTTAAAATGATACGACTTTCACAGAGGACCGAAAACATCACTGGATTTTATTATGTAAAAGAAACAGTAATATCTCATTACCAAAGTGCCAATTTATAGCTATGAATGAACAAAGGAATTTTTACAAAGAACGACTTGTATCTTAAGAAGTGATTATCGACAATACAGGTTATTAAGTGTATTCGAAAAGTGTCACTAAGAAATGCTTCACTGAAAAAATACGACTTCTCTTGAGGACCGTGCTTATCAATGTATTTTAAAAAAAGGGGGACAACATCTTACTACCGAAGTATCGATAGTAGTTCTCAGCTAAAAGTTAGAACCATAAAATATTAAAAACTAGTAACCCTCTGATTTTAGCATATGAAAATATAGTTTTGTCCAAAATAGATTTATATCACAAAAAGAGAAAAAGTTTCTATAACTTCTCTAAAGATGAGAAGATTGCTATGCATAATCTTCGTAATAATAACTCCATAGTTATCAAGCCAGCGGATAAAGGCGGTGCCCTAGTTATACAAGACCGTGTGTCCTATATTACTGAAATATTACGTCAACTTAATGATACCCAGTTTTACCAAAAGGTTTATGATGACCCTACTTCATCCATTCAACAACAGATTGATACACTATTATTTATAGGGCAAGAAGCAGGCTACCTAACTGCTAAAGAAAAAGCTTTTCTGACAGTTCCTCACCCTGTTATCCCTACAATTTACATGCTTCCTAAAATCCACAAATCGCTACATAACCCACCGGGACGTCCGATAGTGTCTGCCATCGGGTCACTTTTAGAACCCTTATCAAAGTTCCTAGATGTTTTCTTGAGACCTTTTGTTAGTAAGACAGAATCTTATGTGCGAGATTCCAGTCATGTTATTAATATTTTACAAGACTTCCCGATGTATCATGATGAGTTAATATTAGTCACGCTAGACATTAATTCTTTATATACAAATATACCACAAAAAGATGCCATAGAAGTTATAGCTAATACTCTAATTCAGAGGGACAAGCCTATACGAACACCAACATTTTTTCTTACACAGCTAGCTTCCATTGCTATGAGTGAGAATTATTTTGCTTTTAAAGGCATTTTTTACAAGCAAGTTAAAGGTGTAGCCATGGGCTTATCCATGGCCCCTGATGTTGCTAACCTTTATGTGGCAGATTTTGAAGATAAATTTTTGAGGTTTCATCCATTTAAACCGAATATACGCCTTTGGAAAAGATATATAGACGATGTTTTGCTGATATGGGAGGGGGCCGAATCTAGACTTCTTGATTTCTTCAATTGGTTAAATACCTTAGATCCTAACCTACAATTTGAGGGCACATTCAGTACAACAGAAATAGCATATCTCGATATTAAGATTAGGAAAGGTAAAAATGGTTTTTTGACTGAATTGTACCGTAAACCTATGGATAGGAACAAGCTATTACAGTACAGCAGTTCATACCACGTCTTTAAAATATAATTTACCTACTAGCCAATTCCTGAGAATTAGGAGACTATGCACTACAGATATTGATTTTGAAAAACATGCACTTGATATGCAAGATAGATTTAAACAACGAGGGTATCCAAAACAGTGTATTAAACAAGCATATTGTAGGGCTAGTAATACAGATCGGTCAATACTGTTACAAAAAAAGGAACGCCCAAAAATAGAAAAAGTTATTTGCTCTTTGACTTTCAGCAATTACACTAAGGATATTACCAGCATATTGAAACAGTATTGGGATTTACTGGCATCATTACCAGCTTTTGCGGCTAAGAGAGTGATGGTGGCTCACAAGCGTAGTCCCAATCTACCTAATATTCTGGTGTCATCTACCTTGACATACTACAAACCACCTCCGAAGGTGAAGGGTCATTTTAAGTGTGGCAGATGTTCTGTGTGTGTCCACACGATTACATGTAAGGAGGCCTTTGTCCATCCGATATCACAACATAAAGTTTACATACATAATTTTTCAAATTGCAAAACTGAAAATGTCATCTACATAATCCTTTGTCCTTGCAATCTGCTCTATGTAGGTAAAACTAAACGGCAGATACGGACCAGAATAATTGAACACAGGAGCTGCATACAAAGAGGTATCCCAGATAAGCCACTTGTGTCACATTGGCAGAAAAACAAACATACCGTTGGTGACTTAAAATTTTTAGTTTTAAAAACAGTAGTACCAAATTGGAGAGGTGGAGATGTGAATAAACTTCTGTTGAAACTTGAGCAACGCTATATATATGAGCTCAACACCCTAGAGCCCAATGGATTGAATCAGGAAACGGATTTGTCAGTATTTCTTTAAAATAGTGTGTAATTAGTTTCACCTCATCTGGTTGTTTTGCTATTATCTATACGGTTTTAATCATTGCTATTGAAACTTGAGCAACATTATATATATGAGCCCAACACTCTAGAGCCTAATGGATTGAACTAGGAAATGGATGTGTTAGTGTTTCTTTTAAATAATGCACATATCAGTTTCACTTTATCTGAATGATTTGCTGTCAGAATGAACTATATACGTTTGCAATTATTACTACTGAGGTTTATTGATTTTCTAACCTTAATATTTTCAAGAGTGAATGCTGTTATTTCGAATCTGTCAGTAAGTCGGTTCATATACTGATATGCTTGCCTCGGTTTGTGCGGATTCAGCGTTTACAATTGGATTCTGACTGAAACCACGCCCCCATTTTTTGGCGCGTTTTTTTTCAGCGTTTTTTAACTTCGGCGTTCCCTTCAGTTCACTCTTCAATTGTGAGAGATCACGTCCTTTTCAAGACACAAGGTTGGTTTGGTTAATGTTCACTTTATAGAATCTTAATAGCACTCTGTGGACCTCATGAACATCATCCCCTGAATATATAGGATTATGTTTTATCTTCTCCTTTTCGCATAAGCAGTTGTACTGAGCATTACTCACTCTTTTTTAATATATACAGAAGATGACACATGAGCCGTACCGCTGTTTTAGACAAACATGATAAACATCGTCCTTAGTATATATATTATCCTATGTTCCGTTTTATGCAAGTAGCAGTGCTGAGCAGTACTCTCCTAAGTATGACATATGCGCCTCATGTTTTTTTATACCAACTTGTTTGGTTTACTAGTTTTTAATATTTTATGGTTCTAACTTTTAGCTGAGAACTGCTATCGATACTTCGGTAGTAAAATGTTGTCCCCCTTTTTTTAAAATACATTTTTAAAATACATTGATAAGCACGGTCCTCAAGAGAAGTCGTATTTTTTCAGTGAAGCATTTCTTAGTGACACTTTTCGAATACACTTAATAACCTGTATTGTCGATAATCACTTCTTAAGATACAAGTCGTTCTTTGTAAAAATTCCTTTGTTCATTCATAGCTATAAATTGGCACTTTGGTAATGAGATATTACTGTTTCTTTTACATAATAAAATCCAGCAATGTTTTCGGTCCTCTGTGAAAGTCGTATCACTTTAGCAACCTTCGAATAAACTGCATTGTCATTAATTTCTCCTCCATATATAAGTTAGCTTTGTAAGTTCCTCTTTATGGCACATTACAACTCAGCATATCACTGGTTTGAGCCCTTCACATTCGCTCAATGTTACAATTAGTTTTCTCTCTCGTTTGCGTTAAACATGTCGTGGAATAGAGCCTAACGTTAGATAATAGTACACCATAATGGTAGTTTAAGTCTTACACAGAATACGTTTTGACTTTCATTTGATTCTTAGTAGTTCGTTTAGTGTTCTCACCCCCCCCCCTTTTTAAAGTACGGTTTATCCCCCGTTGTTATTTATCTTTTTAATACTTTGATGTTTTTAAGGTTTATTAAATTAAGCAACTATGTAGCATTGATTGTTTTAGTTTAAACACATATAAATTATAACACAGGATCCTGTATTTATGGCATATTATCATCTAGTGCACAACACTTTTTTTAATCTCTTTTTTTGAGCTTTGTTTTTATGCTGTATGTAGTCCTCTTCAAATTACGTTCAGGCTTTTTCCTCAGTAGTTTCCCTAGTAAAATTACTTCCTTCCTTAGTTGGATTTAGATCCTTCGCTGTCCCTCATTAGTTTTATAGTAATTTGATGTTTTTAGTAGTCATTTTATGCAACTATTTATTGATGTTATTTATTATAGTCATTCAATGTAACTATTTATTGATTGATTTATTATATTATTCACTGCTGTTCCTCAATATGTTATTTATTTGGAGTATTTGCATTTGTATTTGTATTTTTATTATGATTTTTTATACATTACAGTGTGTTTGTTCCTAAAGGTTTTTTTTAAAAACCACACCATTGTTTTGAGTAAGTATTTATATCATCTTTTGGTCTCTCTGTTTACCATGATTTATCACTTAATGTATTTTAATATTGGAAGTTTTTACTTATTTTAAACTTCTATTGATGTTTATGTTTGCAGCTTAATGCTGTTTATCCATATGGCCCTAGCCTATTTGGGCCAAAGGTGAACGTCTGTCACATTTCAATATACAGACTCTCTTTTCATGATCCGCATTAGTGAGTATCATCCGTTTTTTGATTTGTATTTGTTTTTATCTGTTTTTGGTTTTAATTGCTTCTCTGCCCTGCGTCTTTCTTAAATTGGAGCGTTTTATACATATCATTTCTGTATCAGTTGATGAATATATTTTGATTAGCATTACGCAATTATTTTTGTTTTTACCTTTTGATCTTACCCTTTATCCATGCCCGTGTTATATTTTTATTAATATTTTTGTTAATTTGGTTTACTTTTACTAATTTGTTTTTAATACATTTTACTGTATAATTTTATTTATGTTATTTTTGTCAGTTTGATGCCCCCTGAGGAAGGCGTTCCGCCGAAACGCGTTGGGGAACTTTAATAAAACTTCTTGGATCAAGCAATTGTGTCATCACATCTCTCTCGCTCCTTGTGTTTTCGGGAGTTTTCTTATGGCCTTGAGCCTTTACGTAGGGAATGGACCTGTATCCCAGTCTAGTTTTGTGTGACTTGGCTGTTTAATCTTTTATGATTCTCTACCACATGAGAAATATGCATCAAGAAATCTAGCCTATTGTGACTAAAATCCTTAGTTTTCTTAAATGTATTTTTTCTGCCTTCAAGGAATGGCTTATAAACGTGACCGAAGTTCCTGTCTATGGGATGAAATTACCAACAGGCTTCCAGCTAATTGGACAAGTGGTAAGAAGGGAGGGAGAGTGGGAGAGGGAAAGGCGCTCTAAAGGTTAAAAAGGGGACTATTGTAATTGATTTGGAAGGGCAGACTAGATAGGCCAAGGGTGGCCAATGCCAGTCCTGCAGAGCCCCAATTCAGCCTAGTTTCAGGATGCCCCTAAGGAATATTCATGATATATTTACAATTGCAGCCCCCATTGTATATAAATATCTCATGAATATTCATTAGAGGCATCCTGAAAACCAGGCTGGATTGTGGCTCTCCAGGACTGGCCATGCCTGAGATAGGCCATGTGGTCTTTTTCTGTTGTCATGTTTCTATAAGTGGTAGGTAGGCATATATGGTAAAGTTGCCGAGGTTAGCTCAGGTACAGGTACAAACTAAAAAAGTCGAAAATTGAGTGAAATACAAATCAAACATACACTTTCCATGCAGATCTCTGTCATCTCACACCCAAGTTAACTAAACAGGCTGATCCAGTCCTGGTTTTGTCCTGTTGCCTGCAGGGATTTGTAGTTATGATTTCCCCTTTTGATCTCCCTAAGAAGATCAGAACTAGATATCCATGCAGGGAATGGAGCAAAAACCTGTTCCGTTGACTTAGGGGGTAATTGCAGCCCTAGAAACCTAAGTTTCTGAGGATTTCAGAGTGCTTCACATCCGATTACCTGAGAACTAAATACAGTTTTTTAATATCTGAGGAATGTGACAGGCAGCTGCTCCTTCCGGTAGGGGTAGGAAGAAAGGTGATTGTTACACGGCAGACCATGGCAGCACAGAAGCTACCTCTTAGCTCAGGGCTTAAATACCGCACCAAGCCTCCTCCCAAGATGGCTGACTGTCCCAGTGGCCCGAGAATTAGAGGAACCACTGCAGGTGAAGAAAACCTCTAGTGGGAAATAACCCTTATTGTGTTTTGTACATCAGTTGACACCGGAGCTGTTCATCAGTACCAAGTGTTGCTGCCCGCTCTGTAGGTGGATTATATCATTTTGGCTTTTCATTCATGCTTCGTAAATCTGTTTCTGTTTTTTCTTTTTCTCTTAGGGCCTCTCAGACTACACAAAATGGCTGACGCTGTATTCTGCCAAGAAGACTGAAAGTCCAGTGAAAGCGATCACTTGCCGGTCATATGCAAGGTGGGAGAACTCGTTCATCCCAGAGAAAGTCCCTCAAATGTTTCCAGCCCTGTCCTGAGTTAGATGCCGAACAGTAATGCTTTAAACTAGGGCTGCCGGTAGCTTCCATCTTGTTTCTTTCAGGATGATGCCTCCCACTCCTGGCTTCACCCCAACTCCTTATATGCTAAGGGTTAAACCAGCATCAGATCCACATATCCTGGAAAAAATAGTCAGCTGGAGGCCTCAATTAAGCACTGATATCACAGGCATGAAAGGGAAATCGAGCAGAAAAAAGAAAAAAATACTATTGATGTTTGTTTTTCAATGCCAGGTGAATCTAAAAAAATAAAACATTTTTAGCTTTTGATAGCTGTTCCTAACCTCTTGCACCTCTGGGTCTCTCCTGGCCCTGTCTTGTTGGGAAACATACACAGTCACATTTGCCTGGAGAAAACACGGGGGTCTCTCTATCTCTTCCTTCCTCTCCCCCTCCATGTTTATGCTTATTTCCCTATTTCAACATGTTTGCCTATGATGATTCCTTGGAATTTGGCACGCCTCTTCCCTTATGCACTGAGGACTAGAGGAGTTAGGGGAGGCTTGAACAATTATATGCTTCCAGCTGTGGAAAGAGGTCAGATAGCAAGAATGGATTAATGTCCAGAGGCACCACCTTTTTACAGAATTGACATCTTGGGTTTGATTTTAGGACGGGACAAGTCCAAAAAGGCGCTCATGTGTCCTTATAAATACTGCTCTTGGAACCAGTCCCAGTAGTGTACAAATGTGAGCACACAAAGTTACATCCCTGTTATAAAATACATGCGCACATCGCGACTCTGCTTCTCTGACACTGTCCCCAGGAACGCCTAGGCACAGATGGCATAAAAGTCTGCGCACTTTTCCTGTGTGCCTGCTTTTTAAGTGCACGTGTGGCCGTATGATTTTCTAAAAGCCTTTTTCTGCATGTAAAATGGGCTTTATACATGGAAAAAGCTGTATAAAATAGCCCCCTCCCCGAGCATCAAAGTGTAGGTGTGCTACTAAAACATTTGGGGTGTAATTTTAGATGGATGGGAGGAGTAGCCTAGTGGTTAGAACACAGGCTTGGTAACCAAGCAACCAGGGTTCAATTCCCACTAGCACTCCTTGTGGCCTTGGGCAAGTCACTTAACCTTCCACTGCCTCAGAAGAAAGGCCTGGCAATCTACTTCCGGTGACACTGCCAAGAAAACCCAGGACAGCTTCTGGGTCGCCAGGAGTCAGGACTGACTCGAAGGCACACACTGCATTACATTTTTATAACAGAGCTCTTAGGAGATGGGAAAAGATGCCTGCCACAGATCCTGCAGAAATCACATAAATGTTGGTGCGTACTTTACCCAATACATATCTTAATTGTGACCCTACCCATGCTGTGCCCAAACTCCTCCCCTGAGCACGCCTACGCTACGAGTACTTTTAGGCATGGCCTAACTTTACAAGAGGTCTTTTATGTGCATAAAAAGCTTATAAAAGTACTCTCCATATAAATGTTTCCTTCGTTAGTGTGTGGTTGAGCTGAAAGCTTTCTTTTCTGCATTAGTGATGTGTTGTGTATGCATAAATAATCTTCTAGGGCGGGGAAGTGGGTGTATCTATCCACTCATCAAAGTGGTAGAATTTATCTGTAGGAATTTTGAGAGCAGCCATGCCCTTTGTTCAATAATGCCGAAACACTGGGCACATTCCTGTTTTATCAGCAGGTCAAGGTTGCTTGCAGAGGTCCTGCCCCAGCTGTGCAGCCACTGAGGTGTCAGGATTTTAGTAGCTAAGAAGCTTTCTGAAACCAGTAGAGCTGTGCTTAGGCTGCTGGCATGGGAAATTCAGTGTGTGCAGGGGCATCGGATTTCATGAACACTTCTTGGAGATTGTTCCAGGGTGCGTAATTCTGCACAGTGATGTTCTGTGAATTAAAGCACTTATCCCGTGGGAGGTGGCTGCTATCTTATAGAATGATTTCATTATCCAAGATGGTTTTAGAAATCTTCTACTTCATTGTAATTTATAGTTGTACCTACCCCCCCCCTCAATCAGATGCCACCCCTCCCCTCTAAATTTAAAACATATATATGGAGGGTTTGGAAAGACTTCCATGAGCCATGCTCTGCATGCTTTTCCCACTTGTGAAATATATTATATTTGACTGCCTTCTTTTCCATTCAGAAGCTTTTCCCATATTTTGAATTCAGAAATGTGTTGCTAGATTGTGCGTCTCGGCAGTGGTTGCCTGTATATTTTCAGTCTTAAATGAACATGCTGCAAGATCCTGTTTGGATAAAAGCTACTCTGATATAAAGGTTACAGCTACATAAGCCCAGTTATTGGTGTGCTTTTCTTTCCTGGTAACCACCCATAAAGAGGTAATGTTTGAATTTTTTCTAGAATTGGAATTATCGGGAATCCATCAGACGGTTACTATGGCAAAACCATTGCCATGACAATAGCTAACTTCTGGGCTGAAGCTACCATATCGGAGAGCAAAACCTTGGTAAGAAAGCATGAAAGATCTGGTGTCCTGTCTCTGGAGTGTGTGTGAGGTGGGACCTTTTGTGCTGTCTTCTCAGGGATAGTGGGAGGATGGGCTATATAGATCCGTGGACTATGGCTGGGAAATTCTAGACCATAAGTAAATATACACAGTTCTGATGGATAAAAACTGCCAAAACTTGTATTTCTCTTGTTCTGAGACCAAGCAAATGGGAGGCTATGCTTTTTAACTTGGTTTGTGGGTATACAGTGTGGAAGCTAGCTCCAGAGTCAGAGGGGGGAAGGACTGTAATTCACACACACATTTTAATCCATCGATTGTCTGATGTAAGCTTTTCTAAGTCAGTCATAATGACTGGTTTAGACTTTCCAGTCATGTAAAGTAGTTTACATGATCAAATGTAAGAGTAATTGAGTCCAAAATATTTAGAAAAGTTTGTGAAATAATTAGATTTAGAAATGTCTTACCTGAGTTTCGGCCTCAGTGAAGTGGGAGATACCGTATTAAAGGGCAGAGGGGAGTCGGGCGTGGTGTGTCTTGCCACTCTGAATTTCCTCTGGATTCATTCTCGTATGCCTTAGGCCAGTGGTTCTCAACCGAGTCCTCAGGTTTTCAAGCTATCCCTAATAAATATGCATGAAATATTTGCATACGTTGGGGGTAGCTCATGAATGTATATTCACTAGTGGTATCCTGAAAGTCAAAAGTCAGAGTACTGGGTTGAGAACTACCAGCCTAAACCTTCTCATCCATTGCTCCATGGATGCCTGTAACCCAAGTGCCACAAGTATGTGGGCATGCCACACTGTGCAGATGACATACTATCTACAGAAAACCATGCCACTGTGCAGGGTTTAGCAAAGGAGCCCCCTAGGAGCTTTGCTCCAGCATTTGTTTCCCATATGCATCGTAACTGGATTTTGTTTCCCTCTCCACCTATGCTTAGGCGACTTGTTTGATGCCTCCTTCCCTCTCCCCTCTCACCCCACCATGATTGACTAACTGGATGTGCTAGAGGAGAACTTCCTTTGACCCTTCCCCTCTTATTGCCTGCACCAAAAGAGTGAGTCTTTGCCATTTCCCTGGGGTAGAACCAGAGGGAAGCTTCTTATATCCATCAAATATTGTGGAAGAGACCTGACTGCTTCTCACTTAGTTGATCTGTGTCAAACACTTGACACAAAATTTGTCCCATCAGTCTGTCCAATGCGTAGCCTAAGAGCAGTCTGGGTATGAATCTGCACCCTTCTCCAAAGAAAGAGGAAACCAGCCATAATGTGAACCTGGTCACAGCAGAACTGCCGTTTCGCCGGCACGTTTTGAACTGGATGCTGAGCATGAGAGCAGTGGATGGTCTCGTAGGCAAAGAATATTTTCTGGTTGCTTATGCCTTCATGCAGAGATCTTTCCAGCATCGTTTTAAAGCTCTGGGTCTTACCGTGCAGCAGAGAGGATATATAGTCCCTCCATCGAGCTTTATCGCGCTGGAAATGGCACAGCAGTCGGCTAGAAGCCTCAGCCTCGAATGCTCCCTGTGGTGGGTACCCTGGTGATCCAGAGCACTACGAAATGAGGCTGTTCTTTCAAGTCATGGCTTTGTGTACATGGTAGGGGGCAGGGGAAGGGGGGCAGTGTGTGCTTTTAATCTTGGTTTTTGCAGTTTCTTGTCTATATTTCCTCCTGCTTCTGATTCTGGTTTCATTTGCTCAAGTGCTGCTGATGTGAGCTCAGAGCTGCTTGAATGTCCTGCTTCTTTTCTGATGTATCAAACGGTACCACGCATGTCAAAAGGAAATTAAGCTTGTGGAGGAGAGAAGTCCTAATCCATAAGAAATGACTGTCCAGAGGCGATTCTTGTTAGAAACAAATTTTTTTTTTTTTGGGAGGCGGAGCGTTCTCAATTAGTGAAGTGACATTTATGTGAGAATTAATGCCATTCTGATCACTTGGGCCCCTATTTACTAACATTCAGTATATGATAACTCCATTGGGGGGCCTTAGAATCTTAACTTCAGGGGGGGGGGTGATACTATGCTGGTAGTGCTGTGCACTGTCATGTGGAGGGATCTGGGTTCAGTTCCTGACTCGGGTCGCCTGTTCCCCAGCTGCAGTGCAATTATGGCAGAGCTCACAGTATTTTGAGGAAGGAAGCATAGTCATTGTGCTGTGGCGACACCTAGTGGCAAGAGGATTTGCTGTACAATGACTGGACTAAAATGAGAGAGAAAATAGGGGAATAAAATGCCAAGGTAGTTATGAATGAAGGTTCTTGGCACCAGCTCCCAGCCCTGTTCCAGGAGAACTGCAAGCCCCTATTGTGCCAAAGAAGATCTTAAACGGATGCCTGGATTATCTGAGGTGACGTGTCAAACTTCCCCTCAGATGACTGCATGCCAAACTTGCGCCAACGTCTGTGCGCATGTGTTTTGGCTTGCTCTCTGTTTAACGCTGACATTTGTGCCGAAGGTTTACGCATGGCTAATATGCATAGGCGCCCCTTTCTGCATGCTGGCACTGAAGTCCCTCGCTATCGATGCACTACATACACACGTACATAGCTAATAGTGCACAACTTCAGTGCTGGCTTTCTGTATTGGCCCCATTGTTTTTGATCAGTGCTCGCTGGCTGTGATGTCACATATATTCATAATTCTTATAAAGAATATTTTGTTTGTAAAGACCTTTTTAAATAGTTTCCCCCAGGGGTTACACGCAGTGCCAAAATGTTGTGTACTTTTACATGACCCGCGTGTAGGCATGTTTAGGGGTAGAGCACAGGCAATGGCAATTTATGCACATGTGCACTTTGTATAAACATTTACGCCTGCTTGGGAGCAGGTTTAAATATCTGAAGCCTCAATCTAGCTTTGTTTTCAGCCTCTTTGCTCCTAGTATTTTATAAAGACAGAGGCAGCCTGTTACAAAATTACCCTCGTTCTGTGCACAGCACTGGAGATATCAAAATAAAGAAGAGAAAAATGCTGAAGTGTAATTTTGGAGAGTTTTAGTCAGGCCGGGCTTTATGCACATTCCTTCAAGGCTGCAAAACTTTGGGGAGAGGACAGCAAACCTCTTACAAATACATAGCCCTTCCCAGACTTAGGAACTCGTGTGCTCACTGAATTCGGAGGCATCGTTGCTGGAATGGAGTTCTGAGGTTTGGCGTGGGTGATAGGGAACTGGAAAGGTTCATAGATCAGAGGGTGGGGGGGGGGGCGAGGCAGGTGACAGTAGCATTGGCACTGACACCGACAGTCCCTAGGTTCAGCATTTGGTAAAATCCATCCCTCTTCATAGTCTTTCATTTCCTAATGATGCAATGTGACTACACATGCCAGAATGCTTTGAGATGATGGCTGGTCTCACTAGCATTTTACTAACAGCACCCATGGAGTGGGCTACCTCTAACTTTGTGATTTGGTTACATGCCCCCTTATTGCTGCTAATCTGTTTTATTGATCTTGGTTTTTCTTTCCCAGGTATTGGTTCCCCATCCTCTCAATGACCCCACAGAATTTGGCAGCTTGCTGGATTTGTATTACATCAGCAGAAAAGAAGGGTGAGTCTCGCTACTGCAACTGAAACTCGGGTATTTTATTTTTGAACAAACGTGTTACCAATATGTATGTTGGGGGTGGGGGGGGAAGAGGCTCTTGTTGGGGGGTTTTCCCCCTCAAATTAAAATGAAACACAAAAATAATTTTTGTGTTTTTATTTATTTATTGTTTTTTAAAACACTGGGCTGCTCCTTCTAACTTCTCCTTTGTTCTCATCTCCTCGGGTTCCATGGGATCCCCCATTTGGAGGATTCTTCTCTAGTTCACCAACTCTTTTGTAGGCAGCCCCTCCAGAACCCTGGAAAGGCATCTCCTAAGCAATCCACTCCTTCCCTTCAATGTGCCTCGTTAGTAATCTCCCCAAAAAATTGCACGTCCCCCTGTTACTATCAAAACTCTTGTGGCATGCTGGACATCCTCTCCTCCAGTACACTTCAACACTAGTCATAGGTCCAAAATCAGGACATTTTTTTCAAAAAATAAAACATTTTTTTGAAAAGTGTTATTAGGCATCAACCACAATAAAACATTATTTGCATGTATTTATGGTTGACAATATTTGAATCTTTTTGTACATATCACAAGATAATGAATAGTTTATTTTAACTTGAAGCAAGCACATTTTACAATTTTAAATATCCAATCAATTTCGATCATCCATCCATTGCTTCTTGCACACTGAAACCTCTCGTTCCACTAGTGATCTTATACAGAATTTGCCAATTAATTTATATTAGTGACATTTCTATGATGACAAAAATTGAAACATTTTAACAAATGATAAACTATGTTCAAGACTTCATGCTTTCGGAAAATTTTTATATTTTCCCCCTCTTTACATACATCTAAATTCACTATATTTTGTATGTATGATGGGACCCAAACTTTCCCGTTTTTGGGAACGAGCCCAAAATGTTTCCCCTTTTTCAAACAAATGCTAAAAGGAATGTATTTGGGCAAAAACACTGAGTCACACTCACACGTTGAAAAAGAAAAACCTTTAATTAGTGTTTCATTTCTCCATTTTATGTACAATAAGCAAATAAAAATAACTTTATTTGTGTTATAAGGTTCATCTTAATCATCTTCAAAACTTTACAGAAATTCAGGACAAGTCAGGACATTTTTCAAATCAGGGCAAGCTTCCAAAAATCAGGACATCTGCCGGCCCTAGTCATAGGCTTCCAGCTCCCCATCCTCACAGGCCGCATTCATATCCTCTCCCCTGGTGTAGCAGCACTCTCGTTATAGGCCTCTAGCCAGCACCTTGACTTTATAGAGGCAAAACCAGTACTCCTACTTTCACTCTTCTGTGTTCAGCAGCCAGGACTCTACTGACTGGAGAGCCCTGTGCTCCTTCTTAGTACAGTAGAAAGGAAGCAGAAACACGGAATGGAAGACTACTTGCCTGGGAGGTAGAGGAGATCATAGTGCTGCAGTGTCTTGATTTCCCGGAGGCCCGAACGGAGCATTGGAGATCGGCCCGGTGGTTTGGCTCCACCCACACTACACCACCTGAGCTCGACTCCTCGATAGGTCTAGTGTCTGTTGTGCGGGCACATGAATGAAGGAACACAGGACAAAGAGATGTGCTCCTTTGTTGCCCCTTCATTGCCAGTTTGTTGCCAGCTTAAGGTAGATAGGGAATATGCCCCATAAGAGGAAAAACAAGGCTCATAAGATGCCATTCTGCTGTAACTAAAGTTGTGGGTCCCATGGATAGACAGTTTTGCGGGGAAGTTAGACGAGGGCGGCTTAGGGGGCAGAGTCTAGGCTGGCGATGCACAGTCGCTGGCCCTGGACATACAGGGCCGATTCTAATGTCGGCCATGTATGTCCAAGGCCGGCGTCTTGTGCGGGGAAGTTATTCCACCTCCGAGGACACGTTTATTCTTGTGTCAGGGTATGGATGGGGCAGGGGGGGCAGAGGACATTCCCCCGCAGCCCATCCCTGGGCTTAGGAGGCCAGATCAGGGGCTGGGTTGCGGGGAATAAGCTTTTTTTTTCTGGCGTCCGGCATTGAGGCTCTTCAATGGAGCCACAGTGCCATGGCAACATGATGCCATGGTGCCACGGCTCCATTGAAGAGCCTTGACTGAGTTAGCTGGGAAGGTCCTGTACGTGCAGGCTGGGCTGAATCGCAGTTCCGACCTGCATGTACAGAACTGATTGTGTGTCTGATCCCATGGGGCTAGACAGAGGTGATCTACGTCTGGGACAGAATGAGCCCTGTAGCCTCTACTAGTGGTTTACTTGGGGTAAGTACTCCTAATTTATGAGCTTCTTCCGAGTCTGGGGCTACTTTAAGCCCTATTGCTTGAACTCCACCACCCCAGTCATTGACTTTACCTGAGATGCTGAGAGAGGGAGGGCAGTCCCTTGTATTGGTTGGTTCTGCTTTAGCCCCCTCAGAGGTTTCAACCCTGGAAGGCTCCTCTGTTTTCATGCCAAAGAGTTTGCATTTCTCCTCTTCTGCTAAAGCTTCACAGCCTCCACCAGGGACATTTCCTACTACTTCTATTACTATTAAACATTTATAAAGCACTACAAGGCATACACAGCACTGTACAGACATATATAAAGATGGTCCCTGCTTTTCGGAGCTTACAATCTAAGACAGATAAGACAGAAGATGACACTAAGGGGAAAAGCAAAGGGGTCAGGATCCAAAGCAGCTTCAAAGAGGTGAGCCTTCAGCATGGACTTGAAAAGGGGCAGAGATGATGCCTGACACACAGACTCAGGGAACCTGTTCCAGGCATAAGGAGCAGCAAGATGAAAGGACCGAAGTCTGGAGTTGTCAGTGGAAGAAAAGGGCAGAGAGAGAGGTAGGCCAGTAGGAGAGTGGAGCTCATGAGGAGGGGTGTAGGGAGAGAGGAAAGATAGTGAGGAGCAGAAGACTATGCACTTATAAGTCAGAAGAAGCTTGGATTGGATACAGAATTGGAAAGGAAGCCAGTGAAGTGATTTGAGAAGAGGAGTTATGAGTATATTGAGGTTGGCAAAAGATTAGTCATGCAGCAGAGTTCTGAACAGATTGAAGGGGAGAGAGGTGGCTAAGAGGAAGCCCAGCAAGAAGGAGGTTACATTAGTCAAGACGAGAAGTAATTTGAGAGTGGACAAGTGTTTTTAATAGTGTGTTCAGAAAGGAAGGGGCGAATGTTGTTAATGTTATAGAGAAAGCTAAAACCTGTCATTTCTATCAGTTGGATATGTGAGGAGAAGGAAAGGGAGGAGTCAAAGATGACCCAAGGTTACGGGCTGAGGAAACAGGAAGTAGAAGAGTATTATCCACAGAGACAGAGACAGAAAAAGGAGGAAGTGAAGAGGTAGGATTAGGGGGTTAAAATAAGAAGTTCGGTTTTATCCATGTTTAATTTCATACGGTGGTGAGACATCCAGGTGGCAATTTCAGACAGGCAGAGATGCGGGTCTGGAGTGTCAAAGAGATATCAGGTGTAGAAAGATAGATCTGAGAATCATCAGCATAAAAATGAAACTGAAATCGGTGAAAGCACCGGGTGTAAAGAGAGAAAAGGAGAGAGTCAAACAGATCCCTGGGGTACACCAACAGAGAGGAATAGCAATAGAGGAGGAACCACCAGAAGAAACATTAAAAGAGCAATGGAAAAGATGAGAAGAGAACCAGGACAGTACAGAGTCCCTAAAACCAAATGAGGACAATGTATCAAGGAGAAGGTGGTGGTCAACAGTGTCAAAAGCAGCAGAAAGGTCAAGAAGGATGAGGATAGCATAAAGGCCCTTGGATTTTGTCAGGAATAAGTCACTGGAGACTTTGGCGAGTGCCGTCTCGGTAGAATGTTCCTGACTCCATATCTTTACTTGATACTTAGAAATTGATTGCTCAAACTAATGGGAAAGTTCAATGCTGGATGTACTACCAACGGAGATAGTGTGTAGAATGTCTTGGTGGGTGCCCATGTGAGCAGCAGTGATCATCACACAGTGTGGTTAGAGATAGAAATCAAAGCAGAGTCCAAGTACAACAAGCTCAAAGTCTTAGATTTCAAAACACTGACTTCAGTAAAATGGTCAAGTGCCTGAAGGAGGAGTTGGCAGGGTGGGAGACGATAAGGGAAGTGGAATTGCAGTGGGCTAAACTAAAGGAGGCAATAAAGGGGGCAACAGATACATGTAAAAGGAAAGTAAATAAAAACAAGAGGAAAAGGAAATCTATTTGATTTTCCAAAGAAGTGGCTGCACAAATAAGGACAAAAAACACAGCTTTCCAAAATTCAGAAGCTCACAAACAGAGGAACACAGAACAGAAGAGGATAAAGCTAAAAGAGACAAAAAGAGAAATAAGGATAGCCAAATCAGAGGCAGAAGAAAAGATAACGAAAAATCTGAAGTGTGGAGACAAAACCTTTTTCAGGCATATTCGGGAGAAGAGGAAGATCAGAGGTGGAATTGCAGGATTCAAAAGTGCCGAAAACAGATTCATGGAGACATTGAAAGAGCAAAAATGCAAAACAAATACTTCTGTTCTGTTTTTACTAAAGAAAATCCTGGAGAAGGACCACCTGTGATTGACAAATATACAAATGGGAATGGAATAGATACTACACCATTCACAGAAAGTAGACAAGGCCATGGGACTGGATGAAATACATCCCACATACTGAAAGACGTCAGAGAGGTTCTTGCAGGACTTTTAAAGGATGTTTTAATAGAGCCTTGGAGACAGGAGAAGTTCCACAGGACTGGAGAAGGGCTGATGTGGTACCTCTTCACAAAAGTGGCAGTAGGGAAGAAGTGACAAACTATAGGCCGATAAGCCTTACCTCGGTGGTGGAAAAAGTAATGGAGACACTCCTAAAAGAGTGAATAGTGGACTTTCTCGAAACTAATAGGTTGCATGATCCAAAGCAACATGGTTTTACCAAAGGATGATCATACCAAACAAATCTGATTGAGTTCTTTGACTGGGTGATCAGAGAATTAGATCAAGGGCATGTGATGGATGTGATAGTCTAGATTTCAGCAAAGCCTTTGATACCATTCCTCACAGGAAGCTTATCAATAAACTGAACAGCCTAGGAATAGGTCCCAAGGTGGTGAACTGGATCAGAAATTGGTTGACTGACAGATGACAGAAGGTGATGGTAAACATAATTCACTCAGATGAAAGGAAGATGATTAGCAGCGTGCCCCAGGGATCTATTCTGGGTTTGGTAATGTTCAATGCATTTGTGAGTGATATTGCTGAAGGACTAAATGGAAAAGTCTGTCTTTTTGCAGATGATGCACAAATTTGCAACAGAGTGGACTCTCCTGAGGGAGTGGATAACATGAGGAAAGATCTACAAAAGCTGGAAGAATAGTCTAATGTTTGGCAGTTAGGATTTAATGTGAAGAAGTGCAGTGTCTTGCACTAGGAATGCAGAAATCCAAGGGAATTTTATGCGATAGGGGTGAGAAGTTGGTGTGCACGGACCAGGAGACGGACCGTGGAGTGACTGTTTCTGAAGATCTCAAGGTGGCGAAACAGTGTGGCAAGGCAGTGGCCAAAACTAGAAGGATGCTGGGTTGCATACAGAGAGGAATTACCAGCAGAAAGGAAGAGGTACTAATGCCACTGTGCAAGTCGCTGGTGAGACCTCTCTTGGAATATTGTGTTCAGTTCTGGAAACCATATCTCGCAAAGGATCTAAAAAGACTGGAAAAGGATCAGAGAAAGGCGACCAGAATGATTTGGAGCCTGCACTAGAATACATATGAGAAGAGACTTGAAGACCTAAAAACATATATGCTACAGGAGAGGAGGGATAGGGGAGATACGATACTGACCTTTTAAATATTTAGAGAACAAACAACCCCCTTTTAAAGACGGGAAGCTGTAAAATTAGAGGGCATTACATGAAGCCGCAAGGGGTTAAACTAAAAGGCAATGTCAGGAAATACTTTTTCACTGAAAGGGTGGTGGATGCTTGGAATGCCCTCCCGATGGAAATGGTGGAAGGAAATACCTTGACAGAATTCAAAATGACATGGGACAGACAATAGCAACAGGATAAAATCAAGATAATCTTAACTATCTCTATATCTCAATAAATAGGGGTGACATGCAGGAAGCGGTGGGTATACCCCTAAACAAAGGCATGGGGAAGGGTGACCTGCAAGGAGCGGCAGGTGCACCTACTCTTGCCACCTTGCTGGGCAGACTAGATAGACCATACTGGTCTTTATCGGCCATTATATACCATGTTACTATATTTTAAAGCTATTGTAGATTAAATTGCCTCTTTTTTGCTGTTAAGTTTGAACAACATGATACAGCCCTTTTCCAATTGGGAAATGGGATTTCCAAATTAGAACATCAGGTCTCCAATCTTCAATCTGCTGATATGGCAGGTATTCAGGATAGCCTATCACTGCATAGGCAATTTGAACTTACAAAGAACACTGTACGTAGTAGGAATTTAAGATGTCTCAATTTTCCTAAAACCCATTACCTTTCTCCTTTCATTTTGTTGAGGACGTATTTCAAAGAAGTCTTGAAAATGATAATGCAGATACAATTCGATTTGTTAATGTTTACTACTTGCCGGACAGATTGGCTACAAGTGATACTGTAGAGGCCCCACAGGAATCCATTGATTTGTCCTAATTTTTGGAGCAATCAGTGGATGAGGGTCCTGTTCAGGCTACTCTAGTGGTTTCACTTGTTGCCGAGTCTGACCAGGTTCAGATTATGAAACTATACTTTCGTTATGAGTCTATTTTGTGGGCAAAGGGTTACGTATGATTTCCCAGATGGGTCTAGGGTCCCAGTTAAGGCGTAAAGGTTTTCTTCAATTGAAACCCTATGTGATTGCATTGGGAGCTACCTTCTTTTTGAGATTCCCCTGCAGATGTGTGGTGGGATTTCAGGGGGTCCGATATGTTTATACGGGTCCTCTCTGCAGCTTGAAGAATTCGTGAAGGGCAGGGAAGGGGGCAGTCTTTATCTTGATTATATTTCTTTTTCTTTCTTACTTTGTGGGTAGATTTGAACTTTTGAATGTTTAAGGTCTAAGGTTATATTGTTTGTCAATCGAGTTTTTCCTTATTAATATTTACATCTGGATTTCAAATGTTGCCTTTTTCTTTTTTATTGTAAAAATGGAAACTTCTAAATTTTTAACAGAAGAAAGAAAGGAAGCAGACACGAGCCTCCCTCCAGAACACTTTAATTTATGACTTCTGTGACCTCCCCAACTCCTCCACACTTTCTAATGCATTACATGTACAGGCAAAGGCATGTGGTATCCTCATTTCCTTCTTGTCCCCTCCAGTCCAGCCACATGGGTTTATGTTCTCCTGCCAGCAGATGGAGACAGAATTGCTGGTTTGATGGCCACTTGTGAGCAGGAAAGTCTGCCCGATGATGCCGGCAGTTTGGGGCAGCAAGTTTCCTTTACTGGCAGTATAGCAGAAGAAGCGGGGGGTATCGGTTCGTTGCTAGGGTCAGTTCATCTGCACATAAGGAGGCTGTGTCTTTGGTGGGAAATTCTACTACTCTGTTTGTTTAAGCCAGGCTTCATATCCTGCCTGAATGATCCTCCGGTTTTATTTCCAGTGGGGTCGCAATATCCAGAAATCTGAGGAACTGTTGCGGGTGACACTTGGTCAACAGTTGGGTTTGCTTTCTCCCCAGACATTATTTACAGAAAAAAAAGATGGCTCAGAGCCACCGTTCTCGTTGGGTCAGCTGTCTGGGGAATGGACCTGTTGCTGCTCAGTGGCCTCACAGGGATCCTGGTGAGAACCTGGATGGCACGGCATCTTTGGCATCAGCTGAGCCCCTGGATTCTCTGGAGAGTCCTTTTAGAGTCCTGGATGAGGCCATGGAAAATCTGCTTAAAGAGGAGGAAATTCCTGCAGGGCAACGCCCAACAGCGATGTGAATTTTTGGAAGGATAATCTGCCATCCCTAATGATGCAGAGTTTAGCGGCCTTCATTTCTGAGGTTCAGTCTCCAAACTGCAAGGAGGGAGGTCCTCTGCTGGAAGGAGTACAGAATCCAACAAAAGCGTTTCATTCCATAGGGTCATTAAGGTCATGATTGAGGCCCAGTGGGCTATTCTGGGTACTTGTCCAAGGGAGAGAAGGTCCATGACCAAGCTGTATCCTGTGCCACTAGAGGCAAAGAATAGACTGCAACTGCCGAGAGTGAGCGCTTTAGTAACGGCGGCGTCTGCCATTCCCGTGGAGGGAGGGATACTGAAGGATTCCTAGGATCATGAGAGAAGCTCTTAAAGAAGTCAAAGATTTCTGTTTGGGCCTTGCAGGCGACTATCTTTATTTTTATTTATAGTATTTAGCTCGTGCCTTTCCAGGAGAAGATCAAGGCAAGTTACATTCAAGTACTGCGTACATTTCCCTGTCCCCAGAGGCTTACAATCCGAGCTTGTTCCTGAGGCAAGGAGTGCCAGGGGGATCTGCACAGGCTGTGGCTTGTGCTTTTGTGCAGTGGATGCAGCACTTATCTGTGTGTTCCCCTTGGACTCTTCAGAGACTATGCATTTGGGCTCAAGCTTGGACTTGTTAGCGGATACCTTGTACATTTTCATACAGGCAGCTGCAAAGAATATGGTGTGTTACTTACTTTGGCTGCATAACTTGGAGGCCACAACTGCTGACCAAACATGGTTGAGTAAGCTCCCTTTTAAGGGGATGCTTCCTTTTGGTAAAGACTGTTGATTGTGTTCAGTCTCCAGAGAGTGGCAGTTGGTGGATTTGGTGTTCACGCACTTTGTTCAGGAGTCTCATGGACACAACTGAGATTGCCAAGGTGGCCAGATATTTCAACCACAGAAAGGAGAAGTGTGTGGAGGTTCACGACTCTCTCGCCCAAGCTTGGCTTCAGGAAGATCTGCTCTGCGTTCCCTCCAAAGCTGCTGCTGTTCCAAATAGTACAAAGAATAGTTATCCAGACTTGATGGTAGTGGTGGTCCAGAATTGACTGCGGAGCCTGTGATATGCAGATCTGGGCAGACTGAAGGTAGAGCATCCCGTTTCCATTTTTGGAGCCTGAGAATCTTCTACAGCAGGGGCTGTTTGGAATGCCGGACGTAGCTCTCATCTCCATTTACCTCATGACTCTTGAGAGGATAAAGCTTCAGAAGAGAGGATACTTCACTCAAAGGATTTTGACCTTGTTGAAATCCAGGAAGAAGTCCACCTCCTTGGCCTGCATGCAGGTCTGGAATTTTTTTGAAGATTAGTGTTACACCAAAATTGATAAAGATCTCTGGATTATCTTTTCCAGATGTTTTATTTCCTGAACAGAACAAACGTTTAGCTTGGAACTTTTAGGGTCCAGATGGCAGCTAATGATTGCAATCAGGGACGTGTTTCCAGGAATAATGATGTCCTCTTATCCAGGTGTCTGTCTAATTTTTGTGGGGAATGAAGCATTTGAGATTACTTTTGCATTTTGGTATTCTTCATTGGGATCTGAATGTTGTGTGTTCTGCTTTTGGTAAAGGTGCCTTTTGAACCATTTCTCTCAAGGGTTTGACATTACAAACTGTGATCTGGTGGCTGGTTGTTAGGGCCAGCAACTCCAAGATTTGCTGTACCAATCTTTTTAGAGAACAGGGTCATTCTCTGCAAAGTATCTTCCTTTTTGCATTCCCTGTAAATCAGTCTATTGGGCTTCCGATGTTTCTGAAGGCGGAGGACCAGTGAAAGGAGACCGGCCTGCATAGAAAATATTTGAGTAAGACCTAGGGCTTTCTTCTTTTGGATCATTTATTTGTGCTTTTTGGTGGTCCAAGGAAAGGCGATGCAGCCTCAAAGGTAGTGATAGTCAGGTGGTTGAAGGAAGCTAATTTGTATGTGTATCTGGGGCAAGGTTGGCTTAGCCACGTGCAAGCACTGTCATGATTCACCTCATGAGATTTGTAGAGCAGCAACCTTGTCATCCTTGCATGCTTTTGTGCGACATTTTTAGACTGGATGAATAGGCTCATAAAGGTCACTTTTTTAAGGACTGGTTTGTCAGTTCCTGTTCCTGCCCCTCCCCCTCCTGTCATTAGGTACAGCTTTGGTACTTCCCTTGTGTCTGGACTGGACTGGAGGAATGATAAGGAAGGTGAAATTTAGGTCTTACCTGCTAATTTTCTTTCCTCTAGTCCTGTCAGTGCAGTCCAGAACCCTCCTTGGCTTGTGTGGTTTTCTGTGGTTTTGCTTTGATCATGGAGTTTCAATAGGAAGATTATTGCGAGATGACTTGAACTCCGTATCCGTCATCTCTTGATCTATAAATACTATGTTTGCAAATAGTTTTTGTATTTCCAGGATCCTTTCTGTGATCTGGCTTATAGTTGTCTCTGGATTTTCTTGGGTTATTGGATGTGCTTTGTTACAGAAATGTTGGCTAGCCGAGGAAGGCGAAGGACCCTTACAGGATGATGTCGTCAAACCCGTGGTCCTCAGTCTCTTTCTTTTGGCAGAAGAGCATAAACCCATGCATCTGGACTGGCATTCAAGGAAAGAAAATTAATAGGTAAGGCCTAATTTCACTTTAAACAATCTACTATTCCCATGTCTAGATTATAGTAAGAGAATATTAATAGGATTCCAGCCTCCACAAAAGAGCCTTTCAGTTAGTTCAAATGCCTCCACCAGAATTGTTCTGAAAGAATCCAGATCAACTTACAGCGCACCTTGTTTGCAGTACCTACATTGGCTATCCATTAACCATCACATTCTGCTCACATTTATTATGTTAATTTTCAAAACAAAACCAATGGGCAAACTAACAAAGCTTGTTAGTTTGCCTAATGGTTGGGCTGGGCCTGAAAAACGCCCACCGTTGAGCCATCCATAAGAAGTTGTACATTTCAAATTAGACATATCGGAGCTTTTATCATCTTTGCTCCCCAGCATGGAATGGCCTACGAAAGGAGATTAGAACATTATGAAGACTTCCAAGACTTTCAGGAAACCTTAAAAATGTTTCTATTTAGAGACGCTTTTTGAAATGAATGAAAAATCCTGTGCTCAAAGTCAGAGTTGTTACTATACCATGTTTGTTTTGTTTGACTTGTATTTCATTGTGTATGTTTTTTGTAAGCCCACTTTGAACCTTTGGGGATTAGTGGAGTATAAAATAAATCTCATGGACTGGGACAACAGCATTGGGATTATATTGAGGCCACCAATGGGTAATTACTGGGGCACCTTGTGACACGCATCTTGCTAGCATTTCCTTGTGGATCTGGTTTAATCCAGAAGACAATTTTTCAAATTGTGGTTGCCTTAGATCTATTTATCTTCCTTCTCCATAACCTTTCTATGAATTATGTCAGATCTGTAATTTTGAGCGTTAAATTAGCTGAGGACATGAATTGCAGCCTTTTTGTTCCAGGTACTTGGGAGGTCTGAGGTTGCTACAGGCCACATGTAAGAAATTCTACCATTTCTGCTCCAAAAAAGGGTAAGGAAGAGGAGGGAGGGGGTAATTTTTCTACACTAGCCTTTCTCCTACTTTAAATTAGACTCTGGGGTGTTGCTCTTCACAATTGGGTGGACTGCAAGCCAAAAAGCAAATGGTTTTTTTGTCTGGGGCCAAAGTGAGATGGCATCTCTTATACCATAAGAGACATCACTGACAATATTTATTAATGTGCTGTAAAGTGCCTCTGTTTAACATCAAAAACTGCTTTATTGCCGTGATTGTGAAAGTTATCCTGTTTAGTGGAATGATCCAATTCTGTTCTTATAGAGCAGACAACCCTGTACACAGAGAGAGGAGCAGTAACCCTCTCCTGCACACCCCCTTCTTCCCCATAACTGACCTTCATTATCACCCGCAGTGGTCTGTTCATTCTATTCTGATAAGGTTTTATTCTGTTACCACCCAATGCTGCTTTCATACAGATCACCTCAGCACCCCAGACCCTGTCCCATAGAATTAGAGCTGCGGGCTGAGAACAGGGGAGCTAGGGTTCAAATTCCACTCCAACTAGTTCTCCTTGTGATCTCTGGCAAGTCAATTTACCCTCTATATTGCTTCCAGTGCAAGCTTAAATTTTATAAGCCAACTAGGACAGTCACTACCTACTGTACCTCATTGTAACTCACTTTAGTTTGAAAAGACAACTAATTTGTCAAACTCAAATCCCATTCACAGTGTCTCTGAGCTCTAGTTGCAAAAGTTATGACGTGACAGTCTCATGGGTCTCTGGGTAGCCCTGGTCTCTCATATAACAGTGTAACTCGGGGTTACCAGTTAAGACTCAGTGTCAGAAAACCATTTCATAAGAAAATGCTTTTCGGAATGTGCTCTCAAAAAAAATAATTAAATATTTATACACTCCTTCTTTTTTTCAGGATAGCGTTGTCCAAGCAGAATTTTACCTTGAAGTACAATGTCAATATCCCCAGGCAGGTGGTAAGTTCTAGTTTTCATATAATGGTTCATAATTTGTATTTTTTTCTTTTACATTCAGACCCCCTCAAGCTTACCCGCAGTAAGAACATAAGAACTGCCATACTGGGTCAGAACAAAGTCCATCAAGCCCAGTATCCTGTTTTGAACAGTGGCCAATACAGGCCACAAGTATCTGATAGGTTCCCAAAAAGGTTCACAGAATCCACGTTGCTTATGTGGATTTCTCTGACCCTCTTTAATAATGGTTATGGTTATGGTTTACGCACTTGATATACCGCCCTTTACTTGCGCATTCAGGAACTTGTCCAAACCTTTTTTTAAACTCGACTACACTAACAGCTTTGACTATATCCTCTGATAATGAATTCCAGAGTTTAATTAAATGTTGAGTGAAAAAATATTTTCTCCTATTAGCCTTAAATGGGGCTACATTGTAGCTTCATTGTGTGTCCTCTAGTCTTTCTACTTTTTAAAGGAGTAAACCACTGATCTATGTTTACCCATTCCACTCCATTCATTGTTTTATAGACCTGTATAATATTTCCCCTCAGCTGTCTTTTTTTTTTTTTTTTTTTCCTATGTTTTTTTTCCTATGTTAAAGAGCCCTAACCTTTTAAGCCTTTCCTCAGTGGCTCTTCTCTGTACCTCTTCTAATTCTGCTATATCGATGTCCTTGGTCCAACAAGTGAGAGGAGTGATCCCTAATCACCGATGTCCCGTCAGTGGCATACTGCAGAATGAGTCCAGCTGACTCAGGACGGGCTCCATTTTGAGTCTGGCTGACCGTTTAGCCCTCCCAGTCTGCTTAGTTGCCCCTGCTTATGCTACTCTGGCTCTGATGATATCCCTTCATCTTGTCGGATGAATCTGTTTGCTCAGTAAAAAAAAAAAGATAAAAGAAAAGCAATCGGAGAATTGGATTGGGGGGGGAGGGCTAAATGTAATGGACTCTGGATTTCAGCAAGAGCTTTGACGCGATTCCACATAGCTGACTTATAAAGAAATGGCATACCCTTGTATGGGCCCTCAGCTGACTGGGTTAGGAAGTAGTTATGTGAAAGGTGACACAGGGTACTGGTAAATGGCATTCATACTAAGGAAAGGGGCATTACCAGTGGTGTGCCATGGACATTAGTCCCTGGTCCGTATGGGGGATGAAGTTCTTTTGTGCATGAAACAAGAGTGGGATCTGGGAGCAATCTTATCTGATCATCTTTAGGTGGCCAAACATGTAAACTAGGCTGTGGTGTGTGTAGGAGGAGGAAGAGCCAGCTGGGAAAAAAGGTCATGTTGCCTCCTGTACAAATCCCTGGTGAGACCTGGTGTGCAGTTTTGGAGATCCCATATTTCAAAAGATGTAAACAGGATGGATTCAGTACAGTGAGTGGCTACAAAAATGGTCAGTGGTCTTGATCATAAAGTGAATTGGGACAGGCATAAAGACTTCACTTGTATACCTGAAGAAGAGGTGGGATAGCAGAAAGATGATAGATGTTTTAAATATCTCTAAGGTATCAATGCATAGGAGGCAGATCTTTCTTAATGGAAGGAAGGCTCTGGAATGAGAAGATCATTGGATAAGAGTGAAAGGGCATGGACTCGAGAGTGTCCACAGGTGGTGGTCAAAAAAACAAAAATGTTGCTTAGAAAAGGAATGAAGAATAAAACATAATATCATAATGCTTCTGTCACTTCGTGCTATGACTGTACCTCGAGTACTGTGTGCAATTCTGCTTCCATAACTCAGAAAAGATATAACTGGACTAGAAAACGTTCAGAGACGGGCAACCAAAATTATAAAAGGGAGTAGAACAATTTCCCTATGACGAAAGGCTAAAGAGGTCAGAGATCTTCAGTTCGGAGAAGAGACAGCTGAAGAGAAAAACAATAGGAGTGGTACAGTAAATACAAATTGGTTGTTCATACTTGGCCCACATGACTGCAAATTAAGTGTTTTTTTGAAAATTGGTCTTTGGATGTGCAGCCCCCCCTCCAATTGAGTAATTTTTGAAAGTACTTGAAAACAGAAGAAAAATCTAACTTTGCATCTCCATTTAAAAACTTAGCTTTGGGAATGATCATTTCCCATTTGTTTAATGCTTATTTCAGAGGGTTGGCTAATTTAACAGAGTTCTAAAGCAGCTTTAGATTAATGAGCCGCCTGATTGAAGACTGAACACAATTTAGGACAACTATCCAGAGGGTTGCCATGAGTCGACACCAACACGATGGCACTTAACAGCAACAACATATAATGGGATCATCACGATACTGTAAAAATGGTAGATTTTATTTTCTGTACCATTCATATACTACGCTCACCACCTTGTACTGTTTTGCATGGTAAGTGGGTTATAAATAATTTTAATTTAAAAGACTAGGGGTGTGCAGCATGAAGCTACTAAGTAGTACATTTTTTAAAAATCTGAATTTTTTTACCTTGTAACACAATTAAGCTCTGGAATTCGTTAGCAGAGGATGTAACATAGCTGGGTTTAAAAATGGTTTGGACACGTTCCTGGAGAAAAAGTCCATAATCCATTATTAATCAGATATCCCCGGGACAAGCAGTCTGGAATCAGTCTACTCATTGGCATCCTGACAGGTACTTGTGATCTGGTTTGGCCACTGTTGAAAACAGGATCCTGGGCTTCATGGACCCAGTTTGGCAGTTCTGTGCTCTAAATATTTTCACAGAAAGGGTGGTAGATGTGTGGAATAGCTTCACATTAGAGTTGGTGGAGATAAGAACTGCATCTGAATTCAAGAAAGCATGAGACGGGCACAGAGAATCTGCCACACCACCTCCCTCCAGTGAAAGAAGTTATTTATTCATTTTATTATTTAGCTGTGCTTATATACCGCTTTTCACCAGGTCAAAGCGGTTTTACGGATATTTGCTAACAGGCACTATTTATCCCCTTGTCCCTGAAGGGCTCACAATCTAAGCGTACCTGGGCCAATGGAGGGTTAAGTGGCTTGCCCAAGGCCACAAGGAGTGGCCATGGGACTAGAGACCCTCAGTCCCTCTGGCCTGAGGTTACTTGTCCCTACATGGGAATTGAACCCCTGGCCCTCCAGCCTGAGGTAACCTGTCCTAACCACTGAGCCACTCCTCCTGAGTATTCTCTCCTGGCAGCTGGAGAAGCACATAGGTACCTCACGTGTGGTGCCAGACTGAAATCTCGCACTAACCACTGTGTGATTTCCCGGCTGTTACCAGCCCAGCAGTGGGAGATGTATTCTCTCCAGATAGTCAGAGAAGCTTTTTCCTAGAGAAAGCTGGAGAGAGGTGGCATAGCTTGCTTTTAAATCTTGCCTTGTTTATCGTGCTCCTCCTCTGCCAACCCCCCTCACCCCACCAAACACTGCAGGGGCCGCTTGGGTAGAAATATGATTAGTGGTGAGCTTACTCTGATGTATTGAATGTGTGTGCGTTTTCTTACACAGGGCTTGGCCGGCAGTAGGTAAGATCCATTCCATTCCTCCTTCTCGCGTAATAGCTTCACCTGAAGAGATCCGATGCATGGATTCCTTGGGGAGAGTCCATCACAAGGGGCTCGGCTTATATCTCCCACATGGCCGGCTGTTTCACATGCCACAGAATGCCACATCGACCGTTGTCTTTAATCTGCCACATACGGCCATTCGTGAAAGTGTTTGCAAGAGAGTCATGCATAACCCAGGAAAGTGCGAGAGAGTACGTACAGACCTGAATTTTCTTGCGATGGCCATTTTTGGGCCTGAAGAGCCTCACGCTTCAGGTGTGAATCCAGGGATTCACAGGTAACCTGCAGAATTCCTCAACACGTATCCTGCCAAACATACAAAACATTGTTGGCTTGCTGCCTCATATGTCCAGGTGATGTTTGTTTCTTTTTCCCATGTAATTTATTCAGTTTTTGACTTGACAGTGTCTTGTGCACCTTTTTTATATTTCTAGCTCAATCGGCACCAGGGCTGGGATTGGGCTTGATCAGCCTTCATTCACAGCTGAGAAATATTTTTTCCCCTGCATTATCTCTCTCAACTTACTGTAGCGCAACCAGAGACCTTCTACTTAAAACGAGCCAATAGGGGCTGCTGCTACATGATTGTCTACTGCCCCTCCCCCTCCCCCACATACAGAAGCTAGGGTTGCCAGCTGGCTCCAGAGGTGCCTGACAGGCTGATTCAGTTCTGGGTTTACCCCATTGCTTGCAGGGACTTGTAGTTTTCCATTTCTTATGGAGTGCAATGGCGAAATCACAACTACATGTCCCTGCATGCAATGGGGTTAACCCAGGATTGGATCTAGCCTGTCAGGCGCATCTGGAGTCAGTTGGCTACCTTAACAGACCCACCTGCTTGTCTTTGCCACATACATTGGTATTTTATAGAGAATGTGCCTTGAATGTTGGCGCAATCACATCTGTTCACAAGCAGATTTAAATGTTCACATGTGCTTTACACACTTACATGCAGCGATTTAAGGTATTTTATAATTTACATACGTATGTGAATTCTGGCCAGGCCATACCCCCAAATACGCACCCTCAGACCAAAATGCATACTTCTACACGGTCAGTATCATAGAAGAGGTCATTTTATGTGCATTTGTGGTCACATACTCATGAGAATAAGTTGATAGCCAAACAAGATGTTTGTGGAGGTAATTTTGTTCCAGATTTTTCCGAAGTGAGGCCTACTGCCTGTTTGCACACTGCTCTACACAAGGAACTGTGGTTGCTCCGAGAGAGAGGCAGTAGTGTAAGACTCTTAGTCCTTCATTTTCGGATTATTGCTGACCATTTCAGTTTGCTTCTGTTTTTCAGTGCAATTGTCTCTGCTACACTGAAATGCCTGATGAAGTTCTATAATTTAACAGAGGATGTAAGTTTCCTTTCATCTGTGTGTATTCATTTTTTTGTTTTATAGTCTAATTGTGCTATTGACACATCCTGCTATGTGAATAAACCACGTCACACCTGCTCTTGCACCCCTTCCTGTGTCTTTTCAGAGGTTTCACAACTGTCCAAAGTATGTTTTATTCTTCTTATGGTTTTGAGATTTTTAGAAAATTGTAGGGAGGGGGAGTAAATATCATCTGCCTGAGTTGTGAGAAACAGTGTGTGGGAGGAGAGGTGCCCCAGACAGAGGTAGACCTCATGACCCTTGCCGTCTCAATTTCTTTCCACTAGATTGGTCTCAGGACACATTATCCACCAAAACGTTAATCTTAAATACAGCATTTGAAAAGGTGATAGCTGGCTCAAAAGAGGAGGGATCTAGTTGTTAAAGATTCATCAACAAATGAAGACGATTTCAACATAAGAGTTCTTTTTCTTAAAACCCCTTTGCCACGTTTCTCTGTAGCTTTGGGAGAGCGGTATCTCTCTCTCACTAACTGTAGTTGGATAGCTATAGCAATTACCAGACCATTCCTCCGTAGAGGAGCAGCAGTCTGGGAACCAGAGAAGTCAGAGTTCAAATCCAACTGGCCTCCCTTGAGGCCTCAGGTACATCACTTAACTCTCCATCGCCTCAGGTACGAACTTAGCAGCAGATGCAGAAAGCAAGCTAGCACCAGAAAAACAATTGCAATAAGTTGCAGTGCAAGTGGGCATGCAGTTCTCCGGGAACAAGCAAGAAGTCTGTCCTCACATATGGGTGATGTTGGCACCAACAGAGCCCTCGCAGAAGCATCCCCCCAGCTTTCAAAGAACACGCAGGCTCCGTCAGTACCGACGATACCCATATTGGAAGACTAAATTCCTGCTGTTCCCGGAGATCACCTGTTACAGGTGAGTAACTACGCTTTACTCACCTGTAACAGGTGTTTTCTGGGGTCAGCAGGAATCAGTCCTCACAACCCTCCCTCCTCCCCTTGGAGTTGCTCTTTTACCATCTTGTATTTTTGCCGTCTTTTAGCTTTTGGCACCTTTGGGTGGGAAGGGGACCATGTATGCGTGGTGGCATCTCCCAAAGGCTTTCTTTGAAAGCAGAGGGGATGCTTCCATGAGGGCTCTGTCAGTGCTGACATCACCCATATGTGAGGACTGATTCCTGCTGTCCACGGAGAACACCTGTTACAGGTGAGTAACCGCTATCACTACACATTTGTGCTAAATCTTAGCACAGTATTTTTACATTATTTTTAACAATGGATCTTTACGCCAGCTTTGGGCAGGTGTAAAGATACAGCCAGGAGTAAAAAGATCATCTGAGGTGAAGTCTGACCCTTCATCTCAGATGATCAAGGCATCGGGGAAAGCCCCAGATGCCATTTGCACAATGTCAGGGGACCGATGCCCCCACCTGGATACCGACAACTCTCCTCCCCCTGACAGAAATAAATCTCTGCTGGCCTGATGGGCCCTAGTTTATTTATTTTCTCCCCCCCCCCCACACCCCACCTCACCCTCTGAGACTTCCCAATACATTCAATAATATTGTGGGCAGGAGCATTGCCTACTTGCTCCTGTACTGCCATCTTGCAAAATGGCGGTGTCTTCCTTTCTGTGTTGCATCCTGGGACAGCTGACCATGCGTGCCAGGATGCAATATGGGGGGGGGTCATTCTGATATATAAGGCATTTCTTTGCCTTATATGGCAGTCTGACCCTCCTAGTGCCACCATTTTGCAAGATGGTGGTGCGGGGGTGTGTGTGTGTGTGTGTGTGAGCAGCACTCCCGCCCACAACATTTAAGGTACTGGGGCGAGTTAGGGTTCACTGGACCACCAGGTCCTTTTTGTTTCAGGAGTGAGGGGAATTGCGGCACACTGGGCCACCAGAGATTTTATTTCTGTCTGTGGGGGTTGTATCCGGGGAGGGTCATTAGTCCCCCAATATTGTGCTGATGGCATCGGGGGCTTTCCCTGATGCCTGGATCATCTGAGGTAAAGTGTCAAACGTCATCTCGGATAACTCTGTTTCTCTGGGGCAGCATGTCAAACTTGCACCAACTTCTGCGCAGATCTGTTTGGCGTGCTCTCCCAGTTTAACGCTGACCCTTCGCACATTGCATAATTTGCATATTGCCTCACAGTGCAAAAGGTCGGGGTTAACTCACACTATGAAACCCTGTGCTCGAGCTTTAAGCACTGGCTCTAGCGTGGGGTTTCTGCCTCATCCTGTTAGATTGTAAGCCTTCTGGGGACAGTAGCTGCCTTGAACTACTACTGGGAAGGTAAATACAAACATAGTAGTCTTCTTTGTAGTCCAAGTACCAGAAACAAGCTGCTTAGGTGTCTACTGAGGCTACTGTGGCTACATCTGCCTTTCTGAAATGTTAAACTAGTCTAAATGAAACACTATTTGAATGCCAGTTTGTAGGATGATGGCAGTTTTTGCTAGTTAAGTCACTATTGGTGTCCTCAGTTTACCGCAGAGAGGCAGTGGGATAAGAATCTCTAGATATCTTCCGGATAGCAAGGCTTTCATTGACCAATCATATCAGTTTAATGACTGTGGAAGAACACAGCCAGAACTTTGCTTTCTTTTTGCACCTTGCAGTGACAGTGGTTGCAAAAGCACACAAAACAACAAAAATGTCTAGCGTTTGCTTGAATTGCCACAAATGGGCAGGCTTGTGTTCAAAGGCTCTTGTTATGCTGTATTTGGAGGGGGGGGGGGTTTCACTGCAGCGCTCAATGTTTTTTCAAGTAGCGTACGTTAGAAAACCTTCACGTTAACTTGGACTTCCTTGCATGTGTCCTGCAGGACTTGCCCAAGCCCATCCGAGCCAACTTCATCCTGGATGTGGAAACTGAAGAGCTTTATATTACTGCTGGACTCCAGGACCGGGTTGTTCAGGTACCAAGAAGGGTTTGAACACTTTTGAAACCTATCTGTGCTTAGTGGCTTTACTTTTTTAAAATATAAAATATTAAAATAAAAAGGTAAAAATTTTTCTCCCCCAATCTCCTTTGTGCTATTAAGGTTTTTCTCCGGTATCAGCCAGGACCTAGGTAGGTGCAGCAGCCCAGGGCTCATCTTGACTGCCTGCCTGCCAAAATAAGAATCCATAGGGCAGATTTCTCCTCCATCTCTGTGGCTGACAACTGTGCGCTCAGCAGGAGGTTGGAAGGAGAAGGGGGCTGCTTTGAGGTTTATGGAAACTAAAAACAGCCTGGAGAGAAATACATGTGACCGTAATTAATCCAGCATATGTTTCTTTCTGAAATTAATGTGTGAGTCTCTTTTTTTCCAAGGTGTATGAGGGCCTCGTCTATATGGACTTCAGCAAAGAGCTGATGGAGAAACAGGGCTATGGTGAGGACTCTCCCTATACGGGGTTTAGGAGGTTTCTTTTTTTTCTTGGGGGTGGGAGGAGAGGGTATCGACCAGCTGGGCAGACTATCCACCAGAGGCCTTTCCTTACAAATAAGGGTATGGTCTCTGGGGCTGGAGAGGTGATAAGGATCACAGATCTTGGAATCCATTTGCTATTCTTTGGGGAGGGGAGGGGAGAGGAACGAACGCATTGATTTCCAACCCCCCCCCCCCCTTCAGGACCTGTCAGTAGTTCCTTTTACAACTCTGTGGCAAAGTGATTTATACGACGTCTCTTATTGGAGAGCATTTTTCCTTTATATGCAAATGATGGTGTTACTGTATTACAAAGCAATTTTTTCTTCTTGAAAGCTTTTTTTTGTTTTGTTTTGTATTTTTTTTCTGTAAATGGATCTCTCACCACTGAGGCTTTCTGAAACATGACTTTAGTTAGTGGCTGATGTCCATTTGCTTCTTTGGGATAGCAGGAGATTTCAAATTTCTTAAAGACTTTAATTTAGTAATTTTTTTAAAATGTGTCCTTTATACTTACTTGTAAGACATTAGAGGGTCCTTTTTCGAAAGGGTTTTGCCCTCCTTGCCCAATGCCTCCCTCCGGGCTACTCTGCTTTTTCAGTTCCCCGTCTAGGACGCTCTGGTGGTGGAGTAGCTGCCATCTTCTCCCCTGCCCTCCCAGCCTCCCAAGTTTCCTCCCCCCTGCTCTATTATCCTGAATCTCTTTTGCTCCACCTTCACACCTCACCCCCTCTATATATTCTTCTCATCTACTCCCCCCCCCCGCCCTCCGTCATGACCTCTGGGAATCTCTCATCAAAACTTTATCTGATCTCTCCCTGGCCTTTCCACACCACCTCATCGCTGGGGATTTTAATCTCCACCTCAGCTCCCCCTCTTCCTCAAGAGACCAAGCTTTTTTAACTCTTCTACAGGATCTTTCCCTTACTCAACATGTTCCCGTCCCTACACACTCGGCTGGTCACACCCTTGATCTTCTCATCACCCCTGCAGCATCCCAGCTCTCCTTCTCTAACCTTGTAGCGTCCCCTCTTCCATGGACAGACCACTTCTGTCTCACAGTCTCTTGTTCCCTTTCACCCCCTTTATGTTCCACTTCCCACCACCCAAATCCCCCTCCCCCTCGACTCTCTAGACTACTCACTCCAGACACGGTTCATAATTTTCCCTCAATTACCACTCTTCTTCCCTCTGATTTCCCCTCCCTATCCCCTACTGCTCAAGCATCTTCCTGGTTTTCTTCTCTTTCGTCTGCCCTTGACTCTATCGCCCCCCTTCGCCCCCGTCCAGTAAACCAGCGTTTTTCTCAACCCTGGTTCCATTCCGGCCTCCGTCTCCTCCGGTCCCAACTCCGTAAAGCTGAACGTTCTTGGCGCAGAAACCCATCCCCAGCTACCCTATCTTCTTTCAGAACTCATCACGCCTTTTACCGCTCCCAAACCTCTCTGGCCAAGCGTACCTTCTTTTCTAATGCTATCGCCAATGCCCCAAATCAAACCCGGCACCTCTACTCCACACTCCGATCTCTCACTTCTCTTCATCCTAACCCTATCTCCATCTCCGTTCCCTCCGCTCCACCCCCCTCTGTATTAGCTTCTACCTTCAGCTCCAAAGTCAGCTCCTTAAGAGCGTCCCTGCCATTCTGTCCCCCACCCATCTCCTCCCCCCCCCCCTACAGCTTCTCCCCCTCCCTCATCCCTCCATTCTCATACCTGGTCTACATTTGCCCTAACCTCCTCCGCTGAACTCCATAAACTCATTTCCACTTCCAATAAGACTTTCTGTTCCCTTGACCCCATCCCATCCTCGTGGCTTCTTGAACCCTCTCTCGTCCCTTCCCTATATTCTCTCCATCCTAAACAACAGTCTATCCTCGGGTGTCTTCCCCCATCCTTGGAAACACGCCCTAATCCGTCCAATTCTTAAGAAATCTTCCCTCGACCCTCTCGATCCACTAAACTATCGGCCCATTTCACACTTTCCATTTCTCTCTAAGCTTCTGGAAAAGATTGTATTCGCACAACTCTCCCACCATCTAGACTCTACTAACTATCTTCACCCACGCCAATCAGGTGTCCGGCCAGGTCACAGCGTCGAAACTATCCTTCTTGCCTTCACTAACTCTTTGCATGTAGCACACGATCGGGGCGATATCTCGGTTGCGGTGGCACTTGATCTTTCTGCGGCTTTCGATCTGGTTGATCACTCTCTTCTTCTAGCCCGTCTCAGTCAAGCCGGTGTTCACGGCACTGTCTTTAAATGGTTTCATTCTTTTCTTCACGCCCGGTCTGCCTCTGTACTACCCACGTCCCCCTCTTCTCTACCTTCTGCCCCCTTCCCTTTACCATGTGGGGTTCCCCAGGGTTCTGTCCTAGCTCCCCTTCTCTTTAATCTTTTCCTGGTACCCCTCATACTATCATTCAACAATTTGGGATCTCTGCTTTTTACTACGCCGACGACATCCTTCTTCTTCATCACACCTCCCCACTTTCTCCTGATCTGACTCCCCTTAACAACTGCCTCACTGCTGTCACCTACTGGTTAACCCAAAACTGCCTTCACCTGAATCTGGCCAAAACCACTGCTATTTGGTTCCCCCACAGTCACCCCTCCCCCTCGTTAGCTCCTTCCTTGTCTAACACTCCCATATCCTTAGTCACTACCTTCCGCTATCTTGGTGTTCTCTTTGATTCAGATCTTTCCTTTCACGCCCATATCTCACATATTACTAAAACTTCCTTTTATTTCCTGCGTCAAATCCGTGCTGTCCGTCCTTTTCTTTCTCCTTCTGCCCTATCTACCCTCCTTCTCTCTCTTGTCATGTCCAGGGTTGATTTCGCTAACTCTATCCTTATTGGCCTGCTTTCTTCTCATTTCCACCGTCTTCAAAGAATCCAGCATACCGCAGCCCGCCTTCTTTCACACTCTTCTCATTTGCACCATATAACTCCTCTTCTTATCCAGCTACACTGGTTGCCTCTTCCCTTCCGCTCTCAATACAAACTACTTACTTTGGTTCACAAGGCCCTCCACACCAACTCCCCACAATACCTAGCCGATTTAATTCACTTCCACACTCCCAGATATACCCCCCGTTCATTTCACTTAAACCGGCTTACCCTTCCCCCCCCCTCTGCCGCCCACCTGCAATCCACCCGCTCTTCAGCTTTTTTCTTTATAGGCCCCGCACTATGGAACTCCCTTCCCTCCTCTATCCGTTTAGAACCCTCCCACTCAGCATTTAAACAGCAGCTAAAAACCTACCTCTTTTCCCTAGCCTTTAACCTCCCTACTTCTCCCCCCTCTCTATAATCTCACTCCTCCCCTCCCACTTTCTCCTGCCCTTTCTGTTCTTCCTCTTTCTTTTTATGAAATGTAACTTCTTTTCCTTTTACCGGCCTTGCGCCCTATTTTAAAGGTTTTTATATGTTGTAAACCGCTCTGATTTTATTGTGAAGGGCGGTCTATCAAGTTTTATTAAACATAAACATTAATCCCTAATGAGAGAAACAATTCTGATAACTGGCCCCAGAAAGGTTGTGTTTGCTTCTTGGAGCTCTGTGTGTGAGAGAGAATACTGCTGGTCTTGAGAGCCTGCCTTTCTGCTGCCCAGAGACCTTTCTCCTCCTGCCCGCCGCCGCCTCTTCCGCTTTTCTCCCCATACCTTTTTGTTTTTTTTCCCAGCTTGTTTAGGGGGAGCGGGGCCACTAACCACCACAATCGGTTGCTTGCTTATCCATTGAGCATGCGCTGCCCCATTCACATTTTTGTGCTATAAGAGAAGATGGGTCAGCTGTTCCTTGGACGAGGACTGAGAGGCGAACAGCATCCGTGGTGATTTTTCGAATGGCAGAAAGTCCGTTTATGTTTCCTGTCACAGGATAAGTGCCAGCTCATCTCTGCAGAATTGCTAATAATGACATTTGACTGCAGGAAACTACATATCCCTGGATATTGGCTTCGCTCCTCCGTTCTGGCTTGCATATCTGCGAGATCCAAGCGACTCGGGAACAATTCACAGTAACATACGGCAGAGGTGGCTCAATGGTAAATCCCTCATTCAAACACAGGTCTTGGGTTTGGGCCTACCTGACATGCAGTATAAAATAACTTCACTAGCATCATTACTGGGTCTGTTTCTGTAAAACAATAAAATGTGACACATCTTCAAGCTCTCTCCCCCCACTCAAACGATTAAAGATAAGTCACAAAAATGTCAGTCTTTAAAGTGATTAAGGTGTCCATATAGCTTGATTAACCCTCAAGGGCAAATAATGACAGTGTGCTACCTTACCTCAGCTACTTATTAGTTGCCGGTCTTTTGCAGATTAGCACATTTTTAAAAGCAAAAATTGCTTTGTTTTGCTGTTTCTACATATTCAGCACCACCGTGTGTGGCGCTGGGCGGCTGTGCTATAGGCGATAGAGGAAAGAACATGCCTGTGTCCATTTTGTGTTCTGCAGTATTCAAAAATCGGAAGAAAAGGCTGGTAATCTACTTCCAGTGATACATTGCCAAGAAAACCCAGAGGTAGCTGGGTCGCTATGAGTCAACACTGACTTGATGGCACTAAAAAAAAAAAAGTATTCAAAACATAGGTGTGCTTTGTAGGTCCTTGCCACCTAGCCTGATGTGGCCTTCTGTGGTAAAGGCTTGGTAACGATGGGTTGGAAAGAGGCCAGCCTTTCACCCTTATTCTCTGGGATGGGCTATCTTGAAAAACCGCAAACTGGTTGAACAGGCTGCCACTTGATCTAGGTCTAATCCTTCAAGGATAATGTGATGGTCATGGACTGTTTCCAGATGGGTCTTTACCCTGAAGAGAGAGAGTGTTTTTCTCAAATGTCCTCAGTGCAGGTGGTTTCCCTCTGAAGCACCCAAGGCTGAGCTGTGCATTGGCTTGTCAGGTTATGGGAGCTCAAAGATAGCTTCAGTCTCAGGTGATGTTTTCTGTAGCTCTTTGTATTCAATGAATGAGGATGGCTATTCATAATAATCAGTGAAATGAAAGAGCAGAGCCTCTGGTGACCAGGGCCAGCGTGACCATTAGGTGGACTGGGCAATTGTCCAGGGCAGACCCATTGGAATGAAGCCATTGCTGCCACTGCAGGAACCCAGAGAGGGGCGGCAGTGGCATCTTCGGGGGCTGGGGAAGAGGTGCAAGGGATGAGGTTTACTTAGGGTACCTCTCATCCTTGCATCAGTCCTGCTGATGGCACGTATTACTACCGGATGCTTCATTGTGCGCTTTTGCATCTTATGTTTCAGGTGATTCTAAAGTTGTGGATACTATGAGATCATTTTCGGAACTTACAGATCTAGCTAAGTAAGTCACTCCATGCACTGCACTAGAAACTATTCCATATTCTCTCCATTACAGGTATAAACTTTTAACTTGTCGAGGAAAGTCTGCATAAATTGAGTGCCTTGTTATCTGGGAGGTCTCAGAAGGGGGCGATAGAGGCCAGTTTAAAGCCATTTACTCAGGTCAGTGGCGATTTAGCCACTGAAGTCAGCTGTCTGAAAGCTGACTTCCTTTGATTGGGCTAAACAGATGGGCGGTTTTCCATGCCACATGTATGTTAGCCACCGTTAAGGGAGGCATGCCAAGGAGTGTGTTTTGGGATAGGATCTTTATTATAACAATGGGTAAAGGTTGCATTTCATGGTTTTTAAAAAACAAAACAAAACCTTTCCTTCCAAAATCTACCCTTAGTTCCTGTTGCAAGTTCAACAGGAAAATAATGTGTAGCTTTCGGTTTCAAAACTGTTGCAGACTCAACGTGTAATAAGAACCTATCAAATCTGTACCAAAGCAGACAGTCCTGAAAATTTCCTCAAACATGACTTAACCAGTGTGTCAGAGTCTGTGGCAGAAGGAAACCTTGAACCGCCATGTCACAGTCTGGTGCTTAACCTACTAGAATCTATTACTCATCCCTTCTGGATAGAAGACCTGCTTTAAAATTTATTATGGTCATGTGTTAAAAAAAAAAAAAAAATGCCGTGCAGCATTTATAACACTATAGTTTACATACGGGCCTTGAAATGTGATTAGTGACAGTGTGACTCCTGTGACATTCTGTGAAGCTGGAGAGGTATTTCTCTTTGGGATATTTCAGCTTTTAAAAAGGCAGAATCTTCCTGGGAAATATGGCAGGCAAGCGGCTTGAGCTGCACAGATCCTTATTTAAGATTCACTATTTTTTTCTGTTTCTCAGGCAGGCACTGGAGTCCAGGGACTGGGCAGAACTGGCCAAGTTGATGGACAAGAACTTTGAGTTTAGACGGTATGAACTAGCTTAGAAATTTTTGTTTTAACTTTTTTTGATACTCCTTTTGTTCTGGTTAATGGTGGTTAGATCATTGTGTGCTCACTGGGTTGCAGTGCGACGGCCGCTAACCCTTCATTCCATAGATTCTTTAGTTTATTTTTCGTTATTTCAAATGATAGTGTATCAAATTACATCATGACGATTTACAATAAGAACATAACAATATAGAATGGAGTGTTAAATAAAAAGCATATCAAGTTCACGCATTCAAAGGCAGTTATACAGTTTACAGACTGCGTAACTGTCTCTAAGCAGGATATCCCCAGATACCACTGATGCTACACGAGTCACAATCGGGGCATTTCGGGGCTGGTACCGGAGGGTTACCTATCAGCAGCAATATTCACTCACAGCCTGGTTATCCCTCATTGGTGAAAGTTAGGACTTAACCAGGCAGTGGCTGACTATCGCCGCTGCTTGATTAGCTTCCGGTTTCTGTGGCAAACGCGGATATTCAATTCTGGTGACCGGATATCTGGGTCAACTCTTCAGTGGCAATGGCTAGGCACTGTACTCATGCTAGCGTCTGCCGCTGAATATTGGGCCCAATGCACATAATTGCTAATTCCACCTGTGCTCTACCCAGATCACGCCCACAGCTACAGTATGCCTACCAGCAGAGTACATACCTTCCTGTCAAAGCACATACTTTTGTGCCAGCCAATTTATTAACATAGAAATATGACGACAGAAAAAGACCACATGGCCTATCTAGTCTGTCCTTCCATATCAACAACTACAACAGTCCCCTTTTTTTCCTTTAGAGATCCTCTGTGTTTTTTCCCATGCTTTTTTGAATTCAGTTACTGTCCTCATCTCTACCACCTCCACTGGGAGACTATTCCACGGATCCACCACTCTTTCCGTAAAGAAATATTTCCACATATCACTCCTGAATCTATCCCCCTTCACCCTCATCCCATGTCCCCTCGTAGCAGAACTTGCTTTCAATTGAAAGAGGCTCTCTCCTCCTGAACATTTATGCCACGGAGGTATTTAAACATCTCAATCATATCACCTCTATCCCGCCTTTCCTCTAAGGTGTACATATTAAGATCCTTAAATCTGTCCTCATATGCTTTATAATGAAGACCACTAACCATTTTAGTAGCCACTCTCTGCACCGACTCCATCCTGTTCACATCCTTTTGAAGGTGCGGTCTCCAGAATTGCACACTATACTCCAAATGAGGTCGCACCAAAGACTTATACAGAGGCATTATCACCTCCTCTTTTCTGCTATCCATTCCTCTCCCTATGCACCCAAGCATCCTTCTAGCTTTTGCCGTCGCCTTTTCTACCTATTTAGCTACTTTAAGATCATCAGACACAACCACGCATAGGTCCCACTCTTCTTTAGTGGACAAAAGTACTTCACCCCCTATACTATATTGCTCCCTTGGATTGCTGCAGCCCAAATGCATGACCTTACATTTTTTAACATTAAATCCCAGCTGCCAAATTCTAGACCATTCTTCATTATTGTATAAGAAGCCATTACTGTGTGGAAACCGCCACATCAACACACTAATCACTTGATGAAGTCACCTCCAGTACGAAGATAAAAAACTGACATGGGAAGATCGTAAAGACTTTAGTGGACTTTACAGAATAAGAAGTGAATTCAGATAAACCAGGATCCTAGAAAAACATTCACAATGAGTCAACATCAGTATTTTAAATCTTCTTTCTACTTATGATGGGCAGTCAGTGCTGCTACTTATTTATTTATTTACGTTCTCTTATATACCGCACTATTTGGCATCAGTGCGGTTTACATTGAACAAACTGAAATTACATTGAACAGGGCATTATAACTTGGAGATAGCCCATGTTCCCTGTAAAATAGTTATGGAGGGTTAAGTGGCTTGCCCAAGACCACAAGGAGCACCTGTGGGACTAGAAACCCTAGTCCTTCTGGCCCAAGGTTGCTGTCCTCTAGTGGGATTTGAACCCCCGACCTTCCGGCCTGAAGTACCTTGCCCCAACCACTAGGCCACTCCTCTACTCCACTACTTGAAGAGTAACATGATTTAAACGTTCTTCAGTGTACAGTAATTTAATAGCTGCATTCTTTATAAACTGAATTTTTGTTGTTCCGGCTAATAGAGAATAACAACAATAGAAACAACATAAGCATTGGCAAGTTAGATGCAAAGTATTGATACGGCAGGCAAAGAGAATTTAAAAAAGAAAGAAAGCTGGCTGTGGAAGCAAAAACGCATAATATAAACTTTTTTTCCCAAGTATATTTGTAGCAAAATACCTGTGAGAGAGTCAGTTGGACCATTGGATGATAGATAAAAGGGGCTCTAAGTGAGGACAAGGCCACAGTGGAGAAAATGAATGAATTCTTTGCTTCGGTCTTTATCAAAGAAGATGTAATCTACTTCCGGTCACACTGCCAAGAAAACCCAGGAGCTTCTGGGTTGCCAGGAGTCAGCACTGACTTAGAGGCACACATTGCATTGCAGGGAAGTTACCCGTGCCTGACATGGTATATAAAGGTGAGGTATCGGAAGAATTGAAAGAAATATCTATTTATTTAGCAACTTTTCTATACCGCTGTTATCTACTAGTCACAGCGGTGTACAGGGAACAATTAGAACAAGTAATGTTACATGGATAAACCAGGAAGACTTATTACAACTATTTAATAAACTGAAGAGTAGCAAATCATCTGGACCGGATGGTATACTGTACATCCGAGGGTGTTGAAAGAACTGAAATATGAGATTATATTATGAGTCCTAATAATGATAAAAAAAGAACTAAAAGCAAAAAAACTACAATCACACTTACCCACAAACATCGACACAATCATTATGAAAATTGGCAACATAAGAATCTGTCTAATTTATAGACCACCAGACCAACAATCAGAGAACCTGGACCCCTTAATTGAATTCTTAAGCTCCTCCACTGACCAAAATCCAATACTAATGCTCGGTGACTTCAACCTCCCCTCCTTACCAGCGTCTTATGCCTCCCTCTTTTTAGAATCCACCGCAGATATGGACTTTCACCAAATAGTAAATGCTAGCACACACAATAAAGGAAATATACTTGACTTGGTCCTACTGCCAGACTCCCTTAAATGTACCTCAACCCCTTGGTCAGACCACCATCTCATTAACTTTAAAATAACAATCAATAACTCAACAGTTAAACGAATCCTAATTAATGCTCCACCCTACAGATTGAAAAAATATAACGAAGAGGAGTTCCTAGACATGATAATTCCCAAATTATCTATTGCACCACAAAATCTTGATGTAGCGGTATCCAACTGGCACGAAGTCATTAACAATGCAGCTGCCAATAACCAAGCAACTAAGAAAAACACTCACTCTAAATCTGATCAAGCCCCCTGGTACAATAACACACTAAACCTAATGAAAAGAAATCTAAGGAAAGCTGAATGCAAATGGAGAAAAAATAAAAACCCCATTAATAAAGATTTATATATCACTCTCCTTAACTCATATAAAGATGCAATAAACAATGCCAAGAAAAATTACCATGCCTCAATACTAAACAATGCAATAAATAGACCCAGAGAACTATTTGCAATAGCTCAAAAGCTAACGAATAACACCCACAACTCCAGCAATGAAACTACAGAAATCTCCCCACAGGACCTGGCAAACTACTACATGAACAAAATCACGTCCCACCCTCACTTACCAAAATCTAAATACCTCTCTCAAACCCATTATGCAGATGAATGGACTGACTTCCAACCTCTATCTAACATTGCACTCAAGAACATCATAACAAACATTAATACAACAACCTCACTCCTTGACCCTTGTCCAGTAACATGGATAAAGAACTCTCTACCTATCCTCTCACAATTCATACTCCCTATAATAAATCTTTCGCTAAAAACTGGGTACTTACCCCCAGCACTAAAGCATGCACAGATTCGCCCAATCTTAAAAAACTCCACCCTTGACAAAATATCTCCTAAATCCTACAGACCCATATCAAGCATCCCGTTTTTGGCTAAATTAATCGAAAAAGCAGTACAAATCCAGACCCAAGAATACATTGATAGCTCAGCCCCCCTGGATGATCAACAGTATGGGTTTCGCCCTCACCACGGGGTGGAGTCACTACTAACAGTTCTTATTGATACCCTTGTAAGAGGTATCGATAATTCAAAACAGGCATTCCTACTCATATTCATTGATATCTCTGCCGCCTTTGACAGTGTTCACCACTCAGCAATGATTAGTAAACTAAGACAAATAGGTATAAAATCCACAGTTCTTAACTGGTTTTCTTCATACCTAAGTGACCGAACTCAAACGGTACGAATTGGCAACCTCACCTCAAAAACTTACAATCAGGAACTAGGCCTCCCCCAGGGCTCTGCACTGTCAGCGCTACTATTTAATATTTACTTAAAACACATCTGTCAAATATTTAAAAAATTCAATGTACACTATCACCTTTACGCGGACGACATAATGATGTATGTCCCATTCACAATACTTAATATTCCTACACTACTTATTAATACCTGCCTCAATGAAATAAACAATTGGCTAAATGAAAACAACTTATTCATTAACCATGCAAAAACCGAAGCCCTAATAGTAACTAAAAACACAACATTCATTCCCCCATCACACATCACACTGCAAAATAATGATATCAATATAAAAACTGAAATACGCTACCTAGGAGTAATACTAGAAAAACACCTCAGTATGGACACACATATAAGAAATATAACAAAAAAAGTTTATTTTAAACTAAAAGTCTTAAAACAACTCCGCCCCCTAATGCATCTACAGGATTTTCAACGTATAATAAAGCTATAATAACTCCCCATTTCGATTTTGCGAACTTAACCCTACTAGGCATAACAAAACAAAATCTAAAAAAACTCCAACTAGCACAAAATGCAGCAGCAAGGACTATCATGAATGCCCCACCATTCCAACATATAACACCTATTTTAGAGAATCTCCACTGGCTCCCGATTCAATGCCGGATACATTATAAAACTCTTTTAACTACTTACAAAGTCTTGAACAACACAGCACCTCTTACTCTAAACATTCTTATTAATAAAGAACCCAATCATAATCTCCAAAGGCGAGACCAACTAAACAAACTTATAACACCAAAGGAATTTATAAAGGCCAAAAAATCAACAAACAAGAAAGCATTCTCCCATGCTGCCCCTATAACTTGGAACAACACTCCATCGGAATTAAGATCCTTACCTCAAATCATGGAATTCAGGAAAAAACTCACTTATTCTCAACATACTACGGATCCTTGTTGAACTCACCTTTTCAACAAGAAAAAGGATAGCTTCACCAGCTGACATATCCCATGCCATCTTTGAACTGGAATAAATGAGAAAACCCCAAACCGACGATTTCGAAAACATACATACCTGTACGTAGTTAAAATCTGGTTCTTTGTATATAGTTTACAACTGTTAGCTGTAAAATTGAATTTCTTTGTAGTTTCACATTGTTATCTGTAAAAGCAGCATTGCCTGTTTACTGTTGTTCCATGTAAACCGCAACTGATCAATGGAAGGTGCGGTATATAAAAACTCGCTAATTAAATTTAAATTAAATTATAGACCTACCATTAGTAATCTGTGAGCTATCATGAAAATCATCTGTAATACCTGAAGATTGGCGAATATGTGATTATTTGCCCTTGCCCTCTTCTTTATGTGGGTAAGACTATACGTCCAGTTAGGGTACGTATCCAAGAACACAAAAGTTGTATAAGAAGGAATATTCTTACTGCTCCTTTAGTGGAGCATTGGAGCACATTCCAACATACCCTAGATGATCTTAAGTTTTTTGTGGTCAAGGGTCCTTCAATAAAGTGTTTTGCATATTACCATACTTGTGTGTAGGCCTAGTTCTTGGTTTCCGCTTCTGGTCTGGCTTGGTCGTGCGGATACCTCCTTCTCCTGTGTTTTGAATGGCCAATATAACGCCAATTTTTAAAAAGGATTCCAGGGGTGATCCAGGAAACTACAGACCAGTGAGCCTGATGTCTAAATCCAACATCTAGACATGCAGATGGTAGTTGCTCACTATCAAAATGTGGATACATGCAATGGACTACATCAGGATTTCAGGGGGATATTTGAGCTGAAGCCATTCTGGGCTCTAGAACACGCAAGTTTTTATGAAACTTATTTCTCTAAAGATTTCTGCGCTATGGAGATAATAAATTTAATTACAACAAAAGGACCTTGGATTAGGAGGCGTTGTAATGATTTTAATGCGTAATCCGTTTTAGGTCCGACAAATAATTGACACTTAATTGACAAGTTAACAAATAATTGACACTTTTTCTCTCTTTGTAAAATAATAGCACAGATGCAGTGGAAATAGTTGCTTGCTTGAAACATGGATACTCATATGTGTTTGTTTAAAGTAGTTGCATATTTTATAAAATACACATGTAAAGTGCTGACTCCGCCCACATTGCTCCTCAAAGCATGTCTCCTCTAAAGTTGTGAGCAAGTACATACTTACTTGTATTGTGTATACTTTATGAATGAGGCAGTCTTTTTTAAGAGGCCTCTTATACACGTATACTAGCGCATATGCACAAAATCCTTTTATAAAATTACCCTCTATATGTCAGACTAAAGTTTGGCCCTATCCCCGTTTTGCCTGGCTAAGGTATAGTTGTAACACTTCATCTACCCATGGCCTAATTCTGGATACCAGAGGTTAATTTTCAACATCCCACTCTTCTCCAGACCTATTAGAAATCCTCCTTTACTGATTCTCTGTAGATGGGTGATCGGGGAAAATAGTAATCTAAAAACCGCTAGAAGGTTAATTGGATGTGCCAGCCCTCTTTTCAGGTTTGCACCCTCTGCTGATGGGACCACTCCTAAAAATGCCATTGGTTTTCAGGTTCCCATTTGTTTCCAACCCTTTTTGAAGTGCTTTTAACTGTTTTTTGTTTAGTGAATTCCTTTCTTCATTCTGAAATTTTGGGATATTGAGGCTTTGCTCACCTAGAGCAGCATTCCGTCCAGGACATGTATGCCCTGTGCTCCCGATTGGAATCGGACGCATAGGGGCAGACGTGATTCTGATCCTGCAGGGCACATCTAGCCCCCGCAGGATCAGAATCACGACTAGGCCTGTACGTGCAGGCCTGGGACCTAATCTCGGTCGGCCTACATGTACAGGCCTCTACCCAGCTAACTCAGTCAGGGCTCCTGAATGGAGCCGCAGTGCCATGGTGTCCAGTTGTCATGGCATTGTGGCTCCATTCAGGAGCCATGATCCCCAGCTGCCGATAATTTGGTGCTTTCCCTGCAGCCCGACCCTCCCCTTCCTCCCCCCCCCCCCCCGGATCTGGCCTCTCATGGCCAGGGTTGGGCTGCGGGGAATCTCCTGCGCTTCCTCCTCCCTTCGATGCTCCCCAGGCCTGCTGTCTCCCCCTGTCTTGGGGAACTTATTCCACCTCTGAGATGGAATAAGTTCCCCATTTGGTCTGCCAGCCCCGGACGTACAGGGCCAACATCGGAATTGGCCCTGTATGTCTGGGGCCGCAGACCGCCCACTGCCCCCTTCCTGCCCCTGCCTAGCCTCCCCATACAAACATCTTGTTTGTATGGGGTGGTTAGCTGTGGATGCAGAGGGAGTCGACTAGCAGAGATGGACATTCCAATGGGACATCTATCCCTGCTATTTGTGGCTCAGAATGACCCTGCTAGGGTTTATTTCTGTGGATCCTTTGTGCATAGGTAAAACATTGAATAACCAAACTCTTGAAAACCAATTTTAGGAAGTGCATCATTTTTCCATATTCCAGCTTTGCCCATACAAATTAAGGGTGTAACTGCTGGCTTTGCTGTCCTGTTAACTCTCCTTTTATCAAGGGCAGTGATATGTTCGTCCTTACTGTCCCTCAGCATGTACTTCACATAGCAATGGTACATGATCGCAGTAAAGGACAGATTGGTCCAGTTACTCTGATCCATGCTGCCTTCAGCTATTAGGAGTAGTGGGACCACCTGTAGATATCATGCCTTCTCCAGCTCATCTCATTATCCTCCAGCATCATGGGAGCTGAAAATTGAAGATCCCTTCTCAGTTTATATCGAGCACTTCCCCCCCCTCCCCCCATCATTTCTAACCACAAGGTTCCACATTATCCAAAAGCCAGCACTCCCTGTGCAGCTGATACCTGAACATTTGGCCTCTTATGTCACCACAAGCTTTCCAGACATCTCTCTGCCACTGCCACACTGACCTAGTCAACAGGACGAACATGTAGCTTGCCAGACCTGCCCAGCAATGGGACTGCCTGCATTTTGACTAGGACTCCTAACTCTGCGATACTTGCAGCCTGTCAGACAGATCAACTAGCTGTCTTTTACTCAAATATTTGATTTGTGTTTGTTACCAGATCCATCTTTACAGATGCCTGCCTGGGCCCGGGGAACTTGGAGATGGCAGAAATAGCACGGAAGGTAGTTTTTGGGGGGAGAGGGGTGTTTGGTATGCTCTTATGTCTCAGGCAGTGGTTGTGCACAGGAGGATGAGAAGGGTTTTGTTCTTGCATCTTGTTCACCATAGTTGGTAGCATGAACCCTATGCCGAGTGGGCTTTTAACACCAATGTACCCATGCTAAAGAAATGCAGAACATCTTCCTGCTTGAAAGACCTCAAACTCCAGTCCTTGAAGGCCACAAGCCGGTTTGATTTGCAGGATGTTTCCACTGAAGATTCTTGATTTATTTGCATGCAGCAGCTGTAAGGCATGGTTCGTTTTCACACCTCGGGGACACCTGCAAATAATTATTGTTATTATTGTACCTTGGACAGCAGACAAGCTAAAAAAAAAACTTATCTGAGATAAAAACAGATTGAATAAATGAGATGTGACTGGAGGGCTTTTATTTATTTTCTGCATCATTTTAATTGGCATCTTTTAGTCATGATTTGTAAATTGTACCCTCAAATGATAATTGCTGACATGGAGGCCTAGGTTTTAGATTAGCGTCAAGTAGATAATAATTTTGTGTGTGGTGGTGGTGATGGGGGTCAGTTGAGGCACATCTATGTTCCTTCCTTCCATCAGACGCTTGCATTTTATCTGACCTTCTTCCTTTCAGCATGGATCTGCGGTGAAACTTCCAGGCAGTGGAGGTGCTGTGATAGGACTGTGCCTTGACCCCAAGAAACTGGTATGGCTTTTGTGATCAGTGCCTTGTTAACAGTAGATGCTTTTCTCTTTCTTGTATTCACCATAATGTGTTTTTTACGTTCAGATTGAGCTGAAGAAGGCGTACCAGGAAGCTGGCTTTGTCTTTTGCCATGTGGTACCCTACTGTCCTTGCAGTCGCTGAGTAACATGACATCTTTTCGCAAGTTTGATATTGCAGCCTTTAAAGGACAAAACACACGATTCAAATGGCGCCTTTCTAACTGTTTTAATCTTAATGGAATAATGTGAAGTGTGATGGCCTGTAGCAGGATCATGGGCTAGAAAAAATATTTGCTGCTGTATTTAGCTATTGGGAAGGGTAGTAAAACTGTACTGAAGAACTTAGGTACTATGGGAAACTGCTATGGAACAGGAGGGTCTTAGGTCATTCCAGCTTTTCTTAGAGCTTCATTAGCCACGTTTGATCAGGTCAGGAACCCCAAGCCTGCCATTCCAAAACGGTCCTTAAGAATCCCCATCTGCAATTTAGAGGCATTCCCGAGGTTGAGGTTAAGTGGGAGAGGAAATCGTATACATATTTTTTTATTTTCAAAACTATATACAGCATTGCGCTAGAAAAACTACAACAGAAAAAGTAGATTCAGATTTTATGGGTGCACTTAGTTTTGCTTTGCTTATTGGTGCAAATCTTGCAGGTAAAAGCTATCCAGAAAGTTTGCACCTATGGAGATGAGACTTTTCTATTCAATTAAGTCAGTACATCTTTGACTAGCTATTAGAAGCTCTGCTCCCCTTTATCAAGTCTGTGAAGAAAAAGTGCACTTACACTGACTTTGTATACAATTGTTTGTGTGAGGCTCTGACATAATGTCAATAAATATTTAAAAAATCATGAATATAAGCAGGCTGTACACTGTTTACAAAATGCTAATAGCTCAGCCCTTGCGAATGAGTTCATAGTATAGGCCCTCTACAGGAAAAAGTTCTTTGTGGTGTAGTTACAAGGGAAATCTCATCCGAGTTTGCAGGAAAAGCTCACTGGGATGAGTATAAACATTGACCAGGGACATGAATTTTGAATTTCAATTGCTTATGGTCAACTAGGCATGAGATTGTGTCTGCACGTGCGGTTTGTAGGGAGGATTAAAAGATGATAGAGATGAGTCCCTTGGTACTAGAAAATTTTACTCTTAATTTTCTGTCTCCCCCCCTCCCCCCTTTCATTCCTCTGCAAAGCTGTAATTGTGTAGCTATTATTTTAAATCCAGTTTAACTGTGCTGTCTCTTCACTGGCCTCTTGAAGGGAGCCTTCTTCAGTTTGGTGGCTCCAAAAGGGGCCTCCAGTACCTCAAGAAAAATATCATGGCACGTGCCTCTCATAAGAGCCAACTTCAGCCCCACATCCCATAGAGAGCACACTAAATTAATCTTAAGTCATACTGACCAGAAATAAGAAGGAAGGATGAAGAAAAGCTGAGAAGGGCAGTGGTAAGGGGGAAGGGAGAAAGTTAGGTGGTGAAATGCTCTGGTAAGAGCGTCATCAAGGGCCAGTGAAAAATTGGTGGTTGGTCTCCACTTAAGATGTGAAAATTGTGAGGGCCATGTTTGACCTTTTTCTTTCCACTTTTATGAAATAGTTGAACAAATAATGTTTGGGATACAACAAGGGAGGAGTTGGGATGGAGGACTGCAACCCTGCTAGAGAGCGGAGAGTAGCTCCCACTTACCTGTGGGCGTGCTTCTGAGAATCATGGACAGCAGACATCACTTCCCTATCCAGGAAGCCTTATCTAGGAGTGTCCAATTGCAGTCCTGGAGGGCTGCAAACCAGCCAGGTTTTCAGGAAATCCCTAATAAATATTCATGAGCTATAGCTGCATGCACTGCCTCCATTTTTTGTAAGTATAGAATGCATATTCATTAAGGATATCTTAAAAACATGACCTGTTTTGCAGACCTCCCAGATTGCAGCTGACACACCTGGCCTAATTGTTCAGATGACTGGGAACGAGGAAGGATGGAGACCAAGTAGAGCCTCTCATCTACTGCCCACCAATCTGAAAACTCTCTTGTATGGGGTCCAGCATTGTGTGAAAATGCTCTGCTTGGGGCCAGAAATGCACCAGTTTTCTAAATATCCCCCCCCCCCCCCCGACTACCCCAGGTTTCTCCCCTGAACAATTTATCCTATTTCATCTAGGTGTTGGCCTTTGCCTCTTCTAGGAGAAAGTTGAACAGATGGTCTTGGGACCCCAGACATGTGTCCATGTATGAACAGATGAGGGAAGAAACTCAAACAAAGCTTCAACAAATAGTAACTTGGAGTGCTCGATTTCCCGATTCATTCTGCCACGGTGTGTCTGGGTGGGAAGCAGAGGGAGGGTGGCACACTGAATGCTCATATCGCACACTTGCTTTCTTGGTGCCGTGCAGAATTTCACCAAGGAAAGATTTTGACGTCTAACTAGCCTAGCGGACACTGAAGGTAGTCCTTGGGGAATTGGGACTCAAAGGCCAGGCTCAGGAGAGGGGGAGTATAGAAGTGGCAGAGGCCCTTAGCCTGCAGGATCCCCTCAAGCAGGGTGGAGGGGTTAGTAGGTAAAGCAATCCTGACACCCCCCCCTTAGTTATTGAGTGGAAATAGATGGGAACCACAGGCTCAGTTGCACTTTTAGGGACTGCCACTGTTGGTCAGTTGTTGCCGAGAAGATACCCAAATCTTGTGATTCCAGATGAGATAAACCATCGATGCACTGGAAAGGACTCAAGCATCTCCACAAGCAGAATGAGGTGGTGGAGAAGAAATTCTTTCAGGAAGTCTGTATTCATGCAAGCAGAGGACTAGTGACTATGCTCCAGGTTTTGAATAATTCCCGATAGAAAATTGGCCGTGTTGAGAGGGCACTTGCATGGATCACCAAAAGTAGGTAGATGGTAAAACTCTTGGGTGTGAGCTGCTTCACAGAAAAGTCAACTAAGTGGTATGAAAGGGAATATAGTTCTCAAACTAGTCCCAGGTCTATTAAGCTACCTTTTTCTTAAACTGTCACCCACAACCTGCCCCATCATATTTCTACATATTAAAATAGACAAACACAGCATCCATAATACTAAATGCATTTTAGAAATCTTTAAGTGCTTCCTTTGGAGCTCATAAATGCTAAGAATGCATTGATGCCATTTTAAGTACTTTGGGAGACTTGGTGTGCCTTTTATATAGAGCTATTATCAACTTTAAAAAAGAGAGTGAGTGTCATCAGTTCCTCTGTGTACATGCGCTGTCTTGGCAACAGCCTGGACCAAAGCTTTCCGAGGCTATTCATGTCCTCTAGACTTTGTGACTTCATTTATGTGTCCAAAAATAAATAGCCTATGGGCTTAGCCAGTTGCTTGATCAACCTTCTGTGATGCCAGTTGGCTGGGCACAGGGTGACTGACATTTTAAACGTAGTCCCTCTACAGTCATACAAAGCAACCTGACTGTTAAAAGCATCTGCTGGTATTGAGACAGCTACTGAGAATCACATTCATGTGCCTGTAGCAGAAGGTTCCATATTTTGAGGATTTTTTAATGAATAAGAAATGATTCTTGGGTAACCGATTTGACTTTTGTAAACCTCTGCTTAGTGCATACCAACATATGGTTCTTTTACCATACGCTGTAACTTGTCTTGACTAATAAAAATGGCCTAGGGAAATAATTTTCCTTTATCATTATAATTATGCATTAGAAAAAGGGAATTGTTCTGAATCATCATCTTTAATCTGGAGAGAAAGAGAGAGAGCAAGAATTACTCTGAATAATTAAAGCTCTGACTGTGTACTGGAAATAAAGTGAATCCAAAGATTATTAGAAGCAATGCATGAGGAATCCATATTTGTTCAAAAAGGGGAGAATGTCATTTCATAGCCTCAGAATTTAAGTCCCCTTCCTGTCTGGCCGCAGTTGGCTGCCTGCAGCTCGAGCACGTGCAGTTACAACTCATTACAAAGTGCTCTGGGATGTGTAGCCATCAGAATTACTCCATCAAGTCTACTGTGCCCAGTGCCATATCACTGGTAGCAGTTGCTCAAAGCAGTGGTCCCCAACCTGTGGACCCCTGGGGGTCAGTGAGGCTTCTGCAGGACACAGAAATGAGAGATGAGTGGGGATGGGCTTGGCCGAAAGAGACTGAAGGGAAATGGTTGAGGGAGAGAATGAGACTGGTGGAGACAGGAAGAGGAAGGGAGATAAAGAGGGCTAGAGGGGAGGGGGTCCAGGGAGATGGGATGAACTTGGAAGTCCCTGAATCTTTTGCCAGCTAATAAGGGGTTCACACAACCAAAAAGAACCTCTGCCCTACAGGAAGTGTATAAAGCATAGAAAAATAGTGGATCCCAAAAAGAAAGAAAGCTTCCTGTGTAGAAACCAAAACCAGATTTTTTTTGTCGGACCAAAAGTCTACTCACCCAAAGCAAAGGGCATGTATAATGCTCCGGTGGGAATAAGAAACATCCATTTTAATCAGGAAAAAAACGTTAAATACAATGGCCCAAAATCTTTAATTGCCAAAATGTATTTTAAATGTCCAGTACTTAACTGCAGAAACGGCAAAATAACATCCAACAAGAGTTATCAACACGACACAGTTCTGCATTTTGGGTCAATCATTTAAAGACCCTGTTTCAGGTAACACTTCTTATTCCCACCAGAGCATTATACATGCCGTTTGCTTTGGTGGGTAGACGTTTGGTCCGACAAAAAAATCTGTTTTTGGTTTCTACATAAGAAGCTTGCTTTCTTTTTGGGATCCACTATTTTTCTATGCTTTATAGATTTTTCGTGCTTGGTGGAACCTTTTTTTAGGCCCGGGGGGGGGGGGGGGGTTCTTTCAGTGATTGTACATACAGGAAGTGTATGCATGAAAAGGATGTCACCTGCTATCATTCCCTTTCCCAATTTGCAGCAAACACATTTTAGGGATGCCTTGAACCTAGGGTGACCTCTCTCACTGTCCTGTCAAATAATGTACTGGAGAAGAAGCCTAGTGACCAAAGAGATCAGCGTTTGAATCCCACTAGCACGCCTTGTGGCCTTGGACAAGTCACTTGTCTTAACCCACCATTGCCTCAGGTACAAACTTAGAATATAAGTCATAAGAAATGCCATATTAGGTCAGACCATGGTCCATCAAGCTCAGTATCCTGTTTCCAACAGTGGCCAATCCAGGTCACAAGTACCTGGCAGGTTCCAAAGGCCACAGGTTCCACAATGCTCGTCCTGTGGCAAGCAGTGGATTTCCCTGGTCCTTTTTAATAATGGTTTATGGACCTTTCCTCCAGGAACTTGTCAAAACCTTTTTTAAACCCAGCTACACTAACCGCTTTTACTACATCCTCCGGTAACATTCCAGAGTTTGATTTTGCATTGAGTGAAAAAAATATTTTCTCTTATTAGTCTTAAATGGGTTACATTGTAGCTTCTTTGTATGTCCTCTAGTCTTTCTAGTTTTTGATGGCATAATAACATAGTATATGATGGCAGATAAAGACCAGCATGGTCCATCTAGTCTGCCCAGCAAGCAATGTGGCAAGAATAGGTGCACCTGCCGCTCCGTGCAGGTCACCCCTATTTGTGAGATATAAACGATAGTTAAGTTTATTTTTATTTTATCCTGTTGCTATAAAAGGATCCACTGTGTCTGTCCCATGCCATTTTGAATTCTGTCACTGTATTTGCTCCCACCACTTCCATCGGGAGGGCATTCCAAGCATTCACCACCCTTTCAGTGAAAATGTATTTCCTGACGTTGCCTTTCAGTTTACCCCCTTGCAGCGTCACGTTATGCCCTCTAGTTTTACAGCTTCCCCATCTTTGAAAAAGGTTTGTTTGTTCATTAATACGTTTTAAGTATTTAAAGGTCTCTGTCATATCTCCCCTGTCCCTCCTCTCCTCTGGTGTTTCATATTTAGGTCTTATTCTTCTCATACATCTTCTGGCGCAGGCTCTAAATCATTTTGGTTGCCTTCCTCTGACCCATTTCCAGTCTTTTTATATCCTTTGTGAGATATGGTCTGCATAACTGAACACAATGTTCCAAGTGAGACCTCACCAGAGACTTGTACAGTGGCATTAGTACCTCCTTTCTGCTGGTAATTCCTCTGTATGCAACCCAGCATCCTTCTGGCTTTGGCCACCGCGTTGTCACACTGTTTCACCACTTTGAGATCCTCAGAAACAATCACTCCAAGGTCCTTCTCCTGGTCCATGCACACTAACCTATTGCCCCCTATCTCATACAATTCCCTTGGATTTCTGCATCCTAAGTGTATGACCCTGCACTTCTTCACATTAAATCTTAACTGCCAAGCATTAGACCATTCTTCCAGCTTTTGCTTTCCTCATGTTATCCACTCCCTCAGGGGAAGCCACACTGTTGCAAATTTTTGTGTCATCTGCAAAATGACAAACTTTTCCAGTCGTTTCCTTCAGCAATATCACTCACAAATACATTGAACAGTACTGATCCCATGACCAATTCCATGGGCATGTCACTAATCACCTTCCTTTCATATGAGTGAGTTCCATTTATCATCACCTTCTGTCATCTGTCAGTCAACCAATTTCTGATACAGTTCACCACCTTAGGACCCATCCCCGGGCTGTTCAGTTTATTGATAAGCCTTCTATGAGGAACAGTATCAAAGGCTTTGCTAAAATCCAGGTTGATCACATCCATCACATGACCTCGATCTAGTTCTCTGGTCACCCAGTCAAAAAACTCAATCAGATTTGTTTGGTAAAACCATGTTGCTTCAGATCATGCAAAAGACAATCATGGTTTTGAGAGAGTCCACTATTCTCTCTTTGAGGAGCATCTCCATTACTTTTCCCACTACCGAGGTACGGCTTACTGGCCTGTAGTTTGCAACTTCTTCCCTATTGCCACTTTTGTGAAGAGGTATCACATTGGCCCTTTTCCAGTCCTGCGGAACTTCTCCTCTCTCCAAAGATCTATTAAAAACATCCTTTAAAGGCCCTGCAAGAACCTCTCTGAGCTTTTTTCAGTATCCTGGGATGTGACCCATGACTTTGTCCACCTTCAGTTTTTCAAGCTATTCAAACATATCATGGCGTAAACAACCAAATGGAAATTACACTAACCTGGTAATTGTAGTTCCTGTAGGATCCAGTTTAGTCCTCCACAATCGGGTAATGCCCCTCCTACTGCAGCCTGGAGACTGGACCAATCAAATCTTCTGTAGTACATATCCAGCAGGAGCTCCCAGAAGCCCCCCAGTGTACTAGTAACAAAGCAAACTTAACGAAGCAACACAACAGATTTTTATTAGGCTATCAATAAACTATGTACTCCCCCCCCTGGAATAACCAACTCCCTCCCCAAACGAGGAAGTCAGGACACTGCATGGCGCCGGTATCGACGCCTTTAAATTTACACCGAGCTTCCCCCAGAAACTAAGGAGCTGACTGAACTCCAAAAGAAAGGGAAGAGCCATAGCGATAAGCACGACTGCCGACAGAGTCCGAATGGGACGAAAACCATCCTACAGGCACCCGCTCGGGACAGCGCGCCGCAAAATCATACAGATAGTCGGGAGGGAAGGAGGACTAAACTGGATCCTACAGGAACTACAATTACCAGGTTAGTGTAATTTCCATTTCCTGTGCGGATATCCAGTTTAGTCCTCCACAATCGGGATGTAACAGAGCAGTTAAGACCGGGCGGGACCTTGCAGGCCGGCGCGCAAAACCGCCGAACCAAAACAAGAATCCCGAGCCGCTGACACATCCAAGCGATAGTGCCTGCTGAAAGCATGCAGAGACGACCAGGTGGCCGCCCTACAAATCTCTGCTGGTGGAACCAGGCTATGCTCCGCCCAAGAGGCCGCCTGAGCCCGAGTAGAATGAGCCCGGAGCCCCTCCGGGACCGGCCGCCGCTGCAACAGATACGCGGACGCGATCGCTTCCTTGAGCCATCGAGCAATGGAGGCCTTAGCCGCCGCCTCCCCTTTTTTTGTACCCCCAAAGAGCACAAAAAGCCGATCAGTCTTTCGAAAGGACTCGGTAGACTGCAAATACCGCCGCAGCGCGCGGCCCACATAAAGCCGGAGAAGACTCTTGTCCACCGACTCGACCGAGCATGCCGAAAGCACTGGCAGAAATACCGCCTGATTTAAGTGAAAGGGAGACACCACCTTTGGTAGAAAGGAAGGAACCGGACGGAGCACAATCCGCTCCGAAGAGAAAGACAAGAAAGGCTCTCGGCAGGACAGGGCCTGCAGATCCGAAATACGCCGTGCCGAGCAGATGGCAACCAGGAACACCGTCTTCAATGTGAGATCCTTCAAGGACGCCCTCCGCAAGGGCTCAAATGGTTCCCGAACCATAGCCCGCAGAACTAAATTCAAGTCCCACGAAGGAATCACCGCTCTGCGGGAAGGCCGTAAATGAAAAACGGCGGTCAAGAAACGCCGCACATCTGCATGAGCACCAAGAAGGCGGCCCAAGACCTTGCCTCTATAACACGAAATCGCCGCCAGCTGGACCTTCAGGGAACTGGCCGCGAGACCTTTCTCGAACCCATCCTGAAGGAAGCTTAACACGACGGGCACAGAGACCGTCGCCGCCCGGACTCCCCGCCGGGAGCACCAGTCCTCAAAAATCCTCCAAATCCGAACATAAGTGAGAGAAGTGGAGGACTTTCTCGCCCGCAGTAAGGTGGAGATCACCGCGGGCGAATAACCCTTCTTTTTCAGCCGAGCCCTCTCAATGGCCAAACCGTAAGCGAGAATCGAGCCACCTGGGGCATCCGCAAGGGGCCCTGAAGGAGAAGGTCCGGCAACGCCGGGAGGCGCCACAGCACGCCGTCTTGAAGCCGGACGAGGTCGGCATACCAGGGCCTCCGGGGCCAATCCGGAGCCACCAGCAGCACTCGGCCCCGATGGCACTCGATGCGCTGTACGACCCGGCCGATCAGCGCCCAAGGAGGGAAGACATACAGTAGCCCGGACGTCGGCCACGGCTGAATGAGAGCGTCGAGTCCTTCGGACATTCGCTCCCATCGTCTGCTGAAGAAGCGACTCGTCTTGGCCGATTGGTAGGTCGCCATGAGATCCATGATGGGCGGACCCCACCGCCGAACTATTTGCGCATACACCTGTGGATTTAACTCCCACTCTCCGGGGTCCACCCGCACTCTGCTGAGGAAGTCGGCCTGGACATTTTCTGCGCCCGCTATGTGCGCCGCCGAGATCGCCGGCAGGCGAGTCTGCACCCAACTGAATAAGGCCGTCGCCTCCGTCTCCAGGGCCACACTCCCTGTGCCCCCTTGGCGATTGATGTACGCCACCGTGGTCGCATTGTCCGACCAGACGCGGACCGCCCGACCCCGGACCAGAGGCTCCAGGGCCAACAGGGCTAGCCTGACCGCCCGAAGCTCGAGACGGTTGATCGACCACGCAGCTTCCCGAGAGGACCACACCCCCTGCGTGAAGCGGGCCTCGCAGTGAGCTCCCCAGCCGGCTAGGCTCGCATCCGTAGGGAGGGGAACCCACAGGGGAGGCTCCAAGGGAATCCCCCGCGTCAGGTTCTCGGAGGAAAGCCACCATCGAAGCGACCGCCGCACTGCCTTCGGACAGGGCAGCCGCTTGTGCAAGGAATCGCACTGGTTGGACCAGCGGTGAAGGAGCGCCCTCTGGAGCGGGCGCATGTGGAACCGTGCCCATGGCACCACCTCCAAGGTCGCCGCCATCGTTCCGAGAAGCCGTAGGTACCACCACGCCGACGGAGCGGGCATCCCCCGAAAGAGTTGGACAAGAGCCCGCAACGCCAGGATGCGGCGCTCGGGGAGACACACCAGTCCCCGAGCGGTGTCGAAGCGCACTCCCAGATACTCCAGGTCCTGCGAGGGACGCAGACAACTCTTTCTTTCGTTCACCACCCAGCCGAGAGATCGCAGCAGAGCCACCACCCTGCTCGTGACTCGCAGGCACTCCCGACTGGATTTTGCCCGTATCAACCAGTCGTCGAGATATGGATGGACCAAAATGCCCTCCTTGCGCAAGGCCGCCGCAACGACCACCATCACCTTTGTGAACGTGCGCGGAGCCGTAGCCAAGCCGAACGGCATGGCCCTGAACTGGAAGTGGCCCCACGGAAACGCAAAGCGGAGAAACCGCTGATGAGATGGATGTATCGGGATGTGCAAATAGGCCTCGGTGAGATCGAGGGACGTCAAAAACTCCCCCTGTCGCACCGCTACAATGACTGACCGCAAGGTTTCCATACGGAAATGCGGCACCCGGAGCGCGCGATTCACGCCTTTGAGGTCCAAAATCGGACGCAGGGAATCGCCCTTTTTGGGAACCACAAAATAGATGGAGTATCGCCCGGCGCCTCTTTCCAAAGGAGGAACCGGGATCACCGCTCCCAGCGCTAACAACCGATCCAGGGTCACGCGGATGTCCCGCGTTTTTTGCTCTCCCCTGCTGGGAGACAGAACAAATGAATCTGGAAGTGGGAACGCAAACTCCAGAGCGTAACCCTCTCCTATAATTTGTAGCACCCAGCGATCCGACGTGATTTGGGCCCAAGAGGAAAGAAAGTCGCGCAAGCGACCCCCGATAATCGGGCCTCCCTCCAGAGCCTGCCTCGCGTCATTGTGGCTTGCGCCCAAAAGAAGAGCCCGAGGAAGAGGCGGCTCCGGAGAAGCCTCTGCCGGCTCCCCTGAAGGTACGAAACCCTTGATTACGGGCTCCAAACCTGCCCCGCTGCGAAGCCCACAGGTGGGAGGAACGAAACCTGCGCTGATCCCGAAAGGACCCCCTCGCCGAGGGGGAGGACCTGTTGGACCTTGGCCTATCCTCCGGGAGCCGGCCCCCCTTGGACTCACCGAGATCCTTTACCAACTTCTCGAGAGCCTCCCCAAATAACAATCTGCCCTTGAAGGGCAGCTTACTGAGGCGGGACTTGGAAGAACCGTCCGCCGCCCAGTTGCGCAACCAGAGGGACCGGCGCGCCGCAACCGCGGATGCCATACTGTTAGCCAACGCGCGGATTAAATCATAAAACAGATCCGCCAGATAGGCCGAGCCGGACTCCAGCCGGGTAACCTCCAACAGGCCCTGCTGGTCTAGCCCGGGGCTCGAGCGCAAATGCTGCGACCATCGCAGACACGACCGAGCCACCCAAGCCCCACAGATAGAGGCCTGCAATGACACGGCATCAGTATCGAAGGTTTGCTTGAGCAAATTATCAATCTTCTTGTCCTGACCGTCCTTGAGGGCAGCCGCCCCCTCAACCGGGATGGTGGTTTTCTTGGTCACTGCGGAAACCGCAGCGTCCACCCGGGGGGACCTGAACAAGTCCCTGTCCTTGTCGGCAAGGGGATAAAGCCGATTCATGGTCCGAATCCCCTTCAAGCCGGATTCCGGGTGCTCCCACTCCGCCTGGATCATATGATCCACCACGCGGTGAACGGGAAAAACCACCTGGGAATCCCTGACTGCCTGAATTAGAGGATCCTCAAGACCCTCCTCCTCCAGGGGCCGCACCGCCGAAAGGTTAAGCGCCTGCAGGGACTCCGTGACCAGAGGAACCAGCTCGTCCCTACGGAACACGCGAATGATCCGAGCCTGGTCCTCCGGCTCAAGGATCTCCCCATCCTCCAACTCCTCCGCTTCAGTCTCAGGATCGCCCTCTGCCTCGGAGTCCAGGAGACCTAGGGCGTCCTGCTCCTGTTCCCCCAACCGAAGACGCTTGCCCCCGGGTTGCGAGGTGCGTTGAGCCGCCCCAGAGGACCCCGGGGGGAGAGAGGGGGGCCAAACTGCCGGCAACTGACCAGACCTGCTCAAGCGAAACGCCTGATGCATGAGGAGCACAAAATCCGGGGAGAAATCCATAGGCGGTGCAGCTATAGCCGCCTGCTGGAGCGCAGCCACCGACCCGCTGGCCGGTGGAACCGACCCAGACTGAGGGAGGCTCGGGGAAAGAACACTAACCCCTGAATTAGAAGCATCCCCAGGGGTAGGCTGATCCGGGAGACTCACAGATTGCTCTAACTCTGCAGGCACTGCAGCACAGCACCTGCAGATGCCAGAGTCAGTCCCTACTGCTCTGCGGGACCCACAAATCACGCACTGGGGCTGGGAAGCCATCCCAAGGCCACCTCTGCCCAGCGGGATAGAATACAACAGTCACAGGGAAGCCCACACCACAGGGGCAATCCTATGCAAATCAGCCCCGATTTGAAATTAAAACTTTTTTTTTTTTTTTTTTTTACAAGAAACAAAATTTGCCCCAGACTCCCTGGGGTGCCCTGAGCAAAATCGCCAGCAAGAGGAACCCCAAAAACGCCAGGGGAACCTGTGCACAAGTGCTCAAAAGTGCCTCTAAAGCACACTTTTAAAATTCAAAATGGCCGCCGGACTTTTTCACCCGCGGTAAAAAACGGCGCGAAAATACAAAAGCCACCAAATAATATGGAAAAGAACTAAAACGACCCTCTAAGACAGGGCAAACGACCAAATTTAAGAAAAATTGCCAAATGGGCTCAGGAGAGCCTACAGAAATGCTGGCAGCTCTAACAGAGCACTGCACACAAGAAGAAATGAAATGAAAATCTCCTACCAGCTCAGGAACCACCAGGATTCAGCCAACATCTCCCAGTGCCAGCCACTACTGTATCAGGTATGGCTTTACCCCGTACTGTCCAGGGGAGCTCACCCAGGGCTGTGAAAATTTGCTAGGCAGGAACACAGGAGCCAACAGGTCTGACTTCCCCCTAGTCCCCTGTGGCAGTGCTCCAGAGAGACAGACTTCTTCTTTTGTCTTCCTTTTAAAGATACAGCTAGCTATCAAAGAAATAGCAAGGAAATGCCCCAAAACAAACCCTAAAACAACTAACTAACAAGTGTTGCTCCTGCAATAGTCACTCAGTGTGCCCAGGAGGACACACTTTTACGTCTTCAAGCTGCTAGAGACTGGACACACTGGGGGGCTTCTGGGAGCTCCTGCTGGATATGTACTACAGAAGATTTGATTGGTCCAGTCTCCAGGCTGCAGTAGGAGGGGCATTACCCGATTGTGGAGGACTAAACTGGATATCCGCACAGGAATTTATGTTAACCCGTTACACTTTATTCATTAATTTTATAGACTTCTATCATATCTCCCCTCAGCCTTCTCTTTTCCAGGTTGAAGAGCCCTAAGCTTCTAAGCCTTTCCTCATAGGGGTATCCTTCTATTCCTTTTACCATTTTCCAGATCGTCCAACTAGACCAGTCCAGACAAGTGGGTTAAGTCCCCCTCCCAGCAGATGTCGAGACAGAGAAAGTAATGAGAGCCCATCAGAGCTGTGACCTCACCACTGGCATATACCTCAGCACAGCTAGGGGTCTCCTCAGTACTTTCTCTGTCTCAGCAGATGTTGAACTTATCTTTCTGCCAGGCCTTCAGCCTTCGGATTTCAGCTCCTCATTGCGGACTAGCAGCTGGGCCAGAGATCCTGGGGGTGTAAGAGACACCGACCTGCTGAATCACTTATTTGGGCTAGCTCCTGGCTGAGAGAGCCAGTACAGCTTGGAGGGAGCCTTAGGAGACCCTAGGACTCTGGCCTTAAATTTATTTTTCTATGTTTGTTTATTTTTCTTGGTTGTTTATCTAAATCTAGCACTTTTAACTTATAGCTCGGGGTGCAAGGCAGAGAACCTTTTCAGGCTGCTGGGTCTCCCCATGCCCCCTCCCCTCCCAGCAGACAGGAACCCTGAGAAGGGCGCATAGCCACTACTCTGCTGCCGCCAATGGCATGGGTTGTTATCTTTTCAGTGGCGCAGGAGCCACTGCACCAAACTGTAAGTCAGGCATGTGTCTGGCCTGTTCTTGGTGACCGTGTTGTCTTGCCCTACAGCATCCTTCCTTTCGCACCTTTTTCTTTGAGCGGGAGCGTTTATGGCTGTGGGTGCCATTTTGTATTGCCCGGCCATGCCATCCTCACTACCTAAATGCCTGGCTTGTGGAAAGAAACACCGGATTTTAATCAGTCAGCTATGTTCCACATGTGAGGCGCATCCAGGGGAATCTTCTTCAGTTTCTGGACCTCGGCTGTCTTCAGTGATCACCACCATGGCAATTCCTTCGGTGGGGGGGGGGTCTCTTCCTAGTCAGGTACAAGAATCTGCATCCGTGCCTGCCTCGCAGACAGCAGAGCCTCCTCCGCCCATACTGCTTCCACAACAGCAGCCCTTGGAGTCCTCAGTTTTTGAGTTTTCGCCCTGCTTCCAGCAGGCTTGGAATCTCTGAAAGGGAGGGACAGGTCTTGTCTTCTCCGCAGCCAGGGTCCTCTCAGGCTGCGGGGGGCTATAAGTGGTGCCACAGAGATGCCCCTCTGAGAGACTTCAGGGAGCCCGGCTGGGTAGCGGAAGGCTCTGTGGAGGGGGAGGATATGGGAGCTCTTTCCCCACTCGATCCTCACGCTCGGGGTCAGAAGCTGAGGAGAGAGCTTTCGCTCCTTGAAAACGAGTCTCAATCCACAATAGTGCATCTCTGGCGAAGGGACAAAATTCCAGGGCTCATTGCTCAGATTATTAAAGAGCTTCATATCCCGGAAGCGCCCGAATCCCCATAGCCTTCATCCACCGCAGATCCCATTGTAGCGGGCATTAAGCGACCTGCTCTGACCTTTCCCTTCCCGGCTGAACTGCAGCAAATGGGGTGGCGGAGTGGGATTCCCCCAGTGCCCCTTGGAAGCAGGTCTGTCATTTGGACAGATTTACTCCTGGTCCTCCTCCGGATTTGGACAAGTAGCTTCAGTTTCCTAAAGATGCGCTGGTTACCGCCATGACAAAGCGTACCACTATCCCTGTGGAAGGCGGTACTGCACTCAGAGATCTATAGGACCGTAAGAATGAAAATCTTCTCAAGACAGCCTTTTCCACCTCGTCGCTCACCCTCCAGGCATCGGCACGTGGCAGCCTTGGGGCTCAAGCTCTCCTCTGCTGGATTCAGCTCTTACCTGAGGATGATGCCTCAATTCGTCTGGAATTGTTGGCAGCCTTCCTGGTGGATGCTTTCTATGACCTGCTCTGCCTCTCAGCTCAGAACATTGTGGCTGTTACTGTTGCCTGTCACTGGCTATGGCCCTGCAATTGGTCAGCTGATGTGGTCTCTAAGGGCCGCCTGGCTAGACTCCCGTTTAAAGGGGGTTTGCTGTTTGGCACGGACTTGGAAAAGCTGGTAAAGGACCTCAGTGAGGCAAGCCACAGCATTTGCCAGAGGATAAACTTAGGAATGCCTCCAAGAGAAACCCCTCAGGGGAATAAACGCACCCAAGGTCCCATGACTCCAGGAAGTATCGCCCAGTGAGGCAATACTCTGCTCCTTCGGCACCCTCCAATTGGCTCAATTCCTTTTGGCCGGCTTGCCGGCCCTACTTTCAAAATAACATGGGCAGTAAGTCCACTGCCTGTCCCTCCCATTGACGGGATGGGGCCCATTCTGATTCAGTACAAGTGGGAGGACTCCTGCAGCACTTTTACCACAAATGGGCCCTTATCACCATGGACCGCTGGGTTCTGGATATCATTCAGCAGGGCTATGTCCTCGACTGTGCCAGGCCCATCCGGGGCACCTTCATCATTTCACCTGGTGGAGCAGCTCCAAGGCAAAAAGCTCTCCGATACCCTACATCATCTCACACGGCTGCGGGCCATTGGCCCAGATCCATCTGAGGACCGGGGTCGCGGCCATTATTCCATCATAGTAACATAGTAAATGACGGCAGATAAAGATCAGTATGGTCCATCTAATTTGCCCAGTAAGATGGCAGGAGTAGGTGCACCTGCCACTGTGCAGGTCACCCCTCCCCATGCCTTTGTTTAGGGGTGAACCCACCGCTCCATGTAGAACACTCCTATTTGTTGAGAAATTAGATGGTTCAGTTTATTTTGATTTTATCCTTTTGCTGTAAAGGGATCTAGTGTGTCTGTCCCATGCCATTTTGAATTCCGTCACTGTGTTTGCCCCCACCACTTCCATCGGGAGGGCATGCCAAGCATCCACCACCCTTTCAGTGAAAAAGTATTTCCTGACATTGCCTTTCAATTTACCACCTTGCAGCTTCATGTTATGCCCTCTGGTTTTACAGCTTCCCTGTCTTTGGAAGAGGTTTGTTTGTTTGTTCATTATTTCTCTAAGTATTTAAATGTCTGAATCATATCTCCCCTATCCCTCCTCTCCTCCAGAGTGTAAATTATTTAGGTCTTCAGGTCTCTTTTATAAGGCTTCTGACGCAAGCTCCAAATTATTTTGGTCGCCTTCCTCTGAACAGTTTCCAGTCTTTTGACATCCTTTGCAAGATATGGTCTCTAAAACTGAACACAGTATTCCAAGTGAGGCTTCACCAGTAACTTATACAGTGGCAATAGTACCTCTTCCTTTCTGCTGGTAATTCCTCTTTGTATGCAGCCCAACATCCTCCTGGCTTTTGCCACCGCCTTGTCGCACTGTTTTGCTACCTTGAGATCTACAGAAATAATCACGCCAAGATCTTTCTCCTGATCCGTGCACACCAACCTCTCGCCCCCCTATCGCGTACATTTCCCTTGGATTTCTGCTACCCAAGTGCATGACACTGCACCTCTTTGCATTAAATCTTAATTGCCAAGCATTAGACCATTCTTCCAGCTTTTGTAGATCTTTCCTCATGTTAACCACTCCCTTGGGGGAGTCAACGCTGTTGCAAATTTTCATTTCATCTGCAAAAAGACAGACTTTTCCATTCAGTCTTTGAGCAATATCACTCACAAATACATTGAACAGTGCTGGGCCCAGGACCCAAACCCTGGGGCACCCTGCTAATCACCTTCCTTTTATCCGCGTGAGCTCCATTTACCAACATCCTGGATTTCAGCAAAGCCTTTGATACTGTTCCTCATAGGAGGCTTATCAATAAACTCAGTAGTTTGGGGATGAGTCCCAAGGTGGTAAACTGGATCAGAAATTGGTTGACTGACAGACGACAGAAGGTGATGGTAAATGGGGCTTTCGACCCATCTTGGATCTGCAAGGCGTCAACTGGTGCCTTCGGGTTCTGCATTTTGTATAGAGACCCTCAGGTCCATCATTCAAGAGGTCTATGCTGGTGAATTTCTTGCCTCCCTCAACCTCACAGAGGTTTATCTGCACATTCCCATTCATCCAAATCAGCAACGGTTTCTCCATTTCACCCTGTCGGGGGCTCATTTGCAACCCTACCATTCGGTCTCATGACAGTTCCATAGACCTTCTCAAAGGTAAGGATGGTTGTCGCAGTGGCTCTGCGCAGAGAGAGGATCTGTGTTCATCCTTACCTCGATGACTGGCTTGTCTGCAGCAAGTCATTTCCTGAAACACAGGCGGCCTTATGGAGGGTTATCCAACTACTCGAACGGCTGGGCTGCGTAATCAACCACAGCAAAAGCTGTCTGCTGTCCTCTCGGACACTTGAGTTCCTGGGGGACACCACAGGGGAGGGGGAGGAAGAGGACCAGAAATGACAGAGAGAGACCAGCAGGAAAGAAAAGAATGAAACCATTGAAGTACCGTGCCAGCGAGGCCGGCCTCCCAAAGACGTGCTAAGAGAGTGCGATGATCAACCAAGTCAAAAGTAGCAGATAGGTCAAGAGAGACAGCGAGAGAAAAGAAACCGTGGTCGTGAGCAGCATGCAGTTCATTAAGGGGGGGAAAGGACAGATTCCGTGCTGTGACCAGATTGCCGTGGGTGAAGGGTGAGAGGAGAGTTGAGAGAGGGACCAGTTTTTCTAGGAGCTTCGAGAGAAATGGAAGATTGGAGATGGGGCACCAATTGGAGGGGGAGGAGGGGTCGAGGGAACCTTTCTTCAGAAGGGAACGGACGGAGGCGTGCTTCCAAGATGAAGGAAAGATACCAGAGGATAAGCTGGAATTAAAGAGAGAGAATGTGAGGGGAAAGAGCTAGGGGAGGGTTCAAGGAGCCAGTGGGAGGGAATAGGATCGGCAAGACAGGTAGTTTTCCAGGTAGAAGAGGGTATCAGCTCCAAAAAATACCCTCGGGTTTACAAGCTTTGATGCCAGCATTTTACTCTTTACTTCATTTAGCCTTCAAGCATCAGATTGATCGGTGTCTTTTTAAAGACTAACCTCTCACAAGGTGCCTTTAATGCATACCCCCCGAAGAAGGAGTGTTGCTGAAATGCATAGGGGTTTTTTTAATCGATAAATAAGCACCTGTGACCTCACTTGTCCCTCACTTGTTGTGAGGCCCTTGAGAGGAGACATAGTAAATGACGGTAGATAAAGACCAGTATGGTTCATCTAGTCTGCCCAGCAAGGTGGCAAGAGTAGGTGCACCTGCCGCTCCATGCAGGACATCCCTCCCCATGTCTTTGTTTAGGGGTGAACCCACCGCTCCGTATAGGGCACACCTGTTTTTTGAGAAATTAGATAGTTCAGTTTATTTTGATTTTATCCTGTTACTTAAAGCAACAGGGCTACTTAGGAGCGGTCATCGCTACATTTTTCAAAGCTCGGGGGTCCTCTACCTCCCTGGCTTATGCCCAAGTCTGGCTTCGCTTTACCGCTTGGTGTAAGGATCGTCACCTGTGGCGGGCTCTCATTCCCACGTTTCTGGAGTTCCTGCAGGCCGGCTTACACAAAGGCCTTGCATGGAATTCCTTGCGTGTGCAAGTGGCCGCGCTAACGGCTTTTCAGGGACCTGTGTGGGGGAAGCACTTGGCAACTCACGGGGATGTTCGTTTCCTTCACGCAGCCCGGAACATGCAGCCACCAGTCTGTCCAGTGATTCCTGCCTGGGATTTGGGATTCGTCCTCTGTGCCCTGAAGCATGCGCCCTTCGAGCCCCTCAAGCAGGCTACGCTCAAGGACCTTATCCTAAAAACTATATTTCTGGTTGCTATCTCTTCTGCAAGGTGCATATCAGACTTGCAGGACTTGTCCTGTCATGACCCTCACTTGTCCTCCATGGAAGGGGTCACATTGTGGACCATTCCTTCCTTCTTGCCAAAGGTGCTCTCTCCCTTCCATGTTAATCAAGTAATTTCCCTTCTGGCATTTTCACCCGAACAGTGCACAGAAGGTGACACAGCTCTGCACATTGTTGATGTTAGGTGGGTACTCCTACGTTATCTCAAGATCACTAATCCATTCTGACTTTTGGACCATTTATTTGTCCTTTTTTTCTGGAGCACTGAAGGATCAAGCGGCAAACAAAGGGACTGTTGCCCACTGGATCCGGGAAATGGTTATGGTGGCCTACCTGTTGTGCCATCGGCCTTCCCTACTAGAGCTTAAAGTGCACTCTACCCGTGTGCAGGCCACATCATGAGTAGAATCGGCCTTTATGTCTCCCTTGGATATTTGTCGTGCAGCGACGTAGTCATCTTGGTTCATTACCGCTGGGACGTACAGGTGCGGATGGCAGCTTGGTTTGGGTTGCAGGTGCTAGCCACTGCATTCGCGTCCCACTCAGAGGAGGATTAGCTTGGATAGATCCCACTTGTCTGGACTGGCCTAGCTGGATGATCTGAAAGGTGAAATTTTTCCTTACCATTAATTTCCTTTCCTGGAGTCTGGCTAGACCAGTTCAGTACTCACAGTTTAGTACCCACCCCTACAGTCTGTCCATAGTGTTTTCAGCAGCAAGCAGAATTCAGTTGTATATAGTTCCACATGTTGGATACCTTATGGGGGTTATTTCTAAAACAGAGCCGGGGTCTCTGTTTCGGTGTCCTGCGTCCATTGCTTTCTACGAGGATACTGAGGGGATTCCTAACTGTGCATGAGGTATAAGCCAGTGGTGAGCTCACAGCTCTGATTGGCTCTCTGTCTCAATATCTGCTGGCAGGGGGACTTAACCCACTTGTCTGGACTGGTCTAGCTGGACTCCAGGAAAGGAAATTAATGGAAAGGAAAATTTCACTGTACCTTTTCTAATTGACGATAATGACTAATGAATAAATCAATAGCAGCTTGTGATTAAATTTATTATAAATTGTAAATAGTTTCCCAACACTAATGGTGGTTGTTCCTGTATATAGTTTCCATAGTTATATCTCCGAGTTATATTACCGTTACAATGTAAGCATATGGCTACTTGGTCTGTTGCAAAATATTGTTATTTGTAAACCACACTGTTACTGAAGAGCGTGGTATATAAGAGCATGTAAATAAATAAAATAAATAAATTCCGCTATATCCTTTTTAAGATACAGCAACTAGAATTGCACACATTATAGTAAGTTACCATTGCCAGTTTTAGCTATTGTAAGATACTGTTGACAGTAGTAAATACCCTCTCTGCACTGTTAACTTGAGATACTGTTACCAGTAATAATCTCCCTCCCCCCAACTACTCCTCTCCCACTCTACCCTTTACATCATAATGGAAACAATGTCTCCTACCAAGATTATAAATCTCCTTTTCACTCTCTTCTTAATAACCCTCCTAACTCAACACATATACACTTACAAAACCAATCAATGTCCATACAAAAACATTCCAATCATCCACAATTATAACCGGAACCCTTATAATAATCTTCCAATCACATACAATCAGTACCAAAACCCAATATATAGCTCTACATACTCAAACTCTCACAATCACCATTCGCGCCACACCTCACACAAACGCCAGCACCGTCTCATCCAAATAAAGCACCAACCCTTAAGTGATAAAATTGACCAAAATGACAACACAATCACCAAACTACAACTCATCCTAATAAACATCCGATCCATAAGAAACAAAATACCAATAATTAATGACATAATTAAAGATACATCCCCTGACATTATCTGTATTACTGAAACATGGCTCTCACCCTCAGACACTATACTACTAAACCAACTTACCACAAATCAATATGACATATTCAATTGCCAACGGAATATAAAAAGAGGAGGGGGTGTACTGATTCTCACCAAAAATGACCTAAAATTCACCCTAACAAACCTAAATAATATAGATGGAATGGACATTGTTAACATAGAAAATAAAACCATGGCTCTCACCCTCATCTACAGACCCCCTTCATCCGATCAGAAAAACCTCACCCCTATCCTAGAACTCGCATGCACAGCGCCACGAAACAAACCACTTATACTTCTTGGTGACTTGAATCTTCCATCACTGAACCACTCACAATCAGATAACTTCATAGATGCTATGTCACAAATGGGGTTCACACAGATAATACACGCTCCTACACACAAAAAAGGTAACATACTTGACGTAATTTTCCTCCCAGCCACACTCTACAGTCACTCACTACATTTCACCCCGAGTATAACCGAAGTACCCTGGTCAGACCACCATCTAATCACAATCCAGTTACCAGCACAAGTCCCAAGAAACAATGGGAACACAACCTCACATACATCACGCTTCATACGCTTTGACAAAGACACATTCCTCGACAAAGTACTACCCAAACTAGACACAAGATCACCAGACATCAACTCAACCATAGCACATTGGAATCTTACTATTCAAAAAGCAGCTGTCCAAACACAAGTCTTAGACAAACAAACAAAAAAGACAGAAAAATGGTTCACGAAAGAGCTGACAAAACTAAAAAAACAACTAAGGAAACAAGAAAAGAGATGGAGAAAACTTAAATCTGATGAAAACAAATCACAATACATGCTCCTACTCATAGAATACAAAAACGCAATTAACAAATCAAAAAGAGACTACCACTCAAAAGTAATAAACTCATCCATCAACCGCCCTAGGGAGTTATTCGCGATAGTAAAAACATTAACCAAAACTAGTAACACCGAACCTAAACAACAAGCAATAAACATACAAACTCTAGCAAAACATTTTGCAGAAAAACTAAAAAACAAGACCACTACCCCAACCCCGCTATTATCAAACACGAAAACCACACATGAATGGACAAGCTTCCAGTTGGTAGAACAAAAGCAACTTCTCAAAATCATAACAATGATAAACACCACCACCTCCCCACTCGACCCATGCCCCGTTTCATGGATTAAGTGTGTGAAAGATGAACTAGCAGTAAATCTACAACACATAGTTAACCAATCCCTTTCACAGGGCATCATGCCTGATGCCCTAAAACTCACAACACTCCGACCAATAATAAAGAATAATAAGCTTGACTCAAAAGACCCAAACTCATACAGACCCATAGCCAGCATTCCATTCATAGCTAAAATAATAGAGAAAACAATTCAAATTCAGTTACAGGAACACATTGATAAACACAAACCACTTGACTCACACCAATTTGGCTTCCGCCCTTTCCACGGAGTAGAAACCCTCCTAATCACCCTTATGGACTTCCTCATCAAGGGCACAGATGACAAACACCAAGGCTTCTTACTCCTATTTATAGATATCTCTGCTGCCTTTGATAACATTAATCACCAGACACTGATCAACAGATTAGAAAACCTAGGAATAGGCGGGATTGTCCTTAACTGGTTCAAATCCTACATCTCACATAGACTAATACGCGTCCAAATTGATCAACAAACATCAGAAACATTCCCCCAAGGACAAGGAATACCCCAAGGATCAGCCCTTTCAGCCCTCCTATTTAACTTGTATCTGCAACCGATAACAAACATATTTAAAAAACACAGGATTAACCATTTTATATATGCTGATGACATCATGCTAGCTATCCCCATAACCACTAAAAACCATACATATGACTCTCTATCCAAATGCATGGCCGAGACCTCCTCCTGGATGGAAACGAACTACCTCAGCATAAATCTCAAAAAAACTGAGGCAATGTTTGTAACAAGATCTTCTATGACTGAGAACACTTACCCGGAAACAATCACAATCAACAAAACCTCAATACCTGTCAGAAAACAGGTAAAATACTTAGGGGTAATAATAGACCACACCCTATCCATGCTGCCACACATAAAACACACAGTAAAAACCATTTTCTACAAACTCAAAACTATTCAGCACCTAAGGCCACTCCTTGAAACACAAGACTTTAGATCCGTAGTAAGTACACTGATCACCCCTCACTTCGACTATTGCAATAGTCTCCTAATAGGCCTCCCTCAAAAAAGCACATACCTTCTACAAAGAGCACAAAACATCTGTGCAAAAGTAATTGCTAAAGCCCGCCTAACAGACCACGTAACCCCAATACTGCTGGAACTCCACTGGCTTCCTATAAACAGCCGAATCAAATACAAAATTATCCTAACAACCTATAAACTCATAAACGACATAGCCCCCTCACACTTAACCACATTACTGCAATCTCCAACATCGACAAGGACCCTCAGACAAAACGCAGCCCACTCCCTCATCATACCTAAAGCCATCTGTAAAACCAAGAATACCACTAGCTCTAGAGCATTCTCATTCACTGCTCCTACACTCTGGAACGACCTCCCTATTGAACTTCGCACCATAAGAGACCTCATCCAATTCAGAAAAGAATTAAAGACCTACCTGTTCACTGAACACTTCGAAATCCCCTACTCCCCCAAAGCCAGCTCTACCACAAATGTGGGCACCCATGCACAAACTCCCTTAACCCCAACAATGTAACCACAAGCCTGTCCCCCCCACACACGCCCCAAAGATGACAAAAATAAAAGGAACTAAATTCCAGCACCTACGCCAATCTCTACCCCATACACCACACACACTACACGATGTAAATATACTTTTGTACAAAGTTTGATATGTTTGCTTTAATACCTACAAAGATTTTGCTTTAATACCCTCAAGTTGTTTTTTGTTACAATACCTACAAAGTTTATATTTACTGTTCAATGTAAATAGTTGATTTCTACTGTTCTATGTAAAATGTATACAAATTGTGTACAAGACTGTTAATCTGTTATATGTAAACCGCCCTTGATCTCTGGAAGGGGCGGTATAAAAGAAATAGCTAAATAAATAAATAAATAAAATAAATAAATAAAAAATATTCAAGGTGTAGTCACATCATGGGACAATACAGAGGCATTATAATATCCTTGGTTTTATTCTCCATTCCTTTCCTTAGGATTCCTAGCATTCTATTTGCTTTCTTGGTCACCGCTGCACACTGGGCAGAGGGTTTCATGTATTATCCACAATGGCATCTAAATCTTTTTCCTGGGTGGTGGTGGTGTCAAAGGGGGGAACCTTGCATCATGTAATCAAAGTTTGGATTGTTCTTTCCTAAGTGCATAACTTTGCACTTGTCCACATTAAATTTCATCTGCCATTTGGATGCCCAGTCTTCCAATTTATCAAGGTCCTCTTGCAATTTTTCACAATCCTCTTGTGTTTTAACAACTTTAAATAATTTTTTTGTCACCTGCAAATTTGATTACCTCACTCGTTATTCCCATTTCCAGGTCATTTATGTATATATTAAAAATAATGGGCTTAGCACAGATCCCTGTGGTACGCCACTATTTACTTTTCTCCATTTAGAAAATTGGTCATTTAGTCCTACTTTCTGCTTTCTATCTTTTAACCAGTTCCTGATCCACAATAGTACACTGCCTCCAATTCTATGACGTCTTAATTTTGCCAAGAATCTCTCAGGGACCTTGTCAAAGGCTTTCTGAAAATCCAGATACTCTGTATCAACTGGCTCACCTTTGTCTACCTGTTCACACCTTCAAAAAAATATAACAGATTAGTAAGACAAGACTTTCCTTGGCTAAATTCATATTGACTTTCTACCATTAAACCATGACTATAATCATGATCAGTAATTTTATTATTTATAATGGTTTCTGCCATTTTGCCTGGTACTGATGTCAGACTCGCTGGTCTGTAGTTTTCCAAGATTACCCCTGGAATCCTTTTTAAATATTACTGTTACATTGGCCACTCTCCACTCTACAGATGATTTTAATGATAGTTTGCAGACCTACTGTTAGTTATCTGTGATCTCATATTTCAGTTCTTTCAATACCCTCAAATGTATACCAGGTGATTTGCTAATTTATCAAATAGTTGTAATACGTCTTCTTGGTTTATCAATATTTCTTTCAATTCTTCTGATATATCACCTTTATACACCATTTCAGGCATGGGCAACTTCCCTACATCATCTTCAGTAAAGGCCAAAACAAAGAATTCATTCAGTCTCTCCACTATGGCCTTGTCCTCATTTAGGGACCCTTTTACGCCTATTATCCAGTGGTCCAACTGACTTTCTCACAGGTATTTTGTTACGAATGTACTTGAGAGAGTTTTTATTATGCATTTTTGCTTCCACAGCCAGCTTTTTTTCAAATTCTTTCTTTCTTTCTCCTGCCTTATCAATGCCTTGCATCTAACTTGGCAATGCTTATGTTGTTTACTGTTTTTGTCATTTGGCTCCTTTTTTTCATTTCCTGAAAGGTGCTTTTTTGGCAGCAACAGCCTCTCTGACCTTGCCTTTAAACCATTCTGGCATTTTTTTGGCCTTCCTTCCACTTTTCTTAAAACATGGAATACATCTGTTCTGGGCTTTCAAGATAGTACTTTTAAACAATGCCCGCACTTTATGTAAATCTTTAATCTTTGCATCTGCTCCTTTTAGTCTTTTCTTAACTATTTTCCTCCTGTTAAATGGTAGTACTGTGGATTTCCTTGCCTTCTTTCATTTAGTAAATCAAATGTGATCATGCTATGATCATTACTGCCAAGTGGCCCCAACACCTTTATTTCTTGTGCCAGATCCTGTGTGCCACCAAGGACTAGGTTCAAAATAGCTTTGCCTCTTGTCAGTTCATGAATCAACTGCTCCAAGAAGCAGCCATTTATTTCATCTAGAAACTTTATCTCCCTAGCATGTCCTGCTATGACACTGACCCATTGAAATCTCCCATTATTACTGTGTTGTAACTTTTGTTAGCTCACTGATTTCTTTCAGCATTTTATTATCAATCTGTTCATTCTGGCCAGGCAGTTAGTAGTATACCCCCACTGCCATTGCCTTCCCCTTTTTACATGGAATTTCTATCCGTAGAGATTCTACAGTGTATTTTGTTTCCTGCAAAACTTTAATCCTATGCAATTCAATGCCCTCTTTAACATAGAGTGCAACCCCTCCACTCATTTGATCTACTCTATCATTGCGATATAGTTTGTACCCAGGTATCACAGTGTCCCACTGGTTGTCCTCCTTCCAGCAGGTCTCTGTGATTACAATCATATCTAACTTCTCATTTAGAGCTACATATTCTAACTCTCCCATCTTCTTTTTTAGACTTCTAGTATTTGCATACAGGCATTTTAGAGGCTGTATTTCATGCATATTAATCTGGTTATCAGTTTTTAGAGGTAATTTGAAATCTTTCAGCTCTGTACTCAAGGGCATCTGGGTAACTTTTATCTTTTTGGAACCTCTCTGTTAGGACATCCTAACTTCCCTCTTTTGCTAGTATCCTTCAAGAATTCATTCTTCTGAACCATGCACTCTTGGGTGACTGACGGTTTTCCCCTATTATCTTCTCTTTAAATGTTAATGCCAGCAGCCTGGCTCCATCCCGGTTAAAGTGGAGGCCATCCCTTTGGAAGAGCTCCTCCCTTTCCCAGAATGTTGCCTAATTCCTAACAAATCCAAAACCCTCTTCTTTGCACCATCGTCTCATCCACACATTGAGACTCCAGAGTTCTGCCTGCCTGCCTGCCTTTTGGGTCCGGTACATGGTACAGGAAGCATTTCAGAGAATGCTACCCTGGAAGTTCTGGATTTCGACTTCCTGCCTAAATTTGGCCTCCAAAACCTCCCTCCCACATTTTTCTATGTCATTGGTACCAACATGTACCAAGACAGCAGACTCCTCCCCAGTGTTATCTTGTCTAGCATTTGCATACAGACATTTTAAAGGTTGTATTTCATGCATATTAAACCTTGGTGCATGAGGTCCACTACCTTCGCATTAGACAGACATGTTACCAGGTGATCCTCATGTCCACCAGCCACCCAGCTATCTACATGCCTAATGATCAAATCACCCACTATAACGGCCATCCTAACCCCTCCCTCATGGGCACATGGCCCTGGAGAAACCTCCTTGGTGCGAGAGCGTGTTACAGCTCCTGGTGGACAGGTCCTTGCTACAGGATCACTTCCTGCCTCATCAAGGTGATGCTTGCCTTTCATGAGACCTCTCTCTTCCATGGCAACTGCCAGACTGGAGGTGGGGCTTCAATACTACATCCCTATAAGTCTTGTCTATGTACCTCTCTGACTTCCTTATGTCTTCTGCTACTCTAGCCTCCAGAGATCACACTCGTTCCCTGAGGGTAAACAGCTGCTTGCACCTAGTACAAACATAAGACTTCTCACCAACTGGGAGAAAATCGTATATGTGACACTCAATGCAAAAGACTGGATAACCCCCCCCCCCCCCCATCTCGCTACTGGACTGCTGTCTGTATCTTAGTTTTAAAGTTTTGCTTAATTATTTAAGTCATTTGAAGTTGCTAGGGATATTTGTACTAATACAACTATACCAAATAAATTTAAAGGACTTTGTTTTCATTAAGATTATTTACTTTCAAGACCTTAACTCATCTATGCCTGGTGAGGATAATCAACATGAAAGTGAATATTGAATATCCCTCCCCCTTTAAGAGGTCTAAGACCTTCTAAAACTAAGTTTATGCATGCATGGGAGGGGGGTGGGAGGGAACTAACACTTAGTAAAGGCTAGCTTGCTATAGAGGTCCCAGACCTGTGCTTCTAAGATAATGTGTGACCAGTTTCCTGGGTAATTCACACAGCCCTTGCTTTGATAGAGGGAGCCTTTCAAATTGCCCCTTTGATCTGTCACTTGGCTTTAACACCTTTTTAAAACAATTTCATAGGTCTCTTGCCCCCTATGTAGAAGGCATCTTTGTAAAGTTCTCTGGAAACATTTTATTCCTTCCTGCTCAAAGAATATTGACCCTGTTTTTCCTTTTATGCTATGCTATACTCTGATTTGATTTAAATAAAAGCTCTCTTCTGATACTAGGCCCTGACTGAGTATTAAATTTAAACTATCCTTGGACAGGGAACTACCAGCTGTTCCTTTATAACTTGCCTTGAACTACTAGAGGAAAGGTGTGAGCTAAAAACTAATGGGGTCATTCTGAGTGACAAGTAGCAGGGTTGGATGTCCCAATAGGATGTCCTTCCCTACTATTTGGGCCTTATCCCAGCCCCATCCACCTTCCCCGCACGTTGTATGGGGAAGGTAGATGGGGGCGGTATTAGGGTGGGTAGTGAGCAGTCATCAGCCACAGATGTACAGGGCCCTGTATGTCTGGAGCCAGCGGCTTGCATGGGGAACTTATTCAACCTTGGAGGTGGAATAAGTTTCCCAGTCAGCAGAGATCAGCAAGCCTGGGGCTGGAAAGCAGCAGGAGGGGTTAGAGGAGTTTCCCTGCAGCATGACCCTGGCCTTAGGAGGCCAAATCGGGATTTGGACTGCAGGGAAAGCACCTTTGCAGCCCGTGACCGGGGATCGTGGCTCTTCAATGGAGCCACAGCTCCATTGAACTGCATTGACTGAATTAGTTGGGGAAGGCCTGTAGGTGCAGGCCGGACAGAATCTGTCTGCCCATACAGGCCTGTTCACGTTTCTGATCCTGTGGAGCTAGACCTGCCCCGTGGGATCAGAATCACGACTCCCTCTGTGTGTCCGGTTCCGGCCGGACACACAAAGGACCAGGACATCTGGGATGGAATTGGGTCCTAAATAAATAAAATGTGATTGATTGAATCTTTTTCTGTTCCTTTTCCTCAAATCTGGGTGTGCTATGTACTTCAATGTTACCCTGTGCCAGTGAGTCCCATTAGTTAACTCTGTGCTTTGTGGAATCTGTAATTGCAGAGACATGAAGAGAAAGCCCGAGAACAGTCAGCCTTTGTGGTGCTCCACCAGGCCTAGCCAAAACCAGGAAATAAAGGCGGTAGACTGGGATGGGCCTTATGGTACTTTTCTAACATTTTGCTGGACCAGAGGTTCTCAACCCAGTCCTTGAGACACCCCTAACCAGTCAGGTTTTCAGGATAACCACACTGAATATGCATAAGAGAACTTTGCATGTACTGTCTCCTTTGTGTGCAAATCTCTCTTGCATATTCATTGTGGTAATCCTAAAAACCTGACTGGCTAGATGTATCCAGAGGACTGGATTGAGAAAGCCCTGCGATGGACTAAAGAGCAAAGAGGGAGGAGCATGGCTTGAGGAAGCCGTAGCTGCAGTGGGCAGAAAGTGAGAAAGCAGCAACATAATGGTTCAGACCAGGATAAGAGGTGAAAAAGAAAATGTTCCAAAAAAGAAAACTATTTTTAAGAATGAAGATGTATTTAAATGAATGTCTTAATACACCTCTAGGGGAAATTGCAGCTTTAAATCAGAGCGATTATTCAAACTACTTAACAGATGGGATTGGGTGCATGTATAGGACTGCTTCAAAAGAATCATGTTGGTAAAACAATCAGCAGATGAGATGGAATTAGTGATCACTACTATGGAGGTAATTTTATGAACCTTTTCTGCACATAAAACACGATTTGTGTGTGCAAAAGGCCTCTTATACAATTAGGTCATGTGTAAGAGTATGCGTGTTGCAATCAGTCATGTACTTGTGTGCAGGGGTAACGACATCTTTTAGGTTGGAGAGGCCAAACAAACCAATCATTGGCTCTGTCCTCAAGCTTTCTACTTGCTAATACCATGTTGGGGATCATATTTGTAGGGGCATGGTCCCAGACCTATGCTTGTATGTCACTTTAGAGTAGGTGTCTTCAGGGAAGGAGTTGGTACAGAGTCATGATTTACATACACATGTTATAAAGTATGTGTGGACTTTACTTGCTAACATCTAGGCTTGCTTCCAAGCAGGCAAAGGTCTCAGAACCCTCAATCTAGGTGCTATTTCTGCAGGATTTGTGTTAGTATGTTATAAAGAGATGTAGCCTAGTAGTTAGGGCAGCACGCTGGGCTCAGAAAGACCAGGATTCAAATGCCACTGACGCTCCTTGTGGCTTTCGACAAGTCACAACTCTTCATTGCCTCAGGTACAACCTTGGATTGTAAGCTCTCCAAGGACAGGGAAATACCTATAGTACCCGACTATATGTCACCTTGATCTACTATGTTTATGTTTATTGTTTCTTGATAAAATCGCCCTTCAGAGCGATGTACAATTAAAAATCAATGTTAAAATGGCCAAAGCCATGGAAAGGAAAGGGAAAAGGAAATTACAATTTCATTATAAAACCATAGTATAGACAGGAGAGACAGAAAAAGAATAGAAAAGAGGACAATTATAATTTCTTTATAAAAACCATAGTATAGACAGAAGAGACAGAAAAGGGGTAGGAAAGGGAACAGAAGGAGGGTAGGGGCAAGGGGAGTGGAGGTCATACAAAAGGGGAGGGCACATCAAAAGCAAGCGAGAAGAGATGAGTTTTCAAGTGTTTTTTTAAAGTAGGGTGGTGAGGTTCTAAGCGGAGGGGGGAGGGTAGAGAATTCCAGAGGGCAGGGCCAATGAAGAAGAAAGCAGAGGAGTGTGTGGATTGAAGGTGGGCACGGGAAGGGGAAGGAAGAGTGAGACGGTTGAGGTGAAAAGAACGAGGGGTGTACCGGGGAGAGTGAAAAGAAAGAAGGTCAGCAAGATATTGAGGGGTGTCAGTATGGAGAGCCTTGTGAACCAGAGTGAGCAGCTTGAATTGAGAGCGGTAAGGAAAGGGCAACCAGTGAAGATGAAAGAGCAAGGGTGTGATGTGATCCCGAAGAGAAGCAAGACGAGCGGCAGTGTTCTGTATCCATTGTAGTTGAGATAGTCGATACTTGGGGAGTCCAATGAGAGTAGAGTTGGCGAAATCTACACGAGACATAACTAGAGACATTAACAAGGTGGAAAGGGCTGAGTGGGACAGAAAAGGGCGCACCGCACGAATTTGACGAAGGAAGAAGAAAGATGATTTAGTGACGTGAGAAAGGTGTGACTGAAAGGAGAGATCTGAGTCAAAGTGAACACCGAGGTAACGAAAAGAGGAAACTAGAGGAACAGCAGAACCAGAAAATGAGGGAGCCAGCTGAGGGGGTGGACAGCTACTGGAACGGTGTGAGCTAAATACTAATAAATAAATCAAGATGCAAACGTAGTTGAGCCTTTATAAAATAGGGTTGCAAATTGGCAGTTTGTTGCCCATCATACACAGGTGACGTTTTATAAAAATTACCCTTTCATAGGATCTACTTTTCATCTAAATAGGTTAACTGCTTTTTTTCACCTTGCATAACATGTCCTTAAAAGGGCAAGTTCTCTGCTCAGGTGTGATAGGACTACTTTAGGGGAAACGCACACATATACAATATGCCTGCTTCAGGGACAAACAAGCCTGTGCTGACACATACGCATCCTGGACAAGTTTCCACTGAATTAACTTAAAAGCAAAGCTTCAGTAGCAACGAAATAGAAGCTGGCAAGAGAAAATAGCCAAGAGCTTCCCACGCACAGACAATATGGAAATCAATCTGGCTACCTCATTTGGCTTTTTCCATCATGTTCTCTTAGCATAAAGATTGGCTCTGTAGGCTTGAACAGATATCCAAGTTTCTCATTGTAAAAGTGCAGAGAATTATGTTGAATTTCTTCCAGTAGAAATAGGAATGATCCTGGAGACCACGGGGCTGGTGCTGCTGGATGGGCTCCCTTGCTGTATGGCGGAGCATTCTGGCCTGCCGGTCTTATGGCAGCCTGGGGACTTGAATCAAGTGCAATATGATTGAAAACCTGGGAAATGTATCCTGCATTGCACTGCAGGTTATGCTCTACCAACTCTACTGGGCAGCCTTGATGAATCATGTCTATCTTTATTTGCAACCATCCATAACACAGTGTTAAACTTTTGTGTGACAGGGCCCAGTATTCAAAAGACAGTTACACAGTTTACAGCCCTGTAAACCATGTAACTGCAGCCAGGAGGGATATTTAACGGCACTAACATGATTAGTGCTGCTGAATATCCCTGATTATGGCCCTTGCGTGCCCCAATGCTAACCGCTTAACATTGGTGTTCCAGGGAGGAGCGGAGGCGGAGACTATCAGTAACCGGGCAGCAGTGATACTGCATGTGGCCCAGTTAGTGACCTGCACCTATCTTTGAGGCGCAGAAGCTAACCAGGCAGCATGCAATATTGCTGCTGTCCAGTTAGCTACTGCGGCTTCCGGCGTGTGCGGTGATACCTGGATATTCAATGTCAGGCCCACATATGACCCCGGCATTGAATATCCAGGGTTAAGGATCGGCAGGCATGTCTGTGCGCCATAGTGGCGCATAGCCTGCTCAACTGAATATCGGGCCCATACTGTTTATTTTCTCGAGAAAGCAGAGTTGGAGTAGTGATGCTGGTCCTGGGGGCAAGCCGTTTTAGCCATATTAGCCTGCAGTAGCAAAAACAACACAAGGCTAATGCTACCTTAATGACCAACAGCTTTCAAGGACTAGAGTCTGGTTCTTCGACTGCATGTAGTTGTGTAAGTGTAAATTTTGGCCCTTTTTTAACTTTGTAAACCACTTTGCTATTAAATGAATGGTGGTATATTAAGATTTTAATAAACTATAATCCACAAGTTAACATTTGGGAGAGGATTACATTTTTAAAAAGGAATATCGAAGAAGGGGTAGTCCTATTCTTTGCCCCTTCTATCTCCCCTCCCCAGGCTTCTTCCTGTGTCATCCTCTCACCACCATCTTATGGCTTTTCCTTAACTTGGCTGGTCCTGAGCCAAGCACAAAGAGAGCTTGGTTCACGACCAGCCAAATCAGGATCGGAACCCCATGGTGCTCTTTCAGTGGCAGTAATGAGAGGAAGTTAGCACATGCACTCACAGGATCTGTGCGGGTTTTCTGGTACTAAGGAAACATGTGCAGGAGTTAAGCTGTAGCTGGACCCTTAAGTGCATGCCAGATCTCAGGCCCCCACACCGGCCTTTTCTCATTACTGCTGCTGAAAGATTGCTGTGGGACACTCTTTGTGCCTGGGTGGAATTTATACCAGGGTTGCATGTGGACTTGGAAGAGTTCATGCATGCCCTTATGATGAATCTTATTGTAGCAGAACCTCAGGAATTGTCTTTTGAGAAAAATTCCAAAGTCCTAGCTTGTAATGTGCCCTATGCTTGTAACAGGAAAAGGGCCTGCATATCCATCACTAAGCAGTGAGTGTATCTTTGTAAGAGTTGGAGGGAACTATTTAAGGCCGTGGAGATTGGGGCTGGGTGGATGTTCTCACTGGAAGGTTGTTGTAGTTTGTCCTAGCACAGAGGCTGAGGAGGAGAAGCAGGGAGTTGCCTCTCTTGGTCTTGTAGAGCTGCTCAAGGTTGGCTTGGCCTAACTAAAAGAGAAGTTCTAAAGAAGTGCAGACCTAAGGAAGGGTCTGGAGCAAAGAACCAAGTTAACCTTTAAGTATCCCTCAGGAGGCAAATGGTATCAAGGAGGTGTATTCCATCTTAACTCCCTGGGAAATTCAGTCTGCATGTGAGGGACCAAATCCGATGCATCCTTAGCACTCTGAGCAGGAGTCATTGAGAAGTGTATTTTGTATTGAATGCCACATGTATGATTAGTTCCCAGTTGATGAGAGTTCATATGTGAACCCTCCGTGCAAAGCAATCCTGGCTGTTAGGGATATGTCCAGTCTTTGGAGGCTACAGTAGCAGACTTGTAGGAGCTGAAGCAGATAAAGAGGAACAAAAAGGAGGCCTTAAGGGACATAGAAGAGAAGTCCCACCTCCAGTCTGGCAGACTCTGTGCTGCCTTGGAGAAGATAAGTCACCTGGAAGGAAAGCGCATAACCTTGGTGCAGCAGGAAGTGATCCTGTAGCCAGGACCTGCCCTCCAGGCGATGCAATATCTTCTTGCACTGAGGATATGTCTCTAGGGGCTTCTGCACAGGAGGGAAGAGTTAGGATGGCCATTTTAATTGATGATTTGATCATTAGGCATATAGATAGATAAGTGACTGCTGGATGTGAGGATTTCTTGGTCACCGCCTTGTACAAACCTCATGCATAAGCTAGAAAGGATTTTAAACTGTTCTGGGGAGGAGGCAGCTGTCCTGGTACATGTTGGTACCAATGACATAGGAAAATGTAAGAGGGAGATCTGGAAGCCAAATTTAGGCTTTCTGGCAGAAAGTTGAAATCCTGGAATTCCAAGGTAACATTCTCAAAAATGTTTCCTGTTCCACACACAGGACCCAAGAGACAGGCAGCGCTCCAGAGTCTCAATGTGTGGATAAGACAATGGTGCAGGGAGGAAGGTTTTGGATTTGTTAGAAATTAGGCTACATCCCGGAGAAGGGGGAGCCTATTCCCCAAAGATGGGCTTCACCATGGTACTATGCTGCTGCCACTTAAAACTAGAACCTGAGAGAAGGCCAACAGTCACTCAGGAGCACACTGTGCATTAGTAAGGTAATTTTGAAGGATACCATCATAAAATGGGAGTTAGGGCATTCTGATTGAGACGTTGCAATAAAGACTAAAATAGCCCAAGTATTTTTAAAAAAGAGCAAAAAGAGTTGAAAGATAGCATAGTTACTCACCTGTAGCAGGTGTTCTCCGGGAACAGCAGGAATAAGCCCTCACATATGTATGATATTGGCACCAATGAAGCCTGTGCAGTATCCACTCCCCAGCTTTCATAGAAAGCCTTTGGGAGTTCTACCACACATGCGTGGTCACCTTCTGCCCAAAGATGCCATCTTACCTCAGTATGATGCATAAAAAGAAAAACAACTCTATGGGGAAGAGGGAGGGTTGTGAGGACTGATTCTTGCTGTTCCTGGAGAACACCTGCTACAGTTGAGTAACTACTCTTTCTCTGGGAACAAGCAGAAAGTCAGTCCTTGCATATGGGACTCCCAAGCTACAGGCTACCGAAAAAACCTGTGAAAAAGCCACGGACCACCGAAAATTTGAACGTAAATGCCAGTGAAGGGCACAGATTGCCCCCAAGACCCCTGACATGATCCAAGTGTCGACCAGGGAGGCAGTTCTCCGGTAGCCTGGACCCACAGAAGGGTCAGAGGGAAGATGATACATTATTCCCCAGATGATGGAGTGCTGCCTGGCCAAAGGCACTGTCACACTGGGAGTCCTCTTCTGGGCAGTAATGCACTACGAAGGTATGGATCAAGGATCAGGTGGCTGCCCGTCAGATCTCCAACAATAGACAGAGCACAAGTTAGCCACTGAGGCTGCCATTGCTCGTACATTGTGAGCAGTGACCTGCTGCTCCAGAGAGAGACTAGCCTGCGCATAGGCGAAGGAGATGCAGACCACCTCCCAGGTGGACAAGGTGCACTTAGAGACCATGACCCCTAGCCTGTTGGGGTCAAAGGAGACGATGAGCTGTGAGGAGTGGCGATGGACTTTCACCCACTCAAGATAGAAGGCTAATGCCCTCTTACAATCCAAGGTGTGGAGCACAGCCTCTGCCTGACTTGCATGAGGTTGGGGGAAGAAAAGGTAGGAAAGACCACTTCTTGGTTTAGATGGAAGGGGGAAACCACCTTAGGAGGAAACCTGGGATGGGTGTGCAAGACTACCCTATTCTTGTGAAACCTGGTGTAGGGAGCATGTGCCATCAATGCCTCCAGCTCACTAACCCTGCAGGCAGAGGTGAGCATCACCAGGAAAACCACTTTCCAAGAGAGGTATCTGAGGTGACACGAAGCCAGTGGCTCAAAGGGTGGGACCATGAGCTTACCCTGAACCACATTCTGGTCCCAGGCCATTGGAGGGGAATGAATGGGAGGCCACATGAGCAAAAGACCCCACATAAAGTGGCCTGTGAGCAAATGGAAGGACAGGGATTGCTAGCCAATCAAATGATGGTGCGCTGCCGGTGCACCCTCACCAAGTTGTATTTCAAGCCGGTTGGGAAAAGGAGCAACAAGTACTGCAACACCATTGGCACTGAAGAGAAGGGACTGATACCCCAATCTGTGCACGATGGAGAATCTACGCTATTTGAAGGCATATGCTTACCTCATAGAATGCTTGTGAGACTCCAGGAGAATATCTTCAACATCCCTGGGCAGATGAAATTGGCCAAGAGCTACCCTTTCAGCAGCCAGGCTATCAGGAGAAGGGACCTGAGGTTGGGGTGCAGAAGGGAGCCATCCTTCTGCAAAATCAGGTCCAGGGCACAGCCCAGGGCACTCAGCAGTGCCCAATACAGACAGAGTAGCAGGGGAAACCATGGCTGCCGGGCCCACCTTGGAGCTATGAGGATCACAGAGGCCCGATCCCGCTGAATTTTGAGAAGGGTCCTGGAGACCATACAGCAGACCTTCGCTCTGACAGGAGGAATGCCCCAGCTACTACTCAATGTGGCGCCGGTATCCTGGAGCAGAAGCATGGCAACTGGGCATTGCTGGGACTGGCAAAGAGGTCACATGCAGGAGAGTCCCACATTAGGAAAAGGCAGCGTAACACTCAATGGTTCAGCCTCCACTCATGGGGCTGTAGAACCCGACTGAGGTGATCCGTGAGGACATTCTCCTGGCCCGGGAGGTATACCACCTGAAGGAGCATACCCCTCTCCCAGGCAAAGTTTCAGAGATGAACCGCCTCCTAGCACAAGAGGTATGACCCTGTACCACCCTGTTTGTTGAGGTAAAACATTGCCACCTGATTGCTTATCTGAAACAGAATGACCTGGTTCAATAAATAATGCTGGAATGCCTGCAGAGCATATGCAGTTGCCCTGAGTTCAAGGAAGTTTATCTGATGGAGACAGACACTCTTCTGCCAACCAGATGCCCTGCCAGGAGGTGCTGTGGCTTCTGCCACCAATCGAGAGACGTCACCAGTGACAGGGTCACCTAGACGCAGTCATGGAGGCGGCCCATTGCCTTGGCCCATTGGAAGTTGAGAGTCCACTGGGCTGGATGCAGTGTGGAGGCGGGCATGACATGGATGATTGAGGCCATGTGTCCCAGAAGATGCAACATCAGGCAGGCCGGGGCAGTCTGCAACCCTGTAGATTCTGCGCCAGGGCTGCCAGGTGCCTACCTCTATCTAACAGAAGAAAGGCCTTAGCCTGAACCATGTCCAGGAGGGCCCCGATGAACTCCAGTTCCTGAGTAGGCTGCAGATGAGACTTGGGATATTTGACAAAAAAACCCTAAGTGTTCTAGGATGAGGATGGTGTACTATCCCACCTGATGGACCTCAGCTGTAGAGTCACCCCTGATGAGGCAGTCATCCAGGTAGGGGAACATGAATACCCCTTGGAGACAGAGGTGAGCGGCGACTATCTCCAAGCACTTCGTGAACACCTGGGGGGCAGACGCCAGCCAAAATGGCAGCATGCAATACTGGTAGTGTTGTCATCAGATGATGAAGTGGAGGTACAGCCAGTGCAAGGGATGGATCAGGATGTGGGTATAGGCATCTTTGAGATTCAAGGATCATAGCCAATCTCTCTGCTGGAGGTAGGGTAATAACGTTCCAAGGGAAAACATTTTGAACTTCTCATTCACCAAGAACCGATGATGTCCCACAGATCCAAGATGGGCCAAAACCCTCCTGTCCTTTTGGGAATCACGAAGTAGTGGGAGTAGAACCCTGTTCCTCTTTGAGCAGGCAAAACAGGCTACACCTACTTGTCTGCCAGTAGGCTAACAAGCTCCTGCTGCAGATGTCCTTGGTGAAAAGGAGTCATAGGAAGTTCCCTGGGGAGGAATGGAGGTGGCATCTGTTCAAGGTGGAGAAGGTAACCCTCCCTGACCAACTGCAGAGCCCAAGCTTCTGATGTGAAGCTGACCACCAGTGAGCAAAGAAAACCAGGTGATTTCCCTCCCCCCCCCCCCCCCCCGTGTGCTGCGGCTCCTGACCTGGGAGGGGAAGAGCAGTTATGCCGAAGGAGTCAAAAGCCTTCCTCCCCCCCCCCCCCCAGTCTGCGACTGAGGTGCTGTCTGGGACTTGGGGGTCTTAGGCTTATGAGGGCTGTGCCCCTGGCCCTTGGTCTGCTGCCCCAGTGAGGAAGCTTGATAGGCTGGACATTGGGGGTATGTTCTACTTTCCTCTTTTTTGAGTAGAAGGGCTTTTTCCCCCAAAGCCTTCCATTGGGAAGGATCTGTTGTCTTCTTGGAGAGCCTTGTCCTGGTCATGAACCCTGACTCCAACTCTGTGGCCTTGTCTGTCATGGACTTGTCAAAGAGGTTCTTTCCCCAGCATGGGACATCAACCAATTTGTCCTGAACCCTTTGTTCCAGGTCTTAGGACTGTAGCCATGCCAGGCCCCAGACACCAATGCCCACCATAGCCACTCTAGCTGCAGACTTGAAGCCATCATAGGCCACCCAAGTTTTATATTTTGGAGCACTCCTCGACTGTCAACACCAGGGCCTGGAACTGCTGGAGAGGTTCATCATACAGTCCAGCTGAAATCCCAGCAAGCTCATTCACCAGGTCTCTCAAGTGCATACCCATGTACAGCTGGTAGACCTGGATACGGACCACAAGCATCAAGCCCTGGTAACCCTTCCTACTGTAGGCATCCATGGTGCGGGACTCCCTGCCCAGGGGCACCGAGGAGTGCATCTTCTGGCCCTTGATCCGACGCATAGCCAACTCCACCACCATGGAGTTTTGTGGTAACTGTATTCTGGAAGCCATGGCTCTTGCTGACTTGATACATGGAATCGAGCCGCTTGCTCACTGTTGGTACCATAACCAGTGTCTCCCACATCCTGAAGAGGAGCCTTTCCAGCATGGGAGGAATGGGCACCGTGAGTGCCTCCTTTGGTGGGGCCTCATACTGGAGGATCTCGAGACTTGTCCTCTGACTCAGTGGCGAAAGCCAAGGCCATGTCCCACACAAACTCCTGGAAGGAGAGGTCCTTGGGTGGGGATAGTTGATTGGATAAACATAAACATAACCTCAGGACATGCTTGGGAAGTAAAGTTCCTAGATGAAATAATGACTGCTTCATGGAGCAATTGGTTCAGGAACTGACTAGAGAAGGAACTATTTTAGACTTAGTGCTTTGTGGAACAGAGGATTTGGTACAAGAGCCAACTGTACTGGGACCACTGGGCACTAGTGATCATAAAATGACCAAATATAAATTAACAATTGGAGCAAGTATACAAAGAAAAGCTATTGTGTAGGTGTTTAATTTTCAAAAGGGAGAGTATGATAAAATGAGGAAAATGATTAGGAAATAACTAAGGAACAACTGCAACGGTCAAGAGTTTACATTAGATGTGGACATTGTTTTAAAAATAAAATCTTGGAAGCCCAGGCCACGCATTCAGAAAAGCAGAAGGCAGGCCATATGCCAGCCAGCATGGTTAAAAGGTGAGGTGAAAGAAGCAATTAGAGCCAAAAAATAAAACATAGTAAAAGGAATCAAATGAAGAAAACAGGAAACAGCATAGGCACTGGCAAGTTAAATATAAGGTCCTGATAAGGAAGGCAAAAAGAGAATTTGAATTAAGATTGTCATAGAAACTAAAACTTACAATAAAAACTTTCAGGTATATTAGGAGCAAGAAGTCAGGTAAGGAGTCAGTTGGACCATTGGATGTTCATAAGATAAAAGGGCACTCAGAGAGGGCAAGGCCATAGCGGAGAGACTAAATGAATTCTGTAGTTCAGTTTTTACTGTGGAAGATGTGAGGAAGCCACCCCTACCAGAAAGAATATATAACGGTGATGAGGCAGAAGAACTGAATCAAATCTCAGTGAACCTGAAAGATGTAGTAGAACAAACTGATTGATAAACTAAAGAAGTGAAAATCACCTGGGCTAGATGATATACACTCAAGAGTGCTAAGAGAACTCCAAGATGATATTGCAGAGCTACTATTAGGTTAAAAATCACTATCATTAAAATTGTCTAGGTACCAGAAGATTGGAGGGTGGCCAATGTAACATGTATTTTTAAAAAAGGCTCCAGGGATGATCTTGGAAACTAGAGACAGGTGAGTATAACGGAGCCAGGAAAAATGATGGAAACCATTAAGAACAAAATTACTGGATGCCTTGACTGACATAGTTTAAATAGGACAAAGTCAACATGAATTTAGTCCAAGGGAAGTCTTGCCCCAACAACCTGCTCCATTTCTTTGAAGCCATGAATAAACATGTGGATAAAGGTAAGCTAGTTGATGTGGAGGCCAATTCCGTGCTGTACGTGCCTGGCCTGTCCAGGCCTACAGAATCAGGATGGCCAGGCGTTGCACCCGATTCTGATCCTGTGGAGGCTAGAAGTCCCCGCGGGACCAGAATCGGGTGCAACTGGCCTGGACTTAAAGGCTAGACCCCAATTCTGGAATCATGGATGTCTGGCACACCACCTGGCTAACTCAACCAGGTTCCTGCATGGAGCAGCAGTGGTATGGCATCCTGTTACCATGGCTCCATGCAAGAGCTGCAATCGCTGACTGCTTGCCAGACCCTTCTTTCCCCACAGACCGACCCCGGATCGAGCCTTTCTTGGCTAGGGTCAGGATACAGGGCATCCCTGCACCCCTCACCTTTCTTCCGTGCCCCGGCGCCGCCATCCAGGGGGAATTATTCCACCTCGAAGGTGGAATAAGTCCACTATCTATCCTGTTGTGGATTAGAAAGTAGTTGAGAGAGAGAAAAAAGAGAGTAGAGATAAATGGTCCATTTTCTTGATGGAGGAAGATAAATAGTGGTGTACCCCAGGGATCTGGGTTGGGACTGGTGATTTTTAATATATTTATAAATATTTTGGAATTGGGAACAACAAGCGAAGTGTTTAAATTTGCAGATGACACCAAATTATTCAGAGTTGTTAAATCACATGCAGATTTCAGAAACTTCAGGACATCCAAATAAGAGCTGAAGCTTAACACGGACAAGTGCAAAGTGATGCATTAAGAGAAGAATAACCCAAACTATAGATACACAATGTTAAGTTCCACATTAGGAATTGCCACCCAGGAATAAGATCTACTACTAATCATTTAAATAGCACTACAAGGCATATGCAGTGCTGCACAGACACATATAAAGACGGTCCCTCCTCATCAGAGCTTACAATCTAATCAAGACAGACAAGACAACAGAAAAGAATGAGAGTAGAATTGGGAGGGTAAGGAGACACAAGGGATCAGGATCCAAAAGCAGCCTCAAAGAGGTGAGCTTTTAGTATGGATTTGAAAAGGGGGAGAGATGAAGCCTGACATACAGACTCAGGAAATTTGTTCCAGGCATAAGGAGCAGCAAGGTGAAAGGATCAAAGTCTGGCAGTGTAAGAAAAGGACATAGAGAGAAGCAAGCCAGTGGAAGAGCGGAGTTCATGGGGAGAGGTGTAGGGAGCGAGGACAGAGGAAAGGTAGTGAGTAGCAGTAGAATGAATGCAGTTATAGGTCAGAAGGAGAAGTTTGAATTGGAATCTGGATCTGTTCAGTGTGCTCTTGAAGTGGCATTAAATACCACACTGTCGCTAATATTCACCGTTAACACATAACAATAATGCCTGCACTAACCATGATGCACCCACATTCTGCCCCTAACCGGCCCAGTCGTTGCTCATTCACATGCTACCCAGTTAGCATGGGATTTTTTGGGTGGGATCCTGCATGGCAAACCCCACGCTAATAGCACATTTAGTAAACATGCCCCTAAATAGGTTACAATTACCTTCTGTACCACTAGCCATAATGCATTCTGGGCAGCAGGAAAGTTAATGGCAGTAAGAGCAATACCCTGTTTTAACCCCTTTTTTTCTAACTGACCCCACTCTGTCAGAGCAGATATCTGTAGAACATCCTGACTCAACTCTTTGCTTCACATAAATCACTTCAAATAAAGCACCGCAGCTTATAACCGCAGCAGAAAGGATGAAAAGACCCCTGATCATTAGCTGGCTATTTAATTGAAGTAATCTTGGTTCCATTCATCTACATGTAATTGGACAACAATTTTCCTGAATTTAATAGTACGGTTAAGCTAGTGCATTAGCAGAAATGACTCATAAAACTGCAGTAACAATTATCTGTCTAAAAGTAATACCACCGTGCACAGTGGAAGAATTTGTTATTGAGAATTGCATTTTCTCTCTCAAAAATCACAGATTTGCTAACAGAACAAGCTGTATTATTGTATACATGTTTGTCATGATCCAGTGATAATATCATGGGAAAAACATGTCTCTCAGCGATGCGTATCCAACTTTAATGGGGAACCTGACTCAGCTGAATTTCGGCAAACCTCACCTGCATAAGGGATTGAGATGATTGTTCACCAATAAAATTTGGTCAATAGGTATACAGTTATAACTAGGGCAGAGAACCAGATTCAGCAGGGTATTTTCTCCACAAAATCCCTTAGTTGGGTAAAGATGCTTCATTCAACAATTTTAGCCAAGAAAGGCAGAGAGAAAATTGGTCTATAATTATCAACAAGATTGACAGCCTGAGTACTCGTCTTCAAAATTGTGAAGAATACCAGAAGAGAGTGATAAGTTAATCATAAGAAGAATAAACTGATGAAGAGACGGAAGATGAGATTTTACAAAACAAGAAGGAGGAGGGTCTAATTGAGAGGTAGAGCAGTGGAGTTGACTCATAATATGTTGAAGATGGGGCAAAGTAACAGAAGGAAATGATGACTAAACTCCTATAGGAGAGTCAACCTGAGCAATAAACAGAGACTCAGTAGGGGGGGGGCATAGAACTGCACATGGGAACAGGAAGGGAGGTATAAATATTCTGAATCTGAGAACTAAAATGGGTAACAGAACAACATCTATAAACATCTATAAAACCAGCTTCTAAAATAGCTCTGGGTGCTTCTGTGTGTTTTGGACATCTTCATGCCCTTTTTCAGACATCCATAGCACAAATAGGGCTTCTAAAATAACCCTCTTGGATGTTGCTTGTCTGTAGCATCATACCACTCCAATGAACTATGCCTGGGTTAGTGTACTGGAGAAACAGAGAAAAGTGATGACGGATAAAGACCATAAGGCCTATCCAGTCTGTGCATCCACCCCAGATACTATGTTCAATCCTCTCCTCTCCCTCAGAGATGCTCTATACCGGTCAGTCCTTGTCTCCACCACCTGTGCTGGGAGGTCATTTTGTTCATCCATGAATTTCTATAAAGAAACATTTCTTTAGATTACTCCCGAGTCTCTCTCCTCTCACCTTTATCCTCTGCCCACTCGTTCCAGAAAGGAAACTCTGGAATGCCAAAAGGTATTTAAACGTTTATATCATCTCTCCCCTCTCCTGCCTTTCTTTCAAAGTATACATATTGAGATCTTTAAGTCTGTCCCCGTATGCTTTATGAGAAAAATCACTCACCATTTTAGTAGTCATCCTCTGCGCTGTCTGTTGATATCTTTTTGAAGGTGTGGGCCCCAGAATTGCAAGCAATACTCCAAATGTTTCAAAGAAGCGCTCATTAACAGCAAGCTACCTCTTCCTCAGTTCTCTCTCCTGGTGGTGATTCCTTCAGCTATTTGATGTCTTATGATCTTATACTTTTTTTTTTACTAAAAGGTGTGCATCCTCCACTACAGTCCTTATGTATCACAGTTATGCTTTGCTGGTGAACACAGACTGGTTCTGTAGATGCCAAAAGAAGGAATAATTAAAAATGAGGGCAATTCATCACTCTCTAAGGCAATGGAAATGGCGGTAGATAGTTGTGTTTTCTGACTGACTCTGTTCCTCCATTATGTTCCCAAGGTGCTTCTTTCTTCAGACAAGCTCTGTAGCCTAACCCTGACTTTTCACTATGGCTTACAGTGGTATCAGCTGCCAGGGGCTATGGCTACAGACCAACTGTGGCTTCTTGTGGAAGACCCTTGTCATAAGAACATAAATGCCATATTGGGTCAGACCAAGATCCATCAAGCTTGGTGTCCTGTTTCCAACAGTGGCCAAGCCAGGTCACAAGTACTTGGCAGGTTCCCAAAAAGGCACACAGGTTCCACAATGCTTGTCCCGGGGTAAGCAGTGGATTTCTCGGGTCCTCTTTAATAATGGTTTATGGACCTTTCCCTCAGGAACTTGTCCAAACATTTTTTAAACCCAGCTATACTAACAGCTTTTACTACATCCTCCAGTAATGAATTCCAGAGTTTGATTATGTGTTGAGTGAAAAAATATTTTCTCTTATTAATCTTAAATGTTACATTATAGTGTCATTGCGTGTCCCCTAATCTTTCTAATTTTTGATGGCATAAACAACTGATCTACATTAACCCGTTCCATTCCATTCATTCATTTAGAGACCTCTATCATATCTCCCCTCAGCCATCTCTTTTCCAGGTTGAAAAGCCCTAACCTTTTAAGCCTTTCCACATAGGGGTATCCTTCCATCCCCTACGAGGAAAGGTTTAAAAGGTTGGGGCTCTTCAACTTGGAAAAGAGACAGCTGAGGGGAAATATGATAGAGGCCTCTAAATTAATGTCTATAAGTGGTCTTGTCAACAGGAACCAAACAAGTTTGCTGAATTCTTCTCCTTTACAATAACCCATGTTAGCTCAGGACTCACAATAGGGATCTTTCATCCTTTTCCGTTTTCTAAAAAGAAACATATCCATAGACACTTGAGGGGGATATTCAAAGGTATTTGCACGGTTTGCAGACTTGTTAACCATGTAAATGCTGCTCCGCAGGATATTTAGCGGTGCTAACACAGTTAGTGCCGCTGAATTTCTGTGGGTGCCAGCACTGCCCACCCTGATGCTAACCGGTTAGCACTGAGGCATGCCAGCAGCATTCTGGGAGCACACCTTTCAATAACCAGGCAGGGCGATATCGAGCTGCTGCCCAGTTACCAACATGTGGCACAAGTCAGGCACAGTAAAGGCTGGTCTAGCTTTGCAGCTGAAGCTAAACCAACAGTGGCTGAATATTGCCGCTGCCCAGTTAGCTTCCTGGAAATCAAGCCAACCTGGATAGTTAATGCCGGGGACTGGATGTGGCTCTGGCATTGACTATCTGGGTTTAGAGTTCAGCAGCAGCTAGTTGGACTGGATCAACTATCCACCGCCCTCGCTGAATATCTCCCCTTCTTCTTTAGAATATTCAATTGTTCTGTGCAGTGTGCTACACTTAATGCTTGACTGTGACGAGCGGGACACCCATGCTGATGAGTTCTACAAGACTGTACCTACTCCCAGTGTCCTGAGAGCCAGTCACACCTTGTATTTGTTTCTCTCCCCTCCCCCTCCCCCCCCCCCCAAATAGTTACTGGTGTTGTCATTTTATTGGATTAAGTTGATATAATTCTGAGTGAATACCTTTCAGGAGCTCTGCTTCCTTCATCAGCTCAAGATAAAGTAGTGTGATTGCTGTGTTAGTCCACTTTAATGGTAGTTAAATAAAAAGACAAAAAAGGACTAACAATACAGTTTTGTACTAGCTTTTGAAGGTTAACACCTTCTTCTTTAGGCCAGGCCCATCGTCAGCTCAGTGATGAGACTGCACAGTTACACTGAGTTTAGATAGTATAGGCTCGATATTCAGCGATGGCAGCTAGCCGCTGCTGCTGAACATTAGACCCAGATATTCAATGCCAGGGCCATATCTGGACCCTGGCATTGAATATCCAAGTTCCCAGATTGCTGTGAAGTTAACCTGGCACTGGCAATATTGAACCGCTCTCGGTTAGCTTCAGCAGCAAAAGTTAGGCCAGCCTTTACTGCACCTGACTTTCTCAATGTTGTGATAACCAGACAGCGGCTCAATATCACCAGGTGCTGTCCCCGGAATGCCCCAATGCTAACTGGTTATCACTGAGGTATGCAACGGTGGCACCCGCGGATATTCACTGGCATTAAAAGTGCTAGTACCGCTGAATATCCCAGTCAAGGGGATTAACCGCGTTAATACCTTTCAGACTCAGCCAGGTTATAATATTACAGGTGTGGATAGATAGGTGACAGACAGTAAAATTTTATGGTATTAGGGGAGCTTGTCTCTGCCATCTCTCTCCACCCCTCATCCCTTCACGTAGGCACGAGATTGCCTGCATATGCTATAATAGCTAGTTCAGTCTGCACTATTAATATCATCTAATAAATAAAGAAGGTGATGTTTTCTACTGTTACCATCTCTTATTCATTTTGTTCCGACTTGAGGAAGAGAGTTTTAGCTCCCCAAAAGTAGTCAAGAAATGTATGTAGTCTGTTAAAGGTATCACCAGCTTATATGTACAGTATATCTTGTTTTTATTTATTAATATTATTTCGGAGTATTCAAGTGGTCTAACACTAAAACCACATCAGTGTGGCTGTGCTATCTCTTCATTAACCCGACATAGGGAATGTGAAAAATAGTCATAAACGGATTGTTAGTCCAGTAAGAAAATTTCACCTGCAAAATGTTGGTTGACCCTTATTGTTACAAGCTTCAATAATAACTCCCACCTCACCCCAGCAAAATAAAGAAGTCACCACACTTCATTTGATTGTCTAATATATATATATATATATATATATATAATTTTTTAAATAAATTTATTGACAAGCTACAAAGGGAAACAGAAGCAAATGCCCCTAAAGGGTAGGTCTGCCAACCAGCTCTCGGACAAGTCATTGCAACCTTAGTTTTACTATAACGCTGAAAGACTTGTGGCTTTGATTTCCCTAAAATGAACAGCAGTACTGCATGGGTTTAGTGACAACCAAGTCAACTTATTTTTTAAAGCAGAAAAATAAAAAAGACATAAAATAAACCTAAAAGTAAGGGAGCCAGTCAACCCCCCCAAATTATGTAAAATAATGAAATAGTAGCCACTGGGGCAGTTTTTTTTACTTGTTCACATATAAATTAATATCTTCCTGATATATATTACACCTCCCTGCTATGATAATGAGTATATGGACAGTTTGTGCACATCCCATAGTACGCAGTACATGTGTGCAAAGCGATAATTCTTCTGACTCCATAAGACACAACGTACATGCTGATGTATCATACTATTCTAACTTTCCACTTGCATCCTTATGTATTTTGCATATCTGTCTATAGTTCGGTCTTTCTAATGGCACATTCTAATGTTCATAGAACCATTCAACCCTTCTCTTTGAAGACAGACTAACTACATCTTTTAACCTGGCAGTTTCCTGTTTCTTTCTACTTCCAATTTAATAGGAACCAGAGCTGAGATTTGCAATTACCTGAGGATTTTGCCCCATCTTATATTCACCCATACCCTCCCCATCATCAGGTCCTCAATCCAGCCACTAGGTGTCATACTTGAGCAATGACCGCAACTCCCTCACCCCCTGGAGGGCAGAAGGCCCAACTCTCAGACTGAACTCGGGACTTTCTGCTTGCAATGCACAGCATGTGTCACTAATCCAATGGGATAAGAAGATAAGTTATGTCATACTGGATCAGCCCAGAGATCCTTCATACCCAGTATATTCTTTCCAACAGTGGTCAGTCAGGTCACAGGTACCTGTCATGTTCTAAAGTGCATGGTAATTGTCTATCACGGGATGTGGGTGGGGTGTGGGCATGGTGAGCACGCTGCTGCTAGCACAAGGGCAATTGGCACGTGCTCAGCAGCAATGTGGCATTTAGTATGAGTGAATCTAACAATACCTCTATGGTTGTCATTAGGTGATTCCATATTAAGTGCATCATACATTAAGGTACCCTGTCCTGCATTAACTACCAGGAACAATGCTGGTCATGCCCCAGACAGCTTATGCAGAGGCTTTGCATTTTGTGCATTTGTATCGCATGTTAAATGCAGAACCTTAGTGGGCTTTAGCAAAAGGGGCCTTAATTACTTAAGGCATATTCTTTAAGCCTATGGAAACAAGGTATTCTGAATTCAGGGGTAGGGTATATGCTATGTTGGACTGCAGGAACAACTTGTAAATTCCTAATTCTGGGGCAAGACTACCAGTCTCCTAAGTTCCTAGGATATTGTATATCTGGGCATCCTGTCTTGCAGTGGTATTAACAACACAACTTCTCATAAGCCCAGGAGAGCTTTTACTCTTTATTTTTCCACAGGAAAAAAAGAGTCATTTTGCATGGCAACCAGCATATTGTGGCAAATGTCGGGTGCATCTATAAATAAACAGCACTAATCTGTATGCACTAAAAACACTGTAAAAATGAATTGCCATCGATGCATAAACAGAAGTAAAGCATTACTAATCATTTTAAAGCTTTGTTTCCTTTTTTTCCAGTTTTCTAACTTACCCCTAATAAAGGGAAATGCTCGGAATTCAAGCTAGGTCTCTAGGTAACAACTGGGCTGCTGCTGCAGTGCCTTACCTTGAGAAGGACACTATGCTTCATGTTTCTGCTGCTGGAAAGATCCACTCTACCATCAGCAGAGCAGGTCCTCAGGTCAGCAAGCCACACTGGGGGGGACTGGACAGACTAGCTTCACTGCCTCATCACCACAGCGAGAGCCCTTTGTAATTTTACTCAAGACCTAGTTGGGTCTCCAACTCATTGTCTGATCAGTACCATAAATAGGATACCACCTTACCCAATTAATGCAGAGAAGTTGATCCTGTCCTAATTTTTCTCCTTTATATGCATGAAAATGAATTCTCATTTCCCTAAGAAAAGCAGGATTATATTTCCATGCCTGCAATGGGATACAACCAGGACTATGGATCCGCTTCCTTAGATTGACCTGGGTTAGCCTTAATCCATAGGGTGCCTTGAATTTTGAGCAGAAGAGCCCCCCCCCCTCCCATTATGAGTCAGGTGAGATTTTCCATAAATGTATGACATGCACCAATGTTTTATCACTATTCGGCAAGAGACTTGGTCTTATTTAACCAATCTCTAGAACTTTACTGACTTCACATGAATTAAAAATCAAAAACATTTGCCAAATGCAGAGGGCATGGTTTTTCCAGAAAAGCTGAATATTTTCATGGCTGACAGTCAATTAGTTGTGAAGAAATGTATGCTATTTGTTTGTTAGCCAATGATGCAGTTATAACCTAATTATGAGATTTTGGCATAGTTTTACTACAGTAACATTTCATCCTCATGTTGTAAGATGATGACAAGGGCCACAACCCAAATTTCTGGCAAAAGAGATTAGGCAACGTGGTTTTGAATCTTCAATCTTAGTGTATTGGGATAGCCAGCGTCCTGTAACCCCTTCTTGAGATCAGCACTATAGTTGCCAGAATGCACTAGGGTAGAGTTTTAGAAGGCTACAGTTGGTCTAAACTCTCCCCGCAAGAGACTGCGGCTACCTGGCAGCTCCTGTTGCTTTAGAATGGGAATTCAAGTCTGGAGGAAAATAGATAGCGTTTATTGAGTAAACATGCTCCCAAATATTTTAGAGGAAACCAGTCTTCCTACTTTGGAACCAGTGCAATAAAGAGCACTACGCTTTGCACACAGATGAGCTTGGCTTTAGCAATCAATTTTGCGTGCTAGCATGGGCACTTCATGTAAAAAAACGGTTTTGCACACGAGCTGTATGCAAAGCCTTGAGTAGAGAGCGCACAGCACATTTAAATGCATAGTAATTAATTAATTAACTATTCAATGCAAATGCAGGGAAGCGTGCAGGAATCCTGAAGGCAACGCTAGGGTTTTAACGCAAGTTGTGATGAGGAGTATAGGGTTAGCTTGTTGTTCTGTGGTCAGTGCTAGTGAGGAATTTATGCCAGTTTCTTCTCTTTACCTCCAGCAAGCAGGACCCGCAACTTTTTCTGGCTTCCTTAAAGAGGAGTTGGTGAGGGGGAAGTGTGCAGCAACAAAGAAATGCTGGACTGTTGAAAAAATTTGTATTTGCAAAAATTGTGTATGGGCACTGGGCACGCACATACATCATGCGCATACAGTTTTTGTGTTGCTTCCATTTATATGCAGAATAGCATTCCAGCATATGCGTGGATGTATGTGCATGCAACTCTGAATGCCAATACAGTTTTCTTGGGTGCTAAATAGAGATGCTAGCAGCACAAACCCATGTGTGCATGCCTCTGGCATGCTCTCCCATGTTAGCACACATTTTCTGTGCACAGCTCATTTGCATTCTATTTGCTTACTGCATCAGGGAGCAATTTTTTTTTCTTTAAATTGTGCATTAGGAAACCCTGTACTGTAGCACGCATCAGCTCCTTGGTCTTTGGGCTGTCTTGTTACTGAAGAAATTACCTGGAACCAAGGTGATCTGTTGGGGTCCTTCTCTGCTTAGCTGAGGGCTGTCTGTCGTCCTTTCAACCTTGGCTTGTTTTGATACAGACTAGGGACAATGATGGCTGAAATGCCCTTTTTTAACACCTCCAGGTCATGCAGTTCTTCTTCTGGGTTGTTGAGGTTTTTTTTTTTTTGGCATCTGGTATAAGAGTTAGAAAGCATAGGACTGAAATCTCTGCTATGGAAATAGGCTGACCACACAGCAGCAGACATGCCAAAGAAAAAGGCTTTGATTTCACAATACAAGAATTTTGTGGCCAATTATCAAAGACTTCAAGCCTCACATTTCATGATGGCAACTTCTACACCATGGGCCCAATGGAGGATTGTGGTAAATGGCCAGTAGAAAAGCAAGAACATGTTTTAGGAACTATCTGTGGACGTGAGTCACATGGTCTCGCGCGGGAATGCTAAGATTGAATTTACAGTTGAAGGACAGTCTAGAATGTTTTTCAGTGTATGCCTAAAACATTATTGTAACTCTTATTGAACAAGAGGGATAGGAGATACTCTCTGATGCTTTTTCAAGGCAAAGAATGGCCAAAAACTACTCCTGGAGTAAAGTTTCTCTCCAGTTAAAGCCGCCAGTTGGTCCATGTGTAAGAGGAAGAATCGGAGGGTCTGTTAGCTGCCACAGTCCTGTCTCCCCCAGTTCTTCACAGGAACAGAAGCCCAAGTAAGGAATCTGTTGAAGAAAAAAGACAGGAAAACCAATCAAGTTTTAGAAGTTCAAGCTTAATTATAGTTTGATGTGGAATTCAGTTTTCTTTCCCCCAGCACAGAGATGCCAAGGGGGAGAAATTTTTAAGCAGGAGATTTTGAGCCCATTTTCCAACCTGGCTCTTGTCTAATCCCCATTCTACCTCTTCTGCAACACTTCTCTGTCAGCACAAGTATGAACCCTTCAGCTCTCACTGCTGACCCATCCTACCTGTTAATCTCGCAGCAGGAAGTGTCAGCGGTGAGATGTGAAGTTGCTTGTTGGCAAGCAAGAGACTGGTGGTGGGCTCCTAGGTCTCCTATGTGTCACTGGGAGTTTCATGGCTTTCCAAAGTGCGAGCCTCCTGCTTAATGGCAGGTCTGCCAGCACACAGGAGCAGATAATATTAAAGGTGGCAAAGGGAAGGAAATGTCTGAAAATATTCAAGAGATGAGTGCAGGGCTGCTGTGCAGGAGATCAGAATTCTATTTCCAGAGCCGGACTGTGCTCCTGCCTCAAGACCTATGATACTGTGGAGAAAATATTCACAAAAACCCCTAATGCATTCTGGATCAGGCAAAGGAACAGGAGTCCTAAATACTGTGCATCAGCAATGCCCATTGACTGTGTAAAAACCACACTTGTGTTTGGTTTCAGAGAACTGTAGCTTGTGCCTTCTAGTCAGGGGTAGGCTACCTGTAAACCCTGTGGACATCAAGTTACTCAGGCTAGCAGGATGTCTTTAATGAACATGATGGAGATAGATTTGTCTTGCACACTACCTCACCTGTACACAAATCTATCTCAGGCACAGTCATTAGGGATATCCATAAGGACTGTTGCTCCCTACCACAGACTTAACACTGCAAAGGCTGGAGTAAGTAGGAGGTGGAGGCGGCTTTATATCCCAAGGCCTTGCTGTCCTAGAAGCTAATTACCTTTCTGACCACCTGCACAAAGTCCTTGGAGTTCTGTGGTAAGAAGCCCTGCAGCTGCCGGGTGCAAGCTTCTAGCGAGGATGCATGTGCTACGATTAGAATGTTGTTACCTGAAACAAAGAGCAAGTTCAAGGCATTGTTATTACATGCACAAACTAGTCTGCTCATTTCTCTTTGCTACTGGCCCCTCAGTTTTAGTAGGAATAAAATATAGCAAATGAAAACTTTCCCTTAATGCCTTTGCCCCTTTGAGTGCATCACTGTCCTGCCCAATGAGTTCCAGGATTATTTCTTACTGTATGAGAACAGTGCGATAAGGTGATAGCTAAAATTAGAGGAATGCTGAAGTGCATAGGGAGAGACATAACCAAATAGGAAAAAACAGCAGTAACAATACCTCTCTGTAGAGGGCATTGGTGATGCCTCACCTGGGATATACTGTGTGAAGTTCTGGAGGTTGTATGTTAGAAAGGATATAGAGAAGCTAGAGGCTATCCAGAGAAAAGCAGCAAAAATGGTGTAGGGTTGGCAGCAATGTTCCCTCTAATTTTCTGTAGGCTGTGTGCACATAAAATATCAGCTGTGCAGCTTTTGAAGGAAGGTTAAATTTTTGTGCGCCACATAACGGCACTTGGAGTTATATACTTTAAAATTTGACTACACGTCAGAATACAGTATGTACACCACATTGATTTTAATCAAATTAAATGAAAATAGACGATTACTAAATGAAGCAGAAAATTTCTAGTAATTACAATCACAACTTTTAAATTTTAAGATGTCCATGTTGTTTTCTTTCAGAATCAGAACCGTAATTTTTGTGCGCTCTGATTGATTTCTTTGACTGGGTGACCAGGGAGTTGGACCAAGGGAGAGCCCTAGATGTAGTGTATTTACATTTCAGTAAAGCCTTTGACACTGTTCCTCACAGGCAACTTATAAACAAACTGAGCACCCTAGGGATGAACCCTAAAGTTACTGCTTGGGTTAGAAATTGGTTGGGTGGGAGGCGACAAAGAGTACAGGTAAATGGAGCTCACTCTGAGGAGAAGGATGTTACCAGTGGTGTTCCTCAGGGATCTGTCCTTGGTCCGATTCTTTTTAACATCTTTGTTAGTGATATAGCGGAAGGGCTGCCGGGTAAGATTTGCCTCTTTGTGGATGATACCAAAATCTGCAATAGAGTACACACCTAGGAAGGTGTAGATAACATGAGGAGGGATCTAGCTAAGCTTGAAGATTGGTCTAGAATTTGGCAGCTGGGATTTAATGTTAAAAAATGTAAGGTCATGCATTTGGGCTGCAGCAATCCAAGGGAGCAATATAGAATAGGGGGTGAAGTATTTTTGTCCACTAAAGAAGAGCGGGACCTAGGCATGGTTGTGTCTGATGATCTTAAAGTACAGTAGCTAAACAGGTAGAGAAGGTGACGGCAAAAGCTAGAAGGATGCTTGGGTGCATATGGAGAGGAATGGCTAGCAGAAAAAAGGAAGTGATAATGCCTCTGTATAAGTCTTTGGTGCGACCTCATTTGGAGTATAGTGTGCAATTCTGGAGACTGCACCTTCAAAATGATGTGAACAGAATGGAGTCGGTGCAGAGGATGGCTACTAAAATGATTAGTGGTCTTCATTATAAAGCATATGAGGACAGACTTAAGGATCTTAATATGTACACCTTAGAGGAGGCGGAATAGAGGTGATATGATTGAGATGTTTAAATACCTCCATGGCATAAATGTTCAGGGAGAGAGCCGCTTTCAATTGAAAGCAAGTTCTGCTACGAGGGGACATGGGATGAGGGTGAAGGGAGATAGATTCAGGAGTGATATGCGGAAATATTTCTTTATGGAAAGAGTAGTGGATCTGTGGAATAGTCTCCCAGTGGAGGTGGTAGAGATGAGGACAGTAACTGAATTTAAAAAAAGCATGGTACAAACACAGAGGATCTCTAAAGGTAAAAAGGGGACTGTTGTAGATGTTGATATGGAAGGACAGACTAGATAGGCCATGTGGTCTTTTTCTGTCTTCATATTTCTATGTTTCTATCTTTCTATGTCTGTGCAGATCTTATGGGAACTGGGAATGAGTTTCATATTGAGCGGGTGATAAGGGTGAAGGCTCTGTTGTTCATTTGCTGAGTGCATTTTGTCTTGAGTGAAGGAATGACTAGTAAGTTTTCGGTCGTTGATCTTCTTTCCCTTTTTGTAGGAGCTCTTCTGATCAGTGAGCTGATGCAGGCATTGTAGGATCTTGTAAGTAGTAGTTACAACTTTGTGTTTTATCCTCTGGACTATTGGTAGCCAGTGTAAGCTCTTGAAAGTGGGAGTGACATGTTGATGTCTTGAAGTGCCTGTTAGTATTCTGGTTGCAGTATTTTGGACTAATTGGAAGGGGTAGAGAGCATGTTTTGGGAGCCGTTGGTATAAGATATTGCCATAGTCTAGGTAGGATGTTATGATAGATTGGAATACAGTTCAGTAATCATTGTGGTGGAGTAGTGATCATAGGTGTTGGAGTGATTTTATTTTGAAGTATGCGGTGTTGGCTGCTTTCTTGATGTGGGAGTGCTTGTTGAGGTTCTTATCAAGAGTTATACCTAGGTATTTGATTTCTTCCTTTATTGCGATTTCAGCATGATGGAGTATTAACTTTGCTGGTGGGGTGAAGGAGGGGTCTCTCGTGACCAGTAGCGCCTCGGTTTTGTTGCTGTTCACTATTATGTTTAGGCTTCCAAGGAGGTCGGTGAGAGTTAGGGTGTGAAAGGTCACGTAGAACATGATGTCATCTGTGTAAAGGTGAAAGTGCATGTTGAATTTTCTGAGTAGGTCGCAGATGGGTTTGGATGTAAATATTGAAAAGAAGCACTGACAAGGTTGATCCTTGGGGTACGCCTTGGTTTAGGATGAACTGATTGGATTTAAGGGAGACAATTTTTACCTGAAGTTGTCTGTTGGTGAGGTATGAAAAGAACCAATTTAGGGTGCTGTTGTGGAGGCCCATATTCTTTTTAATTTGCAATTTTCAAAATATAAACAAGAATATCTTGAACAGTAAAGGGCTGAAATTCAGAAATACCAAATGTACAACGTAAAGATACAAAAATAAGAAAAAGTTTAACAAACCAGCCCTCAAGTCCTCAATAATGGAAACAAGATGAGTCACAATCATAGGAAATATCTCTTACAATACAATACAGGAATAGGACAGCACTAAGGGGTTACACTTTATAAAGTCACATTACCCTACCCCTCCGGAAGATTCCCAATCTGGAGGTAGTAGAGGGGAGGTGGTCCACACAACCTGCAGCTTAGACAAAATAAATGAGGTCAACTAGGAAGGATCAAAAAAAGGTAACTAACACCAGCTAGTTTTACCAAGCATTTGCATGGAAAACGCAAAAAGAAACATCCCCCTCCCCACATTTAAACCACACCAGATCTAAGCAACAAAAATTCTCTCCTCCGTTTCTGAGTGGCCCTAGAAACATCGGGAAATCCATAAACATTTTATTAGGAGTATGAAAAAACAATTTCAATAACCAGTCTCCGTTGGCCTCCAATGCCAGAGTGACCAATAAAGTAGCGGTCATCCTAGAATTGGAGCAGACTTTTCCAAATATGCTGTTAAATCAAGACTATCACAGATCAGGGCTGAGGACTGCTCCAAGTTGTCTGGAGCCCGGGTCTTAGCAGTAGATAAGTAGAAAGCATTAGAAATAGGAGGTAAAGACTCTGTCAAAACCTTCAATACAGAAGTCAAGAACTTTTTAAACAATTCTAGGGCCAAAATGGACGGCACCTTAGGAAAATTAAGAACCCTCAGGTTTCGACTTCTAGTTGAATTCTCTAAAAATTCTAGCTCCCTATGAGTGACCTCAGAATCCCTCACAAATGCTAGGGCAGTCTCTTGCACGTGATCCAGGAGACCTTCAATCAATGCCACCTTAGAATTCACAGTGGCTTGAAAAGTTTCTTGATGTATCAACTGCTGCCCATATACATTCAACTGCTGTGAGATAGCCTGGAGTTGTAGAGAAATAGAAGACTCAATAGTAGAACATGCCTCCCATAAACGTTCCATAGTGAAAACCTCCAGTCTCACCAGATTAGTTCTGGAGTCCCTCACAGGAGTTTACCCGAAGTCCGTAACCATCAAATCTGAAGGCAGCAAAGAAGAAACACAATGCTGCTGTGGTGCCCCATTCTTACCCTCTGCTACCTCTACCATCCCAGAACGCACAGCTGCTGAGCCTTCCACCTGGTTTTCAGTTCTGGGGCCAGGCTGTTGCTCAACAGGCTCAGAAACAGAGCCCAGGACTCCTCGCGGGCTCCCCTCGAAGCTCCTCAGCAAAGAAAGAACCGCAGGCTGTTCTGGGGGTATGCGACTCTCCAGACTCAAACATGCATCCAGCCCAACAGCGTTCAGAGGTCCTCCTTCCGCCACCTCCATGCCAAACAGGTCAGCCAGACAAAGTTTGTCCCTCTGAGTGGCCTCAAAAACGCATTCATGGGCCCACTACTCGTTGGCTTCTCCTCCAAGGGGGTTGCCATCATCAGCAACTTCGCCTGCTGCTTGCGGCCAGAATGCAGCATAAGTCAGCACAGGCAAATCACATAGGAAATGCAAAATGGTAGAAGCCCCATGAAGAGAAGTTAACGAGCATCCGTCTCAAGGCACATCTTGCTCCCCTCCCTCCATACTTTGTCGAGGCCCATGTTCTTAAGCCTGGTGAGAAATGTGTTGTGAGAGATAGAGTCACAGGCTGCACTGATGTCAAGAAATATCATTGCAAAACCTTGATGTGGCCTTTCGAGGCCTTTGATTAGTGTATCAAAGAGTGCTGTGAAGAGAATGCTACACCGTGTGGGGGCGGAAGCTGTGTTGTTGGGGGTCCAGAGATACATGGGTGTCGATGTAATCTTGGAGTTGGCATTGGCATTGCACTGCTTTTTCTATTACTTTTGCTAGGAAGGGAATGCTTGCTATGGGGCGGTATGAGCTTGGGGCAGATTGGTCAAGCAAAGGTTTCTTGAGGATGGGTCTTACTGAGGCTTGTTTTAGAGGGTGAGGTAGCTATCTTTGCTGGAGGAAGGTGTGGACGATCTTCTGTATTGCTGAGGAGAGTTCTTTTCTAAGTGTTTTTCTCCAGGAAACTGAGCATGGGTCCAGCAGTGAGGTGGTTGTATTGATGTCCTTGATGATGTCTGTGAACTCCTGTGTTGAGATCAGTCTGAAGGTATCCCAGCTATGGGCGTGAGCTGGTTTATCTGGTGGGTGGGGCAAGGCAGTGGGGTGCATAGTTGTGGAAGAGTGTTTGCTGTGTAAGTAGTTCGCCGTGGTCTGTGGGTCGAGTTGTGTTTTAGTGTTCGTTGACATAGGATCTTTTATAAAGGAGGAGACAATGGCGAATAGCTCTATGGGACAGTTAAGGGATTTCTTGATTATGTTGATGTAGTATTCCTTTTTGCAGCTTGAGATGATGTTACAGAATTCAATCAGTTTTGAGCTGAATTGTTCCTTGTTCTTTTTCTATTTTCTTTCGATAGTCCAGAGTTGTCGTCTGATGACTGATTTTGTGGGAGTACCATGGTGGCTGTGAGTGGTTCGAGGGAGTTGTTGGCTGTTGTGATGTGAAGGTGGCGGCATTGGATATCACTGTTTAGGTCTTGGCTGTCAGAGTCCAGGTGTGGGGAGACATCGTCCAGGAAGGCTTGCCTGTTGAATGATTTGAAGCAGAGTGTGCTTGGCTGTTGCTGTGGGGTGTGTTGGGGTGAGAAATCCTGCTGGTAGGGTGAAGGATATCATTGCATGGTCAGACCAAGGGACTGGGTCAGTTTGAATATTGAATTGGGATGTGTTTGGGAGCAATTATAAGGTCTACTCGCCTACCCACTGATCTCTTACAGTGCTCTCGCACACCAAGAGCAGCCGAAAGAATGTGATGTCAGATGCTGTCATCCTACTTCCAAAGGAAATTATTGTGCCATGATTCACACCCCTAAAGATTGTCTTGCTTACAGTGATGCGTTCTAGCCATCTGCTCAGATAATTTTATTGGCATGACAATTTTATATGTGTTATCAAAGTAGTACATTTAGTAGTCAAGGTAGGAAAAAATAAAGGAGATCATTGATAGAGTAACAGGAATATAAAGGAGAAAGGAGAGAGCACATGACTGGCCTTGCTGCGCCCTCATCTTTCTAACACGTCAATAGACTCTCGCAGTAAGATACACACATATTTTTGACAGATGCCATAAGCACTAGGTGTATTATAGCAGGCAAACATGCACATAATTTTGAAAATACCGTATTTTCATGCATATAATGCATGCGTTATACACTTTTTTGCAGAAGCCATGCCCCCCTGCGCGTTATACACGCAAGTGCATTATATACGTAGGGCCCAAATTTGAGCTGGGTAGTGCTATGCGCCGCGTCGGCACATAGCCCACCCACCTTCCATCTAACCCGAATTTTCCATGCCAGGGTCATATGCGGCTCTGGCATTGAAAATCTGGGTGTCGCTGCACAGACAGGAAGCCACAGGAGCTACCCGTGTAGCACTGATTTCTGATGCTACATGGTTAGCCCCAGCGCCTTAAAGACAGGCAAGGTTTTCCCAGGCCTATCTTTAAGGCGAAGAGCGCTAACCGTGTAGCATCAAAAATCGGTGCTATATGGATAGTGCCATGGCCCGTCTCCTCTCCACCCCGGAACGCCCCCCAGCATGCCCTGATGCTATGCAGATAGCATCTGGGTGCATTAGGGACATATCCGGGATTTTCGAAGGGCACTACCCATGTAGGTGCCCTTCAAAAATCCTGGATACGGCCTTTACATGGGTAACTACGGAAGTTACCCATGTAAAGGCCTTCGAAAATCGGGCCCGTAATTATCAATACAACATGAAAAGAAATTCAGAGTTGTTTTTAACTTTTTTATAATTTCTTTATTTCTGAAATTTATTTCTGAATTTCAATTAAACTAAATACAAATGGATAAGACTAAATTAGACTAGGCCAATTCCAGTTCAGTGAACGTCACCATCATCTGACTCCTCAAATCCTTCAAAGTCCATTCCCTCTTCATTGTCATCGTTGAAATAACTAAGAGACAATTGCAGATGCTTTTCTGTGATTTCTGAAGTGATGTCGTCATCACTGCTGTTGGCATCTTCACCTTTATTGTCGGTATCCAAATGTGTCTTATTCTGCTGGTAGACAATCCCAGCCTTTCTGAAGCCATTGCAGATGGTTTGTAGTGTTATTTTACCCCAAGCAGAAGACACCCACTTGCAGACTTCCGAAAACCACGCCTACTTCGGTCTTCCTGATGGTGTGAATCCCAGACTGCATCCATTCATCCCACTCTCTTCTCATGAAGAGACTTGAATGGGTGGTTAACCGCTATATCTATCGGCTGTAGCTTGCAGGTAAGACCGCCAGGTATTACAGCTATGTAGGCACCAGCTGAGTTTATATAATTTTAAACATTTTTTCTTTGTGGGCAGCCATGGCATCAAAAATTAGTAAGGATGACTTGGAAAAGAATTTTCCCTGCCTAGCCCTATAACTTTTATCAACCCATACTTTCATAAGGTCACATTCCATCCATCCATTCCTATTGCAATTGACAACCACCCCGGTAGGCAGTTTTTCACGGGGCATGATAACTCTCTTCAAAACTACCATCAGCTTTAATGTCACCCTACTCACATTGCATCCAAGGAATACAGTGAAGCAGGCCCTCTTATGCCCAGTGGTTGTAATGCCTACAGTTTCTGTACCTGAAGCGGCTACTGACCTGGTGGCAGGGATGTCAGAAGACAGTGGAACCACATCTATAATGTCCACTGCAGAGATACCATGTTCAGAGATTTCTTTGGAGATGAATTCATGGAATTCGTTCATCTTTTGCGCCCGTCGTCTGGAAGTCACTGGCCTACAGTGGTTCTCATTTCTTTTCACGAATCTAGAAATCCAGGTGAAACCTGCTTTGAAATCAGTGATTCCTCTTTCCTTTGCCAGAAGCTTCACTTTGATCTGAATCGCGACAATAGAGACAGTTTGATTTTGTTCCCTCTGCGAAAGAACCCAATCTCTCAAGTCATTCTCCTGTTTAGGACATTGCTTTGGGCCCACGATGTATGTGTTTGTGGGGGTTCATGTTCAAGCTTCTTTTTCTCTTTCCTCCATTTGCGAATGGACATCTCCCCAACCTTGAGCTCTCAAGCTGCTGCTCTGTTGCTTGTTCCTTCTGCTCTCACGATGACTTTGTTTGAAGTCAGTGGTGTAGGACTTGCGTTTCATTCCCGGCATGGTCAGCAGCAAAAAGGGGGTGTGCATGCACGTTTTATGCATAGGTGCAAATCCCAGGAGCTTCTGGGTCACAAGGAGTCAGGACTGACTCAAAGGCACACATTGCATTGCATTATCTGAACATTCTCAAACAGAATGGTGTCATTTCCGTGCATTATGCGTGTGTGTGCATTATATATGTGGGCGTGTTATTTGCATGAAAATACAGTACATGTATAAGTCTAAATTCCACCTTCATTCCCCCTTCCCCCAAAATATATTTTCTCTCTACACATAAAATTGTACACAGAGAGGCCTATTCTCTTCTGGATGTCCAGCCCCTTGTGTGGTCAGGCAGAACTGGGTCGTACAGTGGTAGGCCAGATTCGGATCCCGCGGGGGCATAGCCCCACGGGATCAGAATTGGGTCTACTAGCCTGGACATGCAGACCGGCCCTGATTCTGATCTGCCACTTGCCCAGTCGCATACCTGGCTAACTCAGCCTGGCTCTGTAATGGAGCTGCAGTGCCAAGGTGTCCCATCGCCATGGCACCGAGGCTCCATTATGGAGCCGCGAATGCCAGCCGCTGCTGAGATTGTCCTTTCCCTGCAGCCAGACCCCCGATCCAGCCTCCCATGGCCAAGGTCCGGCTGCAGGGAACCTCCTGCCGGCATCCAGTCTTGTCCCCGCTGGCCACTGCTGCTACTCTGCATCCAGGGGGACTTATTCCAACACTGAGGTGGAATAAGTCCCCCGTCTAACCAGCCTACCCTGGATGTACAGGGCTGACCTCAGAATTGGCCCTGTACATCCAGGGTGAAGGCCCGCCCTCGCTCCGCCTTCTGCATGCCCCCTCCCGCCCCTATCTAAGACTCCCCATACAACTCTGCGGTTCGTACAGGAAGCCTTGCACAGGGACGGCAAAGGGGACGAATAGCAGGGATGTAGGTACAGGCAGGGCGTACATCCCCGCTATTTGTGGCTCAGAATAGACCCCAGAGTAGATAGGATAGGCAATTTTCAAAAAGCTCTTTTTATGCATAGAAATGTCTTTGAAAATTGTCCTCTTTGAGCTTACAGGAGGGGAAATAAATTAGGGCTACATTGTAGTCGGTATAAATGAATAATTTCCAATTTGCAGCGTTCTCATTAAGAGTTGTGAAAGCCTGAATTGTACTCTGCTAAACACCTACCTTTGCTTTTACATTCACTCAGGATTTCTTTTGTCACTTGGAAGCTTCTGCTGATGTATATGTCATAGGACTCTGAAACCACTAGTTTACTGACTGGGATATGAGGTCTGTGAGAGGAAGAAAAGGAAGCAGTTAATTCTTCAAGAGGCACAAATGCCAATAGGTGCCATGGCAAATCATAGGGAAGCACAGAGAGAGAGATGGTAAGTGATTTCTCCATGGACATAGTGAAAAAGGAGAAATTTAGATCACCTAAATTCACAGTCCCCTACCCCCACGGTCTTTCTTCTGAAATTAAAGCCAGTAGGGGATGGGAAATGTCACCTGTAGGTTGTGTCCACACTCAGATTGGCAGCAGTTAATTCTACCGGCGGAATCCAAGCAGGTAAGGTGGTGCCTGATACCCATTTTGTCCACTCAAACAAGCCTGGCTCTACTCGGATCTTCAACTTATTCTCCTGTTGCAAACCTAATGTTAGAAAAAGTATATAGGGGAGAGTGGCATGTTGATAAAATAAGTCCAAATCTACTTATTAGCAGAAAATTGATTAGATTGTTCAACTTCTCCAGTGATGCAGCTTATTATGTAATAGGGACATGCCCTACTGACCATGATATCACACTGCTCATTATGGGCTGTCCCCAGGCCCAGCCCAAGGATTTCTGCTTTCCTAGGCAGGCCTGCTCACTGCCCCCCCCCCCCCCACCGGGAGGAGGTGGGCTGCATGATGACCCATCCATGATGTTTGAAAACAGTGGCTTTCTGCTACTGCTTCAGTGCCACAGCAGGCCTTAAAGCACCTGCAGGCCTGACGCTCCTGTCCCTTCTGAAATAACTTCCTGGCAAAGGGGACAGGAGTGGCAAGCCATCAGTGCGCGTACATGCACATATTTTTTTAAGGCCTGCCGCAGTGCTGAAGCAATGGCAGAAAGCTGCCACTCCGAAAAATTGTGAAGGGGTCGCCTTGCCGTATTGCCCACTGTTGTCTGTTACCCTAGGCATATGCTTAGTTCACCTACTGGACAGACCAGTCTTGGCTGTCCCTGCTGTTGGTTACCATTTCCGCTGTTGCTTTCAAGCAACTGAGATATCCCATGTCCCTATGCCACAGCACCCCTTTTAATCATCCATCCTCTGGCTGCTGCTGGAAAATTGATCTTGAGAGATTGATCTGTAATAAGATCCCCAAGTTAATGTTCTCCTTCCATCACTCAGCGTTCACCCTAAAAGCGCTTTCCATCAGCTATTTAATATCACTTGCCCCATAGGAGAATTACTGAGCCACAGGCTATGTGACTGGCCAAAAGATTTATTCTCTGGCTTTGCTTATGGTGGCATCTTGGAAAGTTTTGTTGTTTGAGTTTTCTTTTTTTTTTATACCATGATTTCTAGAACTATGTTCTTTTTCTGAGAAGTCAAAGGGCATATGAAAACAGACATATTCACAGTAATGGCTGTAATTTATGCAGTTGTGTTTTCAGTGAATCTGGCTATTTGATCTATCAGTTTTAAAAGGCAATGGCAGCTCTCCGAAGAGTGAGATGATACTCACCATAGTTTGGGGATCCCCAGCTGCCTGAAGGAGCTTTGCCCTTCCTTGAAGTATCTTACCTTTTAGAATGTTGTGTGCAGTTTGTACGCAGCGTAGGGATGGGGAGCTGTACACATAATCAATGACCGTGTTACTCTCTAACAAGGCTTCACCTGAAGAAATGAGGAAACAAGAGTCATAAGCAGGTGCTTTGTACCCTAAGTGAAAACCCACTAACACCTGGCTTCGGTGGTTGAACAAGGTAAGGTCTCATGGTTAAAGCACTTAAGAAGGAATCAGAAGAACCCCTGAGTAAGAATCTGTCTGTTCCATTGACTCTCTGGGATCAAATCTGGGCAAATCAGATAAAATCTCAAAACAAAAAAGTCACAGACTGAAGCTATAAGTGATTGATATGCTCCATGAAACAGGGCTGGTGTGGGGGAGGAAGGGCAATTGCTCTGAGGTCGAGGGGTTTCTTTTGATGAAGCTGCACAATATCATTGAGGTGATGCATTAGAGTGCCTGGGCCCCACTCCCAGGGCCGATTTAACCATCATACATTGCATATACTTTAGGCAATTGCTGTTTTAGAATTACGCATTTCAGGCCCATGTTGCATACTTTTGGAATAGGCATGGCGAAAGGCAAAGCCTGGGTGGATTGCAAATTTATGCACATAAGTTATAACTTACACGCGTTCTTAACAAATCCAAGCATGTGCATTTACACTAAGTCTAGAACTGGCGTAAGGACTGTCATGCATATCTTACTTCTGCCCGTATTTTATAAAGATAAGTAAATGCTTGCTTTTCTTAATAAAATAGGTGCAATTTGCACACGTTGGAATGTGCACAAAACTAGGCTAAAGTTTCCTCTATATGTATATTTATGCGAAACAAAGTTTAATATTTAAAAGTATGACGTCCAATTGTGCATGTTACAGGAACCTTCTGGGAGGGACGATCATAATAAATTCATCAAAATCTTGTGAGGGGTGAGGCTAGAGGCATGAAAAATAATTATTTTCATGCCTCTAGAGGCACAGGGCTAAAAGTTTGCCTAAGGCATCAAATAGCCTTGAAATGACCCTGCTCACTCGTTTTTTTTTCTGCCCGGTCCCCAATGTATCTAATGCCAGCCCTGACATGGGCGCCAACATAGAAGATGGCATGGGGCATGCTTGGCACAGGGAGCAGTGGGAGTCAGCCAAGGAGCTGTGCTCTCAGGTGCTCCAAATGAGATAACGAGGAGTGACTGTTCTTTGCCACTTGGAGAGAGAGCGTCTTTTCTGGGGGGCGTGTTTTTGGAGTGAGACAGCGGTGATGCCACAGAACAGTGTCCTGGAAAATGGGGATCCCTAAGACAGAGGGTTAGGATGGTCCTGGACCTGGACTTTCTTCACCAAACGTTGAACTGATTCTGGTATTTGAAGAGAGAATTGTGGATGTCCTTGGTCTTCCTGAGGTTGAAGAGAGTAAAATCTCAGGGAACAGTGGAAGGCCCAAGTCTTATTCAGTGAGTGATCAGTATTTCCTATGGACCATATGTATTTTTTGTATTTTAGCAGTGGTCATTCACTGAAGCTGGAAAACTGTGGAATTTGTACATCTTTGTCTTTTTTGGAAGATTCTTCTTTTTTTCCAACTGTACTATTGTTTAAATTTTTCTTTTGACAGGACATTTTCTTGGTTTGGAACAAATAGATGAAAGGAGTGAGTGATCCCTTAAGATAAAGTCCCCCCCCCCCCCCCACCATTGCTGTTCCCCTCCTTCCCAGAATCTGTTCCCAGACAGTGCAGTGTGATAATTTTACATAGTAACCTAGTATATGATAGCAGATAAAGACCTGTATGCCCCATCTAGTCTGCCCGGTAAGGTGGCTAGAGTGGTTGTACCTACTGCTCCATGCAAGCCACCTTCCCTCTATGCCTTTGTTTAGGATTGAACCCGCCACTCCATGCAGGTCACCCACTCTATTTATTAAAGTATAAAATATATTTAAGTTTACTTTTATTTCATCCTCTTGCTATAAAGGGATCCACTGTGTCTGACCCATGCCATTTTGAAGTCCATCACTGATTTTGTCCCCACCACGTCCATTGGGAGGCTATTCCAAGCGTCCACTACCCTTTCAATGAAAAAGTATTTTCTGATGTTGCTTTTAAGTTTACCACCTTGCAGCTTCATTGTATGCCCTCTAGTTTTACAGCTTTCCCTTCATTGGATTGCAACCTCTTAAAGTGAACCCCTTAACTTCTACTGAGAGCATTTCCTACTCAAAAAATGGGTTGCATAAGGATGATGCTAGGATCAAAACAGCATTTTGCTTCCTGAGCTCTTTCTAAAAGTAGGAACTCACCAATGAGTCTGGCTTGCATGCATCCAAAAACAGTGATCGGAGCATCCTTCTCATAGTCTCGGTAGCCACCAGTCCTGGGGGGTAAACTCGGAAGCATGTTCAGGTTTGTGCGTATATAGCGTCCTGCCCAGGAAAGGTCAAATATGTTTTGGTGGGATTTATACTTTTAGCAAGCTTTGAAAAATTAACAATCAGGTTTACAAAAAAACAAGACATTAGTATATATCTACAAGTTTACTATGGGTGTGTAGAGAGCTGCTGAAATCTGGGGTTAAATCACCCCTTTTCTTAAAATCATATGGGGACGGATGGAGATGTTTCGGTCAGGTTAGGGTTTGTTTGGTTTTTTTCTGACGCTGTACTTTTCCTTCTGTTTCTTTATAATTCAGGAACCCTGCAGTCGTGGACCTGAATCCAACCACTAGGTGTCACCCTTAAGCACTGACCACAATTCCCCCACCCCTCAATATTGTGAATGCTGTCTCCATGGCATCCCCAGTCGAGTGCATATCTCCAGGAACAAGCAGGAATAAGTCCTCACATATGGGTACGTCGGTACCGACGGAGCCTGCGCGGGAAAGCTCCCCAGCTTCCTAGAATGGAAGCTTTTGGGACCTCCCACTGCACATGCGCACTGCCTTCCCGCCTTCCTGAACAGCTCTCCTCAGTTTCTCTTTTTCCGCGGAGCCAGCAGGTCGTGTATCCTGTCACCGCTGAAGAAATTGTAGTTTTTTGTTTTGTTTCTTTAGACCGCGTACCTGCCTTCCCATACCGATACCGGTATCGCCGGTCTTCCTTTTTCTTTCTTGAAAAATTATTTCTTTTCTTTTATTATTTTTCAGCACTTGGTCACTTCAGTTAGGCCTTCAGGCCTACTTGAATTCTCCACATGGAGAAGCCAGCCCCTGGATTTAAGAAGTGTACCAAGTGTACTGCTGTAATATCAGTCACAGACACCCATGAATGGTGTCTTAAATGTTTGGGGCCTGACCACTCCATTCCGGACTGCCCTTCCTGCTCCCAAATGTCTAAGCGTGGGCTGCAGAACCGGGCCAACAAATTCCATGTGCTGTTTGCTTCAGAGAATCCAACATCACAGTCATCCAGGTCATCATCCCCGGATGGATCTCAGGTAACCAAACCTTCTGTGGGCAAGTCCTCAAAGAGCAAATCTCCTTCAAAGCATCGAGAGGCTCTTAGTTTTGAGGACCCTGCCCCAGCCAAACAGCCCCGGCGGGAAGTCCTACCTTCCAAAACGCCAATACAGGGGCTACAGGTTGACATCGATGGCACGGCCTCGACAGATCACCTGTTGGACTGCTCTGGGGTACCGGCCCATACCGGTACCGACATCCAGGCAGCCGTGGCGTCTATGGGCAATACTGTCCAATCCATGCAGCAGGCCGTCATGGCTTTCATTAAAGCTGCAACGCCATCGGTACCGCTTCCAGCGGTTCCGGGCCCGGTTCCGGTATCGTCCGCCATGCCGGAACCCAGGCCTTCCTCTTCTAAACGCAAATCGGTACCGTATGGGCTTTCGCTCCATACCGCTTCCATACCCGGTACGCCCGATGTCGATACCGATCGGTATGCGTATCGTGCGTTGGAGGAAACTAGAGAATACACCGATTCCTCTGAGGATTTTGTCTCCTCTGATGAGTCTGCAGAGCTCTCCCTTGACCTTCCTGAGGAACCTTCTTCTCCAAAAAGGAGAATGTCTCCTCCAGAGGATTTGTCCTTTCAGGACTTTATTTTAGAAATGGCTAAAGGCCTTTCTATCACTACTTCCTCTGAAACGGAACCAAGGTCAAAAAGATTGGATATTTTAGGATACTCTAAGTCTCCTAAAGAAGCAGTTACTCTGCCTATCCATGAAATCCTTCAAGAACAATTGATGGATTTCTGGGAGAACCCTTTAACTCTGTCTCCTTATTCCCGTAGGTTGGACACCATGTATCGGGTCCCTCCTTCTCCTGGTTTTCAGAAAACTCAATTGCCTCACCACTCCATTGTGGTAAAGTCTGCAATGAAAAAGATCAAGAGTACTAAAAGGCACTCTTCTACACCTCCAGGAAGGGAATGTAAGACACTAGACTCTTTTGGTAGGAAAATCTTCCAGGCTAGTATGCTTATAGCCAGGATTAATTCCTACAGCCTCTATATGGGCATGTTCCTAGGGGAACTTGCCAAGAAAGTACGGCATTTTGCCTCCTGTATCCCTGAGGATAAACAGGAGGACTTCCTTTCTGTTGTGAAACAACTTTTAGATGTTTCTAAGTTCTCCAACAGAGCTGCCTTTGATTCCTTCGAAGGAGCCAGCAGAGCTTCTGGCATTGCTATTGCAGCCAGACGCCTGGCTTGGCTCCAGGCTTCTGATCTGGAACCCTGGGTTCTAGATGGCTTACGGAATCTGCCCTGTACAGGTGAGAACTTATTCGGTGCAGAGTGGCAAGTTAAGGCCACTCAAATGGACGCTGAAAATGCCACCTTAGAGAGACTTTCTAAGTCCACTTCTACTCCCACTAAGAAGAAGTCTTTCAAGAGGCCTTATTATAAGAAGGCCAGATATGCTTCCAATACTGGCCAGCAATCTTCTCAACCTCGTTTTGCGGCTAAACGTCAGCAAACGAAACAAGCAAGAGCAAAGCCGGCAGCAGCTACTGCAGCTCAACAGGCTCCACCCCCTCAGGGGTTTTGACTTGCCCCTAGAGAACTTGCCATTCCTGGTTCTGGACCAACCAGAACCTCTCACCATACCTGGAAGGTTAGCTCACTTTGCTCCCAGATGGGAACAAATCACAACAGAGCAATGGACCCTCTCTATCATCCGAGAGGGTTACAAACTTCATTTCTCCAACCTTCCTCCTCATCACATGGTGAGACCCTTCAATTCTCCATCTCCTCTCCTAGCCCTGTTGGATCAGGAGATCTCTTCTCTGCTTGCCCAAGGGGCCATAGAAGAGGTTCCTCTTCATCAACAAGGGTCAGGTTTCTACTCCCCCTATTTTCTCATTCCAAAGAAGACAGGGGGATTCAGACCAATCCTAGATCTGAGAGAATTGAACAAATTTCTGTACAAGGAGAAATTCAAAATGCTCTCTCTGGGCATTCTCCTTCCATACCTTCAGAGTCAGGACTGGCTTTGTTCTCTAGACCTGCAGGATGCGTATACACATCTACTCATCCATCCATCCCACAGAAAATATCTTCGCTTTCTGTTCAAGGGAAGTCATTACCAATACAGAGTACTTCCCTTCGGTCTCGCCTCTGCCCCAAGAGTCTTTACCAAATGCATGGCAGTCGTAGCCGCATTTCTCAGAAGCATGGGAATTTTCGTATTCCCATATCTGGACGACTGGCTCATTCGAGCTCCAACTCAGTCGCAGGCCCAGATTTCCCTAGACCGCACAAGGAGCCTTCTGCAGTATCTGGGACTGGTGGTAAACCTTCCCAAGTCTCAACTCAGCCCTACTCAGTCTCTAGAATTCATAGGGGCCCAGTTGGACACCACCACTGCAAGAGCCTACCTTCCACTGGTTCGGGGTCAGCGTCTGCTGAGCTTGGCCTCCCAAGCCCAGTCCAGCACTCACTTGACAGCCAGGGAAATGCTACGCCTCCTGGGCCATATGGCCTCCACAGTACATGTGGTGCCCTACGCTCGTCTTCATATGAGAGCAGCTCAATGGACCCTGGCCACCCAGTGGACTCAGGCGTCGGGAGCACTCTCAGACCAAATACAAACCTCAAACCGTCTGTCTTGGTCCCTCCATTGGTGGATATCCACCAAGAATCTGTTGTTGGGGGCTCCCTTTCAGCCCTTGCTACCCCAAGCAACCCTCACAACAGATGCCTCCCAATTGGGGTGGGGAGCCCATCTGCTAACTCTCTCCACTCAGGGCACTTGGTCTCCACAGGAGGCCACCCTTCATATCAACCTCCTGGAACTGCGAGCAATTCACCTTGCCCTCAAGGTCTTCCATACCCTCCTTGCCAACCTGACTGTCCTGGTTCAAACAGACAATCAGGTGGCCATGTTTTACATAAACAAACAAGGAGGGACGGGCTCTCTGTCGCTTTGCAACGAAGCTCTCAGATTATGGGCCTTCGCCAGAGAGCACCAAATTCATCTGCTAGCAGTGTACCTTCCAGGAGTTCAAAACACTCGAGCAGACAGGCTCAGTCGAGTTCTGCTGCCACACGAGTGGTCCCTACACGTGGACCAGATAACCAGAATCTTTCAGGAATGGGGGACCCCGGACATAGACCTCTTTGCAAGTCCGTGGAATGCCAAACTTCCCCGGTTCTGTTCCAGGACTCCGTGTCAGGAAGCTCAGGCCACGGACGCCTTTCTCCTCCATTGGGGTCAGGCGTTCCTATATGCCTTTCCACCCATTCCGCTGATTCCCAAGACTCTGTTCAAACTCCAGAGAGATCACGGCTCTATGATCCTCATAGCTCCACGCTGGCCACGCCAAGTGTGGTTCCCTCTGCTTCTACAGCTCTCCCAGGGATCCTCCCTGGACTTAGGAGCTGCACCAGACCTTCTGTCTCAGGAGGACGGGACTTTGTGGCACCCAAACCCCAAATCCCTACATCTCCGAGCTTGGTTACTGAAGGCTTAAGTCTTCAAGACTTTAATCTTTCTCAACCTGTGAAAGATATCCTTCATGCCTCTAGGAAACCTTCCACGAGGCGGTCTTATGCTTTCAAATGGAAACGTTTTTCCATTTGGTGTGCTCAGCAGGGCCTTGACCCTCTGGCACTTCCTTTGAATTCCCTCTTAGACTATCTCCTGCATCTTTCCAATGCAGGCCTTAAGACGAATTCTGTAAGAGTCCATTTAAGTGCTATTTCAGCATCCCTGAAACCTGTAAATGGACAACCTATCTCCTCTCACCCTCTTGTTGCAAGATTCATGAGAGGCCTGACCCTCACTAAACCTCCCATCAGACCCCCCCCGGTCGCATGGGATTTGAATCTAGTGCTTGGTCAGCTTATGAAGCCACCTTTTGAGCCGTTATTTTCTACCTCCTTGAAATTTCTTTCCTGGAAGGTACTATTCCTAATTGCAGTCACTTCCGCTCGTCGCATCAGCGAACTGCAAGCTCTAGTGGCTAATCCACCTTATTCAAGATTTCATCATGATAAGGTGGTCCTTAGGACGAATCCCCACTTTATGCCTAAAGTGGTCTCGCCTTTTCATCTTAATCAAGAGGTATATCTACCTGTATTTTTTCCGGCTCCTCATGCCTCCAGTGCAGAGAGGAGCCTTCATACTCTGGATTGTAAAAGAGCTCTAGCCTTTTACCTTAATAGGACTCAGCCACATCGAAAGTCTTCTCAACTTTTCGTGGCTTTTGATCCTTCACATTTGGGACTTCCAGTCTCCAAGCGTACACTTTCCAATTGGATTGCTCAGTGTATTTCCTTTGCTTACCAGAGTAAAAACATTTCTCTGGAAGGCCATGTCACAGCTCACAATGTGAGAGCCATGGCAACTTCTATGGCTCATCTGCACTCTGTTTCCATTGATCAGATCTGTCGAGCCGCTACCTGGGCCTCGGTTCATACCTTCACAGCCCATTACTGTTTGGACAAGGACTCCCGCCGGGATGCCTTGTTTGGCCAGGCTGTCCTCAAACACCTGTTCCATTCTTAGACAACTCCTGCCCACCTTCCCAGGATGGATGCCTGAGATCCATACGAAGATGGCGAACCTTGACAGGGGATCCCACGCATCTAAGCTAGGGAGTCCCCATATGTGAGGACTTATTCCTGCTTGTTCCTGGAGATAGCACAGTTACTTACCTGTAACAGGTGATCTCTGGGAACAGCAGGAATTAGTCCTCACAACCCACCCACCTCCCCTAGGAGTTGTATCTTTTATCTATCTATCTTCCTGTCCTCTCTCTATTGACTCAGCTATAAACTCGAAACTGAGGAGAGCTGTTCAGGAAGGCGGGAAGGCAGTGCGCATGTGCAGTGGGAGGTCCCAAAAGCTTCCATTCTAGGAAGCTGGGGAGCTTTCCCGCGCAGGCTCCGTCGGTACCGACGTACCCATATGTGAGGACTAATTCCTGCTGTTCCCAGAGATCACCTGTTACAGGTAAGTAACTGTGCTTTTTGGTTTTGTCTATCCATGTATGTGTCTGTCACCATGGAAACCCATGTAAGGATGGAGTAGGGCAGGCATCATAGAGCCTCCCAGCGAATGAAAACTGGCAGGCCAACTGCTGATGTTTTGGGGGGAGCTGATGCAGCAGTGCTGGGCCGATATGTAATGCAGCACAGGCCTGCATTGAGGTACCTCTGGCACCTATTCAACTTTGGTACCAGAAGCAGTTTCCTATTCCTAAATCCAAGTCTGCCCTTCCCCACCCAGCACAACATACTCATCCCCATTGTTCCACTCCTACAGATCAACTACAGGACACACACAGAGCTTCTGTAACAAGCACATGCATTGCACATCATGGAATCATAAAAACATGCTCACTGAAGTTTATATAATTATAGACTTGGTTTTTATGTTTTGCATTTGAAAGTTAAGAATGTGTCAAAAATGCAATGTGTGCCTTTGAGTCTAAGCTGACTCCTGGTGAACCAAGCTCTGGGTTTTCTTAGCAAGGTGCAACTGGCAGTAGATTGCCAGGCCTTTCTTCCACACATTGAGTTTACAGCCCCTGGTATTCTAAGGTGGTCACCCATCTAGATACTAGCCAGGCCTGACCCTGCTTCAGAAATAAGCCAAGAACTGGTTTGTTCAGGGCAGCTGAAGAACTTGCCATGGACCTCTTGAATCTGAGGGGCAGACACTTAGCACTGGTGGGTTCTCTCATGCAAAAAAAGGGTTGGGCAGAAAGCAGAGCCCATATGAAGGTCATCCACAGATGAGGAAGGAGGGCGTTAATAACAAAGGCATCCCCCAGCCTGGAAGGTTACTGTAATACATTTGTCAAAGAATGTGTTAGGATTTAACAAATGTACTGTATTACAGTAACCTTCCAGGCTGGGGGATGTCTTTGTTGTTAACTCCCGCCATCAGCTATGGATGACCTTCGTATGGACTCTACCTCCTGCCCAGACCTTTTTTTTTTTTTTGCACAAGAGAACCCACCAGTGCCAAGTATCTGCCTCCACAGGTTCAAGCAAGGTCATAGCAAATGTTACTGCTGCAAACTGCTTTACTGTAGCCGCTCCTTTCAACACAGCATGTGGGTAGCTGAGTCACCATTTGATTATGTGTGGAAGCTCTTTAGTCATGAATACCTCTGCATTGCACAAACAAGGAGCCTGCCGTTTTCCCTGGATATTTATTGCTTGTGATTTAAAGTACTAGGTCCCAAATGGTTCTGGTGATTCCACAGTCAATTGCAAGATGAGGTAAATTTGCATATACTCTGTTTCCAGTGCATAAAAGCCCATTTCATACATATTCATTGTGGATATTCTGAAAACCCAACTGACTGTAGGGTCACCAAAACAGCTTTGGAAACCACTGCATTAAGGCATCTCAGATCCAGCGGCTGCCTGAGGTCTGGGAGCGTTCTGCACTGACTGACCTGCTAAGAAGAGAAGCCAAGAAATGGACAAGCTGAATGTTGAACAAACTCGGACTGTGCTGCAGCTTTTAATTTAGCAACAAGAACAGTCTTTCAGCCATTTAAACCTCAGGGGTCCAAAAGAATTCATCTGACACCTTCATTTGAGGAGCCATCAGGTTTTTTTAAGTTGTTTTTCTAAATTTCTCTAATTACTGCAAATTTGTTGTACTTTTTATGGACATCAGGAATGCCACTAGGCAAAGACAAGGATGGTCATTTTGGAAGCCCTGTTTGTTAGCTGAATATCTAAAAATGGGCATTTGGCTGTCCAAATCATAGAGATGACCCCGACCCATTTTACAAAAAGATTATGGAGACGTTCCCGGCCCGGTGGTATCCATGTAGGATGAAAACATGTCTGGGACATTGTAAAGATCTTAGACGTGTGTACCTGATTTCAGAAATGGCTGGCACGTCTCTGCCCTTGTCCAAGTCTAGACCATCCCCAGGGCATGACTAGATAACTGAAAAGTACTCATTTTGCCAGTAAAGCATCTCTAAGGAGATGGTACTCTAATATCCACAGTACTGTCCACAACAGTACCACAGTTCAATGCTAGTGGCCGAATGTCTCTGCTAGAAGAATGGAAGGCTGGGACGCATCGTTGTGGGGATGTCTATGTAGCTGCTCCCAACAACAAACACATCGGGTATGTCCACATTTCTGAAATTCTGCCCAAAATTGGATGTGCCTAGACTTTTGGGGTTTTTTTTTTCACCTGGACATCATTTATAAAATGTGCCTTCACGTGCCCCAACTGTCCTTATCTCCATCAGAGGCTATGGACCCTCTGGCCCACAATCTTCCCATTCATTTCCATCTGCTGGGTCAGCACAACCCTTTTTGCTCTCTAAATCACTGCCTCGCTGTCCTTTGGCATATGCATTCCACATGATGTCTTGCAGATTCTGAAATGAACTCACCTTTGGCATCAAAACACTGAGAAAGCCAGTACTTCCCAAAAACCACATCCATCCTCTCTCCATGCCGGCACACAAACAGGCATCGCTTCGGCAGACTCGGTTGGCTGTTCACTTTGAGGTGCTGCTTCAGACACACAAGCCAAGATTTAAAGTAAAGTTATGTTGTCACAACTTGCCCTTTGATGTAACTCTAGGATTGCGATCTCACTCAGGTCAATCCAAAGGTGCTGATCTAGTGTTGGTTTTGATCCACTGTATATATGGCAATGCAGGTCTGATTAGGGTGAGTAAAGTAAATCATATTGTCCTGACCTGAGGAAGAAGGTTTTAACCTTCATAAGCTAGTCAAAAATGTATTACGTTAGTACAATAATCACCTTATATTATTTTCTTTGATTTATTTTATCAACCATTAAAGTGGACTAACGGCAATCAAAGTAAGCCACACTAGAGGAAAACCAGGATTGGGTCAGCATCTTCAGGCTGACTTGAGTGAGCTGACAACTCTCTACTCCAGTGGGGGGTCGAACTGAAACTGGTCTGGTCCTCAAGATATCCCTAATGAATATACATATGAAATATATTTGTATACAATGGAGGAAGAACATGCAAATCTGTCTCATGCATTTTCATTGTAGACATCCTGAAAATCCGACTGGCTGAGCGTGTACAGAGAGAACCACTGGTCTAGAGAATGGAAAAAAAGGTAGATACCAGATCCACTGACTTTCCTCCCATTCCCACTCACCCTCCAAACCAAACAATCCTGGTCAAGGTTTGTCATACTGCATGGAAGAAGCTGGTCCATGATGTGGCAACACTCATGAGCTGCATCTGTAGATTCAGGTTACACTTTCTGCAAGAACAGCGAGATCGCTAATCTATAGATCTTCACTTTACAAACCTTTCCTGTTGACTCCATAGTCAGTGTGGTTTTCACAATGAATATATATGATACATCTGTAAATGATGCATATGCAAATATAATCTCACAGATTTTCCATTATGGATATCCCAAAAACTAAACTGGCTCTGATGTCTAGGACAGGTTTGGGAAGACCTCCCATAGATATGTGGTGCCTGAGCTTCCATGGAAAATGCATACCTGCATGGGCTGGCAGATGAGAGTCAGTGAGGCCGTGTCTACCAGCCCCTGCTCTTCCTGTTGCCTCCTATCTAGAATGCCATCATTCAGAGAAAACCTGGATAAACAAGACGCTGTGCTCAAAACGGAGTATGACCTTCAAAAGAGGAAAAGGTTAACAGAAGTGTATTAGGAACTTCAGGTGAGCTAATTATTTGATTTCATCATGCCTTGTCTAGTCTTTATGAGGACAGTAATCAGTAGGAATGTGTATTTGGTTTGTTAGTACACCTTAAAAAATTTAGGGGCATGTTTACTAAGCTGCGCCAGCTGTTAACATGTACTAATGGACTGTGCTGAACAAAACAGCATGGGGCTAATTCTGCCCTATCTGCTTAGCATGTAATGGGTGGGGTAGGGGCAGAGCATGGGTGTGCCCACACAGCGTGGATAGCACAAGAGTTGACAGTGCACATTTGCCGTCAGTGTTGCAGTTAGCGCAGATGCACTTAACACCACCTCCGTGGATGGCATTAAGGGCATCTGCATTAAAAGCCCTATTTGTGCCTTGGACATCTGAGAAAGGGCATAGAGATGTCGAAAGCACAAAAATGTCCCAGGAGTCATTTTAGAAGCCTATGGACATCCCCAGTACAAGTGTGTCCAAGTTGGAATGGAGGCATGGTGGAGATGTGGTCGGGGCGTTCCTGAGAACATGGATGTCCCCGCCCAATTTCAGAAACGTCCTGGACATCCCATGACACATCAAAGGTTATACCTACTCCAGGCACAGCCATCTGAAAAGTGCTCTTTGTGTCAGGCAAACGTCTGGAAGGTGTGGAGAGGAGGCACACTCATATCCCTTTACTTTACAAATTGGCAACCAACGCTGACTGGGAAAGGGAGCTCATGTTTCATTTTGCCATGCAGCTGGACATCATCATGTGCAACCTTACTTGAGTTTCATAGTGGGGACGTCTATATGGCTGCCACCACAGACATCCACATCGGGGGCATCTATTTTTCTAAAATCAGGCCAAGCATAGATGACCATGGCTTTTCTCCACACGTTCTGCCCTGAACATCCCAGATTGCACTCAGACGCTCTTTCTAAAATGCCACTTCACATGTGATTGCTGCCAGTGCATGTTAGGGTCCAAATCAGTGTGGTATCTGTTGGGGCCATCCCCAATGGGTAGTGCACTACTGTTGCACATACCATGCGTTGATTTTTACTCTCACCACGTGATACCAGCACAGCTTAGTAAATATGCCCCTTAGTGTGTGCTAAATTGATTTAATGCTCACCGAGCAACTTATAATGTCTTAATTCATCAATTAGTGCATTCATTAAATCAATTTAGCATAAACTAAAAATTCCCCATTAAAATGAATGTGTGAAACTACCTAAAAAAAAAACACATGAAAATCAGAAAAAATTCATGAAAAAGAATGAAAACTAGCCCACTTTTTCTTGCTGTGCACATGCTTTATATTAAAAGTCCTTTTTGTGGGTAAAACACTGCTGTACCTGCAGAAGTGACTTTTTAGTTATAGTCCACCCTGTATATGGGTACATTTTTAAAAACATCATTAACAAGCCTACTTTTACCCAGGTAGTTTAGGAGGCCATCCTGGGGCAAGGTCAGATTGGGGGAGGAACCTGTATGTTGAGTTTTGTCTTAGAAAATCGCCCACGCAAAAAACAGGCACAGACTTGTGTCAGTACTTTGTTGTAGTACAATAAAAGGACACATGTATTTCTTTAATTTTTTTGTTATTATTATTGTGGCAAACTCTGTGAGCAAAAAACTCTTTAGGGGTTGCACAAATGCTGTCAGTTTGATTATCTACTTCTAAATGACTTATAACTCGTCTTTTTGATATCGGTTTGCGGGGCACGGTGTTACGTTGGTTTTGCTCTTTTCTCACTGCCTGTTCCTTTGTCGTTCTAATCATCAAACCTCCCCATCTACTTCCCTGTCATGTGGGGTACCTCAGGGCTCTGTCTTATCCCCTTTACTCTTTAATATTTTCCTTGCCCCGCTCCCCCTCTTGATCCAACAGTTTCCAGTCTCAGTTTATATTTACGCAGATGATATTGTCCTTCTTTTCCATACTTCTCCGGTCAATATTGATATCACTCACTCACTCCGTTTAATACTTGTCTCACTCATGTTGCTAACTGGCTTTCCTCTAATTTTCTTCATTTGAATCCATCAAAATCCACAGCCATGTGGGTCTCGCTGAGCACATCCTGTCCGAACATCATGCCTCAAATAAATTCCGTTTCCATTCCACTCACCTCTTCTTTTCGTTATTTAGGAGTGACTCTGGACTCCTCGTTGTCCTTCTATAAACATATATCTAATCTTTCTCGCCGTTCTTTCTTTATATTGTGACAACTTCGATCAGTCTGCTCTGTTTTGCCCTCCGATTCCCTCATTACTCTCCTACTGGCTTTGGTCATGTCCAGATTGGACTATTGTAATGTGTTTTTTGCTAATCTCCCTGCTTATCAACTCCAATGTTTACAACTTTTACAGAATACAGCTGCTCGACTTGTCACTTTCGCTCGAAAATCTGTTCTTGTAACCCCTCTTCTATGTCACCTTCACTGGCTCCCACTTCTTTTTAGGTTCAAATATAAGCTCCTCATTCTAACTCATAGAGTCATCCATACATCAAATCCTCTGTATCTAGCAAACCTTGTTTCCCTCCACACTCCCTATCGTCAGCTCCGTACCTTGCATGCCAACCGACTGTCTCTTCCTTCCCCTGCACAAGCTCATTTAGAACAGACACGCCACGCCACATTCTTTTTTCTTGGACCCTGACTTTGGAATTCTCTACCACCTTTTCTCCAGCTAAAACCCTCATATCATAATTTCAAAAACCTATTGAAAACACATTTGTTCCAACAGGCTTATGACCTCCCTCCCAGCAGTCCTGTTTAGTTATCGTTTTGTCTGTCCCTAGTGACCTTTCAGTTCTGTCTAGATATTGTTTATTGTCTGTCTTTAGTGGCCTGTTTGGTCAGTCTTTCCTTTATTTTATTGGAGTTCCTTTCTTTTCCGACGCTAGCATTTATATTTTGTTTTTATTGTAAACCGCCCTCACGTCTCGACAAGTGTTTAATAAAGATAAAGATAAATTTAATAAAACAGCTTTAGATACTAGAAATTTCTACATGGCTTTTAAGAAAACATAAGAACATAAATGTCATACTGAGTCAGACCAAAGGTTCATCGAGCCTAGTATCCTGTTTCCAGCAGTGGCAAATCCAGATCACAAGTACCTCTCAGGTTCCCAAAAAGGTACACAGATTCCATGCTGCTTATTCCAGGGAATCCACTGGGGCAAGTCTTCCAGTGCTTAATTTGAGCAGGAACTGTCATGACACTTTGGACCTTATGAGTGAGCTCCCACATTTCCTCAGCTGGTTGTTCCTTCCTGGTGTCTTTTTTCTCTTAAAAATTAAGCTTTGTGGGGGGGCGCTCGTGAGCCCGCTGCATGATGGCCGCATCCTAACAGAGCTCCGTCCCCACAACCCCAAAACCTTTGCCAACATGTGCTAATTGCCGCAATTTTCCCCTCCTTTACCTTCCCTGGATCAACATCAGCAAGCGATTCTCCCCGGAGCCTGGTCCGGCGGCTCGGCGGGGTCTTTGGTGGCTGGGGAATCGCGGAGTTCACTTCCACAAAGCGGCCTGCCGGATGCCTCTCCCCGTTGCTGGATTTTTGCCTGCTTGACTCTGCGGCCAGCTGCTGTGTCCGGCGCAACTGAAGACCGTCCGGCAGACTTCTTCGGGGCCTACCGGCTGGGCCCTTTTTGCCGAACTGCAGAGCGTGCGGAGGCCCGTTCATCAGGGGGGGCACCTACTCCCCAATCTGTGGCGTCCGTCTGTGGCGCTGAAGACTTGCTGGTGAGGCCTGCCGAGACGGCGTGGAGTCCACGTGGCAACTGCCGACGCTTACCACCTTTTCCCGCTAGCGCAAGTCACCCGGAGGGGGGTAAGTCTGAGTACCGCCTCTCTCCTCTCCTACCCTTGGGCCTGCAGTTGGAGCTGGTGACAGGGGCTATTTTTTGGCAGCCTAGTGTCCCGCCGAGGCCTCCGCCCTTCTGAGTGGATACCGGGTGTCCTGCAGCTCTGCACTTGCGATTTCTCTGACCCCAGGCCCCTCCTTGGGGTTTCACACTCTGCAACGGTGGGCTCTTGCTATCTCATCTCCACATAGCTTTATAGCGCTACTTGATCCTCATCTGTGCCAGCCTGTCTCTCCGGGAGGGCCGGAGGCAGTTTACTACTCATTGCCCTGCTGTCTAACCAGTGCCTTATCCCTTGCTGACATTGACTGTACCCATCTCCTGACACTGTGTAGCAGTGGCTGTTCTGCAGGCTGGTGTGCCCTTGGGCCCCTTCATCTTCTTGGTGCCCTCACTGTTGCTGGCATTGACTCTATCTCTCTCCTACCACTGTGTGATATTGGTGACTTTGTGGGATGGCTACTAAAGCCAAAAGTTCTGAAACTCGGGAGGGGATGCGCTCCTCCCAGTGACTGCAGAGTAAGTCGGGAACCTCAAGCAGTCCACGCGCAGTCTCCTCCATCCGGCTCTGATGATGAAACTGTAAGTGAAGAGGAACTGGATCCTCATAAGCAACTTTCCTCGGCTCAACTCAAACAAGAGCTCCGTAGGGGCTTTGCTGACTTAGCCAATGAGTTCCGCCTGCTACGGGAAGATTTGATGAAAGATGTTGCAGAACTCCGGACCGATGTTAAGGAACTGGGAGCCCGCGTAGAGGACGTGGAGACCAAAGTGGTTGATCATGATGGGACTTTGATGGATTTACAATGTGCTCTTGACCGGCAGCATGCGCAAGCAATGGAGCTGACTTATAAAATTGATGACATTGAAAACCGCTCCCGCCGCAACAACGTGCGTTTCCGTGGAATTCCAGAGGCGGTGGGGGGCGGAGAAGATTTGCCAACTGTGCTTAACCTGCTGATAGCGGAGTTGCTCCCGGCGGAGGATTTGGCTACACACGCTTCTGGAATGGAAATTGAACGAGTTCATCGCGCTTTGGGAAACCCCCCAACAACCAACCACGTGATGTTATTGCGAGATTTCTGCGATATTCCGATGCTGAGCTCCTTATACGTCGAGGCCGGGAGAAAAAGACGGTCCGCTTCCAGGACGCGACAGTGTCCATCTACCAAGACCTCTCAACGTTTACTCTGGCGCGCCGGAGAGAGATGAAACCAGTCTCGGCGGTCTTGAACAGCAAGGGGATTCGCTACTCTTGGTCCTTCCCATTTAGGATGAACTTTCTTTTGGGCAACAAAAAGATCTCTGCAAAGGACTATACTGAAGCTTGGCGAGCTCTTCGCCAGGCGGGCCTAGTTGATGATAATGCTCAGCCTCACCCGCCGCCCCCTAAGCCCCAGCACTCCAAGTGGACTCGGGTGGGCAAGTCCGCTTGATTTTTTGTGGAATTGAAGAGCTCCTTTTACTTTTTCTTTTTTAGGGAGCCTCACTCCGTGGGTCCCCTGTTCTCTTTTTTTTTTGGATAAATGGTGGTATGGATTAGCTTGGGGCCCCCACTCCATTATCCATGGGGGGCGGTGGATGATCTGCAAATGTTTTGATGATGTTATTGTTCTGATGGGGAGGCATGGTGGGATTGATGATCCGGGGAGGGTGGGGGAGTAGTGGGGGGAACGTTTATTTATGTCTAGGTTGAGTTTTCGCTTTGTGGGGTTCTGGGGGGTACGGGGTTTGTGGTCAATTTACCGTGTCCTGTATTAACCTAGACAGGCAGGTGGTATTGATGGGAAGGGGGGGAGTTGGGTGGGAGGGGGGGTCTTCCAATATGGAGCTGGGAGATGTGTTTGGGCTTGGGAGGGGGGTCTATGGCTTTTGTTCCTGGAAGGTGGAATAGGTGGGCCCGACTGACTAATTTCCTGGGTTTCCTGGGGGGGAGCTACCATTGGGACTTTCCAGGTGGCTGGCGGATGTGCGGGCTTAGATTGTAATTCTTAATGGTGCGCTTTATCTCTTTGAATGTTAAGGGTCTTAATTCCCCGAGGATGCGGTCCCTGCTGTTCTCAGAATTGCGCACTTTGCAAGGGGACATTGTTTACCTACAGGAGACCCATCTTCAGAATTCTAAGCAGGGCTGGCTAAAGCGGTCCCCTTACACTGAGGTGCGGGTGGCCTCAGACATGCAGGGCCGGAAGAAGCGGGGAGTGGCCTTATTATTTCATCAGAGCCTCTCCTTGCAGATTGATGAGATCAAACGAGATACCCTGGGGAGGTGGCTTTTTTTGAATGTTCACCTAGACGGACACCTGTTAACTTTAGCTAATGTTTACGCGCCAAACACAGGTCAGGGGCCCTTTTTTACGCGTTTGAAAGCCCTATTGGCGGACTTTGCAAAAGGCCCCATTGTTTTGGGTGGGGATTGCAATACGCATCTAGTGCCCCATATGGATTCTACGGGTCGTGCTGGGGGGGAAATGGGGGGGTCGGCAAGAGCCCTTCAACGCTTTATGCTTGATTTAGGCTTGCGGGATGTTTGGAGGGACACCCATGCGGGGGAGAGGGATTATACTTACTACTCTCCGGTCCATCAGGTTCATACTCGCATTGATTATTTTCTATTGGATCAGCGCCTGATGGACGGGAGAGTGCAGGCTGGACTTGGTACGCTGACTTGGTCAGATCATGCCCCGTGCTGGCTTACCCTCCCGGACGGACTGTATAGCGAGTATCGCCGTCTTTGGCATTTAGATGTGAGGTTCCTGCGGTGGCAGGGTGCAGTGCAGGATCATGCCCGCTTCATTAAGGAATTCTTTGAATTTAATGACTCTGGAGATGTTCCCCTTCCCACGGTATGGGACGCTTATAAGGCTACAGCCCGCGGTCAACTTATGGCTGAGGCGGCCCGCACGCGCAGACTGTGGACGCGTGACCACGATCATTTAGTGAGGGAATTGGCTCGCCTAGGCTTGGAGCACGCCCGCACCGGTTCGCGGCAGGTCCTACGTCAATGGCGGACGGTTCGAGCTAGTTTAGATGTGTGTATGCAGAGAGAATTAGATAACAAGCGCCGGAAACTAAGGCAAACTTTTTATGAACATGGGAACAAAACTGGCCGCTTCTTGGCTTTGCGACTGCGCCAGCAGCAGTCCTCGAAAGTGGTCCGCGAATTGCGTGACGCTGGGGGACAGAAAAGGGTTATCTCCCGGGAGATACGTGCTCTTTTTGCGGATTACTTGGAGCAGCTGTATAAAGCAGAGCTCTCTGATCGGGATCACGTGCAGTCTTATCTTCAGAGGACCGCGCTGACGCGTCTTTCTGACTCTGACCGGGCCCAGTTAGATTCTGAAATTACGATTGACGAAGTGGAAAATGCAATCAGGCACCTGAAAACTGGCAGTGCGCCAGGTAGCGATGGCTTCCCAGCAGAATATTATAAGAAGTTTCGGGCACAACTAGCACCATCCCTGACCTGCTTGTTTAATGAGGTCTTAGGGGCGGCTTCCCTTCCCCCGTCCCAAAGTGAGGCATTGATAGTGATGATACCCAAACCCGGTAAACCCTTGCACGATGTGGCGTCGTATCGCCCCATATCCTTGTTAAACGTTGACGTTAAAATCTTTGCTTCTGTGCTGGCTGCGCGCCTGAATCGGGTTCTTCCAGGCTTGGTTCATCCGGACCAGGTTGGCTGTGCCGGGTCGCCAGGCCGCTGATAACATCCGGCGTATGTTGCAGCTTATTCATGTGGCCCAACGGGACCCACAACCAGCGTTGCTAGTGGGAATTGACGCAGAAAAAGCATTCGACCGGGTCGATTGGGGATATCTATGGTGTGTCCTGGAGATAATGGGCTTTGACCCTAATTATATTCGTTGGGTTCGTATCCTTTATCAGCAGCCTCAGGCGTGCGTTCGGATTAATGGGGGACACTCGAGACACTTTTTTCTGGAGAGAGGCACGCGCCAGGGTTGCCCTCTGTCGCCTCTGCTCTTTGCCCTAGCGATGGAACCTCTGGCTCAGAGCTTTCGAGATCACCCAGGTTTGCGGGGGGTTCGCATTGGTCCTGCGGAATATCGGATCGCGCTCTTTGCGGATGATATCATATTGTCCTTGGTAGACCCGTCTGTCTCTCTTCCAGTCGCGATGCAGCTGTTTGCAAATTTTTCTCGAGTCTCCGGCTTCAAAATCAACTATACCAAATCGGAGATCCTGAATGTTGGGGTCCCTAGGACGGCTTGCGCGGAGCTCCAGGCGGCTTATCCTCTTCGCTGGGTGTCAGGAGCCCTGCGATACTTAGGGGTGAACCTAACTGTGGAGCGGGCGGATCTTTTTAAAGCTAACTATGACCCCCTGCTTCGTCAGGTCCGGCGGGACTTAGAGGTTTGGAATGGCCTGCTCCTTTCCTGGTTTGGGCGTATAGCCGTAGTCAAGATGGTGACCGTCCCCCGCTTTCTTTATTTCTTTCAGGTACTACCGCTTTCCATTCCGCGGGCTACTCTGGCGACTTGGCAACAGTTGCTTATGAAGTTCGTGTGGCACTATCGTCGCCCGCGCTTAGCGCGGCAGGTTCTTTTTGCCCGCACGCGTTCCGGAGGTATGGGCATGCCCAATTTACATTGGTATTATGCGGCAGCGCAATGTCGAGCAGGGGTGGAATGGATGATTGCTGATAGCACTAAGCGATGGGTACAGATGGAAATGAGTTTGGCGGGGGAGCGGGGTTAGGGGATTGGCTGTGGCTTGGCCCTAAGCTTCGACGCGGCAAGTGCATCAGTAATCCCTATGTTGCTCATACTCTCCGTTGCTGGGATCAGCACTTTCGACCCCGTGATGTGGATCTATCCCCTTTAGCCCCTATAGTTGATAACGCTTCTTTCCCACCGGGTTTGAGTGATGTAGCTTTTCGGCAATGGGGGCATCTTGGCCTCAGCCGGGTCGGCCAATTTTTCGCTGACGGTCGGCTACAATCCTTTCGTGCATTACAGGACGAATTTGACCTTCCAGCTAGGCATCTCTATCAATATACGCAAGTGACACATTGGATCAGTTCTAGACTTGTTCGGCCCCAGGTTGCTCGGGACCTGACGGATCTGGAACGCTACTGTGAGGGGTGCACTACTACAAAGGGTCTCGTGGCGACCTTATATGCCCATCTGCAGGGGTCCCAGGCATGCCCCACACGTCACAGGGTGCTTTGGAACTCTGACTTGAATCTCTCTTATACTGATCAGCAGTGGGAGACGGTGGAAGCGTGCCTGTGGAAGAGCTCGGTAGCGACCAATGCCCGTGAAACGAATTATAAACTGCTGTACCATTGGTATATGACTCCGGCGCGGATTGCTCGTATGTATCCTGGGGCTGGGGATCTATGTTGGCGTAACTGTGGGCTGCGGGGTACCCTGGGGCATATTTGGTGGACCTGTCCCCGCATTCGTGCCTTCTGGAGGGGTGTACAATTCCGGATACAGTTGCTTTTGGGACTGAGTATCCCTTGGGATCCAGGGATTTTCCTTTTTGGGGCCTCAGTGCCGGGGGCCCGGGCTTTGCAACTTGCCCTACTCCGTCACGGCCTGAATGCGGCCCGCCTATCCCTTGCGGCGGCTTGGAAGCGTGCTTTGGCCCCCTCTTTCCGGGTTTGGCTGGAACGCATGTGGGATATGTATACCATGGAACAGGGGGTAGCGGTTAGCAGGATGCGTTTGGCGCGATTTGAGTTGGTGTGGGCGCCCTTTGTCTCTCGTTATGGCGCGTGATTGCTTTGGATAAATGGGGGAAATACACCAACCTCCAAGGGAGCTCGCTCCCGGTGTGTGTCTTTTAGTTTACCACTGTCCCGAGCCCAAGGGTTAGCAAACCATAGTTGGGGGGGTTGGGAGGGGGACCCTGGTCTAGGGTGACTCTGGGGGGGGGAAGGGAGGTTGGGAGGTGGGGGGGGGACCCTGGCCTAGGGTGACTCTGGGGGGGGGGGGAAGGGAGGTTGGGGGAGGTGTTGTTCCCTGTTTCCTCATTATAAAATTGTAAAAATGAAGACATATTGTAGAATACTATTGTGATCTGATGTTGTGTTGTTACTGATGCATTCTTTTTGAAGATCTTTATGGTTTTTATCTTTCTGTATTCTTTGGAAGTCTTTCAATAAAAAAAAAAAAAATTAAGCTTTGTAAATCCTTGGATTGTGAAAAATCATTTTAAAATTTGAAAAACAAAATATACTTTCCAGCAGTTTGTTTAGCTGGGACATACTCTGGACTCCTTTGGTTTATTTTATTTATTAATTAGTATTTAACCCTTTCCAAGGGTAGTTCAAGATAAGTTATGAAGGTATTTCCCTGCCCCAGAGGGCCTGCAATCTAAGTTTGTACCTGAGGCAATGGAAGGTTAAGTGACTTGCCCAAGGTCACAAGGAGTACCAGTGGGAATCACACTCAGAGCTCTTTGGTACTAGGCTGATGCTCTAACCACTAGAGTACTCCTCCACTCCACTCCCTTCACTTTTACTTTTGGATTTTAAGTTCAGGGAGGTATTGGAGGGGTCTCTCAAGAGTGCTGGGCTTTGGATTTACTTACTCACCTTACTCACAGGGATCCACTGTGTTTGTTCAGCATAATTTATGATTCATTCACTGTAGGTAGGTCTCTGCCCCAGACAGACCTTACAATCTAAACTGATACTTGGAGTAATGAAGGCAGAGTGATTTGCCCAAGATTAGTGGGAGAAGCAGGAGATGAACACTAGTTGTACTGGTTTTCAGCCCAAGATTTTAGCCACTAGGCCAATACTCTCAACCCTCTCCTGGAGGCATACCTAGCCAGTTGGATTTTCAGGATTACCACAATGAATATGCATGAAATAATTTTGGACCTACTGGAGACCTACTGCATGCAAATCTCTCATATACATATTCATTGTAGTAATCCAGAATATGCGCCTCGAGGACAGAGTTGAGAAGCACTGCACTAGACCACTCCTCCATCTACTAGATAGAGCACAGCTGGTGAGAGGCTTCTTCCTAACCCATCACCGTTAAGTAGAGCACCTGAGAGATTGTACTGTGTGAGGTACGGACAGACTGTATGCCCTCTGGGAACAGGAATTACCCACTGTACCTGAAGTAACTCACTTAAACTTCTGAGAAAAGGCATGAGCTAAATCCAATTCCCTTCCCCTAAGTGCTTCAAATTTGAAGTTGAATTTACTTGGTAGAAGCATCAGCTATTATTTTCAAACTGTTATTCATTCCTTTATTATGTCATATTAAATACAGGGACTTTTATGCAATGTCTGAAACCCATTGTGCATGTCTCTTTCTTTTATTTAATCATAGAAAAGACTTGTTTGATGTCAAGTTTTTAAGCTGCAGCAGCTCCCATCCCTTCTCGGTCTCTTTAGAACTAAGCTTAAAGGGCCTGATCAATCCCTGTGTTTTTCCTTAGGCACTGAGAAGGAGGAAAACCTTTATGAATCCAGTCGTAAAGGTAAGATCTGAGCCAGGAGCTGAGGATGGCCCCTTCTTAGCTTTTTGGCTGAAACTGAGAACAGCCAACTACACTCGCAAAATAAGCCCTGGAGAACACTATCTATTTTTAGGGGGGATAGAGGAAAGATTGGGTTAATGCTTTGGCCTTTGGCTTCCATCGAGTACGTAGTAACATAGTATATGCTGGCAGATAAAAACCGGTATGGTCCATCTAATCTGACCAGTAAGGTGGCTAGAGTGGTTGTAACTGCAGCACCATGTAGGCCACCCCCCTCTATGCCTGTGTTTAGGGTTGTACCTGCTGCTCTGTGCATGTCAGCCCCCCTCTGTTTATTGAAGTATAAAAGATATTTCAGTTTGCTTTGATTTCATCCTCTTTGCTATAAAGGGATCCACTGTGTTTGTGTTATGATACTATATGGTAAGAGCGTGTTTTTCTCAAAGATATCCCACTGACACTCCTTGTGGCTTGTTGATATTATGACTATGGCCAAAGCAGAGTGATTAACTCTCCTGTTTCAAAAGAATAAATACATTGGATTTTTCGTTGTGTGTCTAGTGCAACTTTGCATCAAAGGCAGCTGCTTTAGCGTTTTCCCATTATATTCTTATATCTTCTGACTGGCAATCTATGCTAACCCATGCATTTAGTGGAACTACTGTTATAGTCAACTCTATTATAATGGATGAGGCACCTCTGCAATATGGCCATGGATTGCCAGAGAGTTTATAGAGCTGCCCTCTTCAACAGTGAACGCCCATGGTATAGATACTGCCTGCAACTGAGAATCTTTTGCTTAAGTCAAGCAAATGTTTTGTAGTCTTACATAAGATTTTGATGAGCATTCAACTTCTGAAGAAGGGACCTGTGAAGCCTTGAAAGCCCATCAACTACAATTGTTTTTGTTTTCTCTCCTATTCCCTCACATATCCATTTAGACCGTAAGCTCTTTTGGTAAGCAACTTATTGTATATGAAGTCTAATAATGTTGTAGCCTGTCTGGAATATTACTAGGAAAGTCAGACTAAAATTCCAAAAACTTATTTTTAAGCTAAGATTTCTATTTTATCCAGGATTGCTATGGCTACTAAAACTGCATTTTTTTAAATCACTTTACTTTTGCAATTCACTCTTCTGAGAGAAGCAGTTTGGTTCAACTTGGTCTCAGACTAGAAGAAACAGTCAAGAAGAGCGGTAGGGAGGAGAGAAAATCTTTCTTGCTTTTGTTGAACCCTGGTGATTAGGGCTGTGCACAATGCAAAATGTTTTGGTTCGTTTGGGATTTTTTCCGGACATTCTGACGTTTTCCAGTTTCACACCTTTAACAAAATGTTTTGACATGTTAGAACTTTTTAATGCAAGCAAATCAACAATGCATGCTAATTCATAGGTTAACACACTTTAAATCAATTTAGTGTGCAGTAGATTTTTTTAATGAGCGTTAATGAACTGAAAATCCATTAATGAATGCACATTACTAATGGTGATTTGCCCAAGTTTTGCTTACCCATGGAATACCCAGGTGCCACACTCATCCGCCTTGGTGATGTAGTTCTCTGGCAGCAGCCCGGCACAACCTGTGGCCAGTGAGATGCCAAAGATCCAGCCCTCACTGGTGTTTGCCTGTTCTACTGGAGACATGAAAATAAAGTCGCCTGGCACCAACTCGAGCTCGTCATCATTCTGAGGCGTGTATGGATAGATGACTTGTAGCGTCTGGAAATGCAAAAGCCAGCATGATTACTATTTTTATTAACCTAGGCCTTGTGCAGGTGCATAATTAGCAAGGGTACAGTACACTAATCAAAAGTGGAAATGGAGCTCCTACGGTAAAAATTAGAGCAACTGAAGGTTTGTGCAGTTTACATAGAAACACAAATATCCCAGGTGGGATAACCATTCTATAAAGGGCGCACCACAGTGGCTCTCAGTTTTTAGTGTACCAAACTATGTTAATTAAAATGGCTCTTGGAAATCAGAGGTATGCATGGATCTTCATTGCATTTCTTCTGTTTGGAGGCCATGAGAACTGGAATGGAGAAACACTGATTTCCCAGCATGATAGACTCAGACTTCCATCCAGATTGCAAAAATGACTAGTCATACTTGAGTAATACTTACTATGCAAGAATTTATATGACAGGGCCACTGAATTCCTCTTTCAGCTATTTCCCATCAGAATACTTTACTAGCTTTATTTTCAATACATATTTGTGACTTCATGGATTAACACAATCTCTCCTAGCAATGAGTTCTCGTGATGTGTCTATTCAGATGTCCTGTTCCAAGAGAGAGGGGTTAATGATGTCATTTGTGAGTCTGAATTCCTGTGTGGAGGAAAGGATTTTGTCCTTCCTTATCCAACCTTCCTTAGAGGTTCCCGAGCTTAAGGGGAGTACCTGGGTTCTAATGAAAGGGATCAAAGGCCAAAGTGGTCTTGGGACAAGAAAAGAAGTAGTCACTGTTATTGTTACTGTTATTTAAAAAATGTTTTGACAAGTTCCTAAAGGAAAGGTCCATAAACCCTCGTATTAAAGGGGACCCAGGATATCACTGCTTGACCCAATACAAGCATTGTGGAACCTGTGTCTTTTGAGGAAACTGTTAGGTACTTTGTCATTCTAAAACTGTAAATGCCATACTTGTTTTGCCCGAATTGTAATTGCCATACTTTGCTTTATCCCATACTTTGCTTTATCCCAAATTAACTATTGCTCCATGTCACCATAATTGTTTTCCCGATCTGTCTATTGTTCTGTGTTGTCTTGACTAGACTGTAAGCTCTGACGAGCAGGGACTGTCGTTTTGCTTATATTTCTGTACAGCGCTGCATGCGTAGCGCTATATAAATGCTAAATAGTAGTAGTAGGCACGAGAGTTATTTTTAAAGTAAGGTCCGATTGGCTGTAGCTTTGTAAATTTTTTCCCCCTGTAGAAACAAGCATGTGTGTCGGCTCCCGGCATGTCTTATGCAAAAGCAGATGCCATTTGCAGTCGTAGCGTCACTCCGACTGTGAAATACGGTCTGTGATTTGGTTTTTGACAGCAAGGACCGTGTCATCAGTGGACATTCATCACCAGATATGTGAGATGTATGGCCCCAATGAGATGAGTGACAGCAAAGTGCGTAAATGGGTGAGATTGTTCAAGGATGGGCAGGACAAACTGTGCTCACGATGGGTTCCCAGGCTGCTTTCCGAGGAACACCGAAAAAGGAGAATGGCTAGTGCTTTGACATTTTTGATCCGATACAATGAGGAAGGAGATGAACTTTTGGACCACATTGTCACAGGAGACGAGACATGGGTTTCTCACATGACTCCAGAATCAAAGCGTCAGTCGATGGAATGGAGACACACGTCATCTCCAGTCAAAGTGAAAGCCAAACAGACAATCTCAACACGCAAGATTATGGCAACTCTGTTCCTCAGAAAGCAGCCTGGGAGCCCATCACGAGCACAGTTTTCTGAACTGCAATTTTTCAGAAACGATTTTGTATAGCACTGACCTTGAAACTTGTGGAAATTTCAGTGACAGTGGCAGTCGTGAATCGCCGTTCTTCATGAATTTTTGCGTCAACTGTGCGCACCAAATCTTCTGTGATTACTGAAGGTCGACCCTATCGCTGTTCATCATGGACATTGTCCCGCCCGTCCTTGAACAATCTCACCCATTTACGCACTTTGCTGTCACTCATCGCATTGGGGACATACACCTCACATATCTGGCGATGAATGTCCGCCGATGACACGGTCCTTGCTTTCAAAAACCGAATCACAGACTGTATTTCACAGTCGGAGGGTCGCTCAATTGTCTTAAACATTTTAACATCTCAGTATAAACTGTACAAAGTGACGCTACGACTGCAAATGGCATCTGCTTTTGCACAAGGTATGCCGGGAACCGGCACGCATGCTTGTTTCTACAGGGGGAAAAAATTTACAAAGCTATAGCCAATCGGCCCTTACTTTAAAAATAACCCTCGTACTTATGACCTAGATTGGCCACTGTTGGAAACAGGATACTGGGCTTGATGGACCTTGGTCTGACCCAGTATGGCATATCTTATGGAGTGTCTCCCAAGAGGTTAAGGAGCCTGAAGAGTGAAGAGTGTGGAGCAATTTGGTCAATCTTCAGAAGAGGGTTGAAGAGCGAGAAATGACTCAGCAAGTCATATAAAGACTGAGGTCTGGCCACTAACCTAAAAAAATAGCAGAGGACCAAAGAGGAATCAGTACTCTTCTGTCCAGAGTGTATGAGGTTTATTGGAAGGAGGAAAGGATGGTATGGAAGTCTAACCACTGGTCTGACCTGGAAGAAGTGTCCATAGTATGAAGAAATAAGGATTCTACCATGAAAGGTTAGAGGATCAGCTTTTGTTTTTCATGTGTATCCATCTGCTTTTATACCTGCTTTGAAGAAACCTCAGTTAAAATTCCAGATTATTTCAAAGAGCCATTCAGACTGGGCAATTGCCTCTTCCAGCAAACATTTCTGTCTGCTGAATTATATTGAGGACACGAGTGAAAGGAAGAACCACCCAGTGGTAAGGCCTTTCTTTCTTCCCACCCAATACAGCCTCAGAGGTCAGTGGAAATGAATACTAGCTCTCTGCCCAAACAGTACCCTCGTTAGCTTGCCTGCAAGGATCTTTGCTAGAGATGTGTCATATGAGAATGCTAAAGTACCTTGGGATTTTTAATGTTCACATGGTGAACAGGGCCACTCATTGAAGCCTAGTTGGACAAATGATACCTCAGTGCCATAAACCAGTGTTTTCCAGTCATTCCTGAAGTGACTCTAGGTCAGTCTGTTTTTCTTAGGATATTCACAATGAACATGCATTAAATAGTGAAGGCAATGTATGTGAATCTCTCTCATGTATATTCAGTGTAGACATTCTCATTATTAATTAGTCTGGTTCTGTTCAATATATTTTTTTTTCATGCTTCAGCATTTTCGCTCAGCGTTTGCTTTTTTCCGGTCAGTTTCCGATTAGCTCACATTGACGTCATCTTGGCAGCCAATAGTTGTCCGAGATTGACATATAAATGATCGTTTGGTTTAGCAGTTTGGTTCCCGGCATTTACCACTTCCATGTTAAAGTGGCAGAACACTTGATACAGGGTCTTTCTGGGACCCGAAACATGCATGTCGTGTGCATTTCTAAGCCAGGGTTTTCATGGATCGGCCCTACAACCGCTGAGGATTAAGATAAGTTCTAAAAATGTTTCTGTTTATAAGCATAAAAAAATCTCTCAAAAAATGGGCATTTCGCACTTTTGAGCAGGGAGTTTTACTCTCGCTGTTCCAGTCCGTTTAGCCCGACAAATATCTATTTTTTTGGTGGCAGGGACAATATTACTGATGACTTTTTGTTTCATTGCATGGTCAGTGTCATTGGTCACATCGAAGTTTTCTCTATTTCAATATTTTTTTTGGCAAGATTGAAAAAAGGCTATTGGGGAATGTTTGCATTTTTAAGAATGATACCAAAATCTGCATTAGGACAGACACCATTGAAAATATGGACATATCAAGATTTTACTGAAGACTGAAGAATGGTCTAGAGTTTGGCTGCTAAGATTTAATACCAGCAAAGGTATGTCTTCCATTTGGGTTGCAAAACCCCTAAGGAGCAATACAATATAAGGGATGAAGTTTGTTCTTGCACAAAATAAGAGCAGTGGCTAAAGCTAGAAGGATGCTTAGGCTCATAGCAAGAGAAATGGCCAGCAGGGAAAGGGAGGAGGATATCGCGTAATTACTCACCTGTAACAGGTGTTCTCCAGGGACAGCAGGAATCAGTCCTCATATATGGTGATGTTGGCGCCAACAGAGCCCACGTGGAAGCATCTCCCCAGCTTTCAAAGAAAGCCTTTGGGAGAAGCACCACGCATGCATGGTCCCTTTCCTGCCCAAGGGTGCCCTCTTGCTCAGTCTAATGACATAGCTAAATATAATACGGTAAAGAAGCAATTCCAAGGGGAGGAAGGAAGGTTGTGAGGACGGATTCCTGCTGTCCCCGGAGAACACCTGTTATAGGTGAGTAACTACGCTTTCTCTGGGAACAAGTAGGAAATCAGTCATCACATGAGACTCCCCAACTACAGGCTACCGAGAACCTGAACAAAATGCCATAGCAGCTAAAGAAGTGAGCTGTGAGCTGCAGCAGTTAAGTCCCAACAAAGAGACTCTCGTAAGGCCCAGGTGTCCGGCATAGAACCAGCACTCCGATATCCTGAAAACAGAAGGTTCAGAGGGCAGGAGTTGCCTACACCTCGAAGAGATTATGGAGTATGGCCTGGCCAAAGGTGCTGTCCCATCGGGACTCCCTCTCCAGGCAGTAGTGACCTGCGAAGGTATAGACTGAAGACCAGGTGGCAGCCCGGCAGGTTTCCATCACAGGTACAGAACACAAATTTGCCATGAAAGTAGCCATGGCCCTGAAGCGGTACGCCGTGGTCTGCTAGTCTAATGAGATCCAGCCTGCTCATAGGCAAGGGCAATGCAGTCTGCCACCTAAATGGACAGTTTGTTTAGTCACTAGGAGCCCCAGACGACTGGGATCATAGGAGACAAAAAGCTGAGGTGCTTTGCGGTGGCCCTGAGTCTGTTGCAGATACAAGGACAGGGCCCTTTTACAGTCCAAAGTATGTAGGACGGTCTCTACCTTGCAGGCATGAGACCTCGGAAAGAAGATAGGGTGGACCACCTCCTGATTGAGGTGGAGTGGGGATACCACTTTTGGAAGAAACTTGGGGTGTGTGCGGAGCACCACCCTGTACTTGTAGAACCTTGTGTAGGGAGACTCTGTCATCAGAGCCTGGAGCTTGCTGACCCTGTGAGCTGATGTGAGTGCCATGAGAAAGACGACCTTCCAGAAGAGGTACCGCAAGTGGCAGGTAGCTAGGGGCTCAAATAGCGGCTTAGTAAGCTGCAAGAGCACCACGTTGAGATCCCATTCTGGTGCTGGTGGGTGTACAGGGGGGTTTGTATAGCTTGAGGCCCTGCAGGAACCATGATACAAGGAGCTGAGCAGAGAGGCATTTTCCTTGAATGGCATGGTGATATGCTGCGATAGCACACATGTGCACTCTAAATGAGTTGGACTTTAGTCCCACCTGTGACAGATGGAATAAGTATTGGAGTACCATCTGAACCGCACCAGGCCGAGAAGCGATACCACTTGAAGGCATATACCCTCCTCGTGGAGGACTTGCTGGAGGCCAGAAGGACCTCTTCTATGTCCCATGGGAGGTTGAAGGGAGTCAGGGTTACCCTTTCAGCAGCCAGGCCGTAAGTGACAGGGACCCCAAGCTAGGGTGCAGAAGAGAGCCCTTCTCCTGAAATAACAGTTCTGGGGCATGGCCCAGGAAAATTGGCGATGCCGCCCACAGGTGGAGAAGCAGCAGGAACCAAAGTTGCCTGGGCCATCGTGGGGCTATCAGTGATTCCCTATCGTGCTGGATCTTGAAGAGGGTCTTCACTACCAGTGGAGTCAGCAGGAAGACATAAAGGAGGCCTTCCCAACATAGAATGAGGAATGCGTCTGCTGCCACCCAGGATGGATGCAGATGACGGCAGCATTAATGGGGCAACTGTGTGTTGTCTGGGCTGGCGAACAGGTCCACTAGAGAGATGCCCCAGAGTTGAAACAACCGAGAGGCCACCCTAGGATCCAGGTGCCACTCGTGTGGCTGGAGGACTCTGCTCAGCTTGTCTGCTAGGGCATTGTCCTGGCCTGGGAGGTAGACTGCCCTTAGGAGCATACTGTTGCATGTCACATATTAGCAGAGGGCTACCGCCTCCTGGCAGAGGGAGTACAACCCCGTGCTCCCTTGCTTGTTCACATAAAACATTGTGATTTGGTTGTCGGTCTGGATCAGCACCGACTGGTGCTGCAGCCAGTGGCATAAGGCTCAGAGAGCCAGGAATATTATCTGGAACTCCAGAAGGTTGATCTGCAGCTGGCATTTCACCTGGGACCAGCTGCCTTGTGTGCAGAGGTCCTCGCAATGAGCCCCCCAGCCCAGCAGAGATGCGTCTATGGTGAGGACCCTCTGGGGTGTGGGTGCCTGGAAAGGCATCCCAGCCTGCAGGTGGTGGTGGATCTGCCACCATTCAAGGGAGTCTGCCAGCTGGAGTGTCACTCTCACCCTTGTCCCGGAGCCTGCCCGTGGCTTGTGTCCACTGAAAATGAAGGCACCACTGGACCGCCCTCATTGTAAGCGGGCATATGGAGTCACGTGGACAGAGGCCATGTGGCCCAGCAGGCGGAAGATAAGCCAGGCAGGTAGTGACCAATGGTGTTGTATCTCTGCGGCTAGCCTCCTGAGGTATTCTGACCTCTCCTGGGGAGGAAGGCCTTGGCCTGGAGCGTGTCTAACTGAGCTGCTATGAACTCCAGGCACTGAGCTGCGGGGAGATGGGACTTGGGGGTTGATGACTAACCCCAAGGTGCAGAGCATGAATGGTGTGCTTGATGGTGTGGTGCACCTCTGCGGGTGTGCCTCCCTTTATGAGCCAGTCATCCAGGAAGGGAAAGACGAAGGCCCCTTGGAGACGGAAGTGGGCTGCGACCACGGCTAGACACTTGGTGAAGACCCTTGGTGATGAAGCCAGCCCAAAGGGGAGCACACTATATTGGTAGTGACCTCCTCCCACCACAAAGCAGAGGTATTTTCACTGATTAGGATGGATCAGGATGTGCGTATAGGCATCCTTCAGGTCTAAGGAGCATAGACAGTCTCCCTGCTGGAGGTACAGCAGCAGTGTTTCAAGGAAGAGCATCTTGAACTTCTCCCTTACCAGAAATATGTTCAGATACTGTAGGTCCAAGATTGGCTTGAGGCCCCCTGTTCACTTGGGAACAAGGAAATACCTGGAGTAGAAGCCGGTGCCCCAGAGATGCTTGAGCACTGGTTCCACCGCCTTGTCCTCGAGGAGACCTGGAGCTCAGTGAGGAGCAGAGTCTGGTGGAGGAGAGGTTGTATGGGCTCTCTTGGAAAGTATGAGGGTGGCATCCATTGCACATGGAGGAGGTAGCCCTCCTTGACCACTTGTAGTACCCAGGAATGATGGTGATTCCCGAAGAGAATCTTTCCAATAGAGGGGACATCGATAAGTTTGTCCTGAACCCATTGTTCGAGGTCAGACAACTGTAGCCATGTCTGGCATCAGGCCCCGATGCCTACAGCAGCTATTCTGGCTGAGGACTCAAAGCTGTCGTAAGTCGTTAAGCACTCCTTGACCGCCCAGGTCAGAGACTTGAACCACTAAAGGGGTTCCCTGTTGAGGCCTGCCAAGAAACCAGTGAGCTAGCTCCCAGCTCCCTCGCCAGTTCTCTGAGGTACATGCCGATGTACAGTTGATAGGACTGGACTCGGCACATAAGCATTGAACCCTGGAAGGCCTTTCGGCTGACAGCATCGAGGGTCCGGGCCTCCCTGCCGGGGGGGCACTGAGAAATGGGTCTTTTGACTCTTGAGTCTGCACATGGCAGACTCAACTACCATTGAATTGTGGAGAAGTTGAGTTTTCTGGAACCCCGGGCTTCGGCAGACTCGGTACATAGATTCATTGCCTGATGACAGTGGGCACCGATGCTGGTGTCTCCCACATATGAAGAAGGATGTGCTTGAGGATTGGAGGGACAGGCACCATAAGGGCTTTCTTAAGGGGGGGCCTCATACTGGAGAATCTCCAGTTCCTCTATGAACGGATCCTCCTTGGCCTCAGTCTGTATGGCGAGCACCTTAGTTACGTCCTACACAAAGTTGATGAAGGCAATATCCTTGGGTGGGGAACGGTGCCAGGACCACCAGTAAAGATGGGTCTGAAGGTATGTCTTGGTGTCACAGAGTGTCCAGGGACTCCTTGTCCTCTGTCTCTCATTCCCACTTGAAGTCCGAGGCCCCAGGGTCACCGCTGTTGAGGCCCGAGCCTGAAGGCCCACAACCTCCGGAGGAACCACGTGCACTCGCTAGAGAGAGGACTGGTGTCCCAAGGAAAGGGACCGGGACCGGGACCTCGTATGGTGCAGATGGGTCTCTCGAGGCTGGTGGCGCTCGAGGATTAGCTTGCTGTCCAGGGAAGCCCTCAATGTCGAGGGTCCCATCATCATGGTGGATGAACCAGAGGAACATGACATAAATGCCCACTGCATGGCCACAGAGGGCTTCAGGCCCAGCTTTGGTTCTGTCAAGGGGGAGTCCTCGATGAGGATGGCCTTGGGTGTAAAGGTCAGTAGCCGGGTACTGACAACTCCTTCCAGGGCAGCTTCTGGGGCCAGTCCCGCTCCGACCCCTTGGACTCACGCCAGGGACTGCGGGGCCTGGAATGGGATTTTCCCTTCTTCCTAGATCCGTCCTCTAAGGTGATCTTTGAGTATTTCGACTTCTCGCATTCTGCCTCTGGGGATTTCCTCTCGGAAGACCCGTGGCCATGGGACTCCAAGATAACCCAGGCCGTGCGGGGCACTGAGGTACCGGAGTGAGCCCTGGGGCGCGATGTCACCAGAGATTCGGTGCAGAGTCAAACTTGTGAAAGAACTGCTCCTGCTGCAGCTGATGGCTCTTGATGTCCTTTGTGGTCATGGTCCTGCAGAGTTTGCAGTCTGAGTTGTCATGATCCAGCCCAAGGCAGGGGAGGTAGCAGTCATGTGGGTCAGAGCGGGACATCATCTTATTGCACCAATCACATTTCTTGAAGCCGCTGGAGGCCATCGGGGAAAAAGGGGCCCTGCTGCCCGGCATAGGTCTGAGGCCTGTGGCAAAAATGAGTGTGAAGTGGAGGTCGAGGGATTTCTCGAGGAAAAGAAAACAAAAAGAAAGGAATGAGCCTGAGGAGCGATGCCAAGGCGAGCTGGCTCGGGGGCGGGAAAGGAACCGGTATGCATACCAGACATAACAGGATAAAAATCACACTTTTTCTGGGGGAAATTGGACAGACATCTGGAGGGCTCCGTAGAAAAAAGGAGATTGAGGCAAGATGGCACCCTTGGGCAGTCATGGGGACCACGCATGCGTGGTGCATCTCCCAAAGGCTTTCATTGAAAGCTGGGGAGATGATTCTGTGTGGGCTTTGTCGGCGCCGACGTCACCCATATGTGAGGACTGACTTCCTGCTTATTCCCGGAGAAGGCCTCTCTATAAGCCACTAGTGAGACCTCATTTGGAGTACTGCAGGCAAAACTGGAGTCCACACCTTCAAGAAGAAATAAACTGGATGGAATTGGTCATGAGGACATACTAAAATGATCAATGATCTTCATCATAAAACATGTGGGGACAAACTTAAAGACTTAAAGATCTTTAAAGATCTAAATATCTGGAGGAAAGAAGGAGAAGGGAGATAGGATAGAGAAATTTACATACCTCCAAGAAAAAAATGCACGGGAAGCATGCTTGATACTGTCCTTGTCCCTACTACCTCGACTGGGAGGCTGTTGCATGTAGCCACCATCCTTTCTAAGGTCTAAAGGGAGTAAACTAGGGATTAATCTAAAAAATGGATGGTGGATACTTCAAATAGCCTCTCAATGGAAGTAATAGGGGCAAGGACAGTATCAGAATTTAAGAAAGCATGGGACAAGCCCAGAGGATTTCTGAGGGAGAAAACGGGATTGTAAAGATGAGCAGGATATATGGATGGGCAGATTGGATGCACCTTGAAGTCTTTATCTGCCATCATGTTATACACTTCTATATTTCCTGGAAATCAGACTGGCTAAGGTAGTACTGCAGGACAGGCTTGAGAAATTCTGCCATAATGTATTCATTCAGTATTTGGTCCAAAGGTAATCCTGACCACCTAACTTGGTATCAGACGGTGAGACAGGAGTACCTGCAGATTCCATCGGTGACCAGGGCATACACCATTGCTTGTGTGCTCACCACCGCTGTTGTGCAATCAGAACTGATTACGCCTTTCCAGCTGTATTTTAATCCTGAATTAATATTTAAACATTATCAAAACTGCAGAAATAGCTTACAATTAGATTTATAACAAAGATTCTCCTGTAACTGGTCAAAGTCCCCTGAAGAAGGCCACAAGGCCGAAACACGTGTAAGGCAGATCTGGTGACACGATAATAAAGCTCTTGTCCTCCAGAGGTGTTTTCCTCCTGCTCTCTTTTGTATCTGTGGTTTTGCAGGGGAGGTGCTCCCCCTTGTTCCTAAGGTGTACTGCAGGAAAGGCTTGAGAAACTCTGCCATAATGTATTCATTCAGTATTTTGTCCAAAGGTAATCCTGATCCCCTAACTTTGTGTTAGCCCTGCAACACCCTATTACCAGTCATCTGGCTGTTAGCCCCAAATATGAAGATTACCTCATGATTTGCAAATCTTATATCCCGGGAGAATATGGAAGCCATCCAGTCACATCCCTGCTTGATGTCAATGTTCTGTGCCAGCTTCTCCAGGGTAGATAAATGGGCAGCTTGGAAGTGGTAAGCCAGAGTCACATGGAGCTGCTTCTTGTGGGGTTCCACATGCACCTCTGGAATTAGAAATGGAGCAGATTGTTGGAAGCATGAAGAACCTTCAACACCGCAGGGTCTTCTGGGTCTAGGTTCTAATCATCTCTCTGGTGCATTCTGGCTGAATGAATGGTACATTTCCAACTGAAGCAGCTTTTTTCTGCCCTGCAGCTGTAGTGCCAAATTTAGAAAAGTACAGAAATGCAAAACACAGAAACAGCTGGAAATAAAGCATATATAAAATGTAAATTCCTCAGGATGAAATTTCACCAGAAGTCAGTATCATTTTCCCTTCGGAGAAATATGTTGCTGGACAGTTTAATGCAAAATCTTTTATACAAGCTCTTGACGGTTTGGCAAAAGGTTCCATGAAAAAACAAAAAATGTTAGTACAGGGGTTCTCAATCCAGTCTTTGGGACACATCTGGCCAATCAGGCTTTCAGGGTAACTACAATGAATATGTATGAGAGATTTGCTTACAATGGAGGCAGTGCATGTAAATCTCTCTCCTGCATATTCATTGTGGTTATCCTGAAAACCTAATGACTAAGGGGTCTGTTTACTAAACATTCCTAATGTGCGGGGCCGCGGTAGTGTGCCTGTGCCATATAAGGAGTGGGCGGTTCAGGCAGAGAAAAGAAAAAAAACGGGAGTAAGCGATCGCACATTTGCGCGGGGCGCTATTGTGCGCCGTGCTATTGTGCGCCGTGCATAATAGTGCGTGGGAAGGCTAAGTGGCGCCCTGATATGCACACACAAAGGAGCAGAGCCATAGTACAATGGTTAAAACACTGACTGTGGGTGCAGCTGCCATGGGTTCAATTCCCCATTGTGCACAACAAAAAGGGCTGGCTGAGGCATTAACTGTAATGGGTAAAAGTGCTTTAGGAGGCATATTAATTTTGGGCGGCATAAGGCGGTGCACTGTTAATTTTGGGCGGCATAAGGCGGTGCGCAGATGCCCAAGCATAGGAACAGAGCCACAGCACCATGGTTAAGACACTGACCAATGGTGCAGAGATCAGGGGTTCAATCCCCCACAGTGCCCAATGAAGAAGGCTCACTGAGGCAGTGTGTATTATGGGGATGAGTGCTATAGGGGGCAATCTATTTTTATTTCAGTTATCACTACTAGCAAACGCACTCACAAAGCGTGTTAACATAAGGCGGCCCATAAGGCACATGTTAAAGTTCACTGTCCGCCAAGGCACCCTTGAATGTCCCCTATAGGGCACCATATATGTTGCGTCACAGGATAATGTATAGTGCACCTTATATGGACGGCAACCATAAGGTGCCCTATAGGGTGCCCTATAAAGCACCCTCAGAGGCACCTTATGGGTACAGTACACTGAGGGTGTGTTTGATGGCAGCAACATATGTACATTAAATCTAAAAAAAGCTTTGGACAACCCTATCAAATAACCCCACTGTGGGCTCGAACCCATTACCGCTGGCTCCACAGGCAGTGAAGTAACCATTGGGCTACAGCTATATAGCTGCCAGCAAGCCCCTGGCTGGCTGCAGAGAGCCTGCATGTCACCACACAGACAGTCTGCTGTGGGAACCAGGATAGGGTTAGGCCACCCATACCCATGATGCACTGCACATGCAAATCATCTTCCCAAAGATGAACACAAGATGGGGAATGCACCCCAACAGCTCCCCGGCCTGGTAGGGGGACGTGTCCGTGTGCACCCACACAGCACCTTGGCCTGGTAGGAGGTACTGACCGGGTGTTTAATTTGCACAGAGTAGCTACACACAGTCACACTGTGTGGGAACTGTGCTCACCCTGAGTGTGCGATGAGGTGCCCTGGACCAGGTCCACAGCACCCTCCATGGCTGAGAGAGGCCATGGCAGAGCTCCAAAACAGTCATAATCTGTGAGATAGGTAGTTTCTGCAGGAACACCTTGGATATCTCTGTCTGTCTCAGTCAGGGGGAACCCCACAGACCCCTAGGTGGGCCATGTACCACCAACACCCCCCCCCCCCCCAGCTGAGGGTGGCAAACAGGCAGGGTCTCCTATCAACAGATCCCCATTATACACCCCCCCCCCCCCTCTGCAATGATGGCAGTAGAGTGGACCATCAACCCCAGTCCTGTTGGGGAACAGACACCCTACAGGGCAGTCCAAGCAGCCCCACACACACCCAGACCACAATATCAGACAGACAGTAGGCCTGGATATGCTAAGATGCACCCCACCACTATCTGATATTCCCCTGCATCAAGCCATCAGCCACTGCAAGGCACTCCAGCAGGGCACATACCAGCTGTGAACAGTCTGCTGGTTAGTCCCACTGGAAATGCATGCACCCACAACTGGGATGGCAGCACACACAAGCAGATACATCAGTGACTAGGCCCCAACAGGTGACCCATATATATCACATGAGGGAAGTGCTATGAAGCACTATGGGGGTGCCTAGCCATGCTGCCATCACTGCACAGTCAGGGTGGAGTGAAAGCCCAGCAGCACATACAGAGGTCACCCTGTCTGTGGAGGTGGTGGACGGCCACTACAATGTCCCTGCCAGTGCCCTATGCCCTGTGCAGATGCATCCTGGCCAGCCCACCCTGTCTGAGCTATACCCATGGTACCTTGCTGCTCATTATGCACATCATCAGGCCAAAACTGTGGACAGTGTTTGCAGCCAACACACACTGTATAGACAGACACACACTCCCACATGTATGCCAGCATTGTGCTACTATAGAGGGGTTCAGAATCCTTGCCCACCACACCAGTCCTGGGCACAGTACAGGCATGGGTATGGTATGCAATACCGTTGGGGGTCCCTCCCTAGGGTGGTAAACACTGTCAGGGGCCAGACCTGACGCACACACCGCAAACATCAGATAGATTATTATGATGGAGCTCATAGAGCAGACTGTGCGTAACGTAGGGATATCTATCTGCCAGTACTCATAGCAAACGTTTGAGAGCTGTGTACCATATACCCTGGTGTAGGGTGACATTGCTAAGGTATGCAAGTGCTGGTATTGGGAGATGCACGCAGGGCCCAATGTCCTGCCTCACCAGGAGGCATTGGCCAATGGGGCCTGTGGGTGTGGGTGTGGGTGTGTCTGTCCCTGTTGGCTGCTGCTGTACGGCAGAGGTTCCCAAATCCAGTCCAGGTTTGCAATACACTGGTTGGGGTTTCCTGCTGTCCCTCATGAATATGCATGAGCTACATCTACATGCCATGGGGGTGGTGCATAGATATACAGCACGGTTATTTGTATGAGTGGCAGCATGGAACCTGAATGGTGTGTGGTCCTCCAGGACTGCATTTGTGAGACTCTGCTCTAGGTAATGCCCCTGGTCATGGTGTCTGTGCTTGGTGGTGTAAAAGATAGGCGTATGACCAATGCGTATATCCCCAGCAATAAAGGATTGCCCTTACTAACATGGTTTAGTTGTGGGGAAAATATGTGGACAGGAATGGCAGTAGCCCCAGCTGGGCTTTGAACCTGTGACCTTTTGCTCCTGCACACACTGTCTGCGTGCACTGCACCACTGTGTTGCCACAGATGTGCTGAATTCCCTGGGAAGTCCATGACTGTACATCCGACAGGGCCTATGTTGCAGTGGACGTGCCAGCCTGCACATGGCTCGGCCACTGTCTTCTGTGGCTAGCAGCCACTGCCCCCTCCACCACCTGTACCCTACCGCCAACATGCTGGCATGTCCGTATCTTGGAAAAGCATATGACCTGATTGAGTTGTGGCACTCCAGGACTGCATTTGGGGGACTCGGCTGTCGGTAATGCCCATTGTTATGGTGTGTGTGCGGTGTTGGGTACAAAATGGGTGTGTGAACCATGCTTATGTTCTCTGCAATAAAGGAGTGTCTTTACTATCTCTGTTTAGCGGTGGGTAAAATATGGGGACTGGGTTGGCAGGAGCCCCAGCTTGGATTTGAACCTGTGACCCTCTGGTCCTAGAGGTACTGCCTCTGTCTGCTGCACCACACTGTGGCCACAGTGATAGTGCAGTCCCTGGGGGTGGGAAACCTGACCAAAGGAGTCAAAAACCCTGCTCTGCACATTTGTACTGTGGGCTCAGTCACCTTGTCTGGTGACAAAAGTGCAAATAAACCCCTCAACCGACCACGACGAACTGGGGATAAATATAACCAAGCTGGGCAACAGTGATATTAATGGGCAACCATAGCAAACACTCCCAGGAAGGCTCAGAAAAAAGGAAATGGTTTTTGGAAGGGTCTCCGCTCCGTAGCCCCTTCCATACTTCATTTCATTTTTTTGGAGCTTTCCTGGGTGTTTATTATGTTTGCCCATTAATATCAGGGTTCCCCAGCTGACTTCCTATTTTTAATATGTTTGTTTGGGTCTTTTTCTATCTTTATTTGCACTTTTGTTCTGTGCACATGTATCACACTGCTCACGTTTTGCAGGTTTCCCCGGTTTCCCTGTACATTGCTGACGGAAATGGTTTCTCTTCCCTTTAAATGCCCTCTACCGTGAGTGTTTCACTCGCGCTATTTTTAACCTGCAAATTCGTCCCCGATACTGTGCGGGGAGCCTCTCCCCTCCCCTTCCCCGCCCATTGACCCCGTCTCTCCGCCCCTCGGGAGCCTTCCTCCGCCCTCAGAATGCCTTTCCACGCCTCTATCGGACATTTGCGGGCCGGGTACTTGTGCGGGGCACGTTAGTGCGGCGCGCAATTGTGCGGGGCCCAAGCGCACTTGTGCGGGGCGTTTAAGAGCGTTTCTGAGCGTTTGAGTGCCGCGTTTCCGTGCGCTATTGTGCGGCACGCAATTGTACGGCTTTTAGTAAACATGCCCCTAAGTGTGTCTCAGGGACTGGGATAAGAATTGTATAATGGCAAAAAGAAACGGGGGGAGGGGGAACTGAGAATTAAGTTAGCCTTCTGAAAAGAAATTAAAATGAATCGGTCATTTGTAATGTTTCTGTGAGTTTAAGGTCAAATATTAAGTCCAAAAAGGATTTGTTTGTGTTTTTGTTTCTGGAAGAGGGAAGGTGGAAACAGCTTGAAAGGGATATATTTATTTATTTACATCCTCTTATATACCGCGCTATTCTGCATCAGTGCGGTTTACATTGAACAAACTGAAATTACATTGAACAGGGCATTATATGCCCCAATTTTCAAAATGTTGTTTCACTGTAAATGTAAACCAGGAGTTCTCAACTCAGTCCTCAGGCTGCATCTAAGCCAGTCAGGTTCTCAGGATAACCACAATGAATATGCATGAGAGAAATTTGCATGTATTACTTTCATGGTATGCAAATCTATCTCATGCATATTTATTGTGGTTATCCTGACTGGTTTGGTATGTCCTGAGGACTGGGTCGAGAACCCCTGGTGTAAAAAGTTTTGCGCACATGTGCCTTTAAGTTATTAATGTGATTCTATTTTTGGTGCATTTGGTTACTTTATAAACCACCTTGGGTTGAATTTTGCTTTAAGGAAGGTGATATATAAACTCAATATAACATGACATAAAATAACATTTGGAAAATCGATCTCAGCACTTCATTCTAAATTGTCACCTTTAGAAAGAGGAGAATCAATTTTAAAAGACCAATGGTAACTGGCTTAACCCATCCAGAGTCACTTACAGTCCCAGGGTATGAAATGCACAAGAAGAAACAATTATACTAAATGCACATCTGAAACATACAGTATGCCAGAGGTCTGGAGTATCATAAGGCAGCAAACTATAAGCTAAAGTCTTTTCTGTATGTGTTGCGCTGTACAAGCAGGAAGGGTTCAACCACACAGATAAGCTGTCAGAAAAGACAGCAAATCGCTTCCCCTTTTAGTACACTAAAACATATCATGGAAAGATTTTTGCAATGCATGATGGAGGGAGACCAAAGCACGTGAGGAGACAAGGAAACGTAAAAAAACAGCCAGCACTCTTACAGCAGGAAGGGGCAGTGAGTTCTAATGGTTGCAACGCTAAACTAGGAAATGGATGTATTAGGATAAGAATTCATATTCACCCCTTTCTTCCCCGCATTGCTGGATCCCTATATAACCTTGGCACCCCACCCCATGCTTCAGCCTACCTATTTGTAAAAAGAATAGCCCTTCTTTCTTCCCCCATCTCCCCAGTGAAAACTTTCATCCAGTATGCACATGGTAAGCATATTTCCAAAGTGTAAAGTGAACTTAAGTGCCATGGTGAGTCAGAATGATGGTCCATACAGCCCAGCATACTGTCTCCAATAGCAGCCATTCTGAGTTGTTTGGAAGATGTGCCCAGCAGTTTTTAATGGGAGAGCCATTCCCTATAGCACATCCCAAAAGTAAGAGATGGCAAACTAAGTTTACATGGCTGTTCTTGCATATTCTTTAAATGAATTTCTAGGACTCTGTTCAGCAAAGGCTTAATTCGGACACCCATTTTCAAGTCATACATGCAGGAGAATTCTGCCTGGCTTGGCCATGAGAGAACTGCTATGCATACAGAGGACACTGCACAACTAAAGGTTCTATCAAACCTGCGGAATGTGTACACACGCGTGTGTGGGGGTTGGGGGGGGATGGAAGAGATGCTCCAGCTGTATAGTGCCTGCAGATGAGACTCTCAGGTAATAGGCATATTTCATTTTAAGATACATGTTCCTTTCCATTCCGCCACCACCCCCCATACACACCAAGTCCAGCTGGTGCAAGGTAGTAAGAACATAAAATATTCCAAAAGACCACTGCTTTCTCCTGAAATGCTGCTGCCATAGATGACCGCCTGGTCTTGCCTAATGGTTGGGTCAGCCCTTTCCCTCACTCATCCCCCCTCTCCAAGCACTCACCTGTTTTGGAAACAACCTCAGCAGCAAAATCGGAAGCAAATTTCTTTAAAAGCTCAGCACTTTCATCGCTGACAAAAAGGCCAATGAAGTTTGAAGACGTGTAGAGCTCCAGAGGCAGGGGTGTGGGAAATTTGGACTTCCAGCGGGTGACTGTGGTCCGCAGAGCCTCACAGAGGGCATCCACTTTACTGTCCTCACACTACCAAGATAAACAAATCTTCATCAGCCCGTATATTGATAATATTCGGTATTCATATAGAGGCAAACTAGCCAAATCACCTTCCTTCATCTTCCTGCAGCATGCTTACACTTACTTGGAAACAAGAGAGTTGCCTAAATAGCAGGACTGCCTAATGACACTAGGCTGAGCTAGTCATTGTTTTGTCCAGAGCATGCTGGGATCCGTAGTTTATTAATCCTAAAGCCATGGTTCCAAAGGAAATGCTGCGAACGGGCTATTTTGGAAGTGAGGCACAGTGTGTCTTAGATGGCTCCACTAGTCAACAAAATGGCTGCCACTAGGTCAGCTGGACTTTAAAAAAAAAAGGAAAAGGTAATATAAAACTTTAAAAAAACGGAAAATAATTTGTTGATCGTGGAGTTCCATTCCTCTTATCCCTATGTTTCTCATTTGGGGACTTGGGAAGTCACCCGTGGCTTTTACATGGAAAAATGGGTCTGACTGAACACTCACTGCACAGAACACTCAGGGGTATGTTTACTAAACTGCGTTAGTTCGATTCGCGTTAGGAGCCGCGGTAGAGACAGAAATCCCAAATAAGGACATGGGCGGTACATCGTTACCGAGAACGCGCCGAGAACGCATGTTACAAGGTGCCATAAATGAACGAGCGCTACAGGGCACGTTACCACGCGTTAATCTTAAGAAGGCGCGCAGGCATACAAGCACAGCAACAGAGCTGTAGCACAATGGTTACAACACTGATTGATGGTACAGGGGTCATGGGTTCGATTCCCCAGTGGGCCTAATGTATAAGGCTGGCTGAGGCAGCACCCTTTACATTTAAGTAGTGATTGTTGAGGCATTTGACGTGTATTTTAATTAGTGCTGCCAGCAAACACACCCTCACGGTGGCATAACCTAAGGTGCTGCATAAGGCACCCCATAACGCACCCGATAGGGTACATTATAAAGTGTACTGTCCGCCAACCCGATAGGGCACATTATAAAGTGTACTGTCCGCCAAGGCACCCTATAATGTCCCCTATAGGACACCTTATAAGGCTGTGAACAAAGCCCTGGCTGGCTGCAGAAGGACTGCACATGACCACACAAACTGTCTGCTGTGGTTACCAGGATAGGGTTAACCCACCCGTACCCATGATGCACTGCACATGCAAATCAGCAGTCGGAAGATGGGCACAAGATTGGGTATGCACCCCCACAGCACCTCGGCCTGTTAGGGGGAACAGACCATGTGTGGCACTGCCACAGAGTAGCCACAGACAGTCACATTGTGCGGGTACTGTGCCCACCCTGAGGTTGAGGTGGGGCGCCCAGCACCAGGTCCACAGCACCTTTCATGGCTGAAATACGCCATGCTGCAGGTCGCCATCAGTGTGTGACAGTGTGTTAGACACACCTAGGATACATCTGTGTCCTTCTGTATTTCTCGGTCATGTCTAATCCTTATGGGCGATGATGCACCCAGAATAGTGCATATCCTGTGTTGGTGCCATGGTTACCTGCTGTAGGTAAAGGGGGGGTTGTATGGACCCATAGGCGGGTCATGTACCACCTCACAACCCCCCCTCTGGGGCTCAGGGTGGGAAACAGGATCACCCAACAATATATCCACAGTCTACCCCCCTGCAATGGTAGCAGTAGAGGGGACCATCAACCCCAGTCCTGCTGGTGAACAGACAGAGCGGTACACATCCATAACGCAATAGCAGACAGACGGCAGGCCTGGAAATGCTCAGCTGCCCCCCACCATTATCTGACATTCTCCAGCAGCAAGCCTCCAGCCGCTGCACCCTGCAAGGTGTTCCAGCAAGACACATACTAGCTGCAGACAGTCTGCCAGCTAGTCCATAGTGCGTGGTCCTGGAGGAGATGCATGTACCCAGAACGGGGATGTCAGCATACACACCAAGCAGATCGGTCAGTGATTGGGCCCCAAAAGAAACCCATAAATATCACATGAGAGAAATGCTATATAGCATGCCATGGTCACTGCTCAGTCAGGGTGAGAGTGACCTCCCAGCAGGACATGCTATGGCCACCCTGTCCATGCAGGTGGTACCGGGCACTACAATGTCCGAGCCATTGCCCTATGCCCTGTGCAGATGCGGCCAGGCCAGGTCACCCTATCCAGGCTATTCTCACAGTACCTTGCTCCTCATTATGCAAATTGGTAGGCCAATACTGGCAACAGTGTTAGCAGTGTGGGCTGTGGAGGGTGTTGGCAGCCACCACACACTGGATAGACAGACACACACTCCCCACACCTATGCCAGCATTGTGCAACTATAGAGGTGTTGGGCAGCCCAGGCCACCACACCAGTCCTGGGCACAGTGCAGGCATGGCTATGGTACGCAATACTGTAGGAGTCACTCCCCAGGTTGATGAACACTGTCAAACACAATACCTGTAGCACACTCCACAGACATCAGAAAGGTTGCTATGATGCAGCTCACTCAGGAAATTGTACCTAACCTAGGAATTGCTATCTGCCAGTAATCATAGCAACCTTTTGATAGATGTGTACCATATTCCCAGGTTTAGGGTGGCATTACTAAGGTATGCATGTGCTAGTATTGGGAGATGCACGCAGAGCCCAAAGTCCTGCCTCTCCAGGAGGCTTTGGATAATGGGGCCTGTGGGTGAGGGTGTGTCTGCCCCTGTTGGCTGCTGCTTTATGGCAGAGGTTCCCAACTCCAGTCCTGCGGTGCCAAACACTGTTCAGGTTTTCATGCTGTCCCTCATGAATATGCATGAGATACATCTGCATACCATGGGGGTGGCGCATAGAAATGCAGCACAGGCATATTTATCAGAGGCAGCATGGAACCGGAATGGTGTTTGGCCCTCCAGGACTGCATTTGGGTGACTCTGCTCTAGGTAATGTGCATGTTTATGGTGTCTGCGCTCTGTAGGGTAAAATGTAGGTGTCTTGGGCATTTTTACGTCATCTGCAATAAAGGTGCTGTTTGTATTAGCATGTTGTAGTAGTGGGTAAAATATGGGGACTGGGTTGGCAGGAACCACAGCTGGGACTTGATCCTGTGATCCTCTGCTTCTGACTACTCTGGTTTTGTGCACTGCACCACCTTGTTGTCACAGAGTCAGTACATTCCTTGGTGATACCATGACTATTCGTCAGACAGGGCCCGTCTGTTGCAGTACACGGCACCCACCTACACAGGGCTAGGCCACGGTCTGCTCTGGGCAGCTGCCACTGCCCCGTCCACCACCAGTATCCCACAGCCACCATGCTGACATGCCCTTCTGCTGGTGGTGCTGGTGGTGCGCAGTCTCAGGCCATCCAGTGTGCAGGTAGGCGGCTGCCTATGGTGCGGGTTCTGGGGTAGGGATCCCTGCATAGACGTCCACGCTCCCCCCAGCCCCGCCTGCCAATGTCCCGTGCCCTTGGGGGTAGCTGTTGGGTACTATCCCCTGTGACACTGTGGGAAATACACTTGTGCCCATGTTGGCCCTTCAGCAGTTGCTGTCTGGCTGCTCTGCTGTGTCAGCATTCGTATGGGCCACCTAGGCATCACCCTAGTCTGCACTGTGGCCCAGCTCCACCACAGCATGTGCCACCTGCGGCCCTCTGTATCCCCTTCTCCGGCATCTGTCCAGTTGCCGTTCTGATATGCCCGCCCTGATGTTGCGGGACATGTGCACGCCATAGGAACCCTGTCCAATGGTGGGGAAAACCCTGAGCAGCGCTCTTTCACTGTGGGCTCATTCACCTTGTATGGGGACGGAGTATAGACCCTTCCACGATTTATATCTTTTCTATGGAGCTTACTCGGGGGGGGGGGGGGGTTGATGTTTCTCATTGCTACCACTATTGGCCAGCTTGGTTATGGTTTTTTCCCAGTTTGTTGGGGTCATTTTCAGTGTTTATGTGCCCTTTTGTTCTGTGCACATGTATCACACTTATCACTTTTTTTAGGTTTCCCTGCCTGGGCTGTACATTGCTGATACTGAAATGGTTTCTCTCCCCTGTAATGTGCATTTAACGGCAGGTTTTCAATCGCATTTGAATTCAGCTCTTCAGATCAGTGCGTTAGTGTGAAGGGAGCCTCTCCCCGCCCACTCTCCACCCACTGACCCCTTCTCTCCGCCCTCTCTCCACCTTCTGCGGTGTTTTACTGCGCCGCAGGGCTTTACGATCGTTAATGTTGGTTAACGCGCGTTATGTAACGTTAACGATCGTAAACGCGTCATAACACGCGTTATGATGCGCTTACGATCGTTAACGTTACATAACGCGCGTTATGTACCGTTACCGCAGTTTAGTAAACATACCCCTCAGTGTCAGATTGCGATCATGCAGGTGTGGCTCACTGAAAAGCAGGAGCAAAATGCCACACCACACAGGCTCTCTATGATGACCTCGTGGCCTCTTAGAATTTGGCATGCTTAGAAACTGTCCATAGTTACGGTGCTTAAAAGCACTACATATATTGCATAGTGGTTAGGTCAAATCAACAAAACTGCAAGACTTCGGTTCATTTCCTCTGAACATTATCGCCACATCCCCTTGATCCAGCTACCTAATCACCTCATATTCTAACCTAGATTGTAAGATCTTTGGGAAAGACAGTGTTGTGACCATCATAATGGCCTGGCTTATAGACAGAGTATACCTAGCATTAGTACAGCCCACACAAACAAAGTAACCTCTGGCTTCAGAGCAAGATCATTTCTGAACTAAAAGTGTCACCATACCATGAAGAACTGGCAGAGGGTAATATGTGGGAAGATATTATGTGCTTTGTTCTTTCCGCACATCTGCTTGGACAGCTGCCAGAACTCGGAGAGCCTCTGCGCGAGGGGTCCACTCGGCTGCAGATAGAGGACATACTCCCGAGGCAGAGGGTCATCGAGGAAGGGATCGTCGATATGAGAGAACAGCCTGAAAGAGAAGAGAAATCAGCCCGTGGTTCATTAGTGCCAAGATCCAAATCTTCAGCAAGGCTAGCAACTCAGTTACACCGTTTTTTTTCTGTTCTCAGCTCTCCTTTTTGTTTTCCCCATATATGCGGGTCTTTAGCATTTTTCAATGTTGTCATCCTAGACAACTAAATTAAATTAAATAAAATAATGTTATCTAATTTAAATTTGGCATTTCTCAGCTATTTCACCCAGATGCTTGTATGAGACAAATTACAAGAATTAGCTACTTAAAATATATAAAAAATATTGATACATATATTCACCTCTCAAACATAAAACAAATCATACCATACTAAAAACATACTACGAATAACATACACTAAAACCATGTAACATTATTACATGGAAACAAAATTGTTTTCTTGTTTTGTAAGGAGTTAAGGTTTAGAGGCTTTAGGGTTTTTCTAACCCTAATGGGATGGAAGTAACTAGAGATATACTAAGGGCAACTGAAGGTTAGATGAGAGGAAAGTCAATAAATAAGATGAAAGTTTTACTGTTTTGATGCTATATGTAAATTCAACTTATTGACTGACTCCACTTGTAATTTTGAGTCAGGGAGGCACAGCTGCATATCTATCAGCTTTAATTTTTGTACTGAAATACAAGTCCGAATTAAGAAATTTCAGGGGGGAGTCAACATCTCCTTCCCTCCTTGTAAACTTCCTGAACAGTGTGATGTATTTGCTACAGACAGGTGAGACCAGATGAAGGGGGATCATACAATCCTATTACACAGGTAGTTCAGAAAAAAAAGGGGACATTTACATAGGAACATCTGTGGCAGGCTATGGCCTATAATAGTCTGCAAATATGAAAGGCCTGTAAGTTAGGCCCTGATTCCAACCCCCATCTTAGTAAAGAACCAAAGTCTGTAAAAGTTTGAGAAAACTGTTTAAACTGCTTAATAAGAAGTTTTCATGAATGCATAAATCTTTCATTATTCTCTTGTGCTGTGAAAATAGAAATGTTTCAATACTTGCATTCCTAGAGCCAGGAACGACCTTGCAGTAGAGAAGTATCAAACCTAGAAACTGCACCATTGTTAGAACAGTTTGGGAAGGGGGAGCAGGGAGAAAGGCCCAGGAAGGATCTCTGATTGGACAGGTGCAGGGGGCGTTGGAACCAATAGAAAGTTTGCATGTATCAAACTGAAGAAAAGGTATAAATGAGTATGTCTCTGTAAGAATGGGGCTCAGTCCTTTTAAAGCTTTGACTAACTGGGCCATGTGCACAATAAATTGGCTTGGATCTTTGAACTGACTCCTGGTTTTATTTATTGCATGCTTATCAGCTGCTACACATCAACAATCAGAGGTGATAGTCACACTTCCAGCATTAATGAATTATTTGTCCCTTTCAGGGCTGGCTTAACCATTAGCTCTTTGAGCAGGGACTGTCTCTTCTGTGTTTTCTTTGTAAAGCGCTGCGTGCGTCTGGTAGCGCTATATAAATGCTTAGTAGTAGTAGTAGGTAAACTAAGCAGGCACCTATGGCAACAGCTTCCGATGGACAGCAAAAAGCAGTTGCAGTCAAAATAGTGCCCGAGAGCTACACAAACACAAAGAACCACAAGTGCCTAATTTTACCCACCGAGAGAGCAGACAATTTCCAAACAGTCTGTTTATCTAGGCAAATGGATTTTGAAAATTGCCCTCATATTTAAAAGTATGATGCCCAATTACGCATTTTTACAGGATAATTCTGGGAGGGATGGTGTTAGATGTTCAAGATTACACAGTCTATCAAAATCTCTGGGAGGTGGGAAAACTAGGGGCTTGAAAGTTAATTCAGGGTGTCTGTAAGGCTTAGGGTACCTACTACTCTTACACCAGTCCTGCTTTCATTATCAGTTAGGCATTAAAGGAGGTCATTTTCTCCTAGAGCCAGTCACTATCATGATGCATCATGGGAGTCATTTCTAACACTCTCTCCCCTTGAGCCATTCACGATAATGCTATGTCATACAATACCGAGGGAGTTGGTTTATTCTGGAAAATTTAACGAATCAGGTAAGTTTTTCATGGATAGTATGCACAGAAATACTTCTAAGTGTTTCAGTTTGTTTCTGGTGACGTTTCTTTCATACCCACCAGTCGCATGCTGCCTGGACGCTCCTCCCTCCCGTAGATGCTAAGGCTTTGAAACTGGGTGAATAAAAAGAAAGAAGGAAAGGGTTTCAGGCATTGCTCTTACCACTTTCTCACATGGTAATGCAAGACAAACACAAGTTAAGTAAGCTGAACATCTGAACACAGAGTAACTCCTTTACCATATTTCTTTGTATAGCTATTGAATTCTACGACAGGAGCACCTCTGTATTACAATCAGCTTAGTTTGTTAGAAGCAAAAGCTCTGTATTACTCAGGTTTTTAATTAAGTGGATTTTCTTGTTCCTGCCCTGCATGTTTTGCCATTCAGCCATCAAAAAATATGTCTCGCCTCAAATCAAACTCAAAGGCAATGCACAGTGTTTGATTTGAACTGCATTCACTCTTGTAATTCAGTATCCAAATCATTTCCTTTGACCCAGCTGGCTCCAGGGATATCAAACCAACCCATACTGAAAAACCCATCTACTTTCTTCCCTCTTAAAAGGCAATACACACACCACTGAAACAAGAATTAATTTATCCACTCTCCACTATAATTCACCCAGTCCTCACCCTGTTGCACACTAAGCATGATGTTTTTACCATGCCGGCTGTTTTAGTGTGTGGCTGTTACCACAATCCTGTGCGATAGGGCATGGCAAACATTAACACACTTTAGTAAACATGCCCCTAGGAGTGAGTCTCTGCTTGCTGCTTCTCTTTGACATTCTAATATTTTGATCCTAGCTTAACAGAACATAATGATAGACCAGCAGCCCACTGATTAGTGCCATTTATTGCCACGCGCAGGACCGGGGTTTATTTCCCGAGTCAGGTGTTCTGCTCTCCAAGTCATCTGAGCATGGAACCCAAGTATCTTATCAATGCATTCTTACGTGTTTTAGACCACAAGGGGGCAGAATTAACATTTACATCCAACCAAGTCCCTGTAAAACAATTTCTACAGATTTTTAGAGCAGCTTCTGCTAAATTAGGGGTATGCTTACTAAACCGTCTTAATGTTACCGGCGTTAACTCCAGCGATAATGTGAAGAATGCCATAAAAGGAATGGGCATTCTGGTCTTAAGGTAGCATTTCAGGTTATCGCGCGATAGAAGGAGCCATGGCACGTTTACGCGCATTAGCCTTAATTAGGCGCGCTGACCAACAAACACAGCAACAGAGGTGTAGCACAATGGTTAATACATTGACTGATGAAACAGGGGTCATGAGTTCAATCCCCCAGTGGGCTTAATGAGTAAGGCAGTCTGAGGCATTACCCTTTACTTTAAATCAGTGCTGTCTGAGGCATTTTCTTTTTTAATTTAAATTAGTGCTGCCAGCAAACACACACTCACAGTGCCGTAACATAAGGTGCCGCATAAGGCACCCTATAAGGCACGCAGAGGGCACATTATAAAGTGCACTGTCCGCCAAGGCACCTTATAATGTTCCCTATAGGGCGCCTTATAAGGTGCCTTATAGGGCGCTTTATAGGGTGCCTTATGAGGCACCTTAAGGTTACAGCACTGTGAGGGTGTTTTTGCTAGCAGCACTAATTTAAATTAAAAAAAGAAATGCCTCAGACAGCCCTATCAAATAACACCACTGTGGGATCAAACCCATGACCTCTGCCTCCACAGTCAGTGAAGTAACCAGTGGGCTACATCTCTATAACTGCTAACACACCCCTGGCAGGCTACAGAAAGACTGCAGGTCACCACACAACCTGTCTGCTGTGGTTACCAGGATAGAGTAAACCCACCCGTACCCATGATGCACTGCACATGCAGATCAGCAGTCTACAGCTGATCACAAGATGGGGTATGCACCCCCACAGCACCTCGGCCTGGTAGGTGGAACTGACCGTGCGCACCCCCACAGCACCTCAGCCTGGTAGGGAGAACTGACCTGTGTGTTACTGGCACAGAGTAGCTACAGACCGTGACATTGTGTGGGTCCTGTGCTCACCCTGAGGGTGAGGTGGAGTGCCCAGCACCAGGTCCGCAGCACCTGGCTTTGCTGAGATAGACTATGCTGCAGGTTGCCATCAGTGTTAGTGTGTGATAGGTAGTCCTTGCAGACACACCTAGGATACACCTGTGTCCATCCGTATTTCCCAGTCACGTCTAGCCCTTGTAGACATATGATGCACCCAGAATAGTGCATATCCTGTGTGGGTGCCATGGTCACATGATTTAAGTGAAGGGGGGTGTTTGGACCTATAGGAGGATTATGTAGCACCACCCAACCCGCCCTCTGGGGCTCAGGGTGGGGGACAGAATCTCCCATCAACAGATCCACATTCTACATCCCTGCAATGGTGGCAGCAGAGGGGACCATCAACCCCAGTCCTGCTGGGGAACAGACACCCTACAGGGCAGTCAAAGCAGATCTGTACGCATCCATAAGGCAATAGCAGACAAGACAGTACGCGTGGAAATGCTTGGCTGCCCCCCACCACCACTATCTGACATTCTCCAGCAGCAAGCACAGTGAGTCTCCAGCCGCTGCACCCTGCAAGGTGTTCCAGCCATACACATACTAACTGCAGACAGTCTGCTAGCTAGTCCATAGTGCATGTTCCTGGAGAAGATGGGTGTACCCAAAACTGGGATGTGCACGCTCGCACACACACCAAGCAGATAAGTCAGTGATTGGTCCCCAGAAAAGAGAACCCATAAATATCACTTGAGAGAAATCTATATAGCACTATGGGGGAACCTAGCCATGCCATGGTCACTGCTCAGTCAGGGTGAGAGTGACCTCCCAGCAGGACATGCTGTGGCCACCCTGTCCGTGCAGGTGGTGGCCGGGCACTACAATGTCCCAGCCATTGCCCTATGCCCTGTGCAGATGCATCCTGCCCAGGCCATACCTACAGTATCTTGCTCCTCATTATGCACATTGGCAGGCTAACACTGGAAACAGTGCAAGCAGTGTGGGCTCAGTAAGGTGTAGGCAGCCACAACACACTGGATAGACAGACACACTCCCACACCTATGCCAGCACTGTGCAAATATAGAGGCTTTTGGCATCCCTGGCCACCACACCAGTCCTGGGCAAAGTGCAGGCATGGCTATGGTACGCAATACTGTTGGGGTCACTCCCCGGGGTGGTAAACACTGTCAGAAACCAAAACTAAAACACATTCCACAGATATCAGAAAGGTTGCCATGATGCAGCTCTATCAGCAAATTGTGATTAACTTAGGAACTGCTATCTGCCATTAATCATAGCAACCTTTTGATACATGTGTAACGTATTCCCAAGTTTAGGGCGGCATTGCTAAGGTATGCAAGTGCTAGTATTGGGAGATGCTGCTGCGCGCAGGGCCCAACAGCCTGACTCTCCATGAGGCTTTGGATAGTGGAGCCTGTGAGTGTGGGTGTTTATGCCCCTGTTGGCCGCTGCTCTAGGGCAGAGGTTCCCAACTCCGGTCCTGGTGGGCCAAACACAGTTCGGGTTTTCATGCTGTCCCTAATGAATATGCATGAAATACATTTGCATACCATGGGGGCGGCACATACAAATGCAGCACAGGCATATTTATTAGAGAGAGCATGAAACCTGAATGGTGTTTGGGCCTCCAAGACTGCAGTTGGGAAACTCTGCTCTAGGTATTGCACATGTTTATGGTGTCTGTGCTCTGTAGGGTAAAATATAGGCGTTTCAGGCATGTTTATGTTATCTGCAATAAAGGTTCCATCTTTATTACCACGGTTTAGTACTGGGTAAAATATGGGGAAAGGGTTGGCAGGAGCCACAGCTGGGACTTGAACTTGTGACCTTCTGCTCATGAACACATTGGCTGTGTGTACTGCACCACACTGTTGCCACAGGGACAATTCATTCCCTGGGGATACCATGACTGTGTCACACAGACCCTGTCTGTTGCAGTGCATGGCACCCACCTAAACGGGGCTAGGCCATGGTCTGCTGTGGGCAGATGCCACTGCCCCCTCCGCCATCAACACCCCTCTGCCACCATGCTGCTATGCCATTATGCCGGTGATGCTGGTGGTGCGCAGTCCCAAGCCATCCAGTGTGCCGGTAGGCAGCTGCCTATGGTGTGGGTTCTCGGGTAGGGGTGCCTACATGGACATGCACGCTTCCCCCACACCACCTACCAATGTTCTGTGCCCTTGGGGGTACCTGCTGGATAATCTCCCCTGTGACACTGTCGGACACACACTCATGCCCATGTTGGACCCTCGTCAGTTGCTGTCTTGTTGCTTTACAGTTTCAGCATTCCTTTGTGCCACCTAGGCATCTGCCTAACACGCACTGTGTCTCAGATGGCCCACAGCATGTTCCACCTGCAGCCCTCTATATCCCATTTCCAGCATCTGTACAGTTGCCCTTTCCTACATGCCCACCCTGCTGTTACTGCACATGTGCACGCCATAACAAACCTGCCCAATATAGATGTGAATAAACCCTGATCAGCACTATTTCAATGTGGGATCATTCACTTTGTAGGGGGACAGAGAATAGACCCTTCCAAACATGATACCTTATTTTTTGAGCTTTGTCAGTGGTGTTGCTTTATGTTTATCATTAATATCACTTTTGGCCAGCTTGGTTATTGGGATTTTAAATGTGGTTCAGGTAATTTTCTGTGTTTTTTGCCTTTTTGTTCCGTGCACATGTATCACTACTATCACGTTTTTGGGTTTCCCTGGCTTTGCTGTACATTGCTGACTGAAATGGTTTCTCTTTCCTGCAAATGTGCCTTAACGCGAGGGTTTCACTGGCGTTAGTGTTCAGACACAGATTTTGCAGCGTTAGTGTGCCTGGAGCCTCTCCCCTCCCACTCTCCACCCATTGACCCCTTCTCTCCGCCCTCTGGGAAGCCTTACTCCATCCTTCAGAGCCGGATTTCACAGCGTTAGTGTGCCTTAACGCCGCAGCCGGGTTATCACGCGCTAAGTGATGTTATCGCGTGATAACGTCACATTATTGCACGATAACGTCACATTATCGCACGATAATACCGCCGCTGCGACGTTAAGACGGTTTAGTAAACATACCCCTTAGTTTTCCATGCTAATCTCTGTTCATACACAGTTTTAGAGTGTGCATAGTGTGGCCTTAATGGAAGTATGATCGAGGAATGCAGAAGTGGTGGATCCAGGACTATACCAAAGCTAGAAATGCACCCAGTGTGACTAATGAATCTGGTGCCCCCTCCACCCAGACATGTGCAGAAACTCACTCTTTTTGAGCTTCCTGGAAGCCCAGTGATTATATCGGTGCTCCTTTTCTACCTGCATCCTGTGCAGCCACTCGCACAGCCCATGGTACGACCCTGGGTGGATCAATGACTCGCCATTCGTTGAAACAATTTTACAGTTTTTCAACTCCAATACCTAACGTGCAAAATACTCATTATTGGTGCTCTCTCGCTCTCTCTCTATTACAACCAATGGTTTCAATGCAGAAAAAATATTACATTTAACCTAAGAAATGCTCGTGTGACTATGGTTTTAATTCATTCCACAGACAGATGTTGCACAGAAATAAAGGTTAACAAATAATAAAAAGAAGAATATAAGGGGATCCATTTTTATTGAATTAGCTACCTATTTCTTGACTAGCTTTGGCTGTAGGAGATTAAGACCAGGCAGCTGTTGCCCCTAAATGAACCAACATTGGAGCTATAAAACTTGGTCAGTTCTCTACTGAACACCAGAGCAGTAGATAACCCCATAAGACCTAAGGAGTTTTGGAATGAATCCCTCTGGATTAAAACTAACTAGAAAGGACTTGGTTCCTCTGAAATGAAGCAAGCCCTTGCCATGTGATCTGAGGGTCATGCATGGGTAGTGAGATAAGACTCCCATTAATCAGAAGAGTCTCATCCCTTCTTAGACATTAGTCATTTGCTGTAGTTCCTAACAGTAACTAATGGCAAAGCCAAACACCAGAAGACAGTTCTTGCAGGAGAGGGGGGGGGGGAAAGAGTCATAATATCCTAGATTTGATTTCTTGCCTTTCCAAATCCAGGCTCACAGCAAGTTACATACAGGTACAGTGGGTATTTCCCTGCTCAAGAGGGCTTTCAATCTAAGATTTTATACATGAGTAATGGAGGGTGAAGTGATTTGCCCAAGGTCACAAGGAACATCTGGAGGAAAAGCAGTAGTTGAACACTCACTTCTCTGCAGCTTCTGATCCACTTCCCTGTGGAAGGGGATCAGAAGCGGCAGGCCAAATGTGCTGCAGGATATGGCCTGCCACTGGGAAGAAAGCGGCAGCAAAAAGCCGCCACCTTCTGAAATACTGCTGCTGCTGCCTCCCCCGCAAAAGAATTTGCAGCAACTGGGGGAGGGGGTGGCACGGCCGGTCATGTGTGCTGCCGCCGATGCCCACCCAGGCCACCTAACTTGCCTAGTGGACGGGCTGGCCCTGCGTCCACCCAGTGTGCAGCCGCAGCCAAGAAAGCAAACAGAATGCTAGGAATGATAAGGAAAGGAGTATAAAATGAAGGGTATCATAATGCCTCTGTATTGCTCCATGGTGTGACTGCACCTTGAATATTGTGTGCAATTCTGGTCGCCATATCTTAAAAAGGATATAGCAGAATTAGAAAAGGTACAGAAAAGAGCAACAAAATAATAAAGGGGAAGGAAGGATATAAACAGGTTGGAGTTGGTGCAGAGGGTGGCTATTAAAATGGTTAGTGGTCTTCATTATAAAGCATATGAGGACAGACTTAAGGATCTTAATATTATACTTTAGAGGAAAGGCGGGATAGAGGTGATATGACTGAGAGGTTTAAATATCTCTGTGGCATAAATTCACAGGAGAGCCTCTTTCGATTGAAAGCAAGTTCTACTATGAGGGGACATAGGATGAGGGTGAAAGGGGATAAACTCAGGAGTAATATGCAGAAATATCTTTTTACGGAAAGAGTGGTAGATGCGTGGAATAGTCTCCCAGTGGAGGTGGTAGAGATGAGGACAGTATCTGAATTCAAAGAAAAGCACGAGGCAAACACAGATGATCTCTAAAGGAAAAAAGGGGACTGTTGAAGTGGTTGATATGGAAGGACAGACTAGACAGGTCATGTGGTCTTTTTCTGTCATCACAGAACATAATGATAATGTTTCTATCCCTACAAGGAAAGGCTTAAAAGGTTAGGGCTCCTCAGCTTGGAAAAGAGACGGCTGAGGGGAAATATGATAGAGGTCTATAAAATAATGAATGGAGTGGAACAGGTAAATGGATTGGTTCTTTACTCCTTCAAAAAGTAGAAAGACTAGAGGACACACAATGAAGCTACAATGTAGCACATTTAAGACTAATTGGAGAAAATACTTTTTCACTCAACATGTAATCAAACTCTGGAATTTGTTACCAGAGGATGTACTAAAAGCTGTTAGTGTAGCTGGATTTAAAAAGAGGTTTGGACAAGTTCCTGGTGGAAAAGTCCATAATCCACTATTAAAATGGACTGGAGAAATCCACTGCTTACCCACTGGACAAGCAGCATGGAATCTGGATACCTTCTGGGAATCTGCCAGGTACTTGTGACCTGGATTAGTCACTGTTGGAAACAGAATACTGGGCATGATGGACCCTTGGTCTCACCCAGTATACATTCTTATGGTCCTTTCTATGTACAAGCGGTTTCCAAGCCATAGAAAACTACTCCAGGAAATGGCCATCCACTGCTTCCTTGCCTTTCAGGGGCAAAAAGCAGATAATGAGGGTTTCTATTTTGGAGTGTGTGGGGGGGTCTGCTATAGGTGTTTTATTTCATGAACACCAATGCTGATAGTTGTGTTTGTGTGGACAGCTCTTCAGAGTAAGTAATGAACAATGGTTTGGAATCCATCGTTCAGGAAAAGCCAAAAGACTATATTGTATCACCCAGACAATAAACTACTCAACTGATAACAAAGATCAGTGTCTAATGAATGGTATCTTGTAAACAATATATAAACATATATTCTTTTTAATGAAGCACCATCAACTCCAGCTTTAAAGGCTGTAAAATCAAATAGCTTTGTTGTAGTCACACTAAAGTGATTATTTTAGAAGCATCCTCATGTGTAAATAGTAGCATTTAAATGTATAAATGATCATGTGTAAATTCTAACTTAGAATGAGGCTGTTCACACATGAGGGCACACTGCATTATGTGGTAAGGGCCGGAAGAGGGAGCGCTTAAGGCAGGCCTAACATCAACACTGATTTCCCATCTTACAAGGGGAATCCATGATGATAGAAAACAAACAATCTAGACACCTGACCCCAGTCACGAATAAAGTACCTGCTTGAAGAGGCAGGTGCAGAGGCAGGGATCTGCCCTCAATCACCTCCTCCCCATGATCTTCTTTCCTTTTGTACCTTCAAGTCAATGCTGACTCCTGGCGATCCAGCAGCTCTCGAGTGTTCTTGGTAGTGTGACCAGAACTAGATTGCCAGAACTTTCTTCCAAGGCAATAGAGGGTTAAGTGACTCACCTAAGGTCACAAGGAGTGCTAGTGGTTACCAAGTCAGTGCTCTAACTATTAGGCTATTCCTCCACTCTTCCCGATCACCACCACTGATATCAATACCTTCCTGATATCAATACCTTCAAGGCAACTGTACCCCCAATGACCCCTCCAAGTCATCCTATCCCCCTAACACCTCCCTAGTCATCTGATTCCCCCAGCTATCCAATCTCCCACCAGACCTCCCCCCCCCCCAGCATGACGACCTCCCACCCAACACCATTCTCACAGTTTGAAGAACTTTCCCCCTGAGGATTTGCTGCAAGACCTACCCCTTCCCCACCTCTGATCCCTTCCCAAGATTTTACTGGGGTCTCTGGATTCTAGTGGGAGCAGGAGCAAGCCTCACTCGCTCCTTCTCCGGGTTCCAAAATGGCACCTGTGACCCATCATGGTACTACCACTAGGGGTCAGGTTGCCACCCTTGGGGGTGGAAAATGACTGAAATAAAAGCATGTGCAAGTGGTAGATGAAAAGCAAAGCATATACAGTGTGGGTTTCCATCTGCCATTCAGGTTGGAGGGAAGTGCAGTAGAGAGAGTAGATGTTTGGCCCACCCAAAGCAGCATAGAACAGTGGGTACAACTCTAAACAAAGGCATAGAGGGGATAACCTACAGGGGATGATGGGTACAACTCTAGCTACCTTACTGGCCGGGCTAGATGGGCCATGCTGCTCCTTATCTGCTGTCACTTACTATGTTAGCATGTTAGAGAGGATTAGGAACTGAAGTGGGGATCAGGGTAGTTTGGGAATGTGCACATTTGCTTGCCTATCCTGGGCGTTAAAGTGCCCAGTTACAGTTCAGCTACTGCTGGTCAATGAAAGAGCTTCCTGTTTGGCTGAGCAGGATTAACCCTTTGGTGGGCCCTAGACAAATAAACCCATTGGGCCCAATTGTAAAGTAATATAAATACCCTTATAACTGAGGCATTATGTGGTTCTGAATGCAAAAGAAAACTGATAGAGACTAATAAAAGAAAATATTTTTTCACTCAACGTGTAATCAAACTCTGGAATTTGTTGCCGGAGGATGTAGTAAAGGCTGTTAGTGTAGCTGGGTTTAAAAAAGGTTTGGACAAGTTCCTGGAGGAAAGGTCCATAAACCATTATTAAGAAGGGACCCAGGATATCAATGCTTGAACCAGTACAAGCATTGTGGAACCTGTGTCCCTTGGGGAAACTGCTAGGTACGTATGACCTAGATTGGCCACTGTTGGAAACAGAATGCTGGGCTTGATGGACCTTGGTCTGACCCAGTATGGCATATCTTATGTTCTTATGAGAAGGAAGCAGCAGGTAAAAAGCATTGCTCTCTGACTCCTCCCGCTGACTGGAGGAAAATGCGCAGGGTCAGGGAGGATACACAGACCTCTGTGGACAGCAGTGGTTCTGATCCCCCCAGCCTTATTTCTGCCAGCAACTCATTTACTAGGGCAAAAATCTGCCTTGGAAGCCATTGAATTAACACATCCGAGAGGGCCTCTGCTAAATGCTGGGCTCGAGGCACGTGCCTAGTTAGCCTATGCCTTAATCCAGCTCTGCTTTTTGGTTTATGTACAGTACTGCTACCTTTACACCTGAAGATTCCTGGGTTCTAGTCTCACCTAGAAATGTGCCCTGTATGAGTCATGAGGCTGGTGCCTCCCCACTCTCACCCAGTCATGCACTAGAACTCTCTCTTATCAGGCTTCCAGGAAGCCCAGTGATGACATCAGTGCCCCTTGCGTACTTGCGCCCTGTGTGGCCACACTGCTCACACAGCTCTTGCTACAGCTCTGCCTAGCATGTTTCATTTTTTCTAGCACTGCATTGGCCGACATTTACTCTTTCTCATTAATAGCTGACTAATGAGAACCCAGAGCAGGCAATCGCAGAATAGGACATTCACCATACACAACTGTCAGTGATGTTGTGGTCCTTTTCATTATGAACACATCATCCCTGTTTATGAAATTTATCAATTGAAGGAAATGAGCTGTTGCCGTTACATTTTCCATAGTTACTGTCATATGTCTCTGTGCCGTTAATGTTCTGTTACTATAAGCAGCACAAAGATCACAGGAAACCAAACTCCAACTTCACAGACAAATTTGTCTCTGTGGTTCTTGAATACATTCTGTTAATATAATGTCCTGGGTATTATGCTCTATTTAATGATGCTCTAATGGTCTGCATAACCGAGTATGTCACCTGCAACTTCAGCAGAAGCAGGCCTTTTACACGTACGACCACTCTGAATAACATGATAGGGGAGCAGTGCACAACATTTTAACAAAGTCTTCAGCAGTGTGTTATACCATGTCTGCTGCATTGGAAGAGCACTTGGGATGCATAGTACAAACACGGCTTGAGTAAGATGAGTGCACTAATAGATGGGCAAAAGTTGCAAAGATTGGGTTTGAAAATATATATTATAAATACACAGTTACTATTGCATATTTTTTGGAATTTGAAGAGAATTAGTAGAACCTAAGAGGCATATTCCAAATCAGATTTGCCTTTTGTCATAAAACCTTTCAAGCAAATAGGAACCTAGATTGCCTGATAATTATAATAAAACTAGCATTTCAGGGGTGTAAAGTCTAAGGATCAAACACTTGGTATAATACGTTTTTTCTCCTATTTTATCTGTATAAGAAAAAAGCTTAGTATATCAGGCTCCAAATATGATACCTGCATGACAGTGTGAATAACTAAGGGGGGCATCTCAATATGAACACAGCCGGATAAAGAACAACTCCTAGATGAAAAAAAAGGCTTGACAAAGTTAGGGCTCTTCAGCTTAGAGAGGAGACCAGTAAAAGAGATATCCTAGACATTTATACAAAAGCTTCACACAGAACTAATGGAGTCTACTTTCCAGGATGCACTTGTGTGTGCATAAGTGGATCTCCTACCTCAAAAACATGGTGGCAAGTCCTTAAAATTTTGTATGGATAGGAAACCGACCAAAAACATGATTAGGTAGACACATACACACAAGGCGTCTCATTAAACTCATGCGAGGCCTTCCCTTCAAAAAGTTAATTACAAATCAAGATCGGCATTGAACAACTTATTTGCCCTTCAAAAAATACTAAGATTACAGACAATTCATGAAACTATCTGGTAGATTTTTTTTAAATTTAAGAAAGTCTTTATTTAGCCAATGCACAATAAAGCTATGGAATTTGTGACTGAAGGATGTGGTCTGGGCTTAAAGACTGTGATGCATTTTGGGCTTAAAGACTGTGATACATTTTGGAGGACAGATTCATTAACTTCTATTAGCCAGATAGGCTTGGAAAATGCTACCTCTTACTGCCAGGAACTGAAAGTGAGCAACCAAGAATGGATGGATCCATTAGGAGATTTGAGGTATTTCCAAGTGACCTGGATTGGTTACTGTCAGAGATACTGTGTTGGACTCCATGGACCACTGACATGAACTAGCATGGCACTTATCCCTCTCCTCCCATTCCCCCCTCCCCCCCCCCCCCCGTGCTTTTCTTTCCCATGTAGGGGCATACTACTACTAAAAGCATCCACCAGCTGAATGGTAATATGTAAACTCATCACAAGGAGCATGCCCAATCTCAACTATTAACATCTTAAGACACAGAAACAATGACAGTGTCCAGAAGTAAACAAAATTCAGTGCCATAGAGCATCGCTAATTATTCTACAGAAGCCAGCAAACCAAGGATGGGAGGAAAAACCATGAAAGCCTCCAGAAAGCCATAGATCTAATTATATTCACAAATTCCAGACCATGTTATTTACCATCACCCCAATAAGAAACCACTGTGCAACATTGGGCATAGCTCCTCATTCTGTGATCAGCTAATGGAGTCCTAATTTCTCATAGCTAGTCCTAAGTGTCTTCCCTACAGCTTGTCTGAATTCTTTTTTCTACAGCACAATCTTAGAGAGAAAAGCTGATCTGGAATCTGTTTTTCAAGGTGTCAAGGTCTCTTTCAACTTTTTCGAAACATGACGGCAGAGAAAGACCACATGGCCTTTCTAGTCTGCCTTCCATATCAACTACAATAGTCCCCTTTTTACTTTTAGAGATCCTCTGTGTTCATCCCATGCTTTTTTGAATTCAGATACTATTCTCATGTCCACCACTTCCACTGGGAGACTATTCCACACATCTACCACTCTTTCCATAAATATTTCCACATATTACTCCTGAGTCTATCCCCTTTCATTCTCATCCTATGTCCCCTCATAGCAGAGCTTGCTTTCAATTGAAAGAGACTCTCCTGTGCATTTATGCCACAGAGGTATTTAAATGTCTCCATCATATCACCCCTATCCTACCTTTCCTCTAAAGTATACATATTAAGATCTTTAAGTCTGTCCTCATATGCTACAAAACAAAGACCACTAACCATTTTAGTAGCCACCTTCTGCGCCAACTCCAACCTGCTTATATCCTTTTGAAGGTGCAGTCTCCAGAATTGCACACAATACTTCAAATGAGATCACACCAGAGATTTATATAGAGACATTATCACCTCCATTTTTCTGCTGGTCATTCCTCTCCCTATGCACCCAAGCATCCTTCTGGCTTTTGCTGTTGCCTTTTCTACCTGTTTAGCTACTCTAAGGTCATCGGACATAATTACACTCAGATCCCGCTCTTCTTTCGTGAGCAGAAGTATCTCACCCACTACACTGTACTGCTCCTTTGGATTTTTGCAGCCCAAATGTGTGACCCTGCATTTTTTAGCATTAAATTTCAGCTGCCAAATACTAGACCATTCTTCAAGCTTAGCTATATCCCTACTCATGTTATCTACTCCTTCCTGGGTGTCTACTCTATTGCAGATTTTGGTGTCATCTGCAAACAAGCAAACCTTACCCAACAGCTCTTCCGCAATATCACTAACAAAGATGTTAAAAAGAATCGGACCAAGGACAGATCCCTGAGGCACACCACTGGTAACCTCCTTCTCCTCAGAGTGAGCTCCATTTACCTGTACCCTTTGTCACCTCTCACTCAACCCATTTCTAACCCAATCAGTAACTTTAGGGTCCATCTCTAGGGTGCTCAGTTTGTTTATAAGTCACTTGTGCGGAACAGTGTCAAAGGCTTTACTGAAATCCAAATACACCAAAACATCTAGGGCTCTCCCTCAGTCCATCTCCCTAGTCACCCAGTCAAAGAAATCAATCAGATTTGTTGACAACACCTGCGTCTGGTGAATCTATGCTGCCTTGGATCCTGCAATCCATTGGACTCCAGAAACCTCACTATTCTCTCTTTTAGTAGTCTTTCCAATAATTTACTAATCACAGAGGTTAGATTAACTGACCTGTAGTTCTCAATGTCATTCTTATTATCCACTTTTGTGAAAAGGAACCACATGTGCCTTTCTCCAGTCTTCTGGCGCCACTTCTGACTCCAAAGAGGCATTGAAAAGTTAAGACAGTGGAGCCGCTAGAATGTTCCCAAGCTCCCTCAGTATTCTTGGATGTATCCCATCTGGACCCATGGCTTTGTCTACTTTTAGTTTAACTAGTTCCTCATGAACAGTCTTCTGAAAATATCCCCGTTGCTTCAGTTCCTATTTGTGGGTGTTTTCTAAGGTCCTACTCCTGGTCCTTCATTTGTGAACCGAGAACAGAAATATTTGTTAAGCAATTCTGCTTTATCCTCATCAGTTTCTGCATATTCCTTCCCCGCACCCTTGAGTCTGACAATACCACTTTTGCCCTTCTTCATCTCACTAACATATCTGAAAAATGTCTTATCCCCGCATTTTATTGCATTGGCCATTTCTTCTTCTTTTTGTACCTTTGCTTTCCTGACTACTTTGCTAGCATCTCTAAGTTTTTCCAAATATAGATGCTTATCTTCCTCTCTGTGATCTCTTGTTTCATGAAGACCTCCCTCTTTTTCTTCATCTTTTCAGCTACTTTTTTTGAGAATTATAGCGGCTTCCTTTTCCTTTTTTATTTATTTACCTTTCTAAAAAAAAAGTTTGTTGCCCTTAAAATATCCCCTTTCAGTTTTGCCCACTGTTTTTCTACATCCCCCAGCTGTTCCCATCCCGCTAATGACTCTTTTTCCCCATCTTCTTCACCTACCCACTTCCCTTTGTATTCACACACAGCCAAAGTAGACTTGTCTTCCATGGAGTCACATCCAAGGCTGAGTTCAGACTATTTGTACATGAAGTATTTTTTGTTCTGTGACAGGTCTGATATATGTCTGGAAGGGAATGAAACACATTTTCTCTGTGTGGGTGGCTAAGTGAGAGTTATGGCATTACTTCTGCATGAATGGTTTATGACCGATCTTTTTCTGCTATGTATATAGCTATGGGAAGGGCAGGGTAGGATTACTCAAGGGGTGAGTCTCTGCAAGGCAATAGGCATCATTGTGTGAATGGAGTTCCTTTGGAGAATCAGAGAGCAGAGATGTCTCAAACCACATAAGTATGTGGGTGTGAAATGCCAAGAGCTGAGGCAGTGGAGGGAGAGATTAAGTTCCATGGCAGAGAGTCAAGTCTGTGTTTGCTCTCTGCCCATTGGAGTTGGGTTTAGAGGAGTAGCCTGGTAACCAAAGAGACCATGGTTCAAATCCCACTGGTGCTCTTTGGGCAAGTCACTTAACACTCCATTACTTCAGGGGCCCTCTGGGGACAAGGAAATACATACAGTACCTGATTGTAATGCACCTTTAACTACTATTGGAGAGGCATGAGCTAAATACTAAAAATAAAGACCTCTTGGACATCTATTTCTGTATGCATTTTATATGATATTCAAAGTTCCTTCTCTCACATCTGTAAAATCCTGATTCCAGAACTGAAAGTGACAAAGGTAGACTTGGCAACCCCCTATTCTTCTCCCAGAAGTGAAAGCAACTCCTGTCAATGGATAGTATTACTGTTCAAGACTGAATGTAGTGTGTGGAAACCAGAGCCGGAAACTGTGAGGTTAGCAAGGGCTGATCTTATCTTAAGAATAAGGCACTAGAACTGAACAGTAGAGATATCTCAATTTGGGTGAGAATTCACCCATTCTTTCTTTCCCCTCCCAAACTGATTTGATTAGTATTATTTAGAAGGGGCCACATTTCTAAATTTAAAGGGGCATAATCTCCATCAATTTTGATGCACAAACTCCTGGCTTCCACACTGTATTGGGGAGAGACAGAAAATGATAATGAATTAGGGGAGATTTCAATCAGTGCAAATATGGCCAGTAAGCTGTTCATTCCCAGGAGCATTAGTGCCAGCATTATAAACACACGTCTTTCAGGGATTCAAAGAGATATTTTGGGAATATTTCTGGAGACTTACTTATGTTGCTGGGGATTCCTACACACTGGAGACATCTCAAATGGTAAGGAAAAAGTTGGAATGGCCAATGAAATGCAGGGCTGGTACATCCCAGTGAGGAAGACCTCCTACACAGCCAACATGGGACTTGTTACTCCTTGAAAAACTTCAGGAGTCTTACAAGCTTCCTGTATGGGTGTGAGTGCAGAGGGCAGCTACTATCTGTGTTCAAATGTTTCCATCCACCGAGCTGGTTTATTTCTACATGAGGAAACTCAGCATGCTCTCTTTTTCCACTAGACAGAACTGATAAGTGGGGGAGGGGAAAAGAAAGAAATGGCAGATAAAGCTTTTTCAGTCACATGAGATGGTATCAATTTTAGGCCATGAGACAGTGAACGTCACTTGCAAATGAGAAACTTTCAGCACGATAGTGCTGATAAAACTCTGGAATTTAAGTATCAGACAAAAAACACAGAGCGATAACGGCAGCACATTTCAGTCAAGGGCACCCAGAACATCTGGTGTCTTGGTTTAGATTTCTAGTCAACCAGTAAAGTTCATTTTTGAAAACTACAGTTGAAGCTGTCGTCTTTATCCCTGTCTCTAAACCTGGAACAAAGCCCTTCTTTCTCTAACTCTGCAATGCTCAATTCTATTTTGTCTTTCTTCATGGCTTGTTTACAAGAGGCCCTAGAAGCTCCGAGTTCGGAGTGATCAAAGGCAGGACAGGCCTAACAAGCAGGCAGACTAGGCAGTCGCCTATGGAGCCAAATTCTTGGGAGGGGGACAGCATCACAGAGTTCCTACTACAGTAGGTCCTGGTGCCACACATTGTCAGACACATCTGCTTGTACTTAAAGGAGGGTGGGCAATTTTGAAATACCCTATTCAACCAAGTGAATGGCTTTTGGAAATTGCCCTCATTATGGGTGTAATTGAATAATTTTATAAGAAGTCCAAAATGGTGCCTGTTTTATTAAGGTGACATAGACACCTATGTGCCTTTATCAAACAGGCTCCTAGAGTCAGTCCCAATAGCATGCAAATGCCCATGGTCAAATTTACACCTGCTCTGAAAAAGGTATATAAGTGTAAATATACTCGACACATGTACCTGTGTATTTTATAAAATATACACATACATCGCAAGTCTGCCTGCTCTATCCAGACTACATCCTCAAGAACTCCTATGCACAGACCATGTAAAATTAGGTATGCCCTTTCAGTGCATCTAGGGGCTGATATTTAGGCCCCTTAGCCAGTCGGCCAATGGGAGACTGGCCAGTTAAGGATGCTGACCACAATATTCAGTGACATTAAGTGGATAGTACTGTTGAATATTTTCATGTACAACCCTGGCACTACCCGGTTAGTGCAGGGCAAGTCCATGGGTATAGTGAGGGAGGTGTCAGTGTTATCCAGATAAATATTGACTTGATCCAGTTAGTGGGACATTCAGTTGGCAGTTGCCTAAGCAACAGACAGCCTTTCATACGGCCTAAGCTGCAACCCAGATAAATGTCAAGTGAAAAGTCCGCTAATCTGAAAACTTTTGCCACTCATTCAGTTACCACCATTTGGCCGAATATTCAGCAGCAGCTCCTATCCGGACATTGCAGCTGAATATTCCAATAGTTAAGCCCCATGGCATTTGAATATTGGCCTTTTGGAAAATTGAGCCCCTAATATTTGCATGCTTATATGGTTATGGTTATGAGTCAACACTGACTTGATGGCACTAAAAAAAAATGGTTATGTAATTGTATAGAAGCCTTTTTGCATGTGTAAAAAGCACAGTTACTTACCTGTAACAGGTGATCTCTGGGAACAGCAGGAATAAGTCTTCACATATGGGTATTGTCGGTGCGCGGGAACGCTCCCCAGCGTCCAATCAGAATGCTTTTGGGAGCATCCCACCACGCCTGCGTGCTGCCTTCCCGCCTTTCCCAACTGTCTCTCCTCAGTTGAGTTTTAAAACTGAGACAAAGAGAGAGAGAGAGAGAGAAGGGAAAGAGATAGATAGAGAGATACAACTCCTAGGGGAGGTGGGTGGGTTGTGAAGACTTATTCCTGCTGTTCCCAGAGATCACCTGTTACAGGTAAGTAACTGTGCTATCTCCAGGAACAAGCAGGAATGAGTCTTCACATATGGAGACTCCCAAGCTTGTGGTAGGCGAAGGCCTATGATCCACGCTGCTTGAACTAAACAGACAGGCCTAAGCAGCTTGACCTGTAAAGTGAAGCCTGTGGTTAGGCCCAGAGGAGTAAACCCCCCCCCCCCCCCCAATGCTCCTTCCATGGAATCGAAACTTAACTAAGCATAACCAAACCTAGCAGAGCAGAATCGAAACTTAGAAAAGATAGAAAAACAACTTTAATTGGTACTGATAAGATGTGTGAAGCTTCTGTGAACTTATTAATTCTGCTGAGAGAAGGGTTACAGTGCCCTGCTTTCCCACATGTTCTAGTCAGCTAAGTGACCTTGGAGGAGAATTGTATCAAGAGTCTAAGAACTGTCCATTGCAATAGGGACTGTAAGGGGGGCAACCAGGTGCTGAGCCCAGACCAAGGTCCTCATTGGATGACTATGTAGTGGTACTGGGACCAATAGATGGAGCATGAAGGGTTACCGGGACCAATGAAAAGTTTGCCTATGTACAGAATGGAGAAGAAAGGTATAAAAGTTGTTGTTTTGCTAGAAACCATTGCTCAGCCATTTTGAATGTGATTCTGCTTGAGTCTTGTGCACAATAAATGATTTGGACCTTCTGAACAGACTCCTGGTAGTATTGGATTGTTTGCGCTCTGCCGCTACATATTCTTGGTGCGTTGGCCGGGAACGTGTGGTGAGTAGAGGGTATACGAGCTGATATACCACGACTTTCCGCCTCTATAGGTTTGGTCCTGCCGGGCTCGTGCCCTTCCGACGTGGGCTCGGCTTCCAGGCGCCACCGGTCCAGTTGCATCGGAGGGAGTTGGGCCAGGCCTCGGCGGGTGCCGGACCCGGACGGAGCCAACACCTCGAACCCGTGAGGGGAGTCCGAGGTCCAACTCATGCGCTTGCTCAGGAACGGGGACCGGATCCGGTGAGTATAGTTTTTGGTGTGTCTAGACAAATGAGTCAGAACTGCAGTCTGTAACTTGGAACTAGTAACTGGCCACTTGTAACTTGGAACTTGGAATTTTGATAAGAGAGCCTGATCCCCTCTCAAGACGGTCCGATTAACCTTGCATAGTGTATTCGTGGGGTGAAACTATCGTCTTCTTGGAACTTGGAAAAAGCCGGCATAACTTGTATAACTTTGGTATAGCCTAGTCAGAATAGACAGGATTGGGCTTGTTTGGGAGTACGTTGCTAGCATGATTGTGTGAATGAAGTGTGGTTGAGAGGTCTGGTGACACAGACCAAGCGAAGGCGGACTGAGTCACGCAGTTCCTGGCCAGGCGACCGCGTCCAGGTCGTAAAAAGGAGGAAGCGACCGTCGTCTTGTCTTGTTATTTGTTTCCCCTAAATGTTTCTAGGGCCATGAGGACCCCTCACCCACGGTCCGCTCTCCTTTTCCCTTCTGTCTGTTGTTGCGCGCACACATCGATATGGGAGGGGCGGGGTCTACTGTGCACACTCCACTAGAATGTATGATTAAGTATTTTAATAAAGGATATTCAGGAGATTATGGGGTGAAAATGACTGCGTCACAATTGCAACTCTTGTGTACTAGGAAGTGGCTCACCTTAGACCCCATGTGGCCCCGAGATGGAACATTTAACATAGGAATTATTAAGTCAGTTCATCGGAAGGTGCGAGCAGCGCACCCCGACCAGTATCCCTATATAGATTCTTGGTTAAGTATTTGCAAAAGCCCGCCCCCCCTGGGCTCAGCGCTGCTATGAAGAACAGTGTAGAATAATGGTAGCGCTGACAGAACAGACACAGAAGACAGGGATAGAAAAGAAGTCTGTTTATGTTGATCCCGAGTTCCTGGAAGTTGTTACTAGACAGCCCCAAGCTCAGCACCCAGTAAAAGTACCACCGCGTCCCGCGGCAGGCCCCCGGGACCGGCGAGTTTCACTCATTGACCCACCAGAAGCTCAGCTAGATGACCCACCCCCTGAAGAGATTGATCAGTTAGAGACTGAGGAGAATTCTGAATCAGAAGAAGAAGAGGAAGAAGGGACATCTTCCCGGGGCGAGACTGAAAGCGTAAAATCAGCTGTTAGTACCAGTTCATCTGTTGCAAGTAAGAAATCTAAGACAAAGCCTAAATTGAGAAAGAGGGGCCCTATCAAGAAAGTAATGCCACTACGGCAGGTCCCGGGAATGCCCGTAACGAACGAAGAGAACCAGATAGTAGCGGGACCCACTAGTCTAGTTTATGTGCCCTTCTCCAACACGGATTTGTTGAATTGGAAAATGCATTATGCTTCCTATACTGATAAGCCCCAAGAATTAACAGAAGTAATGAATACAATTATGCAAACCCACCAGCCTACTTGGGCAGATTGCCGTCAACTCCTGTCCACTCTATTTACTACTGAGGAGCGGACGAGAATTATGCGAGCAGCTGTCAATTGGTTAGCAGAAAATCCCCTAGTAGCGGGAGGAGAAGGAATAGATAACCACGAAGCAGCAAAGAAAGAGTTTCCCAATGAAGATCCTCGGTGGGATCCAAACACCGACGACGGATCCAGATCCCTAGCCTGGTTTCGTCAAGGCCTTATGCAAGGCCTGCGAAAGGGAGGTCAGAAAGCCATGAACCTCTCCAAGGTAGCCGAAGTTATCCAGGGCGTAGATGAAAGCCCAGCAGTATTCTATGAGAGATTAGCTGAAGCATATAGAATGTATACTCCCTATGACCCAGCTGCACCTGACAGCCTATGCATGGTGAACGCCGCTTTTGTCAGCTAGTCCCAACCAGATATTAGACGCAAATTACAGAAGTTAGAAGGGTTTGCGGGCATGAATACGTCACAGCTAATGGAAGTCGCCCAGAAAGTGTTTGTGAACCGTAATAATGAAAGACAGAAAGAAAGTGAGCGTAAAATGAAGAAGAAAGCGGATTTTTTGGCTGCCGCTTTAGTTGAACAGAAACGGGGAGGTTTCCCTAATCGAAGGAGCAGAGGAAGAGGAAGGGGCCGAGGAGATAGCCGGCCCCTGCTAGGCGTAAATCAATGCGCTTATTGCAAGGAAGAAGGACATTGGAGGAATGCATGCCCGCAACTCGAAGACGCCTCACACGAAGAAGAAGAAAATGCCCCTCAGAGAGAGAGGGAGAGAGGCCGATCACAGAATCGCAGAGGGACAAATCGAGTACATTTCCAACGGGAAAGAGAGGAGGCCATAGAAGGAGTTGCAACCGCAACGGACTATGATTTAGATGAAACAGATTAGGACAGTCCGGGCTCCGAATTCGCTCTAGGTCCCCAGGAGCCTATGGTCTGCTTAAAGATAGGGGAACAATTTATGGACTTTATGGTTGATACTGGAGCAGAACATTCTGTAGTAGATAAGCAAATAGCTCCCTTGTCCACAAGAGCAGTTACTATTATGGGAGCAACTGGCGCCAAAGCCACCAAGTCTTTTTTGAAAGACCGTGTTTGTGAATTAGGAGGACAGCAAATAGCACACCAATTCCTTTATATGCCTGAGTACCCAGTGCCACTACTGGGACGAGATATGTTAGCCAAACTGCAGGCCCAAATATCCTTTACTGAGAAAGGAGAAATGCAAATGACTGTAAACTCAAAGCCTGCAGGACTAATGGTGCTTACTGTCCCCCGAGAAGAAGAGTGGAGATATTACAGTACTAAACCAGTTACTGATACCAATTTCAGCATGCCAGCCAACATTGTGGCTCCTCCTGGAGTATGGGCAGAAGGTAACCCACCAGGTCTAGCCAAACACATAGCCCCAGTGATTGTGACCCTTAAGCCTGGAGCAGCACCAGTACATGTTAAACAATACCCACTCCCAAGACCAGCCATTGAGGGCATCCATCGTCATTTACTAAGATTGCTGGAGTATGGCCTTCTCAGAGTATGTCAATCACCATGGAATACGCCTCTCCTGCCAGTCAAGAAGCCTGGGACAGGTGATTACCGCCCAGTACAAGATTTGAGGAGAGTGAATGAAGCAGTTGAAACCATACATCCAGTTGTGCCAAATCCCTATGCACTCTTAGGACTGATACCTGCTGAAGCTACCCACTTTACTGTCCTGGATTTGAAAGATGCCTTTTTCTGCATACGATTAGCCCCGATTAGCCAATTGTTGTTTGCCTTTGAATGGCAGGACCCTGTCTCAGGGAGACGGGGCCAACTCACTTGGGCACGATTGCCTCAAGGATTCAAGAACTCACCCACCATTTTCAGTGCAGCATTGAACCAAGACCTTTCAAGTTATCCTGTAAACCCTGGGAAAAGAGTGCTTCTTCAGTATGTGGATGACCTGTTGATAGCTACCACCTCAGAGAGTGAATGTGTACAAGCCACGAATGACCTTTTACAACTACTAGATGAAGCTGGATACAAAGCGCAGCTATGCCAAACAGAAGTAAAGTACCTGGGGTTCCGGCTGACCAAAGGAAGCCGGCAATTAGGACCAGAAAGAAAAGAAGCTGTCTGCAGTATCCAAACCCCAACTACCAGGAGACAAGTCAGAGCCTTCCTGGGAGCAGCAGGATACTGCCGAATATGGATACCCAACTTTGCTCAGATTGCCAAACCACTATATGCAGCCACCAAAGGAGAAGAGAAATCACCACTAGAGTGGGGACCTGATCAAGATGAAGCTTTTAAAGCCTTGAAGGAAGCATTAATGTCATCACCAGCACTTGGACTACCAGATGTTCAGAAGCCTTTTCATTTATTTGTACATGAAATGCAAGGGAACGCCCTGGGAATGTTGACTCAGACATTGGGACATTGGGAGCGACCCGTTGCATACTTATCAAAACAATTGGACACTGTAGCCAAAGGATGGCCGCCATGTTTGAGAGCTGTGGCAGACACAGCATTGTTAGTGAGTGAAGCAGACAAACTCACCTTAGGACAGAACCTGCGTGTTACAGTACCACACGCTGTGCTTGCCCTTATGGAACAGAAAGGAAATCACTGGTTCACCAACTCTCGAATGCTGAAGTACCAGAGCATGTTATGCGAAAATCCTCGGATACAATTGGAAGTGAGCCATGCCTTAAACCCAGCCACCCTGATACCAATCAGCAAGGACCCACCAGAACATGATTGTATGGAAGTCATGGACACTGTGTTTTCAAGTCGACCTGATCTAACTGATGTACCTATAGAGAACCCTGACCAGATTTACTTCGTGGATGGAAGCAGCCTTATCATCAATGGACGACGCTGTGCCGGGTATGCAGTAGTCACCCGGGAGAAAGTCATTGAATCATCAGCTCTTGCCTCAGGAACATCAGCACAAAAAGCAGAATTGATAGCGCTAACAAGGGCACTAGTACTAGGTGCCGGACTTCAGTTGAACGTATATACAGACTCAAAGTACGCTTTCACAACTTTACATGCTCATGGAGCTCTGTATAAAGAACGAGGACTCATTACCTCTGGAGGCAAATCAATTAAGTATGGCCCAGAAATATTAATGTTACTAGATGCAGTATGGGCCCCAGCACGAGTGGCTGTTGTGCACTGCCGAGGACACCAAACAGGAAAAGGAGAAGTTGCCCAAGGAAACAGATTTGCTGATGTTTCAGCGCGCAAAGCAGCCATGACAGGCCAAATTTCACCACAAGCAACACCAGTACAAGCAGCATTGTTTCCAGTACCCCTCAACTTGTGGACGCCACGATACACCACAAGGGAGTTGGACTATTATTGTACTACAGAAAAGGGGGTACTGAAGGATGGATGGATTGAGCTGCCACCAGCAGAGGGTAGCCAACCTCCAGGGCGAATAGTGATCCCTGAGTCATTGGGACCCGCCTTTGTAAAGGCCTTTCATCAAGCCACACATTATGGGAAAAATGCAATGGAAAAAGCACTCAGACCCCATTTTTGCATTTCAGTGTTGGGAGCCTTGTCAGCCTCAGTGGCTCGCCAGTGCGTAATTTGTGCAAAGAACAATGCCAAACAGGGTCCTACACCGCCACCCCAAGCTCAGTCAGGTGGTGTAATCCCTATGCACAACCTACAAATAGACTTTACTGAAATGCCAAAAGTCAGTGGATATCGTTACTTGTTAGTTTTAGTTTGCACCTTCTCTGGGTGGGTAGAAGCTTTTCCCACCAGGACTGAAAAGGCCAGAGAAGTCACCAAGGTATTGCTGAGAGAAATTATCCCCCGATATGGAATCCCTGCAGTAATAGGGTCAGACAATGGGCCCTCATTTGTATCTCAGATTACCCAACAGTTAGCAAGTGCCCTACAGATACAATGGAAGCTACACACTGCATACAGACCCCAGAGTTCAGGGAAAGTTGAGCGAATGAATCGCACTCTGAAATCTCAGTTGTCTAAGCTATGTCAGGAGACCCACCTGAAGTGGCCCCAAGTTCTCCCAATAGCTTTACTTAGAATACGCTCAGCCCCTGTGAAATCATCAGGATTTTCTCCCTTTGAAGTCATGTATGGTAGGCCCCCACCAATAGTGCAGGGGGTAAAAAGGGAGTTTGACACAAATTGGTTCAGAGATAACCAGACAAGAACTCCTAGCTCTTAGTTCTGTTCTGCAGACTCTTCATGCGTGGATACAGGACCAGTTACCCATCAACCTGACGGAATCCTTGCATCCCTACAAGCCTGGTACCTCGGTGTGGATCAAAGATTGGAAGAAGACACCGCTGGAACCTCATTGGAAGGGACCATACACCGTTATCCTGTCCACACCAACAGCTGTCAAGGTCGCAGAAATCGAATCCTGGATCCATCATAGCAGAGTCAAGCCAGCAGCAGTTCCAGAGCCAGATCAGTGGACAGCAGTGCAGCATCCCGATATTCCTTTGCGACTCACCCTGAGGCGGCAACCAGCGGCCTAGAGTTCCTCTTGGCTGCCCAAGAACTACGGTACTGCACAACAGACAAGTCTTTTGAAGAGGATTGCTGTTTCCAATACAGCAAAGACATTTGTTTTCTTCATAGAATAACTGTGCCATCACAGACTTTCTTCAGGCCAACTGCGGTTGGTAAGTTGGCATACATCAGAACCTTGAGGATCTTCAATCAACATTGACACCCGTTGAATTGCTTTATTAGCAAACGGGTCAGCATTGTGCCAAAAGACAGTGAACGTCGAGGTCAAGATTTTCCAGCGGAGACTCAGAAGGACTACAATCAACATGCATCTTTGTTTCTACTTTGTCCTGGTTGCCTGCCTGGGGGGATTTGAACTCGTTCTTGCTTTACCCCCATGTACTGCCTGCATTACTTCCACTCGAACTGGAATGAAAGTAACTCAGACTTTGCTTTATCATTCTTACTATACCTGTACTGGTATAGTGAGCCGGTGTATATACAACACCACTGAACTGAATGTTTGTACTAAGGGAGATACTAAAGTTTGTTTTAACCCACATCAGAACCCATCCTATTATACTCTAGAAATACGATGGGATGATGCAGATGGAGCTTTACTTAATGCCACACCCCCACTCATTGACCCTACAAAGGGTGCTGTTTTGTATTTTGATGCTTGCAATGCTATAAATAGAGATGGTAGGTCTCATTGTGCTAACTGGGAAAAAGCATATTATTATGATCATAAGTATATGTGTCCAGAAGGAACCACCGGGTGGGGGGCATGTACAGGTAAACGAGTTTTAGCAAATGAATATAGCACAGCACCAGTTAAAGACTACTATTGTCCAAAGTGGGAATGTGTGTTCTATGCTACATGGAAAACTGGTATGGTAGAGAATACCAGGGATAATCGAATGGCAGTCCTGTTTAAGCCCCATCTAAAGAATCCAGAAAAATGTAAAAAGGGTGCCTGTAACCCATTAGAGTTACACATAATAAACCCTAGTGCCTGGAAGCAAGGGTATAAATTTGGACTACGTATTGCGGGCACTGGGTCAGATCCCGGAACCATTGTATATATAAGACTGAATACCCAGGCCCATCGTTCATCATGGTATCATATACATAATACTTTCTATGAAACTATGCATGTAAACAAGTTTGACATTCCCCATCCTTCACAAAATCTGTTCTTAGAGTTAGCTGGAGCAGTCGTATCTAGACTCCACATTTCAGATTGTTACTTCTGCGGAGGAACTAGAATGGGTGATCAGTGGCCCTGGGAGGCCCAAGAATTGAATTACTCAATAGCTTACAATCATACTGAATTGCATAAGACCACCAGTGAATGGGTATTAGCACACCCAATAGTAGGACGTCTGTGTTATGCTCGGACTGGACCCCAGTTCACCTTGAAAGTAGGACAGCTTGTCTGTCTTAGCCAGAAGTTTTATAATGACACCACAAAACAGACGTCTTGGTGGTCAGGAGTTAATGAACCTGAACCTACCAAACCATTAGCGAAATTCCCTGAGCTTGCCGATTTATGGACTAATCTTGCCCAGCCTCATGCCTGGCAAGCCCCACCTGGCTTGTATTGGATCTGTGGAACCCGAGCATATGCTCGACTCCCTATTCACTGGGGAGGGGCGTGTGTCTTAGGAACCATCCGACCTTCTTTCTTTCTGCTACCCACAGAACATGGAGAACAATTAGGTTACCCAGTCTATACCAAAAGACAGAAAAGAGCAGCCTTGAAGATAGGCAAGTGGGAGAGATGGAATGGGGAAGATTGGCCACCTGAGAGAATTATTGCCTATTATGGACCCGCCACTTGGGAGCAAGATGGCACTTGGGGATACCGGACCCCTGTGTATATGATAAACCGAATCATACGCTTACAAGCAGTAGTTGAATTAATTACTAATGAAACTAGCCAAGCACTTACACTTTTAGCTAGACAAAGCACACAAATGCGTACTGCAATATATCAGAATCGCTTGGCACTAGATTACTTATTAGCCGCTGAAGGAGGAGTATGTGGTAAGTTGAATTTAACCAATTGTTGTTTGAAGATAGATGACAAAGGTCAAGTAGTTGAAGAGATTGCTGAAAACATGCGAAAGCAAGCTTATGTGCCAGACCTGGCATGGTCTTAAGATACCTAACTGGTTTGAATCTATCTTCTCTGGCCTGGGGGAACTTACTACTTTTGCTATGATAATATTAGTTTTTGTAGTCTTGTTTCTGTTGTTACCATGTATAATCCCATGTTGTATGCGCTCCATTAACAGTGTTATTGAAAATACCGTAGAACGCAAGACTGCCACAAAGATTTTGGCCTTATGGCACCCTAATCCTAGCATGTATGGTCGTAATCCAACTCTTGTGTAATTGAGTGATTTAACTCTCACACCTTATTGGAAATAGGGTGAGATTAATCAAAGGGGGGAATGTGGTAGGCGAAGGCCTATGATCCACGCTGCTTGAACTAAACAGACAGGCCTACGCAGCTTGACTTGTAAAGTGAAGCCTGTGGTTAGGCCCAGAGGAGTAAACCCCCCTCCCCCCAATGCTGCTTCCATAGAATCGAAACTTAACTAAGCATAACCAAACCTAGCAAAGCAGAATCGAAACTTAGAAAAGATAGAAAAACAACTTTAATTGGTACTGATAAGATGTGTGAAGCTTCTGTGAACTAATTAATTCTGCTGAGAGAAGGGTTACAGTGCCCTGCTTTCCCACATGTTCTAGTCAGCTAAGTGACCTTGGAGGAGAATTGTATCAAGAGTCTAAGAACTGTCCATTGTAATAGGGACTGTAAGGGGGGCAACCAGGTGCTGAGCCCAGACCAAGGTCCTCATTGGATGACTACGTAGTGGTACCGGGACCAATAGATGGAGCATGAAGGGTTACCGGGACCAATGAAAAGTTTGCCTATGTACAGAATGGAGAAGAAAGGTATAAAAGTTGTTGTTTTGCTAGAAACCATTGCTCAGCCATTTTGAATGTGATTCTGCTTGAGTCTTGTGCACAATAAATGATTTGGACCTTCTGAACAGACTCCTGGTAGTATTGGATTGTTTGCGCTCTGCCGCTACATATTCTTTGCGCTCTGCCGCTACAGCTAAGATGCCTGGAGGAGGCCCCAGCATGTTGCAATCTAAAGATGGGCCATGCTTATCCCTCAAAAACCTCAGGCATCCCAGGGATGGAGGGTAGGAGTTGAATTTAGAAAAGAAAAAGAGATGCTGTGGAACAGCTCAACTAAATAAGGTATCCAAAGGGGAGTCCTTGTGTAAATCATAAATATTAGAAAAATGTTGAGTCTTAATTTTCTAATATGGATCTGATTCAGAAATATTGCAAAAATATTTGTTGAGGGTAATATGGGTCTGTGGTTGAGAGCGAGATCATTACCCTCAAAGAAATTCCCCCAATGTGAAGTAGAGGGAAAACAATAATTTTGCAATACAGGAAGAGATGAGAAGTCCTCATGGCCAAAACTAACCCTAGAAGAAGTACCAGGGGAGTTCAATGAGGTTGGACTTTTGAGAATAGGTAAAGCCTCTGTAAAGTCCAAAATTGAACTTCTTGTCCTTGGAGCAGAATAAGGTCCTAGGAAGAGTGGAGATAATCTGACTGGTTGGGATGAAAAGGTAGAAATACCCTTTGCAGAAAAAAGGGGATAGGTCTTTAAGACCCCCTTTATTCCAATGAAAGAGAAAGATATTTGCAGTAGGCGTTGAGCCTCCAATTTTTTGAAGATCAGTAAAAGTCTTTGCAAGTGATGTCACTTATGATGAAGACTTTATATGTAGAGCTTCAGGTGTGACGTAACCTAAAAGGTAACTGTAAAGAAGGTATTTGGTAAAATACCCTAGAAATTGGTTGTCCACTGAGTTTATGGTATGCTGGGACAGCATTAATATGGGCAGTAGACAAATCTTTCAAAGTCAAATGATGTATAGAGATTAACGCAACAACAAGAAGGATTAAGACCTACTTGAGAATCTTGATGGAGAATCTCTGTCTGGTTAAATATGGAAGAACTATAGAAAAAGTTTCATGGAAACTGGTAATATGTTCTTCACTTACAGGAATAGGATTAGACTTCTTGAAAAGGTCTAGCCCCTGAATAACCAGGTCTCGAGACATACGGGAATGAGTGCAGAGGAGATCCTTAGTTTTAAGACAGCAAGTCTGGATCCTTCTACAATTTCAATTAGTAGCTGGAGAAAAAGACTCAATATAAGGGGATACCATGTTTGTCTCTTTATGAGGGCAATATGAGTATCATGCGTTCTCCTGTTTAGGATAAGCTACCATGAAATATAAGAAATTAGAAGGAGAGTAGTGAATAAGGACCAACTGCAGTGAAAAAAATGCATCCCTGTTGGGGAAGTTCCCGTCATATGTGGAACAACCAGGGAATTGTGCAATTTTCTACACTTTCACATGGTCTAAACCCTGGTTACCTTTTCTTAAAAGGAAATTTTAAGGAAAAAAGCAGTCATGTAGGAACATGACTGGTGGAGTCTACCAGCTGAAGCCCTTATTAACTATCTGGCCAGCTACCTATTAGGAGTAGCTCTAAGGCTCTCTGTCAAAGGCCCACAGTTGCAGAGCTTTGTTGTAGAATTGCAGAGAGCATGTTATAGGTTGCTTAGATCTGGCTGTTGAATTGCCAGTGTGCAACCCAATCTATTCTGTTGGGGCCAAGAGAACTGAACGTGGCTAAGAATAGTAGACATGCCTGACGCCTGCAACAATAAATAGTCCAAATGAGTTGTGGATCTCCTTTGGACTTATCTGTTATTAAGGCAGCATAAAGTTAGGTCCCCTAGGTTGGAGAGGACCGACAGACATAACTTGGAGTAATAATACCCAATTTCTGTCCGAAAAGCTGCCTTAAAAGATTTGTAAGAAGGAGATGAACTGCAAAAAGGGGAGAAAACTCTGTATGGAACTAGTTACTGGAGTAGGTTTTGAAGAAACCTCTAAGGCTTAGAGGATAAGTCCTCCAGTTGATTAGTACTACTCTTAGAGACTGAATGTCTGGACTAAGAGGATAGAAATTAATACAGAGTTGAGAAGACTTACAATTTAGTAAGTCTTTGAAGGGATAGGGTCCCCTTGCAATTAAAAATATGAGATATCCTCGTACAGGAAAAACTGACAAGGTGAAAGGTATAGTTCACCCTGTTGTTAGTTGTTAGTTCTCCTTTTTATTTTAAAAAGAGAAACCTGTTATCTTTGGGGTATGATAGTCCTCAATAGCTCTTAGCTAGAAGGATAGATTTCTCTTATAGCAAGAGATTCATGCCCAGAGTCGAGGATTGAGTCAATGTATGACTGATATCTCAGTATGGATTAGATGACTTTTAGATGCTTCTGTTGAAAGAAGTAGGCTCAAGTTCTAAATCTCACACAGAAAAGTGAATACAATATCAGAAACCCTGCGATTGCTGGGTTTGCTGAGCCTGTTGAGGTTTTGATTTTCTTAGTCTGGTGTGGTGTTGTCCATCTTTGGAAACATCTGTAGAATGGGTAGAAAATGGATAAAACCTTTTCCCCTTGGGGGAATAAAGCTTTTTATGAGATTTTTTATTAGCTGGGATAGAGGAGAGTTTGGACAACTCTCTGAAAGTAACAGCATCGGTGTTCAACTGATTAGCTTGAAATAAACCCTCCTTGTTGAAGAGATTTTCACCAGTACAAGGAGTATTTCCCAGCCTTTCCTGAATCCATCTGTCCAAGTCAGAAACTTGGAGCCAGGCTAAGCGTCGTGCTCCTATGGCTATAGCAGAAGTTCTGCTAATAGACTCAAAACAGTCCAGGGAAGCACGATTAAGAAACCTAGAGATATTTTGAGCATGATTGACTAATAAGGAATAGTCTGCTCTTTTATGCTCTGGAAGAAAAGGGTTCAAAAACTTTAAGTTGTTTGTGACCTCTTCAAGAGATAATCCCATATAGAAAATATATGAGATAACTTTTGCTGAAAGCATGGATGCCTGGAAGCATCAATATCCAAAGGCATCTAAAGTCCTAGACTCACGACCTGGCGGATAAGAAGAGTGCTTCTTTGCACTCTTAATACGCCTCATTGCTGATTGTACAACTATAGAATGATGAGGAAGTTGAGTCTTCTGAAAACCTGGAGAAGGTGGCACCTTGTACATAGTGTCAAGTGTCTTGAAATGTGGGGATACCGTTAGAGGAGTTTCCCACATTCTTAACAGTAGATCTTATTTATTTATTTATTTATTTTATTTATTTAACAGTTCTTCTATACCGCTCTATTTTAGATCAGAGCGGTTTACATTTAACATCAACTATACAACACAGGGAACTTTGAGTTGTATTTACAATAAACAGGGAGATCAACTTGGAAGTAACTGGGGGAAACTATATACATTGTATTACACTGGTACCTGATTTCAGGTAGAACATATCTACATCTTATTTACACTGGGGGTCTTAATTCTATTTCAGTGGGTACTTCTGAGCGATCAGTTGACTATCCTTTTTCATGCTGAGTCTGATTGTTTAATTGTAATGAGTGATTGTCTGAGGGGCCATATGTATGGTTATTAAGGCTGGATTCCGGGTAGTATGTAGTGAACAGGTGCTGCTTTAATGCCTTCCTGAAGTGGGTTAGGTAAGTGATGTTTCGAATAGAGGTGGGGAGAGCATTCCATGCTCTGGGTGCGTAAATCGTAAAGGCCCTATTTGATGTTGCTTTTGTGCATTTTGTTATTACTTTTGGGACCTCTAGGGTGTTTTGCATCATGGGTCTTCTATTTCTGTTCTGTGGTACTTTATGTATCATCTTGCTGAGGGCTGTGGGGGTCAGAGTGTTTGAGGCTTTGAAGGTTAAGGTTAGAACTTTGTGGAGGGTTCTTGCTTGAACCGGTAACCAATGGAGGTTCATCAGTACTGGTGTTATGTGCTCTCTCCGTGAAGCCCCTGTTAGTACTCTTGCAGCAGTGTTCATTGCAAGCTGGAGAGGAGCTAACGTTGCTTGAGGGAGACCGTGTAGAATTACGTTGGCATAGTCGAAATGTGGTAATATTAATGCCTGATAGATCGATCGGTAGTCACTGAAGTCAAGTAGCGGTCGGAGATGTTTTAAGGTCCTTATTTTCATGTATACTGTTTTTACTGTGTTTTTTATGTCGGTTTTCAGATCCAGTTGTTGATCCAGTGTAACGCCACGGTAGCGTATTGTGGGTTTGGTTTTCAGTTCTGTGTTGCCGATTTTTAAAGAGAGAGGAGGGGTGAAGTCCTGGTTCCTTGAGATGAAAAGGACATCTGTTTTACTGTAGTTGATTCTCATGTTTTGTGTGCTGAACCATTCTGCTACTGCCTCAAAACATCTTGTTAGAGGGGAGAGGTCTGGTTGGTTGGTCCTGAATGGGATGTAGAGGAGGATGTCGTCTGCGTAGGCTAGACAGTTGACCTTGAATGAACGTGCTAGGGCACATATGGGCTGCATGTAGATGTTAAACATCAATGCAGATAGTGACGAGCCCTGTGGTACACCCTGGTTTTGTAAAAATGGTTCGGAGGTTGTGGAGCCTGACCTTACATGTTGCCATCTATTAGTCAGGTATGACTTGCACCACTTTAGGGCTGTTCCCTGAATTCCTTTCTCGCTGAGGCGTTGTATGAGGATCTCGTGACTCACCGAGTCGAAAGCCGCTGCGATGTCAAGGAATATGAGGGCGAATCCTTGATGAGTTTTGTCGGTTCCAGAGACTAGATGGTCAAATAGGTTGGTGAGGAGGGTTTCAACCCCATGTGCTTCTCTGAACCCATGCTGGGAAGGATCCAGTGGGGCTTCCGTATCAATATGCTGTTGGATTTGGCGCTGTACTAACTTTTCAATTATTTTGGCAAGCATGGGAATACTTGAAATTGGTCTGTAAGATTCCACTTTCGTTGGGTCCAGCTTGTTATTTTTTAGCAGTGGTCTGATTGATGTTTGTTTCAGACTTTGTGGAAACGATCCGGTTGTAAGAGATTGGTTTATTAATTCGCTCAGATATTGGCTTAAGTCGCATCGTAACTCCTTTATCCATAAAGCAGGGCATGGGTCATTGGGTGCGGTAGTGGGGTTGATTGCAGCGATAGTGTCTTCAATCTCTTTGCGTGATATTTTTTCAAATTTGGATAGTGGTGATGGTTGGGGCAAGTTATGCTGAGAGCTGTTTTCGCGGCGCTCGAGGTTGCACCAGCCTGGGTCATTTCAGGTTGTAGGTAGTTGGTTGCAGATGTAGTAGTCTGGATCATTTTTGACTGTAAGTAGTTGGAGTATGCCTGGGGGTGTGGCATCTGTGACTGGTCTGCGGGAGGTTCTCTTATGAGAGATTTCACTATATTGAAGAGGTCGTGGGGCTTGTTTAGTGACCGCTTCAATATGTCGGAATGATATTGTTTCCGCTTTTTTGTTAATTCATCACGGTGCGCTCTTAGGTGAGCGATGTAAGTACCTTGTGTTTCAGTAGAGCGAGACCGACGCCATCTTCTCTCGAGCCTGCGCAGGCACTTGAGTGAATCTCGGAGGTCTTTGGTATACCATGGTGCGTGCTCACGTTTCTTTGTTGTTGTTTTATTAGTGGCTGGTATGCATGCAATGGTCTTGAGGCTCTCGTCCCAGGTGGACACCAATGCATCTAGGTCGTGTGGTATGTTGTTGAGGAGTGGGAGGATCTTCTCTCGAAGCTCTTCTTTATTAAAGGGGCGGAAGCGCTTCAAAGAGGTTTCGTTGACAGCGTTGGTTTTGTTGGAGTTTTTATTGTGTGTGTTAATAGGTATCTGGAATTGGATCAGGCTGTGGTCAGACCATGGCACAGGAGTTATGGTTGGTGGCATTGGTTGAGTGGCATCCGTATCTGTCTGTGGGGCAAAGATCAGGTCAAGTTTGTTTCCCTTGACGTGGGTGGGATTATTGACTAGCTGATCGTAGCCTAGTTCTTGTAACACTTCTAGGAAAGCCGAGGCTTGAGATTCCGATAACGTAGGCAGGTTGAAATCACCTAGGATCCAGTTCTGGGATCGTGGTCTGTTTGAGTTGCAGGCGAGACCCATTATCGTTGCAAGATCCTCTGAGGATGGTATTGGTGCTCGGTACAGTAGGTTGATCGTGCAGGTGTTATTTGTTATGGTGAGTGAGTCCAGGTGGGCTGTGCTGGTTGAGTTGCACAGTTGGAAGCCTAGGCAAGTTTTGACAAGGATGAGTATTCCTCCTCCTCTCTGATTGGTTCTATGGCATGTGTGGACTGAAAAACCTGTGGGTAACATCTGGTTGATGATTGCGTTGTCACATTCTGATAGCCAAGTTTCTGTGATCATGATGATATCAAGATCATGGGTCGTGACCAGATCGGTAATTATTGGCCATTTTGTACGTATTGACCTTGCGTTGATGAGTGCACACTTCAGGGCTTGATGGTGTTGCTGACGGTCCAAATGTGACTTCTTGAGATGTTGAAGTGGGATGTGTAATAAATGTGAGTAAGGTGCGTCGTTGGGTTCTCTTGGGGGGTGTTGGTGATTCTCCGTCCATCTTTTCCCGTCACTGTGGAGTATTGGGATGTGGTTAGTGCTTGTGTGAAAGGCTTGGGCTGTAAGGGGGAGCCAGGAGGCTAGGTGTAGACACGCCAAGGCTATAAATGGGTGCATTTTGTGATGTCTTTGTGAAATAGTATGTGAGCTGTTTGTTGCTGGGTAATTAGTGGGACCGGTATTGACTATTGTGCTAGCTTTGCTATTGTGCTAGCTATCCGCAGTGTATAAACTTACTGTCTGGCGAAGAGTGGTATTTGGAACAATGTTGCAGCATATAAGACAGGAACAGTACAGCATCGAGCAAAAACAATGAGGCAGTGTGTCAGTCAGCGGATAACGGTACAATGTAACACTCAGCAGAGAACGAAACAGAATACTATACTGCCAACAGTAATAATAAGTTCGCACTTTTTGGGTAAGGGTGAATTACTGACAACAGTAATGCGGTATGACACAGTTGTCAGTAGTAAGATTAGCACTGATGCATGAAAATGGGTTTTTGGCAACAAAATATAATCTAGCAGTTAAGTGATACTAGCAATGGTATATAATTAGCACTGATACATGTAAATGTAAAATCTAGTAGTCAAGTGATACTGGCTACAGTAGTAAGATTAGCATTGATACATGCAAATGTATTATTGGTAACAGAAATAAAGTCTAGCAGTTGAGTGATACTGGCAATAGCAATGGTAATATTTGCGGTTCAGGAAAAGGGATCAAAACAGCGTGCGAATGGGTCCAAAATAGAAGTATTTCTTGTTGTTCTTGGGGTTTTTCAAAGTGCCGCCGCCTAAGGGCCACGCCAAAGGGCCCTCTGGCGAGGCCCTCTGGCGAGGCCCTCAGGCGCTGGCCCGCCAGTCGCGGGCGCACCTGCTGGCGCGAACTTTAAATTGTTCCTGCTGGGCCCGGATTGGGCGTCGGATGTCGGCAGGCCCCTCCTGCTGCTGGTGGCTCGATCCCCGGGAAGGGGAGAGCTGCTGGTGGTGGTGGGGGCTCCGGGTGGTCGGCGCCTGCTGGCGCGAACTTTAAATTGTTCCTGCTGGGCCCGGATTGGGCGTCGGATGTCGGCAGGCCCCTCCTGCTGCTGGTGGCTCGATCCCCGGGAAGGGGAGAGCTGCTGGTGGTGGTGGGGGCTCCGGGTGGTCGGCGCCTGCTGGCGCGAACTTTAAATTGTTCCTGCTGGGCCCGGATTGGGTGTCGGATGTTGGCAGGCCCCTCCTGCTGCTGGTGGCTCGATCCCCGGGAAGGGGAGAGCTGCTGGTGGTGGTGGGGGCTCCGGGTGGTCGGCGCCTGCTGGCGCGAACTTTAAATTGTTCCTGCTGGGCCCGGATTGGGCGTCGGATGTCGGCAGGCCCCTCCTGCTGCTGGTGGCTCGATCCCCGGGAAGGGGAGAGCTGCTGGTGGTGGTGGGGGCTCCGGGTGGTCGGCGCCTGCTGGCGCGAACTTTAAATTGTTCCTGCTGGGCCCGGATTGGGCGTCGGATGTCGGCAGGCCCCTCCTGCTGCTGGTGGCTCGATCCCCGGGAAGGGGAGAGCTGCTGGTGGTGGTGGGGGCTCCGGGTGGTCGGCGCCTGCTGGCGCGAACTTTAAATTGTTCCTGCTGGGCCCGGATTGGGCGTCGGATGTCGGCAGGCCCCTCCTGCTGCTGGTGGCTCGATCCCCGGGAAGGGGAGAGCTGCTGGTGGTGGTGGGGGCTCCGGGTGGTCGGCGCCTGCTGGCGCGAACTTTAAATTGTTCCTGCTGGGCCTGGATTGGGCGTCGGATGTCGGCAGGCCCCTCCTGCTGCTGGTGGCTCGATCCCCGGGAAGGGGAGAGCTGCTGGTGGTGGTGGGGGCTCCGGGTGGTCGGCGCCTGCTGGCGCAAACTTTAAATTGTTCCTGCTGGGCCCGGATTGGGCGTCGGATGTCGGCAGGCCCCTCCTGCTGCTGGTGGCTCGATCCCCGGGAAGGGGAGAGCTGCTGGTGGTGGTGGGGGCTCCGGGTGGTCGGCGCCTGCTGGCGCGAACTTTAAATTGTTCCTGCTGGGCCCGGATTGGGCGTCGGATGTCAGCAGGCCCCTCCTGCTGCTGGTGGCTCGATCCCCGGGAAGGGGAGAGCTGCTGGTGGTGGTGGGGGCTCCGGGTGGTCGGCGCCTGCTGGCGCGAACTTTAAATTGTTCCTGCTGGGCCCGGATTGGGCGTCGGATGTCGGCAGGCCCCTCCTGCTGCTGGTGGCTCGATCCCCGGGAAGGGGAGAGCTGCTGGTGGTGGTGGGGGCTCCGGGTGGTCGGCGCCTGCTGGCGCGAACTTTAAATTGTTCCTGCTGGGCCCGGATTGGGCGTCGGATGTCGGCAGGCCCCTCCTGCTGCTGGTGGCTCGATCCCCGGGAAGGGGAGAGCTGCTGGTGGTGGTGGGGGCTCCGGGTGGTCGGCGCCTGCTGGCGCGAACTTTAAATTGTTCCTGCTGGGCCCGGATTGGGCGTCAGATGTCGGCAGGCCCCTCCTGCTGCTGGTGGCTCTTGTAAGATCTGGTGTACAGGAAGCATGATGGCCTCATTTGGAATCCCGGGAAATTGCAGTGTCTCTGAATTCCCCGGTAAGGATTCTTTACCAGGTATAGAAATGGCAAGTAGCTTTGCCATATCAAACAGAAAAGCTTGAAAAGAAATCTCCCCCGAAGAGGACTCTTTAAAATGAGGGGTAAAGGCTAGACTTGTAGAAAAATCAGCCTTGGTACCTATGGATACATCCCAGTCATTGGGATCGGAAGACTGAAAAGGACGAAGCATTGGATTTTCTTTAAAGCGATGTCTTTGGTACCGCCCGAGGTCGGTACCGAATCTTCCATGCTAGAGATCGATTCCAGGCTCGGCATCAAGGGAAGCGATTCTGTCGAAGTAAGCATGGACGGTACCGACACCGATGCCGATGTCGATACCGGTACCGATACCGAAGGCGATACCGATACTCGAGGAATGTCTGTAGCAACTCTAACAGTACCGAAGTAGCCGAGAGTGCTAGACTACGTTCATCGGTGAAGAGTGTTCCATCCATCACCATAGCCGATGCCGGGGTGTCGATACCACCCGAAGTGGCCACAACCACCGAGCATGGCCCAGGTATGTTCATTGAGGTAAGAACCTCGGGAACAACCCGGAGCCCCATTAATGCTTTGGAGCCCGAAGACTCCTGCCGGGGCTTTATTGCCAAGATGTCCTCGAGGGCAAGGCCGAAGCATTCTCGATGCTGAGAAGGAGATCTACCACTCGAGGAATGGCTAGTCTTTACAGACTTTTATTTGGTTACCTGATCTTGTGAAGAAGAAGATGTTCTAGCTGGTAACATCAAAGGGGATATGAACCGGGTATTGAGTTCTACTCGATTCTGAAGACGTCTTCTGTTTGAGCTCCAGCAGGAGAGACACTCCAGGGGGCAATGGTCAGGACCCAAACATTTTAGACACCAAGTATGAGTGTCTGAAAAAATATCTGTACCGCCACACTTTGAACATTTCTTAAGGATAGTGTCTGACTTGTCCATAACGGAAGGGTGGAGGCCTAGTGGCCTAGAAACCGTCAGGCACTAAACAGGAAAAAATTCCTAAGGAAAAAAGAAATGCTTCAGGAAAAGAAAGAAAAGTACTGGCGGTACCAGTAGCGTTGAGGGAAGGCAGACGCGACCACAGAAAAGTGAAAAATAAAAAGAAGAATTTTCTGCGGTGACAGGAATACGTCCTGCTGGCTCCGCGGAAAACGGAAAACTGAGGAGAGACAGTTGGGAAAGGCGGGAAGGCAGCACGCAGGCGTGGTGGGATGCTCCCAAAAGCATTCTGATTGGACGCTGGGGAGCGTTCCCGCGCAGGCTCCGTCGGTACCGACGATACCCATATGTGAAGACTCATTCCTGCTTGTTCCTGGAGATCAGATTTTACACATGAGAACAGCTTCATAAAATTATCTCCAATGTGTGTATGAGAATATACAAGTACACACCCACACACGTACACAACCAAAACAAAGTTTAATATCTAAAAGTATGATGTCCAGCTATTCAGTTTACAGGATCGTTCAGGGAGAGGTGATAGTATTGGGTATCAAAGTTTAATTAACAAAATCTTGTGGGGGAGGTAGGGTCCTGAAAGTTAATTGAGAAGGATGCAAGGCTGAAGGTTCACCAAGGGAACTTAATACTCTTGCACTGTCTCAGATTGTAGAAATTGTCTAGGTTTGAATCCAGGAACAGGATGTTCTGTTCCTGGACATATCTAAATTTCAAGTTCTGAGGGGTCGCCTTCTTTGCCCTGCTATGGTTATAAGGTCTGCAGGCATACCATAAATATAAACCACTTGGTAGAGGGGGTACTGATCCTGGGAAATCTCAAAAACTAGATGAGTTTGGAATGGCCAGTGTTTGTCTGGGAGACCTCCTGGGGATTCTGGGTGCAGAAGGAAGTGGAGATGGCAGGTTCATTAGGGTGTTCGCACTTCTCTCACCCAATATTGTGCTGATACTCTAGCATGGTCTCAGGGGACACCAAGCAGACAAGGACATGCCCCTTCACGTGTGATATGAAATCCAAGTCTGTCTACTCTACAAACAGTCAAGAATCCCTGGTACATGGAGACAGAGTGTAAATTTTTCTTGTAATAGCGTAGCATAGTAAATGTGGCAGATAAAGACCAGTATGGCCCAGTAAGGTATTGTTTATAATGTGATAGGAAATACAGATCTTTGTTAAGTTCTTTCTCTTGTCAGTTTGTAAATGTCTTATCATTTTAACTTCAAGTCTTTCATTCTGATCTGATGCACAAGTTACTCTGGTGCAACATACAAATCTATAGAAATGCAGGACAGTCCCTTGTATATACAGATTTTTCTTTAAGTGACATGTAAGCAGCATACTGTAAGATCTGAAAAAGAATTCTCTGTCTTTTTATCTATGTCTTTATCAAAAGTGATTTCTTTGTATTTGTTAAATTGTATTTTGCTGCAAGAGGAAAAGATACCGCGGACTTCAGGCAAGGATGTCCAACTTCCCAGACAGCTCTTTGGGAGTTGGGAATGAGATGGGAGTGTTACTGCTAGGGAGTTTTGGCTTCCTTTCAGAGTCCACAAAAATACTTTTGAATGCTCATCTCTGCTGTAAGATCATTGTCTTTCCTTGGCCAGTCCTTTCAAGCACCTCAGCCAGCTGGAAAGCATTCTAATGCTTTTATTTACATAAGCCATGTTAGAAAGAAAATCTAAAATAAAAGCATATTGCTGAAAGAGAAAATAAATTCTGATGGGAATTGGGTAATTGATGCCTCTGTGCTGTCTCTCTTCCTCTCTCTGTTATAGATGGATCTAATGCAAAAGCTGAAATGGATTAAACCTTTAAATGCTATCTCATCTCAAGGCTTCCCAAACCTGTCTTGGGGACCTCAGGGTCAGATGGATTTTCAGGATAGCCACAGTGAATATGCCTGAGCTAAATCTGCATAAACTGGAGACCCAGTATGCAAAGCTTTCTCATACATATTCATTGCAGCTATTCTGAAAACCCAACAGTGGGGCCTCCAGGATATGTTTGCATAGTCCAGCGCTATCTTCATATCACGTTGGCTCTGCCTATTTTGGCCTCTTTCATGGATTGAACCTCATTGATAAGACCAGGAAAACAAGTCTAACTCAGATCTTCTAGATGGAGGCCATTATTTTATTGGAGACTTCCTTCTGTACCCACAGTAGCAGCCAGAGTTAGGGGATGCAATGCATCCAGGGCAGGTCCCCAACCCGCAGAGGTCTGCAAGCTTGCCTAAAGCTGAAGGAAGAACAACTTTCTGGTGGGTTTTAAGGCCCCCTTCATGTCTAACACTAGTAGCGTCATCGACAAATATTACTTTGTATTCAATACTGTCTGTGTTTTAAACAGAGTTAAATACAATTTGGTAAAAGTAATTGTCTCCTTAAGACTGCACTGCTAATACTGGGACTGGATGGCGGCATATATGCTTTCCCATTTTTATATCTCTGCCTTCCCACTTAGATTATAAGCTCTTTGGAGACTGCAGTTGCCTAACACTGGGATTTCTGTCTGCTACATCTGCACCAGGGTTTCCAAAACCTATCCCGAGGACCCCACAACCAATCGGGTTTTCAGGATATCCATCATGAATATGCATCAGGTAAATGTGCATATAATGGGTTTCCATTGTATGCAAATAGATTACATGCATACTCATGGCAGATATCTTGCAAACCTGACTGGTTACCAGGACAGTTTTGGGAAGACCTGATCTACACTTATCTTGCACAACGCTATATAAACCACCATTACCTAGATCATTTAACATTATTTCTGAATTGCAGTTGCTGATACTGTTCAATAGTGGTTTGGCTCAAAATGATGTCTATGCCTACCATCTTTATCAAAAAGATTCTGGCATATTCAACAGATCTCATATGTGTATGTCTGCGAGCCAGCTGATCTAACCAAGACAGGGTACTGCAAGTCTACTCTAGGTTGAGAGCCTCTAGAAAAAGCTAACAGCGCTGCTATTTAAGGAATATTCAATAAAACTGAAATCTAAGGGCCTGGAACTTCCTGCGTACAGGTAATTTGGTATCACACAGTGTGCATTTTTGAGTTCCCAGGAGCCAGAGCCCAGAATATGAGAGACATAATTGCAGCTCTCTCAGAACAGAATACACATTACGTCAGCTGAGCAAGCAGAAGCCGGAGCTTGTCCTTCCGCATTTACTATGTTTAATGCATATCCAGGAAGGATTTAGTCCAGTTCATGCAATGCTAATTAATGGCTGCTATATATGAGAAGTCAAAAATAAGGAAAGAGATGCACAAAAATGCTAGAGACCAAGTTACATACTGCGACAACCTTCCATATGCTGAATCTACCAATAGATACAAGGAGTACTGTGACTCATCTTCTTTGCCTGCATTTCCACAGCAATGTGTGTATGTGTGTCTAGCTATAGAGACATATTTCTCTTCTATTCAGTCCTGAGAAAAAGTATTCTGGGAATATGCAATGCCATTACAGCTAATGGCACTTCACTGAATGCTAACACCTGCTCTCCGAGTGTGATGCAGAGTTTGCAAAATGCTTTTGCTATTCCCACAGGCCAGCTAATGCCCTGTGCCTGACATCTGCAGGCAAGACCTCAGCTTCTGCTAATAAGATTTGTACAGCTGGAACAGCTTTGGTATACCTGCAGTACTGAAGGTTGGAGAAACATGACTCGTCCTCATTTCCTTTTGGGAAAGGCTTTGCTCTGCCTCGCCCATCAGCAGAAAACTGGTTTTGGAACAGCTGTGATTAGTAACTATTGTGCACAATGATGTTGGCTCCTTTCCTCACCTTCCTCTCTTCTTTCCATGCAATGTTCTTTTGCACATCTTAACTGAAGTATCTCAGAATGAATGGGAAATGATTAGTGTGCTAACGCATACCCCATCATCATTTCACATGACTTGTGTACCTGAGACATCAAGGGTCTCTTTTGTCCCAGTGTTAACTGCAGGAGATAGTAATTCACTCAAGGCCACAGAAAGACTCGGTAGTAGAGCTGGGGATTAAAGTTGAGGGACAGGCAGATAAAGTGACTTGCCCATGGTCACTCAGAGAGTCAGGAATAGAGTTGAGGATTAGAACTGAGGCGGAGCTAATTTATCCATAAAGCAGCCTAAAAAGTCACCTAAGGCAGGAGCTTCTGAGCAGCGGTAATGAGCAGTTGCAGTCAAAGCCAAACGATAGGTCTAGACAACCACAAAAGGGGTGGTATTGAGGTAGTCAAAACTGAGTGGGAGTGGCCTGGTGGTTAGGGCAGCAGCCTAGAGCCAGAAAGACCAGAGTTCAAATCCCACTGGCACTCCTTGTGGCCTTGGGCAAGCCACTTAACCCTCCATTCCCTTAGGTACAAACTTAGATCATGAGCCCTTTGGAGACAGGGAAATACATACAGTACCTGAATGGTGACATGCCTTGATCTTTTCCTGGAAAGGTATGAGCTTAATACTAATAATAAATAATTACCTAAATCTCAGGGAGGAGAAGAGCCTATAAGCCTAAGAATTAATTGAGGGGCAAAAGGCTGAGGGTTCCCCTAGGGTACTTTATATACTTGCAGCAGCCCTGCATCTGAAATAAGATGAATCATCCCAGGATTATGCAGAGGGTTGGAAGCAGAGCCTGGATGGGACGCCACACAATGTTCCCTCTAATTTTCTGTAGGCTGTGTGCGCATAAAAAAATCAGCTGTGCAGCTTTTGAAGGAAGGTTAAATTTTTGTGCGCCACGTAACGACACTCGGAGTTATATACTTTAAAATTTGTCAGAATATAGTATGTACACCACATTGATTTTAATCAAATTAAAGGAAAATAGACGATTACTAAATGAAGCGGAAAATCTTTTAAATTTTAAGACGTCTGGTTTGTTTTCTATCAGAATCAGAACCGTAATTTTTGTGCGCTCTGTTGTAAAGTATGTGCGCTGGTTCGGCGAGGTGTGTGCGCGCGCACACGTGCACAGCTTAGAGGGAACAATGACGCCACATGTGTCCTGAACTCATGACTCATTGTTCTAAGAGATCACACCTCCGCCTCACCACCATGTCCTTTCTCTTAGTGTGCTACACATGGTTGTGCATCTCGCTCTGCAGACTTTTATATCCTGCTAACTGATAAGGGAGAATTTTAGATTTGCTTTTTTTTAGTATCTGAAACATGACCTTTTTAGGCTAGCATGTTTCCAACCAATTCTATGGAAGTGAACATGGAAGGAAAGATGACTGAAGTGTGGATGAACTAGAAAATCTATGTATTAAGTCTAGTTACCTTTGACCAAAGACCTGACTTTGGTTTGTTTGGTCCCTCCTACCAAAAAGGTGTTCATTGTCCCTGGATGCACCAACAGAGTGGAGTCATTCATGAGCTGACAGGATCAGACAAAAACTGAAGCATAAAACAAGACTAGAGTAACACCAGGAAGGCAATTTTCTAAAGTGTAATATTTTTCTAAAGTGTAATATTTTTCTTATAGATCACTGAAAGCACACAATCATGAAATCAGCTGGTGACAGCAGACCAGAATCTAGGGTTCAACGCTGGTGAAATGAGCATTGTGGAACTGCAGCTTACCAGCAATGAGCAATATATCCAAACTCTTCTGCACTTTCTGAAAGTAGCAGATATCTGGAAGGGATTTTCACTGTTGCAATGATTCTGTAATAGTATTAATTGTACTCCTTCATTAGCAACCCAGATATCAGACTAAAAATGGGAATGTTCCTAATTTAAACAGGGTCCCGGTATTAGTTTCAGTGGAAGAGTTTACAAAGGGAGCCATGGTCACTGTAGCAGAATAAACAATATAATTACAGGTCCTTATCAAAGCCACAAAATGATACTTCATCCAATAAACTAATTGGTTTTACTTAATTAACCATATTGCAGTATACTTTACTTTAGCAAAAGCAAGGTGGAAACCAGACCTCAGAAAACTCAGCTAAACCCCCGGTAGTTTCCTACCAACAATTTGGGATAAAGCATTGAGTAGAATACATCAACGGTCTGCAATTATAGAAACCACCTTCCATCTACAGAGTTCAATAGCCATAATACATTTTACAAACAATTTTTTACAATATGTATATATATATATATATCATAAATGGCACACGACCTCCGTCGTAGAGCAGCAGATTAAAAAATCCCCGATGCCCACTCAGACGTCTTTTTCTTGCGTTTCGCATCAGCTGTTTCAAGGGGATAAAACTGAAAGACAAACAACATTACTTAATATACATATACCACAAAATCCAGAAACACCCACTAAGCTAATCTGAAACAAGATATTTTCTACTTACTAAGCCAGCTCAGTCAAAATCACATCAAATCTCATCAGAAAACGCAAAGCCGGATAACATACATCATCTCTTCTCTAGCTCAACCATGTCCACCGCTAATTACCCAACATCAAAAGAACGTTTTAAAGCTACTCAAACCCTGCCCATGCTATCCAACTTCCAATCAGATCCGATGTCTAAACAGTACAAGGTTACTACACCTGACAAACTCAGGTCTACATAAAGAAATAGAACCCTTCTTCAAATCCTCATAGAACCTCACACACAGACTCCCCAATCGATCCCCGAATTCAATCCATCAGGTGAAGTGGTTCCTAGTTGAAAAATCCATCGTTGTTCTTTATATAAAAGATACTGATCACGCGATTTTAATCCAGATCCAGAGAGCACTTGCTCAATGCAAAAACATTGCAACGCCGCAAACGAATGTTTATATAATAAACAATGTTCTACAATTGGTGCCTCCCAGCGTTTGCAATGTAATTTACTTTTGTGCTCACTTAGCCTAATACGAAGGGGCAAATAGTCTTTCCAATATATAACAATTTATAAGGACAAAGGATTCCATAAACCACAAAATCGGAAGCACAAGAGGTTTGAGACCTAAGAAAATACTGTCTTCCTTTAAAAACAAAACAATCAGTTTCCCACATCACGGAACAAAATCCACAATGTCCACATCTTCTATGCCCTAATTCTTCCACTATATCCAATTTCACTGGTCGCAGAGATGAAGGACTTAATAATTCTTTTAAATTAGAATTACGCTGCCAAACACACTGCAAACAGTTTGATTCCAATCCCGGTACCGTTTGCAGAACATTCGCATGTTTCTGCAAAACAAACTGAATCTGTTTACTAAATGGAGAATACCTCGAAATAAAGTTAATAGAATCATCCCCTCCTCGTGATCGCTTCTTAGGAGATAATAACCATGATCGATCATTGTGCAAAGCTCTTTTATATGCACAATTTAATACTGTCTCAGGATATCCTCTTTGTAAAAAATCATTTCTAAGGGATACTGCCTGAGTCTTATAATCTTGAACGGAAGAGCAGTTGCGTCTATATCTGATAAATTGAGAAAAGGCTCAATGGATGGGCACTAGAAAAGTGCAAAAACGTGTTCTTATCTGTATTTTTCTTATAAACTGACGTGCTCCAAGACTCTTTTTGTCTAAATATTCTCACATCGAGATAAACTATCTCCTCAACATTATAATTGATAGTAAATTTAATATGAGAATCTAAGGTATTCAACCATTGATAGAACTCTAACAACAAAGTCTCTGAGCCTTCCCACAACATAAACACATCATCTATATATCGCCGCCATATCTTCATATAAGAAGAATATGGCGAAGAATGCAACCATTTCTGCTCATATAACCCCATGAACAAATTCGCCACTGAAGGGGCAAACTATGCCCCCATTGCTATCCCTGCAATCTGCTGAAATATATATCCATCGAAACTAAAATAGTTTCTACAAAGCGCTAGCTCCGCACATTCCATCAAAAAATCCAGCTGTAGATCTCCTATATCTCCTCGCTGTAATAACCCCGACTTGATTGCATGTAAAGTCGCAGCTTGCGGAATGCTGGTATACAATGCTTGTACATCCAAAGTTACCAATATAATGGATTGATTAGAGGCCCATTCTGATGCACTATTCAAAATTTGTAAAAAATGCTTAGTGCCACGTATATATGAGAGGATTGTGACCAACAGAGGACGTAAGTAGGAATCAATTAAAATTGATAGCGGCTCCAGGACAGACCCCCGTGTTGACACTATGGGTCTTCCTGGTGGATGCACTAGATCTTTGGGAATTTTAGGTAGTAAATAAAATTTTGGTATACTAGGAGAAATTACCTTTAAAAATAACAATTCCTTTTTAGATATGATATGCATCTGGTGTGCCTTAGCCGTCAAATCCTTAATCTTATCCTGCAATTCCCCTTTGGGGTCAGTTGTCAATCTCACATAAACAGCTGGATCTGCTAATTGATAATAGGCCTCATTCAGATAATCCCGTCTATTCAAAAGCACAATCCCAAATTGTTGGTAGGAAACTACCGGGGGTTTAGCTGAGTTTTCTGAGGTCTGGTTTCCATCTTGCTTTTGCTAAAGTAAAACTGTAGCAGATTAGACAAATACTTCTATGCAGGGGTGGCCAACTCTGGTCCTCGTGCATCACGATCCAGCCTGGTTGTCAGGATGTCCCTAATGAATATTCATGAGGTATATTTGCATCCACTGCGTCCCATTGTATGCAACTATATCTCATAGATATTCTTTAGGGACATCCTGAAAACCAGGATGGATCAGGGGGCACTAGGACCAGACTTGGCGGCCCCTGCTCTATGGAATGCTTTAAGTGTTTTGTGTCCTGGCTGAAGGATGGACTGGCAGATTTGCTGGGGGCCTTTCCACCTAGTCTCTCTGACTTCAAACTCCTCCTGTGAGTTATTTTAGATTTCAGCCTAATCTTTGGAAAATTTCTTTGTACATCTAGTGCAAGTGTTAATGTTTTTCCCTCTACTTTAGGAGCCTCACTGGATTTGCACTTTGTAATACCAAGAGATTCCCTAAGAACATGTTGAATATCATTGCTGAAAAGGCAGAAATCTATAGGAAAAACACGGTATCAGAAATAATGTAAATCTTGCTTCCACTGAGTAGGACATGTGACATCTTCTAGATTTCATTTCGGGTATTAAATTCACAAAGGAAAGAAAAGATGGCAAAGTATCTGAAAGTATGAAGACATCTAACAATGATAAAAACTATGCTTAGCAGTTCAAAATAATCCAAACAACAGTAGCAAGTTACAAAATATTTTTCAAAATGTGATTTCAAAACCTCTTTGGAAACGCCTGCCTAAATTCTGACAATCTGCCAAATGTATTCTGGATTAAGTTTGATCCAGATGTTCATTCATCAGGGAGTTCTGGGCCCAGATGTTCACATAGCAGCTACTTTTGAGGGTCACTTGTTTGGGATGTCGGACCACATGCTTTTAGGTATGAGGGTTTGTAACTGAATGACCAGATGTTCCTGGTAGCTGTTGGCCCAGCCTGTAGGCAGTGGGGTGAGGGGAAGAAGGCGGTAACAGCTTGAGGATAGGTCCCAGCTCTCTCATTAAGCTTTCACAAGCATATGGAAAGAAGAACAGAGAGCTCACTTCCTTTCAAATGACTTTCCCAGCTTCCCAAGCCACTTTTGACTCTTTCCTTCCTGGACTGCACTATCACCCCTGCACTCTGCATAGGAGGACTGAGGCAGGATATGATCAGAGTATGGTGCCTTATTTCAAAAATAATTTTCCCCATTTTGTGCCTATTATAAATTTACAGTGCAAAATTGTAAACTTTGTGGGGATTTTAAAATGTTTATTTATGAGAAGGGAGAGCAAGTGTTCCTAATATTGCTGGGAACTCTCCATTTACTTTATACATGGCTACATGGCCTCTCTAGGAACACTTTAAGACTCATTCTAGAAGATCAAAACTGTCTTGAAGCTGATAACATCACTGTGTGGGAAGCACCCATTAGTGATGTCATCAGCATGTGATGCTATACTTGTGGAGTTTGGCGATTTAATTCTGCATTGCATCTGTATTAAAATTAAGGTCTGACAATTGTTTGAGGGAGGAAATCAGAACTAAGAAAAGACAGAACAAAAGAAAGAGTTTTGTCTTGAGGGTAAGGCTACAAGTGTTTTTTAACACTAGAAGCCCCAAAGTGCGTCAATTGACGCAAATGCATCTTCGAAGTTGTATACCAGCGCCACTGCTAGAACCATGTTTATGTTTATTTAACTTGATATACCGCTCTTCATTACACCAGAGCGGTTTACAAAATATTACAGTGGTGGGCACAAGCCCTCATTGCAAGAAAAGAAATACATAATTGGACAGGAAAGAGGAAAGAAAAAGAGAATACATAGGAAGGCCGATGTCAGTCATGTTCCATGACTTTGTTAGCAAGGTCAAGATGTTCAAATATCTGCATCGAAAATTAATGACAGATGCACCACCTAGCGGGAAAATTCATTTATACCTAGAAGCCCCAAAGTACGTCAATTGACGCACTCAATTGTCTTGGATGCGTCAATTGACGTATTTTGGGGCTTCTAGGTATAAATTCATGTTCCCACTAGGTGGCGCATCTCAATCACTGTTTACAATTTTACTTTGACATTACAAGCAATAAACACACGATGATGTCATGTAATGACGTCACATACTGCACGTATTTAACAAATAAATAACTTCACATTAATTCACATCTGCATTTCATGCTAAACGCAGTCGTCGTGATAATGCGTCAATTGACGCACTTTGGGGTTTCTAGGTAAAATTCCTTTTGGGGCTTCTAGTGGGGCTGAAAGAAATATTTAACATTTGTCAGATCTGAGAGAAATACCTGGCCATTTTTTGGACCTGACAATTTTCTCCTGCTCCTTTGCGCTTCCAACTTAATCAGAAGCAGGGCTGAGATCTGATGCCATGAGCCTTCCTTCATTTACAACAGGGATTTTCCTATATGTCTGCCCCCCTCTCCCTTGCCTCCAACTTACCTATTATGGTCCCTGCACTGACAGGCCAGGGACAGGAGTCATGCACCAGGTCCTCTTCTGCAACCTGGCAATTATGGACCTTAATCCAGCCAAATGGTGTCACACTTAGAGGCATGTATTCTAAGCTGGGCTAGAGGTTAGCATGGCCTATTTGTAACTAGGTCCCAAGTTATTCAATGGGGCCTATTTACATATAGTCCATGCTAACCGTTAGACCAGTTCAGTGAACATGCTCCTTAAACAGCGGAGAAAAATAAATACTGTCAGGAGTTGCAGGGAGGCCTGGTGAGCCTGAGGAACTGGACATCTAAATGGCAGATGAAATTTAGGGGCCCTTTTACTAAAGTGCACAAAGCAGCAGGCGGTAACCATGCGCTCAGGCCCGCATTAACATTTAGCACAGTCACTACGTACTGATTTGCATGCTACCTGCCACTGGGGTGGAGAAGGAGTAGGTTGGGGCAGAGAGTGGCTATGGTGAGTGCATTGCAGTCAGTACGGGGGTAAATACGGCATGCTGTCAATGTTGCATTAGCATGGGTGCAGTTATCTCTACCACAATAGGAGGAGTTAAATGTATCATGGTAACAGCACTCCATATTACGTTATGGCATCAGGGAACATGCTATCCATACCCCCAGCACTTAAAGCAGAGGTTTGCATTTAACACACATTCATTTTCATACTATTCGCACATAAGGTGCAAGACCATAGAGCACTTTAGTAAAAGGTCCCTTTAATGTGGACAAGTGGAAAAAAATGCATATGGGTAAAATAATCTTAACTATAAGTACATGATGCTTGGTTCCATTTTAGGGGATACTATGGGAAAGGATTTTCGGGGCATGTTAGCGCACATTATTTTTTACTAGATCCCATGGGATTAACATGGAAGCTCTCTAAAGGAAAAAAGGGGACTGTAGTAGTTTGTATGGATGGGCAGACTAGATAGGTCATATGGTCTTTATTTGCCATCATATTCCTAAGACCTAGTTACAAATAGTGCATGCTGTTAGCCCAGCTCAGTAAACATGCCCCTTGGATTCATTGAGATAATATGCTGAAATCCTTGGCTCAGTAGCCAACTGCAATAAACAGCACCAAGAGAATATTAGGAATTATTTGGAAAGAAATGGAGGATAAAAGATAAAATAATATAATGCCTCTGTATCAATCCATGGTGTCTAGAGTTATAGCGGAACTAGAAAAGGTACATTGAAGGGTGACTAAAATGACAAAGGGGATGGAATGGCTTCCTTATGAAGCAAGGCTAACCAGTTCAGGGCTCTTCAACTTAAAGAAGAGACGGCTGAGAGGAGAGAGGATAGAAGTCTGGCTGAGAGGAGAGAGGATAGAAGTCTATAAAAATAAGTGGGGTGGAAAGGGTAAAGAGGGAAAGGTTGTTTACCTTTCCAAACAGTACAAAGACAAGAGGATAGTCCATGAAACTAAGAAATAATGCATTTAAAACAACATGCAGTTAAGCTGTGAAATTTGTTGCCAGACGATGTGGTCAAAGGTAGTTAATAAAGAAACGTTCCTGCAGATAAAGTCCATGGACTATCATTAGCCATGCAGGCCATTTATCTCTGGGCTTGAACAATAGGGAATGGCTCTCATCTTTGGGATCTTGCTGGGTACTTGTGACCTGGATTGGGCACAGGATGCTGGACTTGATGGATGTTTGTTCCAGTTCGGCATGGCATATCTTATGGGGGGGGGTTTGTTTGTTTTATTTTTTTAATTTTTATTTTTTTAAATTTTCATTCCAGCTTGGTAACAAAATATACATATGCCAAAACTCTGTTTAAACTTCCCAATCCACAAGAATTCACTCAACTAGAGTGATGAAAAATACTTCTTATATTCTTATGTTATGAAACTAGGGGATATGTCTACTAACAAGCGTAAAATGTCTGTGGTACTAACATGGGATCTTCGCACTGCAAAGAGAGCTATCACAGGAGAAATGCAGGCAATTTTCCATGCTAGCTGCATGTCACGTGGCGCCTGCATGAATGGGCGGGATATGGGTGGAGAGTGGGTGTTCCTTTTCTGTGCTGTTACAGTGGGCATTGACAGTGCACGATAGCTGCACATTTTGTAGACATCATGAATTCAGCTATCGCAACCTCAATGGATGGCATTAGCTGCATCCGCAAAGCTGCCACCCCACAAGTTCTGCACTTCCTCCATGGTATCTGCAGGGAATGCCCTCTGCACATACTGCGGGACTTTTGCAACTATTACCCAGTGTCAGCTGGAAAAAGCCTAACTACCTTTAGTAAATACACCCCTAGGTGTTTTAGTGCCTGGGCAGGCAAATATATTTGCATTATCTTCTTTCTATTCTTCTCTCTGCTCCACTTCTCCTCTACCCATTCCACACTAATCCTAATCCTCTTTCTCTCTCTCCCACAACCTGGCTTTCATGTTCTGTTGCCCTCTGCTAGCACAGCAGTCATTTTTCCACCGCCAGGGATTTTTGACTTTGACCAGTTGCCCTTCTCACCCACCCCTAGTTAGGATCCTGATGTTTACTATAATAAATACATTTCATGTAGCACCTTATTTGCCCTGTCTGTGTGCATAATTATATTATAAGCTCCATAGGGAAGAGGCAGCCTCTTATGTGCTGTACAGTTTGGTGTATCTCTAGCAATCCTACAGACAGGATAGGGAAATGTAGAAGGAGGAGGAAGAATACAGAAGTCATCTCCCAGCACCAAAGAAAGTCCAGGAACCACCAGGAAGCCAGTCTCTTCACAAATCATAGGCCTACATGAAAATAGTGTTTCAATCCAGACTTAGACCTACAGTAAATAGCGAAGAATCATAAAACAAATCAAACAATTAGTGACGTGATCAAATTTGCAGATGACATAAAATTACTCAAAGTTGTTAAATTGCAAGAGGATTGTGATACATTGCAAGAGGACCTTGAGAAATTGGGAGACCGGGCATCCAAATGGCAGATGAAATTTAAAGTGGACAAGTGCAAATATATGCACTTAGAGAAGAAAAAACCCAAATTATAGTTCCACAATGCATGGTTCTACATTAGCAATCACCAACCAGGAAAAGAATAATACCTTGAAACCCTAAACTCAGTGTGCAGAGACAGTCAAGAAAGCAAATAGAATGCTAGGAATCATAAGGAAAGGAATGGAGAATAAAACCAAGGATATTATAATACCTCTGTATCACTCCATGGTACAACTGCACCTTGAATATTGTGTGCAATTCTAGTCACCATAACTTAGAAAGGATATAGCAGAATTAGGAAAGGTACAAAAAAGAGTAACCAAAATGATAAAGGGGATGGAAGGATCCCCTTACGAGGAAAGGCCTAAAATGTTAGGGCTCTTCAGTTTGGAAAAAAGACAGTTGAGGGGAGATATGATAAAATAATGAATGGAGTTGAATGGGTAAACAGAGATTGGTTGTTTACTCCTTCAAAAAGTAGAAAGACAAGGGGGCACACAATGAACCTACAATGTTAAAAATAACAAAATATACCCCCTCACCTCTCCCCCCCCCCCCCCCCCGTGATCACTGTTTCAATTAATATTTGCTTCCAGTCCAGTTAAGTCACTAACTGACAGGCTACTCTTTAACCCTACACTATTGCAATCCCACTTAAGAACATAAGAAATGCCATTTTGGGTCAGACCTTATTACATTGAGCCCAGTATCCTGCTTTAAATAGTGGTCAGTTCAGATCACAGGTACTTGTCATGTTCCCAAAAGGTAGAAAGATTCCATGCTGCTTCTCAGGGGTAAACAGTCTGATTTCCCCTGTCCAATTTAGTAATAGTTTATGGACTTTTCCTCCAGAAACCTTTCCAAACCTCTTTTAAACCAAGCGACACTAACAGCTTTTACTACATCCTCTGGCAACGAATTCCAGAGTTTGATTACCTGTTGAGTGAAAAATATTTTCTCCGAATTAAGGTGCATTTTACTTCTTTCTCTATTTCATAATTTTTTTCTTTAAAGTATTGTATGTAAACCATTTTGAAAGATAATGTGTCACTAAAATGGTATATAAATATTTTAAATAAATAAATAATTCATCCATTAATGCACTAACTCAGTTTTGTATGCACTAATTGTTTGCTAGCGAATGCACGTTCCTAATCTGTCCTGTACTTAATTTCTTGCCTGCATAGTTCTGAAGAAACATCTACTGAGTAGGAGATATTTTAAGACTCTCATGGACTGGAGGTTTGATCTATTCCAGATTTTACTGTGCAGTTGACTAGCTATAGCAGAATTGTCCTAGCTATTGTATTGCTGTGTAGATGAGATCTCAGGGACGCCTAATCTAGCTCACTGTAAAAGCTGTAATGACACAATCTCCGACACTACTGAATAGTAAGAGCAGTAGCTGAAATTATCAACTGCACCACCATCACCCTTGCTGAACAGGCACTGGAAGCAGCTCCAGTAAACCTGGCACCAGCTGAGTCACTGCTTTTTATATGACAGCCTTCTCCCAGGCCAGAGCTAAAAGCCAAAAAATCAATACCCTTAAGTCTACCAAAATCCCTTCCGGGGAGGTGTGTCAGAGTGATTTCTATGCACCATCCATTATTAAAGACACTTTTCAGTTTTATCTCCCAGTTAAGATGATGTGAACAGCTCTACTAAATTCAACCATTGTGTTTCAGATATTGAATACAATGAGGCATACAACAGGCAGTATGACACATCTGAGTATGCAACAGTCATGGCTTAGTTTAATTTAATTCTAAAATAAAATGTAATAGAACGGTTTATTGAATTGTGTTTATGCTAGGATACGTTTATGCCATTGTATTATGGTTTGCAATGTATGTTACTGGGTTGTACTTTACGGTGATGGTGTGCCCAGTCTTCAGCCTATGTAGAAGAACAGATAAGAAATCAAAACAAATTGTAAAATACCCAAAGGTTTCTTACCAGGCTACCTTTTGTCCCTACCAGGGGACAGATGATAAGAGGACGAATAGGAATGTAATGTGCTATGAACACACCTCAAAGGGTTAATACTCAGGGCCAGCCTAGGCATCAGCATACAGCAGTAGAATTTGGAGGGGGTGGCAGAGGTGTGGTTCCAGTGCAGCAGAGCTGAGGATATGACACTTTAAAGCACTCAGCATGGCACAGTATCCACCCCTGCTCAAGCCCTGTTACATCCTACCCCTCCAACAGGAAATTTGTGTCAGAGGGGGTGGTACGCAGTAGGCCTTGAGCTCAGACCGTGGTCAAGGCCCCATGCCACACATACTGCTTTGAGACATGCAGGATGCCTGGGTGAAGGTAAGGGGCGGCTGTGGTAATGGACACAGGCAAAAGAAGGGGCTGGTTAGGGAAGGAAAGGAGGGTAGATGTACATCATGAATAGGGGCAAGAAAGAGAAGGAAGGATTCTAGACACCTGGAGGGGGCAGGGAAGGGAAGAGGGGTAGGAGGGAAATGAGATCCCCTTTCCAAGGTAAAATTATTACCCACTTTTAGATAAAAATAAACAGTAACAATAACTTTTAGATAATACTGTCCTCTTCCAGATGAGCCATGAATTTTAAGCAAATCTGCACTTCTTTATGAGGTCTTTCTAGTCCCACTGGGCCTGTCTTTTGCCTATAATCCTGTTCAGAGACAGCTGTGTGTTTCTGCCATTGACTCATTACATGACAAAGGGATTTTACAATAAAATCATTCCTCCCCTCCCCAGTGTGCCTTGTTTTTAATCTGATGCTTTCTCCTTTGGTGTGGGTTTTTCTTCTCCTGAAGCACATAATCCCCTCCCCTCCCCTCCCCCGCCCCCCTTTGCATTATCTCATTCTTGTTGCTTCCTTTCATTAGGGCACTTCACTCCCTGACAACTGCTGCGGCAGCAGAGGGGCAGGGATGGGAAGGAAGGAAACCCAAGGGACAAGGTGTGTTATAGGAATTTTGGGTTGGCATAATGTCCAGGTGTTCAAAGGCCATCCACTCCAGAGTTGACTGCATGCATTTTTTCTAGACCAGGAAGCTGAAAGGTGTCTTGTGATCTTGCATGAAGGGTGTTACTAAATTCAAAATTATGATCACTTTAAGCTGGAAAAGAGAGTCCCACAAGAGGAATCCTAGGAATGCGTTAGATGATGCCTTACAGTACTCTCCCCTCAAAGGCCTATTAAATTACTTGATTTAAGCCAATACACCGGTAAAGGAATTGTGATGAGAATATTTATAAATATAGAGTGAATAATAATTTGCAATCATGCAGCACATTTAATAGTGTTTATTCATTCCAATTCCATACAAAACTCTTATATGTTTCTGGGGGTATGGGGTAAAACGTGACCCGCTCCTGTTACATCTGCTGCTTCTTAATGCTGCTTTCACATTTCAAAAGAATTCTAATCAGAAGTGGAAGGCATTTACTTTCCAAAGTTATTTTTCACTACTAGAAGCTCATACAGATACTTTGGTTTTTCTAAGACACGCACTCATGCTCATACTCTGAACCCTCGCTGAGGTCCCGGAAAACCTCAGAAGTGGATCGAGAATGGGGGCAAATTCACCAAAGCCTATTTCTGTGGCAACTGGTTCAGCTGAAGTAACCTAGATTATATGAGAGGGTGTGGCAGTCAGCTCAGCCATCCTTAAGGCAAACTTCATTTCTCTGCACAGACCAGCATTCATCATGCCTTGGAAAATAAATGTAAATTCAGTCCCTAATAAACAAAGCAGGAATCCTGACAAAGCTGATTCTGATGCCAAGTTCTGGAGCTGCAGTACAATAGCTGCATTGTTCTGGCGTTCTGCAGAGGGTGTTTGGGCTACTGTTCCTCTTTATAACACTCTTAGCTAAACACAGATTAACTTTTTCAATTCTCTAATTGTCCTCCTTCTCAGGATAAAGAGAAAAAGCTGTGAAAAAAAACCCTACTCTCCCATCTTTTTTTTTTATTACAGAGGCGTCTAAATCTGTGTCCCATTTTCTAGATTTGAGCCTACTAAGGCTCTATACAGAGAAAAGGTCTCCTTTTCTGGGTTGCGATTTAGACTTCGCTTGCACAAAAAAGTGTCTTAATAATGTACCTCAAGGCCTGATGCAAGTCTCGGACAAAAGCAGAAGACGCTGAAAAGTGCACACTTGCAGTGTGACACAATGGCGCTTACCAGTAAGCAAAGCCAGAAATGTATGAGGCTATGAATACACTGGTCAACATTGAAATCATTACTGACTTTAAAAGGCCCTAATCTGTAGTATCTTCGTGAGCTGAACACGAATATAACATTAAAAATATTTTATTGGCTCTCGTTTTGAAGATATTGCATGTAGTTCATTTTTGACGTTTCACCATGTAAATTTATCTAGTAGGACATCAACAACATACCAAATAAGCCTTGAATGATGTAATATTGCATCACATTGCATAATACCAGCATGCACACATCATCCAGAGTTGATTGCATCATTTTCTGATGCAATGCAATACTACTGCCAGACGGCTGCTGAAGCCATCTGACGTCAGCAATGTACTATACGCAGTCAGAAAGGTTGAGCATTTAAAGTATTTCAGACTGTGTGCGAGACAGTTTAAGCTACTGTTACATGTAACTTTTATTAATCATATAATTTTAGCCATTTAGGTACAATACAGAACAGTTAAGCCTTGGGCCCCGCATATATGCTGGGCTACATGTACAACACAGCTTTCACAGTGGTTGCATTGCAAAAGATCATCAATGCCCATGGTGTGGAGAGAGCCAAGCAACCACATAAATGACTGTTACTTCTGCTTGGTTCCTCCTCTTTCCAGCGGAATAACGAAGCAAAAGAAGTCGAGCATAGTCCACCCAAACATTCCGTCTGCATTGAGACCAGTTCCACATGGTGAGGGACTTCCTATTCCAGACCCTCCATCAGAATATTCTCTTGATTCATCTGATGAGGACAAGGGTGAGCCAACCTGTTCTTCTCCTGGTCCATCAGCATGCAGTGACCCAGATTTTCACTGTGATGCATTATAAACTCCACACAGAATAACACAGGAAGAACTAAATGACCTGGTTCGTGATTGGACTTATCCAAGAACAAGGCAGAATTGCTAGGATCAAGACTCCAACAATGGAATCTTCTAGAAGAAGATGTCAACATTACTCCATATCGAAAGCGCCACCAGTAGTTGGAGCCTTTCTTCAGAAAGGAAAGTAATCTGGTATTCTGTTCCAATATTGAAAGCCTCATGAATGCCTTAAAAATCACTCATGACCCACAAGACTGGAGACTATTTATAGACTCTTCGAAACTGAGTCTGAAGGCTGTGCTTTTGAACAATGGAAACCGTCTTCCATCTATTCCAGTAGCGCATGCCGTCCACATGAAAAGAGACATACGATAACTTAAAGCATCTACTGACTTCCATTAACTATAACAAGTACAGCTGGAACCTCCGTGGTGACTTGAAGGTAGTTGCTCTTTTAATGGGACTGCAGCAGGGATATATAAAATAAATGTGTTTCTTATGTGAGTGGGATAGCCGAGCAAGGGATTGGCACTACTTGCGGAAGGAATGGAATTGCAGACAAAATGTAACAGTTGGAGAGAAAAATATCCAGCACCCAGCTCTGGTTGAGGCTCACAAAATCCTGCTACCACCCCTTCACATCAAACTAGGTTTGATGAAAAACTTTGTGAAAGCCATGGACCGCACTTTGCCAGCTTTCCAATACCTGCATGAAAAATTCCCTCGACTCAGCGAAGCAAAGATTAAAGAGGGAGTTTTTGTGGGTCCTCAGATTCAAGAGCTCTTCAAAGATGACCGGTTCAATAACTTGCTGCAGGGTGATGCGAAATAAGCATGGAATGCTTTTCGCCTAGTGTCAACAAACTTTCTCAGGAATGTTAGGGCAGAAAACTACAAGGAACTAGTAGAAGACATGCTGATGCAGTATCAGAAACTTGGCTGCAATATGTCTCTAAAGATCCATTTCCTTGATTCCCATCTCGATTTCTTTCCTGACAACTATGGTATGGTTAGTGATGAACAGGGCGAACGTTTTCACCAGGATACCGCAACGATGGAGCAAAGATACCAGGGAAAATGGTCCACTACAATGCTGGCTGACTACTGCTGGACACTCCCCAGAGAAGCTCCTGAAAAGCTGTACAAGAGACAGGCAAAAAAATCTAAGAAGTAGTCTATGACTTGGTTTTTTACAGGTATTAACCGAAGGTCTATTATGTTTACTATTGACATGCATTTCATGATGTAAACATTAATTCTTGTAGATTACAAAAAACCTAGAGCCAACTTTGCAATTTCACTGTCATATTCGTGTTCAGCATATAAAAATTGATAAGAAATGACTATTTTTATTTCAGTAACATGACTTTTGTAAAAATTTGTTGACCAGTGATATTAGCAGCATAAATGTCTTTATATGCCTGATTTTGACAGATCAGTAGTGGTTAAATAATTTCCCCTGAAACAGAACTGTAAGATTTCAAGCTAGAGTTCAGAACACAACGTTGTGTCAGGGTTTGATGATGATGATGATGATGATTTGAGATGGCTATTTAAGAATGATTTTTCTATGGACATTTTATTAGTTTAATAAACAGATTAAAAGGGATTTATGAAGTCATCTAGCTGACACTGAGCTAATGGTTGCGATACGATCCAGCAAAATTTTTTTTTGCAGAATATATAGGTCTTTTCTTGATGTGTGCAGTTTAAATAGACCTACTGAGTTGTTTATATTGATTTTCTCATAAGAATGAGACCCAAATCCCTTCCTGGCTTCCTCCCTGTCCCCAGGCTTTAATTTTCACCAGATTTTATCTGCTACATATTTGTTCTATAGTGGTTTTTCCTATCCTGCAATTTGCAAAAAAAAAAATAGATCCTTGGACCAGAGCTGCACTATTTCAAACTTATATAACAAACTGAAGTTTGCTGTACTCAAACCAAGACTTAAATTTGGCCCCTGCAGTTCTCACATACATACTTTTCATACTCTTACTGGTGCTGAAATGCTGTGCTGAATCACACTTAATGAATTATTCCTTTTAACCTGCTGATTCACTCATGTCTGAGTGTCTTATGACATTCAGGAGCTGTATAATGGGTCTAATTCTGACAGTTAAGTAGCTGATGCCTTTGAAATCTACGGGAATGAATTGTTTGGCTGACTAGAAGGACTATTTGTTCCACATCCACAGGGAGACAGGAGGCAGCACTAAATGGTATTTTAATGCTTGCCAAGGATAAAAACTAGGAGTAAGGGGCATGAGTACGGTATTGGAATGCAGGGAATTGGGTGTGTGTGTAAAGGACGAAACATTCACGTTCAAGATGTGTTCTATATCCAGGAAGAGTACAACAAAGATATGGAGCACAAGAAAAGCAGACACTGGGTGTTCATTTTGCAGTATTTGGCTTGAATACCACAACTTTCTTTATTGTACTAACTGACTTTAGGTGGTCAGTGGTATCCTTAAATTAAAGTGAGTTTTTCCTTTTTTTTCTTTTTTGTTTGTTTGCTCTGTCCTTTGAAGAAATGCAACTGGCATCCAAGCCTTTCAGTATTCACTTGCTCCCCTCAGACACTAGGCTTAAAGGCAAGGCTGGATTTCAAAGTTGGGCACCCACAGGCCCGAGTGGGAGGAAAGAGAAAAAGAAGGCCCCCCCACTCCCACGACTACCAAATTTATTAATGGGCATGGGGAGAGGCTTAATTCCTATAGAAATTACTGATGGGGGTTATAGGAAGGAAACCCCTCTGCTCAACTTCCTCTCACCTCCAGACCTGCCCCTGCTACATGGTCAGGAACAGTGGCACCTGCATATTAGACAATGCTCAGCCTGGGCCTCATAGCCAGTGTGCAGTCTCAGGCCCAGTGGAAGTCTCAACCCTGCATGGTTTTCCTCGGTAACAGGAACCCCATGTAGAGGACAGAGCAGAGTTTCCACTTGATCTGAGACTGCACACTGGCGCCGAGGCCCCACATTGAGATTTTTGAGCTGTTACAGCAACTGCTGCTATTCCCAACCCAGCGACCAAAGACGGGAGCAGCAGGGGCAGCCCAAAAGAAGGCATGGCTGCAGTGGCAGCGCATCAGTCCTGGGTATAGGGTTTTCCACACTGCCATTGATCCATCACCCCATCAGATCCCAAAAACACCCAATAGTTGTGGAGTAGCTTAATAGTAGAGCAGTGCACTGACAACCAGGGAAGTCAGGTACAAATCACATTGACACTCTTTGTGGACTTGGGCAAGTCTTCATTTTCTCAGGTACAAAGTCAGATTTAAGTCCTAAGGGGACAGGAAAATACCTACTGTACCTGAATGTAATTTGCCTTGAGCTGCTCCTGAAAAAGGCATGAGAAAAATTCCTTCCCTTCCCTTATTTATTCATTCTGGTAAATGGCCTCTATGGCCATTAACACTCGACCCTATTGCTTCTTCACTATGTTGGCGATTTGCATTTATATAGAGTCAGATGACAACGTGCTGCATTAGTTAAAAGTCTTTTCTAAGCTAATTTAAGGCCTGCAGGTGCAGGTTCTCCACAGCTATGTTAAAAGGTTGTCCTTCAAAGAAAGTGCTAATGTGAGCCAAATAGAAAATCATCACAAGCATAGTTTGAGAAAAGCTAGCTCTGCTGATCTGAAGCTAAAAAATACAGGTTTTCTTTGTTATGTAAAGCAAACTGTCAGGTTTTTATTCTTGGAAGGCAATGTGAATCTTCTCAATGTTGCAGCTGCATGGGGATCCAAAGGACCTGCCAAATGCGAAGAGCATGAAAGTAGAAAAGAGGATGTTGTTGTTAAGTGCCATCGAGTCAGTGTAGACTCATGATGATCATCTGGATAGCTGTCCTAAACTGTGTTTGGTTTTCAGTCAGACGGCTCATTCTTGATAGAGGGGCATCCAAAGCTGCTGTTATTGTATTGATACATCTCATTGCTGGCCTTCTTTTATGTTGACCTTCAACCTTGCCAAGCATGATGTCTTTCTCTAATGATCTCCCTCTTTGTATGATATGTCCAAAACATGAAAGTATGAAAGTCATCTGAGCTTCTAAAGAAAGCTTTAATTTGATCTCTTCTGACTGGTTTGTTCTTCAGGAAGTCCATGGTATATACACAGTATTCTTCACTAGCACCATAATTCAAAGGTATCAATTTTCTTCCTGTCTATCTTTTTCACTGTCCAACTTTGACATCCATAAGAAAATACCATTGCATGGACAAGTCGAATCCTCGTATGGAGAGAGACATCTCTGCTCTTGAGAAATTTGTCTAGGTCCTTCATAGCCATTTTGCCAAGAGCAATCTGTCATCTGATTTCTTGACTGCTCGCCATTTCTTTATTGGTTATTGGTCCAAGCAGGTTAAAGTTATCAAGTATTTCAATTTCTTCTCCATCAATGATGATGAACTTCTTGATTTTGCCAGTTGTCAGGATCTTTGTCTTCTTTATGTTAGGGTGCAGGCACATTTTGAAACTATATTCCTTGATCTTTAGAAGCAAATGTTTCAGATCATCTTCACTTACAGCCAGTATTGTGGTGTCATCAGCATAGTGAAGGTTGTTGATGAGTTTTCCACCAATCTTCACACCTCAGTTGTCTTCATACAGTCCTGCTTCTCTGATGATTTGTTCTGCATATAAATAAAACAGGTAGGGGGAAAGTATGTAGCCTTGTCGTACACCTTTACTGATTTTAAACGATTCTGTTTCTCCTTGTTTCGTTCATACTGTTGCTTCTTGATCAATGTAAAGGTTGTGCAAGAGAACTATCAGGTGTTCTGGTATACTCATGCTTCTTAATGTGGCCCAGTTTCTCATGGTTCAACCAGTCAAAAGTCTTGTTGTAGTCAGTAAAACACATATTGCTATCCTTTTGGTATTCTTTTGTCTTTCAAGGATCCATCTCATATCCACAATGATGTTGCTGGTTCCTTGCCCTTTCCTGAACCCTACTTGCACTTCAGGCAGTTCTCGTTCCAGAGATGGTTGTAGTTTCTGCTGGATGATCTTAAGTAGAATCTTGCTGGGATCAGATTATGCAATAATTTCCAGTCAGTCAGATCACCTTTCATCAGTATTGGTATAAACACAGATCTTTTCCAGTCAATTGGCCATGATGTTGTCCTCCAAATTTCCTGGCAGAGCCTTGTAAATATAGTAACAGCTGCATCCGATTGTGGTAATACTTCAATGGGAATGCCATTAATACCCGGTGCTTTGTTCTTTGATAATGCTTTTACTGTTGCTTTGACTTCTTCTTTTATCACCAATGTGATATGGTTATCACTGACTAGGTCTCCGATTAGCTCAGTTGTGTTTGTTAGAGATCTTGCATTGAAATAATAGCAAGGAATGCGAATAGGATCTTCCATAGGAGCAAAGAGATTTGATAGTTCTGTTTTACATGCATGTGATGCTCTCATTTTAACAGTTTGTTTTGAAATAGGCAATTCTTTCCTTTGCCTATAATTACCTCAGTCTAAGCCATGTCAAGAACTATAATAGTTATTATGTGTTTAGATATTCCTCAAAAATAGAGCTACGATGTTTCCCCATAAAATTTACCATATCAAAAATATTCAAATTATGGTGTTACCTCAGGAACAGTGACACACTCTCCTTCCATTGCTGGACAATTTGTGACATAACATAAAACCATGGAAAAGACTCTCAGAACTTATATAGGAAATTCACCACATCATAACAGCCCTAACTCCCAAACTGCAATAGCCCTACTTATGAAAAGAGTGCACTGTAAATATTACATTGGGTCCTAAGGCAACAATACTAAATTTTAAAGTACTAAGAAGGTTGTCTATAAATGTTTTAAATAAATACAAACACTATCGGGAAACTAGAACAAGCAGGACTGCTACAGATCCCTATTACAGGAACTACACGCTAGCAGAATCTTTCATATCGGACACACACACAGGATTTGGACAGACCCTCCGCTAATACAAAATAAGGGACCACAAATTAAAAACAAACATGCAGACAAAAACTGAAATGGAAACTCCAAAAAGCTAGATTCTAAAGGGGTCTTTTACTAAAGAGCACTAACAGTATGTGTTATGGTGCACGCTGAAGGTGTGGGGCCATCACAGTATAGCTAGATTTCTAGCAGAGGAAGAGAGCAGGTTTGGGGTGGAGAGTGAGCGTGGTGAGCACTATACAGTGTAGGGTAAACACAGCTTGCTGTGATTCTTGCAATTAGCTTGGGTTCTAATGCCCTCAATAGGTGGAGTTAAACACATCTGCGGTAATTGTGCCGCTGTGGTGCATTAGGGTACCTTTCAGTGTGGTAATTGCTGGGAACATGCTGAACACACCCTTCGTAGTTAGCGCACAGCAGTTGCAACTGCCTCAAGTTTGTTTATGCACTAAATGCGTGTTAGTTGCAAAACCCCTTTAATAAAAGGGCCCCTTACTGGAAAAAAAGAAACAGAAATGAAAAGCAACATGCACTGTGCAAGATACAAAAATAGAAGAGATGTGCATTTCCCAAAGCTGATACACATTTCAATCCTTAAATATTTGCGGGCCAAAATTCAACCTGCGGTGGAAAGTGGTTGTCACTGAATATCTGATATTCCGCCACTATCTGGTAGGCCTTTGCAGATAAAGTTAGGATAGCCTTTTTGCAGTCCTATCTGCAAAACCTATCTAGATAACTATTGAATAAGCATAGTTACTAACCTGTAAGAGTAGTTACTCACCTGTAACAGGTGTTCTCCAGGAGCAGCAGGAATCAGTCCTCACATATGGGTGTCATCAGCACCGATGAAGCCCCAGCGGAGCATTTCCCCAGCTTTCCATGAAAGCCGTTGGGAATGCAGGCATGCATGCGCGGTTCCCTTCCCGCCTAAAGGTGCCATCTTACCTCAGTCAAATGACATAGCTAAGAACAGCACACAAAAATGAAAAATAAACTATGTACAACTGCAACTCCAAGGGGAGGAGGGAGGGTTGTGAGCACTGATTCCTGCTGCTCCTGGAGAACACCTGTTACAGGTAAGTAACTACTCTTTCTCCAGGACCAAGCAGGAAGTCAGTCCTCACATATGGGTGACTCCCTAGCTTTGGGCTACCGAGGAACCCAGGCTGAACAAGAGTACTCCCTCTAGTCTCAGCAGCAAAGAAAGGCTTTCCAAGGACACAACCTCCACCGGTAGCCCAACAGAGGGCAGGAGTTGCCTAAACCTCAAAGAGATTCCGGAGTACTGCTTGGCCAAAAGCACTGTCCCTACGGGACTCCCTTTCCAGACAGTAATGGGCCGCAAAAGTCTGGCTTGAAGACCAAGTTGCAGCCCTGCAGATGTCTACCAAGGGCACAGAGCGGAGATGAGCCACTGAGGCAGCCATTGCCCTGACACGATGGGCCGTGACCCTACCCTGCAAAGGAAGGTCAGCCGCCTTGTAAGCCCAGGTGATACAATCAGCCACCCAGATGGACAAGGTACGCTTGGACACAGCCAACCCCAACTTATTGGGGTCAAAGGATACGAAGAGCTGAGTAGCCCTTCTATGCCCCTGCGTATGGTCAAGGTAGAAGGATAAGGCCCTCCTACAGTCCAGGGTATGCAGGACTGCTTCAGCCTGGCTTGCATGAGGCCTAGGGAAGAATGTTGGAAGAACCACCTCCTGATTGAGGTGGAAAGAGGAGACAACCTTTGGGAGGAACTTTGGGTGAGTCCTAAGGACTACCCTGTTCCTATAAAACCTGGTGTAAGGCCTATCACAGACCAGGGCCTGAAGCTCACTCACTCGCCTAGCCGAGGTAAGGGCTATCAGGAAGAGTGTCTTCCAGGAGAGGAAGCGCAGAGGACAAGTAGCCATCGGCTCAAAAGGTGGGCGAGTCAGCTGCTGCAAGACCACATTCAGCTCCCACTCAGGAGCAGGAGGACAGAGAGGAGGCTTGAGCAAAAGCAAGCCCCTGAGAAAGCGGGACATCAAGGGGTGACCCAACAGAGAATGTCCCTCTACCAGTGAGTGGTGAGCTGCTAGAGCTGAGAGGTGGACCCGAACAGAATTGGATTTAAGTCCCTGATTTGATAAGTGCAGTAAGTACTGAAGCACCACTGGCACAGTACAGGAGAAAGGATCCTCTGTACGTAGCTGACACCACACAGAAAACCTTTCCCATTTGAGAGCATAGGTTTTTCTAGTGGACTGTTTCCTAGAGGCTAGGACAACCTCCTCAACTTCCTGAGGCAGGCCCCAGGGAGCCAAGACTACCCTTGCAGCCTCCAGGCCATCAAATTAAGAGCTTTGAAATTGGGGTGCAGAAGGGAACCCTGCTCCTGAGACAGAAGGTTGGGTTGCAACCCAGAGGCAGTGGGGGATCCACCGCCAGTTGAAGCAGAAGAGGAAACCAAGGCTGTCTCGGCCACCTGGGAGCCACCAGCAGGACCGAGGCCTTGTCCTGAAAATTTTTGAAAAGAGTTCAGGCCACCAAGGGCGTGGGAGGAAACGCATACAGGAGGCCCTGAGACCATGGAATCAGAAAAGCATCTGCTGCTATCCTCAGAGGATGCAGTTGCCTGGAGCAGAACTTTGGCAGTTGATTGTTCATTGGGCTGGCAAAGAGATCCACCAAAGGGAGACCCCATTTCAGGAAGATCCTCTGAACTACTGAAGGATGCAGCTGCCACTCCTGGGGCTGCAGAATTCTGCTTAACCTGTTGGCCAGGTAGTTGTCCTGGCCTGGGAGGTACACAGCCTTAAGAAGCATGTTGTGCTTTAGGGCAAATGAACAAAGGTCCTGAGCCTCCCGACAAAGGATTCTGGACCCAGTCCCGCCCTGTTTGTTTGCATAAAACATGGCTACCTGGTTGTCTGTCTGAACCAGGACAGATTGATGAGCCAGGGTAGGAGAGAAAGCTTTGAGTGCTAATCGAATAGCTCTGAGCTCGAGGAGATTGATCTGCTGTGCAGCTTCCCAAGGAGACCACAGGCCCTGGGTGCACTTGCCCAGACAATGAGCTCCCCAGCCCTGCAGGGAGGCGTCTGTGGTCAGTATCACTGTATATCCAGGAATCTGAAAAGGTACCCCCTTGAGAAGATTGGATGGGTGCAGCCACCAGTTGAGGGAGTTCATAAATTGTCTGGACACCCTTATCCTGTCTCTGAGGCTGCCTGTGGCTTGTGACCACTGAGTCCGAAGGCACCACTGAGCAGGCCTCATATATAGCCTGGCATTGGGGGGTCACATGTACTGTCGAAGCCATGTGGCCAAGCAGCCTCAGGCAGAGTCTGGCGGAGACCACTGACCCCCTGAGAAACTGATTTGCTAAGTCTATCAGTCTTTGGGCCCTGTCTGCTGGCAAGAATGCCTTTGCCAGGACAGAGTCCAGCCTTGCCCCTATGAACTCCAAGTTTTGGGAGGGGAGCAAAGTGGACTTTGCGAAGTTTATGACAAATCCCAGGCCTTGAAGAAGAGCAATAGTCCTGAGGGTGGCTTGTCTGGCCTCCTGGCACGTCTGACCCCTGATGAGCCAGTCGTCCAGATAGGGGAAGACAAAGATTCCCTGATTTCTCAGGTAGGCCGCCACCACTGCCAGGCATTTGGTAAAGACCCTGGGAGCTGAGGTGAGGCCGAAAGGCAGCACTCTGTACTGATAATGGTTTCCTCCCACCATGAACCTGAGGTACTTTCTGTGGTCTGGATGAATGAGGATGTGAGTGTACGCATCCTTTAGATCTAAGGATCATAGCCAATCTCCCTGCTGGAGGTAGGGCAGAAGTGTTCCAAGAGTAAGCATCTTGAACTTTTCTTTCTCTAGGAACGTGTTGAGGTTCCTGAGGTCTAGAATGGGTCGAAGGCCACCGGTTCTTTTGGGTACCAGGAAATACCTGGAGTAGAATCCGTGACCTTGCAAGTGGGGAGGCACAGGCTCCACCGCCCTGTCCACCAGCAGACCTTGAAGCTCTTGAAGGAGAAGGTCTGTGTGTAGGGGAGGCCTTGGAGGCTCCCCTGGAGAGTAAGGCCGAAGCAGTTGGTGAAAATGCAGTGCATAGCCCCTGCGGACTATGTCCAACACCCAACTGTCCCCGGTGACAAGGGGCCACTGGTGGGCAAAGAGGGCGAAGCGACCTCCTGTGCAGGGTTGGGAGAGCAGTGGAGGAGAGGCTACGCTCAAGGAGTCAAAAACCCTCACCCTGCTGAGTGGTAGCAGGGGCCGGAGGCTTGGGGGTCCTCTGCCTACGGAGCCCATTACCCTGCCCCTTGGCTTGCTGACCCTGGGGGGCAGCTTGGGCAGCCTGATATTGCGGGTACTGTTTTAGGCAGTGCCCTTCCTCGGGTAAAAGGGCTTTTTACCTGAGCCCTTCTTTTTATGAGAAGGGGCAGAGGTCTTCCTAGACAGCCTTTTCCGTGTGAGGTGCTCAGTTTCGAGCTGAGCAGCCTTCTTGGTCATGGGCTTGCCAAAAAGGTTTTCACCTCGGCAAGGGACATCGACCAACTTGTCCTGAACCCATGGCTCGAGGTCCGATGACTGCAGCCATGCCTGGCGTCGAGCTGCGATGCCAGCTGCCGCAACTCGAGCCGAAGCCTCGAAGCCATCGTAGGCAGCGCGGGACATGAACTTCGAGCAGTCCCGTATCCCCGAGGACAAGAACTTAAATCTCTGCAAGGGTTCCCTGGAGAGTCCAGCAGAGAACCCGGCCAACTCCTTGGCCAGATCCCGCCAGTACATGCCCATGTACAGCTGGTACGACTGGACACGGCAAGCAAGCATCGAGCCTTGGAAGCACTTTCTACCGACGCCATCGAGGTTTCGGGCCTCCATGCCAGGGGGCACCGCAGAGTGCATCTTCTGGTTCTTCAGACGATGCATGGCCGATTCCACAACCATAGAATGGTGTGGTAGCAGTGCCTTTTGAAAGCCAGGGCTCTTTCTGAGTCGACAGATCAAGTCGACTCGCTTGCTGAGAACCGGCGCCAAGGCCGGTGCCTCCCACATACGGAAGAGGAGCCGTTCCAGCATCAGAGGAACCGGGACAGTAAAGGCCTCCTTCGGAGGAGAGTCATACTGTAGAGCCTCAAGCTCCTCAGCTCGAGGCTCCTCTTTGGGATCCGCCAGAATAGACAAGGCGGTGGCCATATCCCGGACGAACTCCGAGAACCGAGTATCCTCCGGGGGGTATCTACTCCGGGGCTCAGACTGCGGTGAGTCCGATGGGACGCACCGAGTCTTGAAGGTATCAGGAGACTCCTCGTCTTCCGTCTCCCAAGCTGACTGGTCCGAGGAGGAGTCAGGGTCCGACCCCGCGGGGCCCTGAAGCACCCGCCCCAACGCCGGAGGCACCGGCGTCGACGTCCTCGGTCCCAAACGGGAGGTCGAGGGAGACCGCGACCGAGGTCGACTCTGAGCCACGATGGACTCGAGTATCGGCTCGGTCTCCGGGGTCGACTTCGAAGTTGATGTCCCGGTGGTCGGGGCAGATGCGCCAGACAGGCTGGCCATCAGTGCCCGCTGCTGCTCCATGAAGGCAGACAGTCTGCTCTCCAAGTCTGTCATCCTGAGACTCAGCTCGGGAGACGCAGCAGCCACCGACTCGGACCCCGGCAGCGCCGGGCCCGACGTCGGCTCTCTGGGAGGAGAGTCCTCAAGGACTACGGGGCTTACGTGTCCAGCAGACTCCGGCTCCACGCGAGGAACTTTGGCAGGCTTTTCTTGTTCCACGGGCCCGGGGCGACGGTCGGGAGTCTTAGACCTGGTCCTCGAGGAGCCAGGGACCTCCTCCAACGACGCCCTCGCGAGCCGCTTCTTCCTTTTGCGTTCCCGGTCGGGGGACCCCCTGTCCGAGGAGCTTCGACGGCGCTCGGGATCGGAATCCCGAGATGTCGAGGCCTCAGATGAGGTCCGGGCCCGGCCGGAGGCTGAGTCCGAGAAAAGCCTTTCTTTTTGTTGCTGTCGACTTCGGAGTGCCTTGGAAGACATCTTCCCACAGGGCCCGCACGACTTAGGGTCGTGATCCGGGCCGAGACACCGGAGGCAGCAGTCGTGTGTGCAGGTGAGAGACATTAATTTCTTACACCGATCACACTTTTTAAAACCACTGGAAGCCATCTGGGAAAAAAGAGTCCCCGCGAGGTCAAAAGACCGGCCTTCCAGGGAAGAAGTGAAAAAAGTGCGCGAACGCCAGCCACGAAGGGCAAAAACCGAAAAAGAAGAATCGAGCTCGATACCGGTGTACCGAACCCGGCGGGAGGGGAACCGGTGTCGAACCGGAAGAAAAAATAGCGATAATCGCCGAAAAAAATCTATTTTTAACCGGGAGGACAGGACACACGTCCGGTGGGGCTTCACGGAAAAAAAGAGACTGAGGTAAGATGGCACCTTTCGGCGGGAAGGGAACCGCGCATGTGTGCCTGCATTCCCAAAGGCTTTCATGGAAAGCTGGGGAAATGCTCCGCTGGGGCTTCATCGGCGCCGATGACACCCATATGTGAGGACTGACTTCCTGCTTGGTCCTGGAGAAACAGGTGCTCTCTGGGGTCAGCAGGAATCAGTCCTCACATATGGGTGACGTCAGCGCTGACAGAGCCCTCATGGAAGTATCCCCCCAGTTTTCAAAGAAAGCCTTTGGGAGATGCTACCATGCATGCGTGGTCCCCTTCCCGCCCAAGGGTGCCATCTTGCTCAGTCAGATGACATAGCTAAGACAGCAAAAAATAAAATATGATAAAGAAGCAATTCCAAGAGGAGGATGGAGGGTTGTGAGGACTGATTCCTGTTGTCCTTGTTGAACACCTATTACAGGTGAATAACTATGCTTTTTCCAGGAACAAGCAGGAAGTCTGCCCTCACCTATGGGACTCCCCAGTTACAGGCTACCAAAAGCCTATAGCGAAAAACCTTCAAGGGGAGCTGTAAGCAGCAGCAATTGAGTCAGTAGCTACAGACTACAGTAGGACCTGTATGTTCAATGGAAACCAGCACTCCGATAGCCTGAATACAGAAGGGTCAGAGGGTAGGAGTTGCCTAAACCCCGAAAAGATTAAGGAGTACAGCCTGGCCGAAGGCACTGTCCCTTCGGGACTCCCTTTCCAGGCAGTAATGGACTGCGGAGGTATGGACTGAAGACCAGGTGGAAGCCTGGCAGATGTCCACCATTGGGATGGAGCACAGGTTTGCCACCGATGTTGCCATGGCCCTGACATGGTGCGCTGTCACCGCCTCCCCCAGTCTACAGGGGTCATAGACAAAAAGCTGAGTAGCTTTGCGGTGGCCCTGAGTATGTTGGATGTAGAAGTACAAGGCCCTCTTACAGTCCAGGATGTGAAGGACTGTCTCCGCCCTAATGGTGTGAGGTCTTGGGAAGAAGGTGGGGAGTATCAAATCCTGGTTAAGGTGGAAGGACGATACCACCTTCAGAAGGAATTTAGGGTGTGTGCAGAGCACCACCCTTTTCTTGTAGAACCTGGTATATGGCGCCTTTGCCCCTAGGGCCTGAAGCTCGATAACCCTGTGAGTGGAGGTAAGCGCAACCAGGAATGCCACCTTCCACAAGAGGTATCACAGGTGACATGTAGCCAAAGGCTCGAAAGGGAGACAAGTGAGCTGCCCCAATACCACACTGAGGTTCCACTCAGTCGCTGGAGGGTGAACTGGGGGCTTCAATAAGGGCAGACCCCTTAGGAAATGGGTCACCAGGGGCTGGTCCTAGAGGGGTTTGCCATCCACTGAGTGGTGGTGCGCCGCCAGGGCACCGAGGTGCACCCTGATGGAGTTTGATTTAAGCCCGGATTGTGAGAGGTGGAGAAGGTACTGTAGCACCAGTCCCACCGAGCAGAACGGGTTGGTCCCATGCTCCGCACACCAAGTTGAAAACCTGCGCCATTTGAGGGTACATGCTTTCCTACTAGAAGCCTTACGAGAGACCAGCAGGATCTCCTCTACCTCACCCGAGAGGTTGAAAGGGACTAGGGTCACCCTTTCAGCAGCCACGCTATCAGCAACAGGGACCCCAAGTTGGTGTGCAGAAGTGAGCCCCCCTCCTGGGACAGCAGCCCTGGAGAGTTCCCCAATGGGATGGGAGTCTCCACTGATAGCCAGAGCAGAGGGAACCATGGCTGCCAGGACCATCGAGGGGCTATCAGGATGAGCGAGGCCTTGTCGCGGAGAGTCCTGAACAATGTCTTAGCAATTACAGGTGTGGGTGGGAAGGCGTACATGAGGCCTTCCCACCACGAGATGAGGAACGCATCTGCCGCCAACCTGGAGCAGAAGCGGGGCATGATTTGATGCCTGAGGTGGTCTGTCACTCAGAATCTCTGAAGGAAGTTTGATGAATGACACATGGCTGGAGCATTACCAACTGCATTACTGGTTTTGTGCCATATGTTTTTATACACTTCCATGCGCTTTATCTAACGTATTGATATAATACAATTCTCCTCTAGCCCCCTGATGAAGGCATCTGCTGAAACGCGTCGGGGTTCGCATACTAATAAAGTGCAAGTGACCTCAACTCTACCTGCTGTTCTTTGTGTTTTCTGAGCCATTTCTGTGAGCAGGAGCTCTTGTTTGTGTTTGGTTGTCTTTTTGGCACAAGGAAATACCTGGAGTAGAACCCCTTGCCCCTGAGATGGTGGGGTACTGGTTCTACCGCTTTGTCCTCGAGAAGACCTGCAAGCTCCTTCAGTAGAAAGTCCCGGTGAAGGGGAGACTCGAGGGGCTCTCCCGGAAAGTAAGGGGGAGGTGTATGAATCAGATGGAGGAGGTAGCCCTCCTGGTGATAGTGAGCCACCTTTGAGCATAGTGGATCAAACGTCCCCCTGTGGACTGCTGACCTACTTAGGGTGGAGTGGCTATGCCCAAGGAGTCAAAAGCTCCTGCCTGGCCTGGCCAGGGCCAATTTATTTATATATATATTTAATTGGACACTTTTATATACCACCCCTTCCAGCGATCAGGGGCAATTTACAGTTTATTTATTTATTTGTTTTTATATACCGCACTATTCATAATCAGCGCGGTTTACAATAGAACAACTTATTACATGGAACAGTTTACATTGAACATGTGAACATGATATAATACAATGTAACAAAACAGAATACATTAATCATGTAACCAGTGAACTATTTTTAATAAGCAGTTAAACGTAAGAACTATTTACAATCATATATCTTTCATATCTATTGTAAGCACAGAGGTTTCAGTAATGGAAAGTGAAATGAAACATTACTGAGTAGGTGTCAGATTATTGCTGGTTTGGTGTGTAGCACATGTTGCATGGTGCAGGAGTCAAGTTGGTAAGCGGGACTTGATCAGAAGTGAAATTAGAGTTATGGAAATGCTGGATGAACAGGTATGTTTTTAATTCCTTTCGGAAAACTTGAAGGTCTTTAATTTCTCTTAGACTTTCCAGGAGGGCATTCCATTGAGCAGGTGCAACATATGAAAACGCACTATTACTTGTTATTTGATTAGTTTTTTGAATAGAGGTAGGGGTTGCCTGGGGTTTGGGAGTCTTCTACTTACGAGGGCCTTGCCCATGTCCGTGGGCCTGCTGACCCTTATGGGGAGCTGGGGATGCCTGAAAAGATGGGTAGTTTCTGTAAGCAACCCCTTTGCTCGGGTAGACGGGCTTTTTACCCAAGCCCTTCCGTTGGGAAGGGGCAGTGGTCATTTTAGAGAGCCTGGTCCTCATCATGAACTCGGTCTCCAGCTCGGCAGCCTTGTCAGTCATGGGCTTGCCAAAGAGGTTCTCTCCTTGGCATGGGACATCATCAACCAATTGGTCTTGAACCCATTGCTCGAGATCGGACCAAGCCTGGCGTCGGACGCCGATGCCTGCCGCCGCTACTCGAGCAGCCAACTCGAAGCTGTCATAGGTTGCCTGAGACATAAACTTGGAGCACTCACAGATGGCCTTGGTCAGGTTATTGAACTGCTGCAGGGGTTCCTCGGACAGACCAGCTGAGAACCCGGCAATTTCCTTCGCCAGGTCTCTCAGGTACATGCCCATGTACAGCTGGTAGGCCTGGATGCGGCCGATGAGCATTGAGCCCTGGTAACACTTTCTGCCAAAGGCGTCCAAGGTGTGTGCCTCCCTGCTGGAGGCACCGAGGAGTGCATCTTCTGACTCTTCAGTCGACGCATGGCTGACTCCACCACCATGGAGTTGTGCGGTAGCTGTGATTTCTGGAAGCCCAGGCTCCAGCAGACTATATACTGTACATCAAAATTGAGCCGCTTGCTCACCATTGGCACCAATGCTGGTGTCTCCCACATACAGAGCATTAACCATTCCAGGATGGGAGGGATGTGCATTATAAGTGATTCCCTCGGAGGGGCCTCGTACCAAAGGATTTCTAGCCCCTTCGCCTGAAGGTCTTCCTCCGATTCCATCAGGAATTCTAGGGCCTTAGACATGTCCCTGATGAAGTCAAGGAATGCCATGTCCTCTGGCAGGGACCACCGCTGGGGCTCTGAAGTGGGAGAGTCTGAGAGGACGTCGCAATGGTGATGAGTGTCGGGCAACTCCTCATCCTCCGTCTTCCACGTGAAGTAGTCGATCGAGGACTCGATGGAAGGATGGTCCACGGGCCCCAGGGCTGTCCCTGACCTGCAGCCTTCAGAGGCCCCATGACTGGTGCTGAGCGCATTGGCTGGGAACGATCGTGGCCCCGTCGAGCAGGAATGAGACCTCGGCCGAGGATCGACTCAAGGCTGAAAGGTCTCGAGGCTCGGCTCGGCCTCTGGGGACATCTTCAACATCGAGGGCCCAGTGGTCGGGGCAGAGGAACCGGTCATACTGGACAACAGCGCCCACTGCTGGTCTATGAAGTCAGACAAACTGCACTCCAGGGCCATCATTCTGGACTCCAGGCCAGAAGGCTCCGCAGGCATCGGCGCGGGCACCGAAGGAATTGAGCCTGATGCCGGTTTCCTCAAAGGGGAATCCTCGATGAGGATGGTATCTGGAGACCGAGGCCGGTCTGAGGTCAAGTCCTTTTGGGGGACCTTTGCAGGCCACTCCCTCTCCGATCCCTCGGGCAAGCTTCTCGGACTGCAGGACCTGGCTCGGGACGTACCCGGCCTGTTGGATCCATCCAGGGACACCGCCTTTGAGGTCTTCTTCTTGGGTTCCCTCGAGGGAGACCCCCCTCTCTGAAGAACCATGGCACCACTCAGGTTCCGTAGAGCCGCCCTGAGATGCCGTGGCTTCAGATAAGTCCTTTGCCTTTGGAGGTACCAGGGACTCAGGGAAAAACTTATTGTGCTGCTGCTGATGGCTCTTGAGGGCCTTGTTGGATATCTTTTTGCAGAGACCGCATGCTGTGGGGTCATGGTCTGGCCCAAGACAGCGAAGGCAGCAGTTGTGTGTGTCGGTCAAAGACATAATTTTCATATATTATTAGGTCTCTTGACTGAGGGTTGACCTAGATCGCTAAACTGGTAAAAAGCCCTCAACAGATTAAGGTATCGGCTAGTAAACAATGTATGCCTGTAGTGATAAAGAGTAACCAGAAGTCTCAGACTATAACAAGCACTATATCTCAGGTGTACCCTGAATTCGTGCCACAAATTGCATCAACGACTTCGGTTCTCCTGAAGGATTTGTTTGTTAAGTTGCAATTTGTTCTAATTTTTTCTGTGACTATAATGTTATATCCTCTCTGCAATTCACAATATATTCAATATAGTCACACTTATCTTAGATCATTGAATGTAGCAAAACTCCTCCTTCATCGTTTCCAAATTGCCGTCCGGCAACGATTAGATGGTAGAATTCCTATTCATCAAAGTATTGCCTCTCTTAGGGAAAACGATCTTGTTGTCCTCGACACCTTCAACAGGTACCAATTCGCGTTTCACTAATCGTAAGGTTCTTCAGGAGGTTGATGTAAAAACTCCTGGTGGCAATAAAATGAGATATGATATCACACTATTGCTGGACAAGATGAAGTTCTACAACATCAAACAAGCATATCAATAAAACATCAGCCAATCCAGTATTAAAATCATAGAGGATCTAATGCAGTATTATTTGACTTTGTTGAAATGCATACCCAATAAATGATTTTAGTTCAATTCTTTACCCGTAGTTTGGCGTGTTACTCCAGGCCATCCGGCTTCAAAAAAACGCCGCGCATGCGTGCAACCAATTGATTCCATGCATTTAAAGACCTTAAGTCCGACGTGCCTGAAGTCGTTGCGTAAGCTGATGTTAAAACTCAATGAGTTGGCCATATGAATTGTAATAGGCTATGAAGCAATTGATGAATCATACAATAAGCGAGTAAAAAAGACACAGCTGATTGGGAAGAATTATTGAACATTCAAAAAAAGAAGGTTAGGCTGGAACTACATAAATTATCCCTGATCGAGTACATTAGAAGACAGCATATCCCACGTGGGCTCAGGATGTATAAAGAACCTAGAATGTTTACAACAAATCTTGATTTTGTGGAAAAATGGAACTGCATATTAAATAAGTGTTCGCTGGACCTCATGGTGCTTATAATAGACACAACGACGGAAGTTTTAGAATCAACAACTAAAGAGATCGAGACACTGACTACCACTTTGCAGACAATGGTAACCTCTGATACTTACCATAAAAAATCTGACGAGATCACAAAACAGGTGGCATCACTACATGAAGAAGTAAAAAAGACCAAAACTAAAAAATTGAAACATGACTACATGGATTACACGTCCGGATACATTTACCCGTGGATGAATGTTAAGAGAAAAATCACCAAAACTAAGAAGCGGGTAGAGTTTGACACTATTTCAGATGAATCTAGCTCAACTGACTCCACTAAAAAAATTCGCCAGGATTTTCCGGGGATCGTGAGGACAAAATAAAAAAGAAGGACACAGGTCATACAAAACAACAAACCCGGGCAGAGACACGGAAGTCTTGACCATTGGTCAGATAGGTGATAACGCTACTGCTACACCAATGTATGATTCTTCAATGGTAGTTAATTTATCGGCCTTCACGCTTTCATCACAGCACCTACTGGTTTTAAATAAAGGCCTTTCGTATGTACCGGAAACATTTTTTGATAGCTTTCAGTTCAGATTAGATTTTGAAAAACTTATTCGGAAATTGAATTTAAAATTGTTTTTCGCATCTACAGCACCATTGGAACAGTCTGCACCAGCAGGTGATATTTCACGGATACCCTTGCCTTTGAAGTCTACGTGGTCCCCCCGGGGCCGCTGCACCCGACGTTGGCTCTATATAGAGATCTGGTTTTACATGATGTTCAGCAAATGGCAGCATCCCATAAAATTTCTTCCTGTGCATTAACCAGAGCAGAGAAATTAGCCCTTAAGGAATTACAAGATAGAACGGATATAGTAATTCGAAGGGCCGATAAAGGCGGAGCGATTGTTTTAATGGATAGAGTTAAATATTTGGAAGAAGCAAACCACCAATTGCAACAGGTGGCGACATACAAACGTTTGCAAGTAGATCCTACGATCAGTTTACAGGCTTCAATCAAAACAGTAACCACAATAGCTTTGGAGAAGAAATTAATAAATAAAAAGGAATTTACCTACTTAAATCCCATTCAGTTCACCACAGCGAAGTTATATCTCGTACCGAAGATACACAAAGATCTTTCGAATCCTCCAGGCAGACCTATCGTGTCTACCAGAGACACGTTGTTAGCACCGCTTTCAGTTTATATTGATTCCTTTTTGAGACCGCTGCTGCCAACCATCCCATCGTACATCAGGGACACTTCCCATTTTTTGCGTATTTTATCTGAATACTTGATTTGGTCATCCCACACAGAAGTTATCCTGGTAACGCTCGATATAGCGGCTTTATATACCAGTATTCCACAGGCAGAGGCATATGCAGTTATAATAGATTCTCTGCATGTTAGAGGTGACCTTGCAGATGCACAAGTACAGTTTATAGCACAACTAGCTGAAATTATCATTTTTCATAGTTTTTTTGAATTTGAAAGCCAGCTTTTTCAGCAGATTTCCGGCATAGCCATGGGTGCCACTTGTGCCCCTTCTGTAGCTAATCTTTTTATGAAAGTGTTTGAAGATCGATGGCTAACGAACACCCCTTATATACAACATATAGTGCTGTGGCATCGGTACATAGACGACGTTTTTATGTTGTGGCATGGCTCTGTGACTGATCTACAAAAGTTTGTCACGTGGTTAAATTCCTGTGACTCCAATATACAGTTCACTTACAACTTCCATGAGAATCGGATTATGTTTTTGGACGTCCTAATTCTAAAAGGAGCATCAACATGGCAAACTTCTATATATAAGAAATTAACGGATCGGAACACCTTTTTGCACTATCAAAGCGCTCATCCAAAACAGTTACGTGATAGCCTTCCATTATCACAATTTATCCGTTATCGAAGAAATTGTTCTGACAAACAGGACTTTAAATTGAAGGCGAAAGGCCTGATACAAGATTTCAAAAATCGGGGATATCCTGACCACATTGTTAAATCGGCCTATAAGAGAGCCCTTTTTAATAATCGACAGTTACTTTTGCAGACAAGTCGGACTAAACAAATAGATGAAAGGAGTATTAATTTGATAACAAAATTTTCTCCGTGTAGTAAATTTTTGCAACGGAAAGTAGCTAAACATATGAATGTGATTAAACTTCTTCCAGGATTACAAGATAAGAAGATCAGATGTGTCTGGACGAGACATAGAAATCTTAAGGAACGATTAAGTCCGACCGTCTTAAGGAAACCACCAATGCTAGAACAACGTCCAAAGGGCCATAGGAAATGTGGCGATTGTAATATCTGTAGTAGTACAGAAGAACGAACGAGTTTTTCACATAATGATAACACCTATTTTTTAAAACATTTTAATTCTTGTGATTCCCAGTATGTTATTTACTGCATTAGATGCCCATGTGACCTTATTTACATAGGTAAAACCATACGTTCCTTCAGGGTAAGGATGAATGAGCATCGCAGTAGACTAAAATGTAAAGTTATGGAAGCCCCGTTGGTGGTGCATTGTTTAGATCATCATCATCAATTTGATAACTTACGCTGTTTCTGTATAGACATGGTCTATTCTGGCCAAGAGGGTAAATCTCGAGATCAAACTTTGATCATATGGGAACAACGTTGGATCTACAAGTTACGGTCAGTCAGTCCAGAAGGTCTAAACAACCAGATCGAATGGTCAGAGTGTTTTTGATCCTCCCGAAGTAGTGGTATCGTAGCTTTTAATATATAGTGGGGCCACCGAAATCGTCTTTTTTACTCGCTTATTGTACGATTCATCAATTGCTTCATAGCCTATTACAATTCATATGGCCAACTCATTGCGTTTTAACATCAGCTTACGCAACGACATCAGGCACGTCGGACTTAAGGTCATGTTCCCTGTAAAATAGTTATCTCCAAGTTATAATGCCCTGTTCAGTGTAATTTCAGTTTGTTCAATGTAAACCGCCTTGATATCATGAAAGGCGGTATATAAGAAATGTTAAATAAATAAATAAATAAATAAAAGGTCTTTAAATGCATGGAATCAATTGGTTGCACGCATGCGCGGCGTTTTTTTTAAGCCGGATGGCCTGGAGTAACACGCCAAGCTACGGGTAAAGAATTGAACTAAAATCATTTATTGGGTATGCATTTCAACAAAGTCAAATAATACTGCATTAGATCCTCTATGATTTTAATACTGGATAGGCTGATGTTTTATTGATATGCTTGTTTGATGTTGTAGAACTTCATCTTGTCCAGCAATAGTGTGATATCATATCTCATTTTATTGCCACCGGGAGTTTTTACATCAACCTCCCGAAGAACCTTACGATTAGTGAAACGCGAATTGGTACCTGTTGAAGGCGTCGAGGACAACAAGATCGTTTTCCCTAAGAGAGGCAATACTTTGATGAATAGGAATTCTACCATCTAATCGTTGCCGGACGGCAATTTGGAAACGATGAAGGAGGAGTTTTGCTACATTCAATGATCTAAGATAAGTGTGACTATATTGAATATATTGTGAATTGCAGAGAGGATATAACATTATAGTCACAGAAAAAATTAGAACAAATTGCAACTTAACAAACAAATCCTTCAGGAGAACCGAAGTCGTTGATGCAATTTGTGGCACGAATTCAGGGTACACCTGAGATATAGTGCTTGTTATAGTCTGAGACTTCTAGTTACTCTTTATCACTACAGGCATACATTGTTTACTAGCCGATACCTTAATCTGTTGAGGGCTTTTTACCAGTTTAAAGACATAATTTTGGCACACTGATCACACTTTTTAAAATCATTGGTAGCCATGGGGGAAAAAGATACCCCAGCGAATCGCCAAGCTGCCAGTTGGAAAAAAGGTGCAAAGATACCAAGAGGAAAAACTACAAAAAAGACCCGAACTCAATGCCAAGACAGTGAGGTCGGGTGGTGGGAAGAGTACTAGTGTAGTATCAAAGGCGAGTATGAAACTCAGGCTGAAAAATCAATTTTTTTTCTGGGGACAAGCCAGACAGACGTCAGAAGGACTCCACAGAAAAAAGGAGACTGAGCAAGATGGCACCCTTGAGTGGGAAGGGGACCACGCATGCATGGTAGCATCTCCCAAAGGCTTTCTTTGAAAGCTGGGGGGATGCTTCCGCGAGGGCTCTGTTGGTGCCGACATCACCCATATGTGAGGACTGATTTCCTGCTTGTTCCCAGAGAATCGCTGTTATCCAGATATTCTCCGCTAACCAGATAAACCCTTTTGAATATCTGGTCCTTAAATTTTTTTTTCTACCTTTGTTGTCTTGGTATTTAATTTTTCTAAACAGATTGGTTCTAGTACCTCTTTTCCACTTTCCTTTTGTCAATCTCCCAAATTCTTTTCTAGGTTTTCCTTTCCATATTTTCTCTTTCCTCCTGTCTTCTTCCCTTCCGTTTCTACATGCAGCTGACACTGTTCTTCTCTTTCATCTTTTGTTCCATTTTTCTCTTCATTTATAGTTAGATTTTATCCCTCATTTTCCCTTATCTCACCCTTGAATCTTTAGTCTCCCATGTTCATCCTCTTCCCAACCCTCCTGTTGTCCCCTGTCTCTTTCTCTCTTTTGTTTCACAGACTATTCTCCTTCAGTCTTTCGCCCACTCCCTCTAGTCTCCCATCTCCATTCTTTGTACCATCATTTCCTAAACCCTCATCTATCTTCCTCTGTCTCTCATTTCCTTACCAGCCCCAGCTCCTTCCCTGTCACACTCTCCCTCCTAGAAGCCATCCCTTTCTTAGTTTTCTTACCCCCCCCCCCAACTTGACTTCCCTTTCTCCCTCTTCCAACTCTCCAGTCCCATTTCCACATTCTCTCATCTCTTCCACAGTCCCATCTCTTTACACTGCTTCTTAATCTCTTCCTCGTCTCTCCAGATCCTTCATACCATCTTTCCATGCCTCCCTCCAGACAAAACTTCTTCTTTTCACCCCTTCGCTCCATGTATAGTACCTCTTTCTCCTACATACCGGCTCATGCCAGTCATTCTTCCCCCTTTCTCACTCTCTTTGTCTGGACACTGTTCCTCCTTTACATCTACTCATTCCAAACACTGTTCTCCCATCTTCATACCTCCTCTCTCCCTCCCTCAATTTTCCCCCCTTTGTCACTACCTCAATCCATATACTCTTCCCCCTTCTCATCCCTCCCTCCCTCTAGATGTTCTTATCCTCTCCTCCCCTTCCTCCTTCTAGAGCCTCTCTCCACACTTCTTACTTCTTCCCTCCTAGCACTCTTTATCCCCTTGTCACCCCATTTATTTCCTGAAGCTATTTCTTTCTCTCTGTCCCTCCCTCCAGACCTTTCTTCCCCTTTACTGCCACTCATTCCAGGCACTTTTCCCTCATTTGCACCCGCTCCCCTTCTCTTTCCCTTCAAACACTGTACTCACTCTTGTCACCTTCCCCTTTTTATTCCTCCTTTTTAGACATTCTTGCCCTTCACCTCCATCTTTCCCTCTAGGGGCTCTTCCTCTTTCTTATTTTCTCCCTCCAGAGACAATCTTTGCCTCACACTCCTGAGGATCTTCTCCTCTTCTTCAATTTTCATTGTCTTCCAGAAGATATTCCCATGCCCACTCAAATGCTCTTCTCAAACTCAGCCTCCAAATGCTGTTTCCCCTTGTTCTTACCCCATGATATTATTTCCTACAGAGGCTGTGCGAATCAGCATAGTCCTAGCCCCAATCTTCTTCAATGCATCCACCACTCTCCCTGGGCCAGCAGCAAGAGATATGTTTAACCTGTCATCATCTCCTACTGTTATGGGGTCAAATCTCACTGTAAGAGTAGCAAAATCTTACATTTCTTATCATGAGACTGGCCTTAGACAGTGTAGCGTCAACAATGAAACATAAAAGTGGGCTCCTATCGCTGTATATAGAAATTTAATATTTTATTTATTTATTTAACTAGGCTTCTATACCTTATATACTGCTTTTCTACAAGTCAAAGCTGTGTACATTCAGGTACTGAATATATATTTCCCTTGTCCCCAAAGGGATCATAATCTATGTTTTTGTACATGAGGCAATGGAGGGTTAAGTGGCTTGCCCAAGGCCATAAGGAGCACCTGTGGGACTAGAAACCCCAGTTCTTCTGAACCCCTGGCCCTCCGGCCTGAGGTAACTTGCCACAACCACTAGGCCACTCCTCCCTCCCTTATGTGTTATTATTGGAAATTATTAATTTTGCAATTATATAAATAAAGTGTCAACTTCCCAGAGATCACCTGGGTCAGGTGATGGCAGGGTACTATTCAACAAGACTACAGGTACCTAGAGAGTAAGATGTTCGGGCATTTAAATTATTACAAAGCCTTGTAGTTTTACATGGAAAGAGACGAATGCCAGATTTGAGCTAAATAGGGGAACTTGTACCCTTTTTTAACCAAGATGGTGGGGTACAAGGGAAAATGATGGCAAAAACTGTCTTAGATAATAAGAAATCTTACATGTGGTCACACTATACAGCTGATAGCTGACATACCCTTAGCCATGTGGATGAGAATAACTGGATAGACGAGATGGTTCAATTGGTCTTTTTCTGCCATCATTTACTATGCTCCTATGACAACCTAGATCATTATGTCTAATCGATCCTATTTTGTTATTACTTTTTAATTGTCCCAATTCACTGTGGGATTTGTAGTCCTGGTCTTCCTAATCAAGACTCTTAATAAAATGATGTGGGAGTGAAACAGTTTGCTGATAGCAGGAAAGTATTGAGTGCATCTTTCACTAAGTGAACTCACAGTTGTGCTTCCGCAAACTACAGCCCTGCACTTGCTCTGCGTTGGTCTTTTGGCCATTAAATATACAGTCTAGAGAGCCACTCTCAAATAAAGAAAGCTCAGGTGGGTGGTCGATGAGCCAGCTGGCTAGCCCATTAAGCCTACAAACATGGGAGCCCTTGAGTAACAGGCCTCCTAGATCATAAACATTAGTAGCAAAATCATTCATTCTGCAACACCCTTGGGAGTTTTCTCAACATCGAAAGCAAGTCAATCTTCCCTATTACCAACACCTGCTGCCATGCAGCACTGAAAACAAACCAAATTAGGAGGAAGGCTCTGCTGTACCAAGACTAGCCAACATTTGATCAAATAAGGCTATTACTATAAATCTCCACTTCGTAAGTATACCAAAGTATCTCTGGTAGTGAGGTTGTCATCAAAGGAGATTAATTATAAAGCAGCCTTGGAGCTCACAGTTACTGAGCTACAACTATGTCTAATGCACTACCAGCATACAGTCACAGAGCGGAGGGAACCACACAGTGCTGTTTGGTCATAGATTGGGTATAAAATGAAAATCCCTCTGTCAAAGATCATTCAGGCAAACGCTGAGCACAGGGAAAACTTGTGAACAGAAAATCAGACCAAAATAATGCAATGAAATTTGCAGTAGAAATTGTTGAAACCAAGAGAAAAGCGTAGTTACTCACCTGTAACAGGTGTTCTCCAGGAGCAGCAGGAATCAGTCCTCACATATGGGTGACGTCGGCGCCGACGGAGCCCTCGCGGAGCAATTTTCCCCAGCTTTCAAAGAAAGCCTTTGGGAATTGCAGCGCGCATGCGCGGTCCCCTTCCCGCCCAAGGGTGCCATCTTAGCCAGTCAGATGACATAGCTAAAAGACAGCGTAAAAATTTGCAAAAAAACTAAAGCAGATAATCGCAACTCCAAGGGGAGGAGGGAGGGCTGTGAGGACTGATTCCTGCTGCTCCTGGAGAACACCTGTTACAGGTGAGTAACTACGCTTTCTCCAGGACCAAGCAGGAAGTCAGTCCTCACATATGGGACTCCAAAGCTTAAGGCTACCGGAGACCCTAAGCAAAAAAATGAGCTCCCTCTAGCTCAGCAGTACAGAAGGAAGGAATCTTCGCTGAATTATTACCCACCGGTAGCCCCCATCCGGGATGGAGGGTAGGAGTTGCTCAAACCTCGAAGAGATTTCGGAGGACTGCCTGTCCGAAAGCACTATCCCTGCGGGACTCCCTCTCGAGGCAGTAATGGACCGCAAAAGTCTGGCTCGAAGACCAAGTAGCGGCCCGGCAGATGTCTGCCAACGGAACAGAGCGGAGGTAAGCCACTGACGTAGCCTTCGCCCGAACACAATGAGCCGTGACTCGACTTTCTAAGGAGAGTCCGGCTGCCCCATAAGCCCAAGCGATACAGTCAGCAACCCATATGGACAGAGTACGCTTGGAGACCGGGAGCCCCAATTTATTGGGGTCAAAAGATACAAAAAGCTGAGCCGCTTTACGGTGCTCCCGCGTACGGTCAAGGTAGAAGTTCAATGCCCTTCTACAGTCCAGGGTATGCAGGACCATTTCAGCTCGGCTGGAGTGTGGCCTGGGAAAGAAGGTCGGAAGTACCACCTCCTGATTGATGTGAAAAGGGGAGACCACTTTTGGAAGAAATTTTGGGTGAGTCCGTAGGACTACCCTATTCTTGTAGAACCGAGTGTAAGGGGGATCAGACACGAGGGCCTGCAATTCACTTACGCGTCTAGCGGAAGTGAGGGCTATCAGGAACAAGGTTTTCCAAGATAGAAAACGTAGAGAACAGGTAGCCATAGGTTCAAAAGGCGGACAGGTGATCCGCTGTAAAACCACATTTAGATCCCAGTCAGGTGCTGGCAGGCGCAGAGGTGGTTTGAGTAAAAGGAGACCTCGGAGAAACCTCGCCACGAGAAGGTCGCTGGAAAGAGGTCTGCCGTCCACCGGCAAATGATGTGCTGAGAGAGCACTGAGGTGAACTTTGACGGAGTTGGACTTAAGTCCCAGATTAGAGAGGTAGAGCAAGTACTGCAAGATCACCGACACCGAGCAGGAGAAGGGATCCTGAGACTGCTGGGCACACCAAGCGGAAAAGCGACGCCATTTAAGGGCGTAGCATTTGCGGGTAGAAGGTCGCCGGGAAGCTAGGACGACCTCTTCCACCTCTGCCGGCAATAGAAGGGGAGCGAGGACTACCCTTTCAGCAGCCAGGCCATCAGATGTAGAGATCTGAGGTTGGGGTGTAGCAGGGACCCCTGATCCTGTGTTAGGAGATCTGGTTGAAACCCCAGAGGGAACGGATCCTCCACCGCTAATTGCAGCAGGAGTGGAAACCACGGCTGTCTGGGCCAGCGAGGAGCTATCAGGATCATGGAAGCTTTGTCTCGGAGAACCTTGAAAAGAGTTCGGGAGACTAGCGGTATGGGAGGAAAGGCATACAGAAGGCTTTTCGACCATGAGAGCAGAAAAGCATCCGCCGCTACTCGAAGGGGATGCGGCTGCCGAGAGCAGAAGCGAGGAAGTTGCCGGTTGAGAGGACTGGCAAAGAGATCCATCGTGGGGAGGCCCCACTTCAGAAAAAGTTTCTGAACTACCAAGGGATCCAGGCGCCACTCGTGCGGCTGGAGGACCCTGCTGAGTTTGTCCGCCAGGCAATTCTCTTGGCCTGGGAGATAAACTGCCTTGAGAAGAATGCCGTGGCTGACGGCCCAAGAGCAGAGCTTCTGTGCTTCCCGACAGAGAAGGAAGGAGCCCGTGCCTCCCTGTTTGTTCACGTAGAACATGGCAACTTGATTGTCCGTCTGGACAAGGACGGACTGGTGAGAAGTCAGGTGGGAGAAAGCCTTGAGAGCCAGACGGATTGCTCTGAGCTCCAGGAAGTTGATCTGCTGCGCAGACTGCCACGTGGTCCAGAGACCTTGAGTACATGCCCCTTGGCAATGCGCTCCCCATCCTAGGAGAGAAGCATCGGTTGTCAGCACTCGAGCCGGCGGGGAAGACTGAAAAGGCATTCCGAGCACCAGGTTCGGCCGATGAAGCCACCACTGTAGAGAAGAGGCCAGCGGGCCGGAGATGCGCACTAAGTCGGCTAGGCCACCCGAGGCCTGTTGCCACTGCTTGCGAAGGCACCACTGAGCAGGTCGCATATTCAGGCGGGCATTGGGGGTCACGTGGACGGTGGAAGCCATATGGCCGAGTAGTCTCAGGAAGCGCCTGGCGGAGACCAGGGACTGACTGCGAAAACGGCCGGCTAGGTCCATGAGCCGTTGAGCCCTGTCGAGAGGCAGGAAAGCTCGTGCCTGAAGAGTGTGCAATCTTGCGCCGATGAACTCGAGATCTTGTGAGGGGAGCAAAGTGGACTTTGCGAAGTTTATGACAAAGCCCAAGTATTGCAGAAGAGTCACAGTGCGGTGTGTGGCTTTTGTGACTTCTGGAGAGGACGATGCTCTGATGAGCCAGTCGTCTAGGTACGGAAAGACATAGAGGCCGTGAAGCCGGAGATAAGCCGCCACCACCGCGAGACATTTTGTGAAGACTCGTGGTGCGGAGGATAGGCCAAAGGGCAGTACTCTGTACTGGTAATGATTTTCTGCCACCACAAACCTTAGGTATTGGCGGTGGCTTGGGTGGATGAGGATGTGCGTGTAGGCATCCTTTAGATCCAAGGAGCATAGCCAATCTCCCTGCTGGAGGTAGGGCAGAAGGATTCCAAGGGTAAGCATCTTGAACTTCTCCCTGACGAGGAACTTGTTGAGGTTGCGCAAGTCCAGGATGGGTCTGAGGCCTCCCGTTCTTTTTGGTATTAGGAAATACCTGGAATAGAAGCCTTGACCCCGCAGGTGGTGGGGCACCGGTTCCACAGCCTGTTCCTGAAGAAGACTTGCTAACTCCTGAAGGAGTAAGTCCCTGTGCAGAGGGAGTCGTGGAGGTTCTCCCGGGAAATAGGAGGGAGGGATCTGGTGGAAGTGGAGAAGATAGCCTTCTCTCACCACTTGAAGCACCCAGGCATCTGAGGTGACGTTGGACCACCTGTGGGCAAAGTGAACCAGCCGGCCTCCTGTGCTGGGAGGAACCAGCTGAGGGGGAGAGGCTATGCTGATGAAGTCAAAAACCCCCACCCTGCTGAGCAGGGGCCGGTGGTGCAGGCTTGGGGGCTTGCTGCCTACAGGACCCGTTACCCCATCCCTTGGCCTGCTGACCCTGTTGGGGAGCCGCGGGGGCCTGATATTGAGGGTAGTGTTTATAGGCAGCCGCCTTTCTCGGGTAAAAGGACTTCTTTCCCGAGCCCTTCTTCTTCTGGGAAGGGGCGGAGGTCTTCCTAGAAAGCCTAGTTCTGGTGAGAGTCTCCATCTCGATTTGGGCAGCCTTTTCAGCCATGGGCTTGCCAAAGAGGTTCTCACCTCGGCAGGGGACATCGACCAACTTGTCCTGCACCCAGGGTTCCAGGTCAGACGACTGAAGCCAAGCCTGTCGGCGGGCACCGATGCCGGCTGCGGCCACTCGTGCCGATGCTTCAAAGCCATCATAGGCTGCTCGAGACATAAATTTGGAGCATTCTCGAATACCAGTTGTCAAGGCTAGGAACCTCCGCAAAGGTTCCTCGGACAGCCCAGCGGAGAATCCGGCTATCTCTTTAGCCAGGTCTCTGAGATACATGCCCATGTAGAGCTGGTAGGTCTGGACCCGACAAGCAAGCATAGAGCCCTGGAAACACTTCTTACCTAGGCCATCCAGGTTGCGGGCCTCCCTGCCAGGAGGCACCGAGGAGTGCATCTTCTGGCTCTTAAGCCTATGCATGGCCGATTCCACCACCATGGAATGGTGCGGTAGCTGTGCTTTTTGGAAGCCAGGGCTCTTGCGGACACGATAAATGGAATCGACCCGCTTGCTTAACACCGGCGACGATGCCGGACTCTCCCACATGCGGAAGAGTAGTCGTTCCAGCATGGGAGGAACCGGTACAGTAAAGTGCTCCCTGGCGGGAGAGTCATACTGAAGGGCATCGAGCTCTTCGGCTCGGGGCTCCTCCTCGGGATCCGCAGGGAAGGCCAAAGCCTTGGCCATATCCCTGACGAAATTCGAGAACCGGGCGTCCTCCGGAGGGGACTGTTTCCGAGGTTCGGACTCAGGCGAGTCCGAGGGGACACACCGAGTCCGAAAGGAATCAGGTGACTCTTCCTCTTCAGACTCCCAGGCCGACTCCGAGGAGGAATCGGTGGGGATGGTTCGGGCGGGCGGAGGCGTCGGCGTCGACGACCTCGGTCCCGAACGGGAGGCCGAGGGTGACCTCGACCGAGGATCGACTCGAGCCCGCATGGACTCGAGGATCGGCTCGGTCTCCGGGGTCGACTTAGACGTCGACGTCCCGGCGGTCGGGGCAGAGGCGCCAGCGAGGCTAGCGATCAGTGCCCGCTGCTGGTCCATGAAGGCAGAGAGTCTGCTCTCCAAGGCCGTCAACCTGAGTCCGACCTCAGGTGACCCAGCAGCCCCCGACTCGGGCCCCGACAGCGTCGGGCCCGACGTCGGACCCCTCTGAGGCGAGTCCAGGAGGACTACAGGACTTACCCGAGCAGGCAACTCCGACTCCAGACGAGGTCGCTTCGGCAGATGCTCCTTCTCCAAAGACCCGGGACGGCTATCGGGGCTATGCGACCTGGCCCTCGCGGAACCAGGAGTGTCCACCGACACCGCCCTCGCGGGTTTCACCTTCCGACGATGGTCCCCGGAGGGAGAACCCCTGTCTGAGGAACTCCGGCGATGGTCAGAGCTGGAACCTCTGGACGACGAGGCCTCCGACGAGGTCCGGGTACGGCCGGGGTCAGCGAAGATTCGTTCCCGCTGATGCCGCCGACTCCTTAACGCTTTGGAGGACATCTTGCTGCAGGCCCCACAGATCAGTTCCTCGTGATCCGGGCCAAGGCAGCGGAGGCAATTATCATGTGTGTCAGTGAGTGACATATTTCTGTCACACTGAACACACCGCTTGAAACCACTGGCAGCCATCGGGGGAAAAAGGGCCCCTGCAAGGTCAAAGGACCGGGCTGCCAGTGAAAAACCGAAAACGAAACTGACAGAAAATCAGAAAAACCAAAAAATAACAGAAGGACTCGCAACGGCGTCGCGAGTCCGGGCAGGAAAAGGACCGGCGTCGAACCGATAGAGAAAAAAGAGATTAAACACGAAAAAATCAACTTTTTCAGCGGGGACAAGACGGGCACGTCTGAAGGGCTCCGCGGAAAAAAGAAGACTGGCTAAGATGGCACCCTTGGGTGGGAAGGGGACCGCGCATGCGCGCTGCAATTCCCAAAGGCTTTCTTTGAAAGCTGGGGAAAATTGCTCCGCGAGGGCTCCGTCGGCGCCGACGTCACCCATATGTGAGGACTGACTTCCTGCTTGGTCCTGGAGAACGTGCAGCTACTTATAGTTGCCCCATTTCTTGTGATAAGGGGAACTGCCAAGCCTCCAGGAACTGGAAACTAGATTCTTTTTAGCTATATTATTATTATTAGTAATATTCAGGCCAACATTCAAAGCAAATTATACATTCAGCGGGAGCTGGTAAATATTTAACTTGTTTAGTTGTGTATTTTTTAAAAAATGTATGGATAGTATCAGGCTATTTAATCACTAAACAGCCCAGTACAATCTGTAAAAAAAGGGGTGCAGTGAGGGTGGCAGAAAAGGGGACACATAGTACTATACAGCCCAGATAAATAAACACATTTTGCAGTCTGAAGAGATAGGGTACACTACTACAGACAATAGGTGAGCAAACAGGTAGGACTACACTCAGGGAATCTGAACAAAGGCATTAAGTTTCACATAAAAAAAGACTAGTCCTGGGGGACATCCAAGGTGGCGGCAGCTGGGAATTGGCTCTGAGACACCTTTTCTGCAATGGGCAAAGGGAAGGGTAGGGCTGGTTGGAAGCGCTCCCACATTAGCCAGACCGCCTCTGCCTTACCTACTGCTAAGTCCGGTCCAATGGACACCTTTCTTCAGTGTCCCATGCCCCAGCCAACTTTGACAGGGATGTGCCTGGCTGCTTCAGTGCTGGAGTCGGAGGACTCAGTGTGTGACATGGGCTTGGATACTACACTTTCCCCCAACAATAGGATTCCCCCATGGCAGCCAACCAGCCTTGCATCACCAGTTAGTTCTCAGTGTGCTCCCCAACTGTTGAGCGAGAGAGCATTTGCTTTGGGAGGGAAGACTTCCAGGATGGTCGTGGTGATGGCTTTGCCACCGCCAGAACAGCAATTAGCTGGTTTAACGCGCACAGGGGTCACCGGTGTGGACACAGCAGGAGTTGCCACTGCCTCTCAAGTTTTGAAGGACATGACCAATTCATTGGAGTCTATTTCTGGGACTAAAGTGAGTGTGACTCCCTTTGTTACTTCTTCTTTTTCCCTAGGACGTCCGGTGACTTTCAGCTTGGAGTCTCTTTAGAGTGCCATCTCTAAACTAGGAGAGTAGTCTTTCTTCACAAGTTCAAGTAAATGCATCTTCCATTAAAAAGAGTAAGGAGGAGGTTGAGTCCGCCCGGGAGTGGGGCCCCGATTCTGCTTAGGCCTGTCTTCCGGGAGCCTACCTCCCTTAGACTACCCCAGCTCCTTTACGAGCTTATCCAGGTCCTTCCCAAAGAGCAGCTTAGCCTGCTTCAACAGGGTGTCCAACTTTCTATCCTGGGAATCCTTAAGGGCAGCGCTGCCTTCGACTGGAATCATGGTCTTCTTAGTGACCGCCGACACCGCAGCATCCACTCTAGGCGAGCGAAGCAGCTCCTTCTCTCCCTCCGGTAAAGGATACAGCCTTGACATAGACCGTACTCCCCGCAAAGTGGATTCCGGTTGATCCCACTCCTCCTGGATCATCTGCCGCACCACTCGATGCACCGGGAAAACCCTTTGCGATTTCCTAACCGCTTGAATCAATGGGTCCTCCAGCGCCTCTTCTTCCGCTGGGACTCTGGCCGACATGTTCAACACCTTCAGCGCTTCCCCGAAGAGAGCGAGTAACTCCTCCCAGCAGAAGAGTCGAACAATCTTGGCTTGTTCCTCAGGGATCTCTCCTTCTTCGAGTTCCTCTTCATCCTTCACCTCCCTGTCTGACAGATCCCCTTCCAAGGGTTCTGACCGAGGGGAGCGTAGAATCTCCTCTTGTGCGAGCCGCGCCCGCTTCAGGGGGGACCGGCTTCCTCCTGCTCCTTAGAGTCAGGTAGTCGAGTCTTAGTACCCCCTGTGCTGATCCCTGTCCATGCAGACCCTGCCTTCGCAGGCAAAAATCCTTGTGCAGCAGCAATACGAATTCAGGAGAAAATTCACCCCCAAGCTCACCCTCCATTCCAGGCAAAGTACTAGAGGACCCGGGCTGAAGCTGAGCCAGGGCAAACTGATCCAGAGACAAGGTGGGAGACTCAGGCCGGGATAACTCTGCAGGAGCTTCCGAGGCCTGTGAAGTGGAAGGTGGAGGATCCTGTACTGTCCCCGCCTGGATCTCCAGTTCTAAAGAGGCTGCCTCTGCGGCACAGCCTCTGCAAACGCCTGCCTCAGACACCGCCCCTCTGCGAGTCCCACAGAGCAAGCACTGTGGTCTAGCCGGCATGTCTGTAACAGGGGCAGCTCAAAGCTCAACAAGGAAAGAAAAAGAGGAAATCCTTCGACAGAACTAAAAACTAAACCTTTTATTTTTTTTTAAATTTATTTAAAAGTATCTCCCTCCTGTTTTCTGCTCTTCCGGAGCACTAATTAGCCCTTAGGAGTCCTACCGAGGGCCCTCTGTGTCTCCCTCTGCCAAGCCGGACCCACACGGTCTGAAAGGTGTGCGAATAAGATGCCTCACCTTCTGTTAAGCACTGGCACTGCAACGGTCTGTAAGCCACCATGGAACATGCGGTTGGCGTTCGTGCGGCTACCCACTGCCTCCGCAAATCGCCGCCGCTCGCCGGAAGACTTACTTTAATGTGCCGACCCCGCTGAGGCCTTCTCTCTCCTCCTGAAGCATTGCGCCGACTTCTCGTCCTCCCACTCACGCACTCAGCCGCCTTAAGGGCTTCGGCAGCGAGGAGGGAAGGACGGCACAGGCTCCCCTCCAACTGCTCCCGGCAGGAAAAAGAGCCCTTCTAAATGTTCTCTTCTTGTCTTCTGCCCAGAGAATGCTGGCAGTTAAGCCTCCTTCACCGCACCCCCGAGCAAGTCACAGGTGGGGGGGGAGGGGGAAGTCTCCAAACAAGAAGCACTAAAGGATAACTTAAATAAAATGAAATATATTAAAATAAATTAAAGTAGAGAGAATGAAATAAAAAATTAGCACAAGAAACCCCAAAGACCTGTACTATCTAAGTCTCTCCAATAAGCCAGATCCCTGGCTTGCTGCACCCCTTCCAGCTGCTAAAAAACTCAGCACAAAACTGGAGCTGGTGGGAGGTGCCAAGTCTACTTATACCCCAGGGTCATCAAAAGGATGACGTACTCAGTCTACATGCTGCTGGAAGGGGGGCACAACCCAGTGGAGAGGGACTGGACTGGAGAGACGCTAAGGAATGGGATTTGAACTCAATCGGAGGAATCCTCTGGTTTCAGAGCAACACTATTCCTAGACTATAAAGAAAGTTCTGATATGTACAGTTCCACATATGCCTAGTTACACTATAAAAGACAAGGCCAGTGCTAGCATTTTTGCTGCCCTGTGTGAATGATTACTGTGCTGCCCCCATCTGTCTCCGCCGTCACTGCTGTCCCCATCCTCACCGATTCCAATGGAGCCCTTCACATGTCTCTCTTTTGAACCAACATGTTGAAAATTCTGAGAAGGTAGCTGTGTTAGTCTGGAGTAGCAAAAATGACAAAGGCAGGTAGCACCTTTTACACTAACCAATTTATTGAGGTATGAACTTTACAGATAAGAGTCCCCATCAAAGTGAACTCTTGTCCTCAAAAGTTCATGCCTCAATACTGTAGATTGGTTAGCATGTCATCAATAATTCTGGGATCTATCTTAACTTTATTGATAAAATATGTCCCTTCCTATACATCTGGTTGGTACGAAAAAGAAATGTGTCTAGTGGGAAGATTATTTAAGCTTTGGTGTTCTTCCCTTCCTTGGGAAAAATCCCTTGATTCCTTTCCCTGTGTAATGACCCAGTGCTGTTATAGATAAAATTAGTTTTGAAAGTGTCTATGCAAAGCCTGCTTTTGGGCCGCACAATTCATTTTCTTCAATACAGTAGTGTGGTGGCCATGCTTAGACCATTTGAATGGACAGAAATAAAGGTCAACAAATGATACCAGTTAGTGCAATAAAAAGATAATACATTATGGGCCCAATATTTGAAAGCATTTACACGGTTTACAAATCAGTAAACCATGTAAATGCTGCTGAACGGGATATTCAATGGCACTAAAATGGTTAATGCCGCTGAATATCCTTGATTAGCTCCCCTACATGCCCCAATGCTAACTGCTTAGCATCGGGGTGTGTAGTGGGCATTCCAGGGTGGAGTAGAGGTGGCGACAGTTGCTAACCAGGTAGCGGCAATATTGCACCATTACTCGGTTAGCACTCTGCTGGTAAAACAAGGCAAAGCAAAAGCTGACCTAGTTTTACCCACAGGAGATAACCGGGCAGCGATGCAATGGGATAGACAACCTAAGTTACTCACATGGCCAAGTCCGGCGCTGTCCTTGGCTCATGAAGAAAGCCATAGGGCTTGCTGTCTTGCTCCCTGGTGTCTCTCAGAAAGCTTCCCAGCTCAGCTTTTGCAGCCTTTCTTCGTGAAAGGCATCAAGAGGACCCACTTCTGCTTATCTGAATATGGTAACAGAGCCACACCTCGCTAGATGCCATTGCTCCCAGCCAGGGGCGGCCCAAGGGGGGTGTGGGGCCATGTGCGGAGACTCAGTGTGGGGCCTCATTTGCATAAGGTGCCTCATTTGCATAAATATTTGCATAATGTTACCATACACTAACTTTTAGTAAACATGCCTCTTAATGAGTGTATGGATAAAGAAAGACTAAAAGATTTCTACATTACTATAATCCAGTGCCAACCGCCAGGCACATTAGGAACTACTACAAACACTGCCCATTTAGAACCCATAGCAAACCCGCCGTATCCTAACAGCACTACCAGGACTCACAAAGCACCAGACCCTACCTATCAAAAGGCAACACTGTAAATATTAAACCAATACATTTCAGACAATAACAATACATGACCTAGTGGGGAAAGAGAACAAGTGGCAATGTCAAATAGGAATTATATAAACAGAATACCTCAGCTCAGTTACATATGCAGAACATAGACCATCACCAAACAAGGAATCACAATTTAGAAACAGGAAGACAATAATTAAACTGGGAACCCCAAAAGCCAAACTTGGAATGTACAACACTGTAGAAATAAAACTATAAATTCATTTCCTCTTGTACTAAACAAAGCACAGACTTTAATGATGCACATTTCCTAGAGCTGACATATTCCAGTTAATAAATTCAAAATAAAGAGATATTTTTCTACCTTTTCTGCAATTTTTTTCAGTTGCAATTGCTCCAGCTACTTTCTTCTGGTTTCTTCGTGTCTTCTGCTAACTCTCCATCATCTGCTGTCCATTGGTCCTTTCTTCTCTCTTCTAGTTTTTTTCCATTCTCTCTCTACATCTGCTTTAACATACTAATCTTTCTCCTTTTGCTCTTTCCTCATTCCTATTTCATCCACTCAAATTTTACCCCTCCATCCTCAATCCCCACTTACTCTCTCAATATCCAGCCAATTGTAGATTTGTCTTCCCTCCCACACAAAATATTTTTTCCCTCTCCATTTCACTCTCCCAGCTCCATCCCATTCTAATCCTCTCCCAACATCAGCTCCCTTCTAGTTCCAGCCCCACCCAGCATCCGCTCCCTTCTAGTCCCCGCATCAGCCCATTTCCAGTCCTAGCCCCCCATCAGCCCATTTCCTATCCTAGCCCCACCATCAGCCCATTTCCAGTCCTAGCTCCCCCATCCATTTCCAGTCCTATCCGAGTCCCTCCATCAGCTCATTTCCAATCCCAGCCCCCCATCAGCCCATTTCTAGACCTTTCCTAGCCCCACCATCAGTCCATGTCAAATCCTAGCTCCCCTCCACTCAGCCATTTCCAATCCAAGCCCCCCATGAGCCTACTTCCAGTTCTAGCCCCTCCATGAGTCCATTTCAATTCAAGCCCCCACTACAGCCCATTTCCAATCTTAGCACCCCCAAAAGCCCATTTCCAGTCCTATCCTAGCCCCTCCATTAGCCCATTTCCTGTGCTAGCCCCCCCCACTCAGCCCATTTCCAGTCCTAGCTCCCTCCCCTCACAGCCCATTTCCATTCCAAGCCCCCTCCCCATCAGCTATTTGTAGTTCAAGCCCCCCTTCCACTCAGCCCATTACCAGTCCTAGCCCCCCCATAGCCCATTACCAGTCCTAAGCTCCCCCCACAACCCATTACCAGTCCTAAGCACCCCATAAGCCCACTTCCAGTCCTTACTCCCCTCGCCCCAATTTCAGTCGTACCCCCCCCCCCCCACAACCCATTACCAGTCCTATCCCCCATCAGCCCACTTCCAGTCCTAACCCCCCATTAGCTCACTTCCAGTCCTAACCCCCCCCATCAGCCCATTTCCAGTCTTAGCCCCCCCATAGCCCATTACCAATCCTAACCCCCCATCAGCCCACTTCCAGTCTTAGCCCCCCGCCTCATAGCCCATTTACCAGTTCTAACCCCCCATCAGCCCACGTCCAGACCTAACCCCCCCATAACCCCATTTCCAGTCCTAACCCCCCCATAGCCCATTACCAATCCTAACCCCCCCATCAGCCCACTTCCAGTCTTAGCCCCCCCATAGCCCATTACCTGTCCTAACCCCATAGCCTATTACCAGTCCTAACCCCCCATCAGCCCACTTACAGTCTTAGCCCCCCTATAGCCCATTACCAGTCCTAACCCCCTCCCCCCCATCAGCCCAGCTAGATAATAAAAAAACACAAACTGGCTGCTGCTGCCGCTGCAACCGTGGCAGCGGCAGAATCAAGCACCCCACGGGCCCCCCCCCCCCTGCCCTGCAGAGTCCTCCTTTCAGCATCAGCTCCCAAAGGGAGAGCTTAGAGAAAATAGAACTACAAATCTCTACATGAAATTTGAGAAGGGGAGGAAAGGAAGAAACTAGGGCTAGATCAATCTGTCCTGAAGAATATGGAGCTAGTTGCTGTTGCCTTTGTGCAGATGATAACATTTGGGAATGTGTTGGTTATAGTGACTGCATGTAAATAGTACAGTCTGCTTTCATCCATATGGAAAGATGGTGGGACTAGAAAAGGTAGTCACTGAAGCTGGTTATCTCTGTAACATGAGAGCAAAGAAAACTTAATTTTGCATGCTTGGAATTCATTGCAAGATTAAGGCAGATGAATTTAAATTTTTGGTGCTATGTGCTATCTTCCTAACTGTAGGCCAGTTAACCTTTCCTTTTCCCTGCTGGAGGATGTGGATACTGGCAGGGGCCGTGTTATCTCAAAAAAGGCCCTACGTTCTTTTTTATTTTTCTCCCCTCTGTTGGCATCCTCCAATGCTAGGACCTTTCCTCTCTGTGTCTTTGCATGTGCCAGAATCCCCCTTTAGTCTTAAAACATGCATTTTGCATGGCCAAAAATAGCTTTTATAGTAAAAACTAGGAAGATTTTAACATTTCATAGCCAGAGTCTATGAAGTTCTTGCTTGCATGTTTCTCATTTTAAACTCTTTCTTCAGAAGAATGGAAAAGGGAAGGAGGCTTTCAAAATATGCCTTGTTTCTTTGCTTAAGGAATTGTTTTATATCTAAGTTAGAGAAAGAATTCAAAACCCATCCCTGAATGGCAGATAGCTTTGACAGCTCACTACATAAGTTGCAATAGGGAGAAAGTAGGGTCAAATGACGTCTGGGTCAGGAGCAATCCTCAGATATACATATCAATCCTCCTGTTAGAAGGCTAATGGTATTGCTCTCGCTCCTTCTCTCTCCTCTCTCTTTTAAAAGCTATTGTATGGTCCATCTACCAGACATCTGCCACCAGGCCACCAACATTAGAGAAGGCTGCATACCTGAGAAGACCGTCTGGGAACCCATTTTGGATCAAAAATGCCATAGAGATTGAAGTCAATATGAATGTCCAATGAGTCAGTGGAGTCCACATTAATGAAAGACCTTCAGAGAGCCATATGTCCTTTACCAGGATCCCATCATGAGGTTACTTTTGATGACTGCACTGACAAACATCCGTCTGCATTACTCCAGTTTGTGGCTGGGGATTTGCTTCCTCCATATGGCCAGGAGTGACACTTAAAGAATTAGTGAGCAAACCATTTGTGCAGCTTTGTGTGGAAGTCTCCTCTAACTCATCTCATAGAGAATTGCGCCATTTGCCTTTCACCAACTGCAAATCCCTATCACCAGTGAACGGGTGGGCAGCTAAGAGCCTCTGGGAATGCTTGCAATAACCACATTGTTTGCATTCCATTCCTTGTTTCCAGGGACCAGGGTTGCCTGAATACACAGCTGTTGTGATGAGGTTTATCACAGAAGGCATCCTTCCCTTTGCCACTCTCCCCTATCCAACATATGCCCATGCCACTTAAGTGTAATAGCATGTCTTATAATTGTCATCTTATATTATTAAAAATTTATTTTGTATGTACATCACCTTGATTATGTTCTGAAAGGCAGTTAAGCACATTTTAATAAACTAAACTAAAGGTCAAAAACATCTTTCTTTGAGTTAGTTTTGAAGCTGCATGAAAAAACAATAATCAGTTTGCTGTAGTCATTTTGAAGACTGATCTGTACTGTAAGTAGTAGACCTTGATATGGTAAAATATCTTCCTTGGTGGGGGGAAAGGGTGGCAGCATAACAGCATATTTTCCTCTGGACTACACCCTGCTAGCCACTGATGTCTGAACTCTGCAAAATGCAGAAGACGACTGCAGCTTTATTTCAGTTCAGGCCTGATGTCAAAGCATATGGTGACAGCAGGGTTTATTTTATTTATTTGAAAATTTAATATAGCACCATTTGATTGGTTTACATTAAGACGGTTTACATGCTAATATGAGCAACAGAAACATTACATAGATTCATACAGTGCTTATAGACAAAGGGGGGGATATTCAGTGGGGGTGGCAACTAGTGCTTGTAAAGTGGTTAGCCATCGGCGCTGAATTCTAACCCTGGATATTTAATGCCGAGACCATATCCGGCCACCAGCATTGAATATCCAGGTCGACGCAGCAACGATACTGAGCCACTGCCCGGATAGCTTCCGCGGATAAAATTAGGCAAGCCTTTGCTGCGCCTAACTTTACCTGCTTGTTGCTAACCAGGCAGCAACTCAATATCGCCACTGCCTGATTAGTGACCATTGCCGCCTCTGTTCCGCCTCAGAATGCCCACAACACGCCCCGATGCTAACCATTTAGCGTTGGAGCATGTAGCAGCATGTTAGCATCACTGAATATCCCATTTGGCAGCATTTACATGGTTTGTAGGCCTGAAAACTATGCAATTGCCTTTGAACATCCCCCCTAAAGACTATAAAGTAATGAACATTGGAAAGAGGAGGGAGAGAAGATAAGGTAGCTAGAACAATAATATTTATTATGACATTGACTGAAATCACTTGAATGATCTTGGACTCTCACTATAATGAATGGCAGTCACTAGCGCTAAAATCATTATCATGCCTCTTGACCATCTATGCAACAAACAGAGGGGCCAGGAGCATGGAAAAAATGTTGAGACATACAACAGCTGTAAGTTAAAGTCTAGTGCTTTAAAGAGTGCATCCATAGAAAGGCTAGCAAATAACATTGTTTTGTTTTGGAGTTCAAGTATTTCTATTCAATTCCTATTCTTGGTGATCCTAGCTGCTACTTACAGTATACCCTATCTCAGTGGCAACAAGTCCTATTTCAGACGTGTGATATGTCATGTTCTTGAATATGTAGGAACAAGCTCGTTTGGTAACAAAGGTTGTCAGCGCAAAGGACAACTCCAGACTTTGTTCATTCCACCTTGCTGCTCCATATGCCTGGAAGAAATGACCTGAGCCGGTGGGTTGAGCTCCTTCTCTGGTGCTATTCAAGACCAGGCTGAAGACCCACCTCTTTAAGGCTGCTTTTGGATCCTGATGTTCCTCATTTATGTGTTTATTTATTTAACATATCTTCTATACCGCTTTTCGTGGAGTCAAAGTAGTTTACAATGAACATTACATTTCTGTGGTTGCAATGAACATTAGAGTAGGGGGAACAGGATGAACATTAAGAACTTATAATAAACCTTTGGTGAACATGGCTTTGACAATAGTAATTATCTTACTCTAGTTGTGGCTTAGATGTCCATGATAGGGCGGGGGGGGGGGTTAGGGTTGTGGGAGTGGGAAGGGAGAGTTTGTAGCAGCATGGAGGGGGAGGAGAAACCATTATTTGGTGTCTGTTCCGAAGAATTCCTGGAAGAGGTGGGGTTTTATTTTCTTGCGGAACTCATTTATTTCATCAATAGCTCTCAAGTTGTTCGGTACAGTGTTCTAGATTGAAGGGTGTATATGGAGAATGTTCTGTTGCATGTAGCCTGGGAGCTTTTTGGTTTGTGTGTTTGTATATTGAGGAGACTTAGATTGGGTTGCCTTCTTGACCTGGTTTTGAGGGCCCTCTGTATTAGGGTTTGTAGGTAGTCTGCTGATTGGTGGAGTGTATGGTGTTGAAGGTGTTGATTGTTGTTTTGTATTTGATGTGTGCTGTTATTGGGATTCACTATAGATTCTTGGGAACAGGGGTGATGTGGTCTTGCCTTGGTGTTCCTGTGATTAAGCGGGCTGCCATGTTTTGAGCTAATTGAAATGGGTGTGCACATGTTTTGGGAGGCCTAGGAAGACTGAGTTGCAGTAATCCAAGAGAGGGGTTATTATTGCCTGGCAAACTGTGCGGAAGTGGTTGGGGTCTAGCAGAGGACTACGTTTTGTAGGATCCTCATTTTATAGTATACTGTTTAGGTGGTTTTCTTGATGAGAGCTTGCAGGTTTAATTGTTGGTCTATGGTGACTCCAAGATATTTGATTTCTGGTTTTACTTCAAGGTTGATGTTCTCAGTCCTTGGTGTTCTTGTGGGGTGAATGTTGGGTCTTTGGTTATGTGGAGGAATTTGGTCTTGCTGTAGTTTATCAAGAGTTGGTGGTCTGTTAGCTAACTCGTCACTGCCTTGAAGCATCTTTTTATAGCTGTGTGGACTGGTTTTTTTGTGGAGAAGGAGGCATATAACATTAAGTCATCTGCGTAGATGTGGTACAAGATGTTGTGTTGTTGAATGATGTTGCAGATTGGTTTTAAATATATGTTAAACAGTAGTGCGGAAAGTGACGATCCTTGGGGGATTCCATGTTGTTGTCTGAATGGGTTGGATGTCTTATCTCCCATCTTGACTTGCTGCAGACGGCCTGTTAGGTAGGATTGGAACCAAGCTAGTGGGGTGTTAGTTATTCCTGGCCTGAATTCGTTCTATTAGCTTATTGTGGTTTATGGAATCAAAAGCTGTTGATATGTCAAGAAATATTTATTTATTTAACTAGGCTTATATACAACTTTTTCTACAAGTCAAAGCGGTGTACATTCAGGTACTGTACATATATTTTTCCCTTGCCTCGAAGGGCTCACAATTTATGTTTATGTGACAGGTCTGTACTCTCACCCAGGGGAGGACTGTGATGAAAAATATTAGAATGTATCCTTATTCTCTTGTCCACTACTTATGTGTATCTTGCCATACTCTAGGCCCCCGCTTTGCAATGTTTTTTCATCTTGATTAGACTGTAAACTGATGAGCAGGGGCTGTCTTACATCTATATGCACAGCGCTGTGTACACCTCGCAGCGTTATACGAATGATTAGTAGTGGTTTTCACTTCTGGTGGCATCAGGTCTGTACTCTCACCCAGGAGAGGACTGTGATGAAAAATCAGCCCAAGCCTGAAGATCTGGTCCCTGCTCTATCCTCTCCCCTCAGTCTTTCTCTCTTTCTCATGCTGCAGCCTCTGCTACTGTATGCTCCCTCCAGCTGCTGCTACCTCAATTGATTTATACCAGTGGCATAAGTGCTAGTGAGGGTCCCCAGGTAAAATTTTGCTGAGGTTCTCTCATTGCCACAGTGGAACACCTCCCATACCCCTCCCTGTGTGAATTTTGCCATGCTGCGGCAGTGGAAATCTTACTTTATCATATTTGTCGTGCTGCCTCCGCTCTTGTAAGTTTGGTGCAGGCCTGGCAGCTGTTTCCCACCAGGCTGAAGTCTCATGGTGTGGCTGTTATCATGAGAATTCGGGCCAGCGGTGAACAGCCACTGGGCCTGCAAAAAACGTACAAGAGCAGAGGCAGCGCAGCAAACATAATAAAGTAAGTTTGCTGTGCTACCTTGCCACCACCACATTGAGAGGGTTGCTTAAGTAGAATTTACACCACTATGTAAACAAATTCCTCCAGCAGTATGTTTCCTCTGAGTCTGTCCTCTTAAAGGCACAGGGGATCATGAGCCGACAGGTTTTCCTAAACTGCTGGTCTGCAAACCTCTGTGCCTTTAAGAAGATAGACTTGGAGGGGAGCTATTGATTGTGTGTATCAGTGGCCCATCCGGGGATGCCCAAACCCCCAACAGGGCAATCCGCCCCTGCTCTCACCAGCACCTATAATGAGGGCAATGCTTCCCAAACTGCTTCTCTTCCAGAATCTGAACTTTCCACTGAAGCTGTTCTCAATGCAGCAGCCACCACCAGTACAAACTGGGATTGGAGAAAATTTTAATGGGATGCAACCAGAACCTAGAAGCATGGGGAAAACAGAAGAAAGAGTAAGGAGAAAATTAAGGACCAGAATGTAACACAGGAGAGATGACAGAGCATGAAGAAATGTATTAGGGAGAGAGGGAGGGAAGAGAAAAAACAAATGGGACTTGTTTTTAATTTTAAAAATCTGTGTTCAGTAATGGAATTATGAAGGAAATTATGCAAATAAAGCTGTTAAAGGCACATTCAGCCCCCTATTCCATCCCTCTCTATTCCCACTAGTAATACTTGTAGGAGACGGATTCCCAAACTGACAGTATAAACCTATTAGTGAGACCTAAAAGACATGTGGGTGGGAAGGAGGAGAGTGGTTGTTTATGTTTATGTTTATTGATTTGATTGACCGCCCTTCAAAATAGCAGAGCGGTTTACAATGATAATAAAATATTACAGTAGCAGCAAGGCACAAGGCCGGAAAAGTAGAAAGAAAGTTACAATTACTTTGTAGAGAGAAAATGGGAGAGCAGGTTGATATCAAAGGGTATAGGACAGGGGTCGGCAACCCACGGCTCCGGAGCCGCATGTGGCTCTTTCTCACCTTTGCCGCGGCTCCGGAGCACACTGCCCGCTTTAAACGTGGCGTTATGGGCTCCCTCCATGTCAGCTCCCTCCCTTCTTCTGCAGCCGCGGTTCCCTGTCTCTTAGGGAACCGCGGCTGTGCTTTTAAAATCATCTCGGAGCCCTTCCTGTCTTGACGGGCTCCGTGCAGCATTGTCCCGCCTCTAAAAGAAGTTTGGGAGGCGGGACAATGCTGCACGGAGCCCGTCAAGACAGGAAGGGCTCCGAGATTATTTTAAAAGCACAGCCGCGGTTCCCTACGAGGCAGGGAGCCACGGCTGCAGAAGAAGGGAGGGGGGCTGACATGGAGGGATGGAGGGGGCTGACATGGAGGTAGGGAGCAGATATGAATGGATGGAGGGAGGGGGGCTGACAGGGAGGGAAGGAGGGGGCTGACATGGAGTGAGGGAGCAGATATGAATGGAGGGAGGGGGGCTGACATGGAGGGAGGGAGGGGGGCTGACATGGAGGGATGGAGGGGGCTGACATGGAGGGAGGGAGCAGATATGAATGGATGGAGGGAGGGGGGCTGACATGGAGGGATGGAGGGGGCTGACATGGAGGGAGGGAGCAGATATGAATGGATGGAGGGAGGGGGGCTGACATGGAGGGATGGAGGGGGCTGACATGGAGGGAGAGAGCAGATATGAATGGATGGAGGGAGGGGGGCTGACATGGAGGGATGGAGGGGGCTGACATGGAGGGAGGGGGCTGACATGGAGGGAGGGAGCTGATATGAATGGATGGAGGGAGGGGGCTGACATGGAGGGATGGAGGGGGCTGACATGGAGGGAGGGGGGCTGACATGGAGGGAGGGAGCAGATATGAATGGATGGAGGGAGGGGGGCTGACATGGAGGGATGGAGGGGGCTGAAAGGGAGGGAGGGGGGCTGACATGGAGGGAGGGAGCTGATATGGATGGATGGAGGGAGGGAGCGGGCATGACATGGAGGGAGGGAGCTGATATGGATGGAGGGAGGGGGGCTGACATGGAGGGATGGAGGGGGCTGACATGGAGGGAGGGGGGCTGACATGGAGGGGGCTGACATGGAGGGATTGGGGAGGTGGGCTGACATGGAGGGAGGGAGCTGATATGGATGGAGGGAGGGAGGGAGGGGGCTGAAATGGAGGGATGGAGCACTGGTAATGGGGTTGAGGGGACGAGCACTGGAAATGAGCTGATTAGGGGAGGCTAGGACTGGTAATGAGCTGATGGGGGGTAGGACTGGTATTGGGCTGATTAGGGGAGGCTAGCACTGGTAATGGGGTTGAGGGGGGATTAGCACTGGAAGCGAGCTGATTGGGGGGCTTTGACTGGGCATGGGCTGATTGTGGGGAGGGGAGGATAGAGCTGCTGGCCCTGGAAGATAACTGGGGGCTAAGGCTACAAATGGGCTGATATGAGGGGATGGGAGAATGGAACTGGATCTGAGAGGGGCTGCCATGGTATTTGTACTAGAAGGGACTGGTCAGTGGGGAAGGAGGGGGACTGGAAGGAAATGGACACCAGTGGCAATCATGGGAATGCAAGTTGACACTGGAAGGTACTGGGAGTGAGGACTGGAAAGGGGCTGATATTGGGGAGGGTTACTGGGACTGGAAATAGGCTGATGGAAAGAAGTGAAGAAAACGAAAGAAGAGATAAGAACTGGCAGATGGACCATAGACCACAGAAAGAGAGCTAAGAGAAGACAGGAAAGCAGAAGCCTCAGATCGGGACCAGCATGATCAAAGAATAAATTGGTCAGACAACAAAGGTAGAAAAAATAATTTTATTTCATATTAGTGATTTGACTACAAAATCATCATAATTTTGAAATCAAATATTGTTACTTGTTGTTGTGATATTTTCTGGCGTATTTTTTTTGGTGTGCGAAGGAAGAGGGGTAGTCTTATACAGCGAGTATAGGCCAAACACCTATATTTTAACAGGAAAAGTAGGGGGTCGTATATAGCATTAAGGTAAGAAACAATATATGCAGTGTTAGATTTGTTTTAAATGTCGCAATGGTTTTGCGGCTCCCAGTTTTTTTTTCCCTTCGGAAACGGGTCCAAGTGGCTCTTTATGTCTTAAAGGTTGCAGACCCCTGGTATAGGAAAAAAGGTTAGGGGTGAGAGGAGGGAGGGCCAAAGGCAAGGGAGAAAAGGTGAGTCTTTAGATCCAGCTTGAAGGTAGGGTGATGATGTTCCAGGTGGAGGGCGGTGGGAAGGGAGTTCCAGAGGGCAGGGCCTAGAAAATAAAAAGCTGAGGAACGGGTAGAGTGCAGGTGGGCTAGGGAGGGAGGGGGTAGTGTGAGACGGTTGAGATGAAAGGAACGGGGAGTGTGTCTGGGAGTGTGAAAGTGGATGAGGTCAGCCAGGTATTGAGGAGTGGAGGTGTGAAGTGCTTTATGAACAAGGGTGAGTAGTTTGAACTGAATGCGGAAGGAAATTGGTAACCAGTGAAGGCGGAAAAGAAGGGGGGTGACGTGGTCTCTGGGGGAGGAGTGGGACACGAGTCGAGCGGCTGTATTTTGGATTCGTTGAAGACGTGACAGTGCACCATGAAGCCCCTCAATAGATGCACAGATAAGGGATCTAAACCACAGAGCTTTGGGACAGCAAGAGAGCAGTTTCTCAGTCCTTCATATAGGCATATAATCAGGGCCGGGTCAGCCATTAGGCAAATTAGATGGCAGCCTTGGGTGGCAGCTTCCGGTGGGGGAAGGCATTAAAAGCTAAACAGTAGATTCTGACAGCCAGGAGGAGTGTAAAGTTTAAGATATGCCTAGGGCTTCAACACCCTGAACCAACTCTAGAGCTGGCTATGCATTTCATGTATGTTGCATTAGAGCTGAGAAGAGTACTGTGCTTACATTAGGAATCATTTGGTTTTCTGGTAGTTCCTTTTCTGTTTCTTATATTTTTGCAGTTGGGTTCTAAGCTAAACAAAAAAAGAATGGAAATTAACCTTTTGAGAGGGCTTTGCTTTGCAGTGCAAGTGTGTAGCAATAACTGCTAAATAGCCACACTGTGCAGGCATGGAGCCAGCCTCCATCAAAGGCAGACTGTCTGCCTAAATCACTAGCTAGTTACTATGTTCTGAAGGACCTACAAGACACTTTAGTTTAATTACTGTGAGCCCTTATAGTAAGGCATGTTATGTACACACAATACTGAAAAGCAAAGGGATCACTGTTTAAGGAACACTGGGTTCTTCTAGGCTGAGATACCTTTAATTAGGTCAGCATAGAATTTTCCAAAGATGTTGCAATATGAGTTGAAAAACAAGAATGGCAGAGCATTGAGGAAGTCATTTTACTGCATGTAAAACAGTGACCAATTCTAGGGAACTTTGCTTGGGAATTTCCCTATGAAAATGACGGCATCCACAGGCAGCCAGATTCCAAGGGAAACAATTTGCTCAGTGAGATTTAACTGACTGAGCTGGCTCTCAGTAGCTAACACTACTAATTTAAGCACAACAAAAAGAACTCTAGAGATCAAAGGTTATCCCATCTGTTCCAAGGCATGAGCAAAAGGGGAGAACTGGGGCGGAACGACAGGGAATATTTTAAGATTCTTGTTGCTTAGCAAGTTTAGCCACACCCGCACATGCAAGGTTTTTCACACATTCCTTTTTGTTTTTAGTCATTTTTGAATTTTTAAAAAATGTTTATTAAATAAATTGCCCAGAAAAGCAAGTACAAAATGAGAAAGCAAACAAATTCTCAAGTCCACATCATAGATGAAAAAAAATGTGCAATCATTACCAGGAAAAAAATATAAAAACTAAAAAAAAAAAGCAACCTAGCCATAGATACCCTATTCAAACCCATCTATTCCTCCCACTCCCATCAGGTCTAAAGAACAAAAACATTCAATTGGAAACATTTTTGCCATGAAGGAACAATTCCAATTCAGAAGGGTCAACTAAAGTATATCTATTCCAAGTGTACGTAGTTCAACCAAACACATCCACCGAAGAACTTAAGGAAAAAAGTCCCTTCTGCTCTCACTACTCATTCTTTAAACTGAAGAAAATACTTCCTCCTCAGCTAGGCAGACGTAGCTATATCTGGAAATAAATAGGCCTTCTGACCACAAAAGGGAACAACTTTATTTTTAAAGCAACTTCTAAACGTTCTTACTCATCTTCATTGACATCTCCGCCGCTTTTGATACTGTCCATCATGGTATCCTACTAAAAAAGCTAGAATCAATAGGAATCTCGGGAACCACCCTTAAATGGTTCTCCTCCTATATAACGAACAGGAGTCCACAGATCCAATTCAATGGAGAAAAAGCAGAAGGGTTCACTCAAACGCAAGGCATACCCCAGGGATCAGCCCTCTCGGCACTCCTCTTCAACATCTACATGCAGCCCCTCTGTAGCATTTTCAAAAAACATAATATCAACTACCATATCTATGCAGATGATATTATGCTATACACTCAACTGGACACAACTGACCCAAAGTATACCCAGATTGAATCCTGCCTGTACGAGATGTTAGCATGGCTCCTACAAAACAACATGGCAATTAACCATAAGAAAACCGAAGTAATGTATATATCAAGTAAACCGAACTTTGAACCTCCTCCGACAGTCACCCTCTGTAACAACACTTACAACACAAAAAGTGAAATCAAATATCTGGGTGTCACACTCGACAGCAAACTACAAATGGAAAAACACCTGAGAAAAACCAACAAAGCCATCTTCCACAAGCTCAGAGTCCTACAACCACTGAGGAACTTAATCGAACCCTGTGATTTTCGGACGGTGGCGCAAGCACTCATTATGCCTCACTTAGACTACTGTAACGCCATATTACAGGGTCTGCCAAAGAAAACGCTAAATATTTTACAATTGGCCCAAAATGTGGCAGCAAGGGTCATCACACGAACCAGCATTGCTCAACACATGGAGTGGAGGAGTGGCCTAGTGGTTGGGGCAAGGTACTTCAGGCCGGAAGGTCGGGGGTTCAAATCCCACTAGAGGACAGCAACCTTGGGCCGGAAGGACTGGGGTTTCTAGTCCCACAGGTGCTCCTTGTGGTCTTGGGCAAGCCACTTAACCCTCCATAGCCCATGTTCCCTGTAAAATAGTTATCTCCAAGTTATAATGCCCTGTTCAATGTAATTTCAGTTTGTTCAATGTAAACCGCACTGATGCAGAATAGCGCGGTATATAAGAGAATGTAAATAAATAATAAATAAATAACATCACACCTGTATTGATCGAGCTACATTGGCTACCTGTTGAGGCCAGGATACAATATAAAACTTTGGTAACCACATTCAAGCTCATACATGACCTAGCGCCATCATTCCTCTCAACCCTGGTCAGCAAGCAACCAACCAACAGAGACAGGAGAACTGTCAACTCTGACAAACTTCAAGTTCCTAGTAACATCAGATCAGTAAAAGCCAGTACCAGCAATAAAGCTTTCTCATACTCAGCCCCACGAACCTGGAATCAACTACCACACGAACTACGAGCTATAAAAGACATAAATGCTTTCAGAAAGAAACTAAAAACCCATCTCTTCAAATATCACTATAACCAGATGTAATCCAAAATGGAATCATGTAGCTGATTTGTATAAATGTAAATATTGTTAAAGCTGTAAATATGTAAACACAACCTTGAAGTGCCTAACCCTGCGTGGTGTGACAGACCCTAAATCTATGTATATATTACTGCCAAGATGATCTCCCTGTTTATTGTAAATACAACTCAAATTTCCTTGTGTTGTATAGTTGATGTTAAATGTAAACCGCTCTGATCTAAAATAGAGCGGTATAGAAGAACTGTTAAATAAATAATAAATAAATAAATATTGTCACAATTGTTTCTGTCCTGATTTGACATCTCCCAAATTTGTAATCAAACCGCTACTGATCGCTGGAAGTAGCGGTATATAAGTTTAAACTAAATAAATAAATAAATAAACACCAAGTTTTGTCCACTTTGGAGCAAAATTATCACAATCAGAGAAGGTTTAATGATGTTTCCAAAAAAGTAGAGAAATCCAGGCTAGCAGCCAAGACAAGTGTGTCCAGCCTACCCTCCTCAGCATGTTGCACGCGCCTCTCCAGAGGGAAAGAGGACATTCTAGAGACACCAATAGCTTCCAAATTAGGTATTTTCACATCTCTTTCAGATACACGTCTTCCATAGCTCTTAAGGAACCAAAAAACTAGGAATAAGAATTTGCTGCCTCAAGATCTTATTCCTAACTCTGTTCTCCAACAGTTCCATTCTATTACAAACAGAAAACTTATCTTTAATACAGAAATGCCCATTGGCTTGCAATGAGGCCACCAGAGTCTAAGTTCGATTCACCTGCTACTCCAAGTTACTTGGCCTCCTAGTGTGCTCCCCCAACTTGGCAACAGTTCCTTTGGAAAAAAACTGACAAGAAACTCAATCAGAGTCATTTCCATCCTTAGAACCAGAGCCTGTGTCAGCTAAATTCCAGAAGAAGCCAAGATTAACTGTGGGCCATCCCCCAGCTCCACCCACCCACTAGAAATGACTGGCATATAGCATTTGATACGGATGTATTTTCCAAGAGAGGAAAACATGTTTCTGGTTTGGGGGTTTTACAGTTGCACAAAGCTCCCTCCTATGCCAATGTGCAGGGCCAGCTCAACCATTAAGTAAGACTAGGCCATCACCTACTGTAGGTGGCAGCAAAAAGTAGCAGCAGTCAAAGCAAAACAATAGATTCTGACAACTATACAAATTCGAAGAGCCATCAGCTACTCTTTTACCTGCAAGAAAGGTAAATACACACATATGTACAAAGCAAAGTTTAATATTTAAAGGTATGATTCCAATTATGCATTCTTACAGGACTGCTGTTTGAGGGGTGGTGTTGAGATGATCACAGTTGTTGAGTTTAATTATCAAAATCTCTGGAGAGAGAGGAGGTGTGAGTCTGGGCCTAGGGCACCCAATATCCTGTCACTAGCCCTGCCAATGTGTCTGATTTGTTTTTAATCAATCACAAGAGTAAAAAAGTAGGAAGATTTTGCAGCTTTCAGTCTGAGCTGGTAATCATAGGTTGAATGCATGTCCAAGCCCCATGGTTCCTGTCCTAAACCCCCAAGTGCTCAAGGCACCTGCTCCATTGTTTGATCTTTAGTCCTCTGGCAATCACCCATGGTACATTAAGGTCTGGTGGAAGGGATATCCAGCAGAGTCCTCAATGCTAGGTGGATGTTTCAATAGAGGGGGTGACCTGCATGGAGCTGTGGGTACAATTATTCTAGCCATCTTATTGGGCAGACTAGATGGACCATACTGGTCTTTATCTGCCGTTATATACTGTGTTACTATGTAAACCACCTTTGCTGGACCCATGACACAGTGCCACTATAAAGGAAAAGCAATGTATAAATATTTTTTCATTTTTAATATCTTGTCTTCTCAGTTTGGTTTAAAAAAGGAAATTGAATTAAAGTAGCAGGCTCTGGAGGAGGAGAGGAGGGCAAAATGTGAAATGTACTCAGGGTCTGTTCAGCTCAGGCCCAAAAGCATATTATCAGACTTTAGGAAGCAGCAGACCTCCGTCACAGACCGTAGGAATTCAGTGTCTGAATGCAAAGTTGCAACCTGATCCACTGTTCATCGCATCTATGAATAAATGGTTCCAGTTTCTCCAAGATATGCAGGAGCTGCAAGTCCGTGAATGCAATGAACCAAATTAGCCTACTAGGAACATTGATATCTGTAACCTGCAATCATTTCCATACCAAACATACGAAGCCTAAACATACTCCTTCTGTAAAATATTTATTGACTTAAAGACACATTTTAGAAAGGCTGTTAATGCGGCTACAGGAACGTCCAGGTAAAGATGTCTGCAAGTCTATGTCAATTTTAGAGGAGAGGGTGGGGGCACATGTAAGTCCAATGTAAAATCGACCTATCTCTGACCCTCATCATGGACATGTGGTTTATATCAAAGAAGGAAGAGCAGGAGCATATCAGGATGGGTATCCCCAGACAAGCTGTCTGTAAGCTGATTCAGCAACATCCTGCCACCCTACTTGCACCGCTTCCGCTACCGCTGCATTTTCTGTGCCTGTGGCAGCAACAGTAGCAGCAGCGGAGGACTGGCCTCCAATTAAAAAAATAAAAAACTGAGGGTGTAAGCACTTCCTTGCTAGGAAGACTGGTCTGGTCCTGCCCCTCTCTGATGCATGCATCGTGTCAAAGGGGGTGGGACTAGACCAGCTTTCCTAGCAAGGAAGTGCTTACACCCACATTTTTTATTCATTTATTAAATGAAAGGCCAGTCCACCACTGCCGCTGCAGGCACAGAATAATAAGGGCAGAAGCAGCAGCACAGGTGGGGGGACAAGGGGGTATATGGAAATGCTGGGCAGATGGACACAAGGGAGAGGGGAGGGGAGGTGGAATGGCCAGAAGGGAAATGCTGAGAAAATGGACACAAGGGGGAGGGGAGGTAGAATGGCCAGAAGGGAAATGCTGAGCAGATGGACACAACGGGGAGGGGAGGTGGAATGGCCAGAAGGGAAATGCTAGGCAGATGGACACAAGGAGGGAGGGAGGTGGAATGGCCAGAAGGGAAATGCTGAGCAGAGGGACACAAGGGGGAGGGGAGGTGGAATGGCCAGAAGGGAAATGCTGAGCAGATGGACACAAGGAGGGGGGGAGGTGGAATGGCCAGAAGGGAAATGCTGAGCAGATGGACACAAGGGGGAGGGGAGGTGGAATGGCCAGAAGGGAAATGCTGAGCAGATGGACACAAGGGGGAGGGGAGGTGGAATGGCCAGAAGGGAAATGCTAGGCAGATGGACACAAGGGGGAGGGGAGGTGGAATGGCCAGAAGGGAAATGCTGAGCAGATGGACACAAGGGGGAGGGGAGGTGGAATGGCCAGAAGGGAAATGCTGAGCAGATGGACACAAGGGGGAGGGAGGTGGAATGGCCAGAAGGGAAATGCTGAGAAAATGGACACAAGGGGAAGGGAGGTGGAATGGCCAGAAGGGAAATGCTGAGCAGATGGACACAAGGGGGAGGGAGGTGGAATGGCCAGAAGGGAAATGCTGAGAAAATGGACATAAGGGGGAGGGAGGTGGAATGGCCAGAGGGGAAATGCTGAGCAGATGGACACAAGGAGGGGGGAGGTGGAATGTCCAGAAGGGAAATGCTGAGCAGATGGACACAAGGTGGGGGGGAGGTGGAATGTCCAGAAGGGAAATGCTGAGCAAATGGAGACAAGGTGGAGGGGGGTGGAATGGCCAGAAGGGAAATGCTAGGCAGATGGACACAAGAAGGGGGGAGGTGGAATGGCCAGAAGGGAAATGCTGAGCAGATGGACACAAGGAGGGGGGAGGGAAGGGAAATGCTGAGCAGATGGACACAAGGGGGAGGGGAGGTGGAATGGCCAGAAGGGAAATGCTGAGCAAATGGACACAAGGAGGGGAGGTGGAATAGCCAGAAGGGAAATGCTGAGAATATGGACACAAGGGGGAGGGGAGGTGGAATGGCCAGAAGGGAAATGCGGAGCAAATGGACACAAGGGGGGGAGGTGGAATGGCCAGAAGGGAAATGCTGAGCAAATGAACACAAGGGGGGGAGGTGGAATGGCCAGAAGGGAAATGCTAGGCAGATGGACACAAGCGGGAGGGGTGGTGGACTGGCCAGAAGGGAAATGCTGAGCAAATGGACACAAGGGGGGGAGGTGGAATGGCCAGAAGGGAAATGCTGGGCAGATGGACACAAGGGGGGGAGGTGGAATGGCCAGAAGGGAAATGCTGAGCAGATGGACACAAGGGAGGGAGGTTGAATGGCCAGAAGGGAAATGCTGAGCAGATGGACACAAGGGGGAGGGGAGGTGGAATGGCCAGAAGGGAAATGCTAAGCAAATGGACACAAGGGGGGGAGGTGGAATGGCCAGAAGGGAAATGCTGGGCAGATGGACATGGGGGAGGGAGAAACGGCTGGAAGGGAAATGATGGGCAAATGTTGCACATGAGGGGGGCAGAAGGCAGATGGAAGTGTGGAGGGGAGGACACAGGGCAGATGCTAGAAACAAGGAGGGGGGGAGTGAAATGAGATATTGGGCACCCAGTGCAGGTGGTGGAAGACAGATGCAGGATACAGGTAGAAGGCGATAGACAGATGCTAAACATAATCTGGAGTGATAGAGACAGACATAGGGTTGGGGATATAAGGGGATAGATAGTGGATATGGGGTGGGGGTATATGTTGGACATAAGGTAGAGGATTTAGAGGGATAGAGGGCAGATGCTGGACATGGGGTAAGGACCATAACGAGATAGAGGATAGATGCTGAACAAAGGGTAGGGGTCATAGGGGGAAAAATGGCAGATGCTTGGCAGAAAGTGGGGGAGTGCAGGGCAGATGCTGAACATAGGGTGAGAGAGAGAGAGAGGAGATGCTGGGCATGGAGTGGGGTGAAAAGGGGAAATGCTGGACAAGGAGTGAGAGAGATAGAGGGAATGCTGGACATGGTGGATAGGATGAGAAAAAGGAGAGAGGCGCGAGATTGGGGAGAGAGGGAGAGAAGACAGGGCAGGAGAGAAGGGGATAGATGCTGAACCCATGAAGGTGGAAGAGAGAAATAGAAAGGAAAGAGTTAATGACTGGGGAATAAGTGAATGAGGAAGGATAGAGACATGGAGTGAGAGAGTTGTAAAAAGAGGGAGACTGAGAACTGGATATAAGAAAGAGAAATTAAATTTGAGTTGATAGAGAAAAATAAATGGAAGAAAGCTGAAAGGAAAAAGATCAATGTCAGAGATGGATATAGGGGACAAGTAAGAGAAGTGGCAGGTGGATTACAGACTCTGGACAAGTTAAGAGAAGACAGAGGATGCAGAAACCACATACCAGGACCAAGGCAATAAGAAAAATAAAAAGTTAGATGATAAACGTAAAAAATGTATTTTCATTTTAATGACTGGAATATGTCAGTTTTTGGATCTTATATATGCCATCTTTATATTTTGCACAGTACAGGAAGAAAATGCATCAGTGTTTCTCTTTCTTGTGTTACACTGCATCCAGAGCCTAGCTTGTTGGGGTCTCAATTTAATTTTGTCTACATATTTCTACTTGGTGAAGGTCTAACTGTGTTCTGTTAGCATGAAGTTTCTTGGCGCAGTTTCTCCATATTGGTTAGTTCTGTGCATACCATGATAGTCATGAACTTCACTTCTAAGCCAGAATATGATCTCAGTCTCTCAAACTTACTGCTAATGCTTAGCGTAGTTCTGGCATCGTGCCAAAGAGAGCTTCCTTCTGGAGTTCAAAAGATGTAACATGTATGGGAAGTGGCAAAGTTACAATGAGGGGCCCCCCAAGCAAACTTTTGCAGAGGCCTCCCATTGTTACAGTGATGGTAGGACCCCTCTGTGCGGCCCCCCCCCCCCCTTCATGCAGTGATGGCAGCAGAATGGCAAACTTAAGAGTAGTTACTCACCTGTAACAGGTGTTCTCCAGGAGCAGCAGGAATCAGTCCTCACATATGGGTGACGTCGGCGCCAACGGAGCCCCCGTGCGCAGCATTTCCCCAGCTTTCATAGAAAGCCTTTGGGAATGCAGCGCGCATGCACGGTCACCTTCCCGCCCAAGGGTGCCATCTTGCTCAGTCTGATGACATAGCTAAAAGACAGCAAAAATAAATCATATGACTGCAACTCCAAGGGGAGGAGGGAGGGTTGTGAGGACTGATTCCTGCTGCTCCTGGAGAACACCTGTTACAGGTGAGTAACTACTCTTTCTCCAAGACCAAGCAGGAAGTCAGTCCTCACATATGTGACTCCCTAGCTTAGGGCTACCAGAGGCCCCAAACTGAAAAATAAGCTCCCTCTAGAGCCTCAGCATGCAAGAACAGAATCTTCTCTGATAAAGCCCCCAACAGGTAGCCCAACACCAGGGCCGGAGGGTAGGAGTTGCCTAGACCTCAAAGAGATTATGGAGTACCGCTTGCCCGAAAGCACTGTCTCTGCGGGACTCCCTCTCAAGGCAGTAGTGGGCCGCAAAAGTCTGGCTTGAAGACCAAGTAGCGGCCCGGCAGATGACTGCCAACGGAACAGAGCGGAGATGAGCCACTGACACAGCCTTCGCCCTGACATGGTGAGCCGTAACTCGACACTGCAACGAGAGGCTGGCTGCCCTGCAGCCCAGGCAATGCAGTCAGCTATCCATATGGACAAAGTACGCTTGGAGACAGCTAACCCCAACTTATTGGGGTCATAAGAGACGAAGAGCTGAACCCCTCCGGTGCTCCCGCGTATGGTCAAGGTAGAAGGACAACGCCCTCCTACAGTCCAGGGTATACAAGACCATTTCCGCCTGGCTAGCATGAGGCCTGGGAAAGAAAGTCGGAAGAGCCACCTCCTGATTGAGGTGGAAGGAGGAGACAACCTTTGGAAGGAACTTAGGGTGAGTCCGTAAGACTACCCTGTTCCTATAGAACCTAGTATAAGGTGCTTCTGATACTAGGGCCTGAAGCTCACTCACTCACCTTGCTGAGGTAAGGGCTACCAGAAATAGCGTTTTCCAGGATAGAAAACGCAGAGGACAAGTAGCCATAGGTTCAAATGGTGGGCAAGTAAGCCGTTGCAAGACGACATTTAAATCCCATTCAGTGGCAGGTGGACGCACTGGAGGCTTAAGCAAAAGCAGGCCTCTGAGGAAGCGAGCCACCAAAGGATGACTGGAGAGAGAGACTGACCCTCCACCTGTGAGTGGTGTGCTGAAAGAGCACTAAGATGAACTCTAACAGAGTTGGACTTAAGGCCTAGGTTGGACAGGTGAAGCAAATACTGCAGCACCACTGGTACCAGGCATGAGAAGGGATTCTCATTGTGTTGAGTACACCAGGTAGAGAATCTACGCCACTTAAGGGCATAAGACTTTCTGGTGGACTGCCTCCTAGAGGCTAAGACTACATCCTCCACTTCCCTAGGCAGTAGTAAAGGCGCTAGGACTACCCTTTCAGCAGCCAGGCCATCAAATTGAGGGACTGGAGATTGGGGTGCAATAGGGAGCCCTGCTCCTGAGACAGTAGATCGGGTTGCATCCCCAGAGGAAGAGGAGTGTCCACCGCCAGTTGCAACAGCAGTGGGAACCAGGGTTGCCTTGGCCACCGGGGGGCCACCAGAATCACTGAGGCCTTGTCCCGGGTCACCTTGAATAGTGTCTTGGACACTAGAGGCATGGGAGGAAACGCATAAAGTAGGCCTGTAGACCATGGAATGAGAAACGCATCTGCTGCTACTCTGAGAGGATGCGGTTGTCTGGAACAGAACCTGGGTAGTTGACGGTTCAGAGGATTGGCAAAGAGATCTATGGTTGGAAGACCCCATCTCAGGAAGATCTGTTGAACCACTAAAGGGTTCAACTGCCATTCGTGCGGCTGCAGGATCCTGCTCAATCTGTCCGCCAGGTAATTCTCCTGACCTGGAAGGTAGACTGCTTTGAGAAGAATGCCATGATTGACTGCCCAGGAGCACAGTTTCTGCGCTTCCTGACATAGAAGGCGGGACCCTGTGCCCCCTTGTTTGTTCACATAGAACATAGCGACTTGATTGTCTGTCTGAACTAAGACGGACTGGTGAGAGATGAGATGCGAGAAAGTTCTCAGGGCTAAGCGGATAGCTCTCAGTTCTAAGAGATTGATCTGCTGTGCGGCCTCCCAAGGAGTCCACAGGCCTTGAGTACATGCCCCTTGGCAATGTGCACCCCAACCTTGAAGAGAAGCATCTGTTGTCAGCACCTGAGAGTGTGGAGGTGCCTGAAAAGGCACCCCTTGCACTAGATTCGGAAGATGAAGCCACCATTGCAGAGAAGACTGCAGTAGGCTGGAAACCCTCACTTTGTCCGCGAGGCTTCCTGTGGCCTGGTGCCACTGAGTCCTGAGGCCCCATTGACCTGGCCTCATGTGTAGACGGGCATTTGGAGTTACATGGATCGTGGATGCCATGTGGCCTAAGAGCCTCAGGAATTGTCTGGCGGAGACCAGAGAATTGCTGTGGAATAGCCTGGCTAGAGCCATCAATCTGTGGGCCCTGACCACTGGTAGAAAGGCCTTTGCCTGAAAGGTGTCCAGTCGAGCTCCTATGAACTCCATGTTCTGGGAGGGTTGCAAACTGGACTTTGCAAAGTTTATGACAAACCCCAGGTGCTGAAGCAGAGCGACAGTGCGAAGGGTGGCCTGATTGGCCTCTTGTTGGGACTGACCCGATGAGCCAGTCGTCCAGATATGGAAAGACAAATAGGCCTTGAACCCTAAGGTAGGCCGCTACCACCGCCAGGCACTTGGTGAATACCCTGGGGGTGGATGTAAGGCCAAAAGGCAGTACTCTGTACTGATAATGGTTTCCTCCCACTACAAATCTGAGATATTGTCTGTGGTCTGGATGAATAAGGATGTGAGTATAAGCATCCTTTAGATCTAAGGAGCATAGCCAATCTCCCTGCTGGAGGTAGGGCAGCAGGATTCCAAGGGTAAGCATCTTGAACTTTTCCCTCTCCAGGAACTTGTTCAGGTTTCGCAAGTCTAGGATGGGTCTGAGGCCTTCTGTTCTCTTTGGTACCAGGAAGTACCTGGAATAGAAGCCGTGACCTCTCAGGTGGTGGGGCACCGGTTCCACTGTCTGTTCCTTCAGAAGACCTGCCAACTCCTGCAGGAGTAAGTCCCTGTGCAGAGGGAGTCTGGGAGGCTCCCCTGGAAAATAGGAGGGGGGTACCTGGTGGAAGTGGAGGAGATAGCCCTTCTGGACTATACTTAGAACCCAGGTATCCCTTGTGATGGCTGACCACCTGTGGGTGAACAGGGCCAGCCTGCCTCCAGTGCTGATGGGGGCCAGCTGAGGAGGAGAGGCTATGCCAATGCAGTCAAAATCCCCCTCCCTGCTGAGCAGGAGCCGGAGTAGCAGGCTTGGGGGTCTTCTGCCTACGGGGCCCATGACCCTGCCCCTTGGCCTGCTGACCCTGTTGGGGAGCTACAGAGGCCTGATAATGAGGGTACTGTTTATAGGCAGATGACTTCCTCGGGTAAAAGTTCTTTTTCCCCGAGCCCTTCTTCTTCTGAGAAAGGGCAGAGGTTTTTCTGGACAGCCTTGTCCGGGTAAGAGTCTCGGTCTCGAGTTCGGCAGCCTTGTCAGCCATGGGCTTGCCAAAGAGGTTTTCACCTCGGCAGGGGACATCGACCAACTTGTCCTGCACCCATGGCTCGAGGTCAGATGACTGTAGCCAAGCCTGACGGCGTGCACCGATGCCAGCCGGGCCGAAGCCTCAAAGCTATCATAGGCTGCTCGAGATATAAACTTCGAGCACTCATGAATACCCAAGGACAGAGCATTGAACCTCTGCAAAGGTTCCTCGGAGAGACCAGCAGAGAACCCGGCAATCTCCTTTGCCAGGTCTCGAAGGTACATGCCCATGTACAGCTGGTAGGTCTGGACATGGCAAGCAAGCATAGAGCCCTGGAAGCACTTCTTACCGAGGGCATCCAGGTTCCAGGCCTCCCGGCCGGGAGGCACTGAAGAGTACATCTTCTGACTCTTCAGACGATGCATGGCCGATTCCACAACCATGGAGTGGTGTGGTAATTGTGCCTTTTGGAACCCGGGGCTCTTGTGGACTCAATAGATGGAATCGACCCGCTTGCTCAAAACCGGCGTCGAGGCCGGTGCCTCCCACATGCGGAAGAGCAACCGTTCCAGCATCGGAGGAACCGGAACAGTAAAGGCCTCCTTCGGAGGAGAGTCATACTGTAGGGCCTCGAGCTCCTCGGCTCAAGGCTCCTCCTCGGGATCCGCGGGGAATGCCAAAGCCTTGGCCATATCCCGCACGAAATCCGAGAACCGGGTATCCTCCGGGGCGGATCCTTCTCCGAGGCTCGGACTCGGGCGAGTCCAACAGAACGCACCGAGTCCAAAAGGTGTCGGGCGACTCCTCATCCTCCGTCTCCCAGCCGGACTCCTCGGAGGAGGAATCGAGCGGCTCCAGTCGGGCAGGCATCGATGCCATCCGCCCCGACGCCGAGGGTACCGGCGTCGACGACCTCGGTCCCGAACGGGAGGCCGAGGGGGACCTTGGCCGAGGATCAACTCGAGCTCTCATGGACTCAAGGATCGGCTCGGCCTCCGGGGTCGACTTGGACATCAATGTCCTGGTGGTCGGGGCAGATGCACCGGTGAGACCAGCGATCAGTGCCCGCTGCTGTTCCATGAAGGCAGCCAAGCTGCTCTCCAAGGCCGTCAACCTGAGTCTGAGCTCAGGAGACTCAGTAGCCCCCGACTCGGGCCCCGACGGCACCAGGCCCGATGTCGGCTCCCCTGGAGGTAAGTCCACGAGGACTACAGTACTCACGTGACCCGGGGACTCCATCTTCACATGAGGTTGTTTTGCAGGCCTCTCCGAATCCGAAGACCTGGAATGGCGCTCGGGGCTATGCGACCTGGCCCTCGAGGAGCCAAGTGCGTCCACCTACGCCGCCCTCGTGGGTTTTTTCTTCTTATGATGCTCCCGCGAGAGAGACCCCCTTTCAGAGGAGCCTCGACGCTGCTCGGGGCCGGAGTCCCGAGAAGTCGAGGCCTCTAACGAGGTCCGGGCCCGACCGGATGCGGAGTCAGAGAAGATTCTTTCCTTTTGATGCTGCCGACTCCGTAACGCCTTAGAGGACATTTTCCCATACGGACCACAGATCATCGGGTCATGATCGGGTCCGAGGCACCGGAGGCAGCAGTCATGTGTGTCGGTGAGAGACATAAGTTTCTTGCACCGATCACACTTTTTAAACCCGCTGGCAGCCATCGGGGGAAAAAGGGCCCCTGCAAGGTCGAACGACAGGGCTGCCAGTGAAAAAAAGAAAAAATGGCGCGAACGCTAGTCACTAAGGACAAAAACCGAAAAAGAGATCCGGGCTCGATACCGATGTATCGGGCCCAGGCGGGAAAGGGAAACTGGCGTCGAACCGAAGAAAACAGGTTAACGCAGAAAAAAATCAACTTCTTCCTCGGGTGAAACGAATATACATCCGTCGGGCTCCGTGGAAAAAAGAAGACTGAGCAAGATGGCACCCTTGGGCGGGAAGGGGACCGCGCATTCACGCTGCATTCCCAAAGGCTTTCTATGAAAGCTGGGGAAATGCTCCGCACGGGGGCTCCGTCGGCGCCGACGTCACCCATATGTGAGGACTGACTTCCTGCTTGGTCCTGGAGAACTTTGTCATGTTTAGTTATAATTCAACAAATTTTATTTTGGTGTTAGAAACTGCGCTGTGGTTCTCTTTTATTTTTTTCCCCTTGGCATGTAAGCGCCTTACATTTCCTTTTTTTTTTTTGCAGAATATATATTTATAGGTGTCAGTATTTTTTTATCTTAGAGTGTCAGGCTAAATAATTAAACAGCTACAATTTTTGCTGCGTTTTAATTAAATAACCACTGAATGAGAACCTCTGTTCCCTCTTTGAGTATCTCGGGGCACCAACTCATCCCTCGCTTGTTTGATATACTGGCTTCCTATCCATCTAGAGATTTTTTTAAAGATAACCATAATGAATATGCAAATGTCACCCCACCCTTTGCCCCCCTTCCCCAAATGAAGCAGTCAAACTACATCCACGACATTTGGGGGGAGGAGTCATTTCACAAAGATACACATGGAAAAAATTGATGTTGGGAAACCAGCAATTTATGTGCTAAGTGCTGGCATGTGTAAATGTTGGCACTTATATGTGTATCTTTACCGTTTTGCAAATCCAGACGTGCAGATGCTGCTAATAACTAGAGGCCTCTATTTTCCCCTCATTGTGATTCAAAGAGAGAAGTAAATATTGGGGATGAAAAGGCATATCCCCGTTAATCCCCCCTGTAAAGGGAAGGAAAAAAGGAGCAGGTGTAAATCTGGACATGGGCAATTGTAGACTTACACGTGTATCCTCTATATGAAATCAGGGATACATGTGTAGTTTTGGTGCCGCACAGGCCACACTCCTGACATGCCCCTGTGCAAAACAGACATGGGCATCCATGTGTAACATGGGCCATTTCAAAAATGGTCTTTTACAAGTGGATGCGATTTACAAATAAGGTTTCTACAATAACCTCATTAATAAACGAACTGCTGTACCAGAATACTAGTGGATTGCCTTTAAGCCTTCCTTGTTAGAGCTAAGTGATTTAATTTGGGGAGAAGGCCGGTATCATTTATTTATTAATTTTAAGGTTCCAACTCTTGTCATGCAGTGATGACCCTGATTAGGTTCACTATTATTCTGTGCATTCTGGGAAAGGGAACGAGTGGGGCTTCTCCTAGCAGATATTTTTTTAAGCCCTATTTTCTGACGAGCTTTTGTAGTGGCACAAAACCTCTGCCATAGTGAGTTAAATTTCCCAGTCATGGAACTCCATCAGTGAGCATCACTGTGCAAACACTAACATATGTAAAAAAGAAATGCCATGGAATTCATCCCCCTTCAACCTGCCAAGTTGTCAACAAGTGAGAACTCTATGGCTTTCTGATATTTTAGTGGGTGATGCCACTGAAATCTACGGAGGCGAGTTATGCAGAGAAGAGATGAAATCAGTGTCATAATTAGGCAAGAGTAGCAACTGGTCAGCGTCTAAGGACCTGGAAGATGGAAAAATGACTTAAATGTAGAGCTAGCACAACCATTAGGCAACACTAGCTGATCATCAAAGACAGCAATGAAGAGTAGCAGTCACAGCAGAACAATAGGTCCTGGCAGCCCCACAAACTCCAAGAGTCATCTGCACATCCTTTTACCTGCAGGGAGAGTAAGCGCACACATCCATGCAAAGGAAAGTTTCATATTTAAAAGTACGAAATCCTATTATGTGTTTTTACAGGATTATTCTTGTTGGAGGGGTGGTGTTGAGATGATTATGATTGTTGAGTTTAATTGCCGAAATCTCAGGAGAGAGAGGCCGTGTAAGGCTGAAGGTTCACCTAGGGCAGTGATGGCTAACCTTTTTGAGCCCGAGTGCCCAAACTGCCGCACAAAACCAAAGAATTTCCTCAAAGTGCCAGCACGTCAATTAAAGCCTCATTTGCATAAGGTGCCTCATTTGCATAAATATTTGCATAATGTTACCATACACTAACTTTTAGTAAACATGCCTCTTAATGAGTATATGGATAAAGAAAGACTAAAAGGTTTCTACATTACTATAATCCAGTACCAACCGCCAGGCACATTAGGAACTACTACAAACGCTGCCCATTTAGAACCCATAGCAAACCCGCCGTATCCTAACAGCACTACCAGGACTCACAAAGCACCATACCCTAACTATCAAAAGGCAACACTGCAAATATTAAACCAATACATTTCAGAGAACAACAATACATGACCTACTGGGGAAAGAACAAGTGGCAATGTCAAATAGGAATTATATAAACAGAATACCTCAGCTCAGTTACACATGCAGAACAGACCATCACCAAATAAGGAATCACAATTTAGAAACAGGAAGACAATAATTAAACTGGGAACCCCAAAAGCCAAACTTGGAATATACAACAACACTGTAGAAATAAAACTATAAATTAATTTCCTCTTGTACTAAACAAAGCGCAAAAATTAATGATGCACATTTCCCAGAGCTGACATATTCCAGTTAATAAATTCAAAATAAAGAGATATTTTTCTACCTTTTGTGCATTTTTTTTCAGTTGCAATTGTTCCAGCCACTTTCTTCTGGTTTCTTCGTGTCTTCTGCTAACTCTCCATCTGCTGTCCATTTGTCCTTTCTTCTGTCTTGTTTTTTTTTCCATTCTCTTCTCTCTACATCTGCTTTAACATACTAATCTTTCTCCTTTTGCTCTTTCCTCATTCCTATTTCATCTACTCAAAATTTACCCCTCCATCCTCAATCCCCACTTATTCTCCCAATACCACCGGCCAATTGTAGATTTTTTATCCCTCCCACACAAAATATTTTTCCCCTCTCCATTTTACTCTCCCAGCCCCATCCCATTCTAATCCTCCCCCAACACCAGCTCCCTTCTAGTTCCAGCCTCACCCAGCATCCATTCCCTTCTAGTCCCTGCATCAGCCCATTTCCAGTCCTAGCCCCCCATCAGCCCATTTCCAGTCCTAGCAACCCCCCAACCCAATACCAGTCCTAGCCTCCCCCCATCAACCCACTTCCAGTCCTAAACCCCACCCCATCACCATTTTCAGTTTAAGCCCCCCTATAACCCATTACCAGTCCTAACCCCCATCACCCCATTTCCAGACAGCCCCCATCAGCCCACAGCCCATTAGCAGTCCTACCCCCCCAGCCCATTAGCAGTCCTACCCCCCCTCCCTCCCTGCCCATTAGCAGTCCTAACCCCCCCTCCCTGCCCATTAGCAGTCCTAACCCCCCCCCCTCCCTCCCTGCCCATCCTAACCCCCCCTCCCTGCCCATTAGCAGTCCTAACCCCCCCCTCCCTCCCTGCCCATTAGCAGTCCTAACCCCCCCTCCCTCCCTGCCCATTAGCAGTCCTAACCCCCCCCCCTCCCTCCCTCCCTGCCCATTAGCAGTCCTAACCCCCCCTCCCTCCCTGCCCATTAGCAGTCCTAACCCCCCCCCTCCCTCCCTCCCTGCCCATTAGCAGTCCTAACCCCCTCCCTCCCTCCCTCCCTGCCCATTAGCAGTCCTAACCCCCCCCCCTCCCTGCCCATTAGCAGTCCTAACCCCCCCTCCCTCCCTCCCTCCCTGCCCACTAGCATTCCTAACCCCCCCCTCCCTCCCTCCCTGCCCATTAGCAGTCCTAACCCCCCCCTCCCTCCCTCCCTGCACATTATGAGTCCTAACCCCCCCCCCCTCCCTCCCTCCCTCCCTCCCTGCCCATTAGCAGTCCTAACCCCCCCTCCCTCCCTCCCTCCCTCCCTGCCCATTAGCAGTCCTAACCCCCCCTCCCTCCCTGCCCTGCCCATTAGCAGTCCTAACCCCCCCCCGCCCGGCCCATTAGCAGTCCTACCCCCCCCTCCTCCCTGCCCATTAGCAGTCCCAACCCCCCCTCCCTCCCTGCCCATTAGCAGTCCTAACCCCCCCCTCCCTGCCCATTAGCAGTTCTAACCCCCCCTGGCAAATTTTTTTAAAAAAAAAGCAGGCTCTGGCTGCTGCCGCGGCAGATTGCAATGTCCCGCGGGGCTCCCTCCGCCCGCTAAGCCCCTCTGCAAGGGCTTTCAGATTCGCGAGGGAGAGCGTCTCCCTCGCGTCTCTGTTAAGCCCGCAGGGGCTAATGGGAAATTTCCCATCAGTCCCTCGCGGGGCTTCCTATGAACAGCTCTATAAGGCAGAGGGAGTGGGCACCCAGGAGCTAATTCACACATATCTATGGAAAATAAGGGTCCCTAAATTGGAGAAAGAGAAAGCAGGGATATTGGGGAGACCCATCAGCCCAGGGGAAGTAGCACAAGTAATTAAAAATCTCCCCAAAGGGAAAGCAGCAGGAGAGGATGGGTTCCTGGCAGAATATTATTATGCATTGCATGAGGAAAGAGCACCGTTCCTCGCCAGACTTTTTACAGGAATCATAGAGGGGAAAGACCTGCCGGGTACAATGATGCAAGCCAATATCATAGTAATACCAAAAGAAGGATACCCACCAGATCAATGTGGGAATTACAGGCCTCTAGCACTTATCAATAGTGATGCCAAATTATTTACTAAGATTCTGGCAGGAAGGGGTCTTGCCAGAGTTGATTCACCCTGACCAAACCGGGTTCATCAAAGGGAGGGCAATTGCAGACAATGTAAGAAGGGCGGTGAACCTGCTTCATCTTGTCACGGTAAGGGGACTACCGACACTTTGCATCGCATTAGACGCAAAAAAAGCTTTTGACAGGGTGGAGTGGGACTTTTTTTTGCAACGATAGAAAGGATGGGGTTGGGTAGGGGGATTACACAAGGGGTATGAGCACTATACAAATGCCCCTGGGCTCGAATCATGGTTAATGGTCAGCAGTCTGAGCCCTCTAGATTCCAGAGAGGGACAAGGCAGGGATGCCCCCTATCGCCAATGCTGTTCGCTATAGTAATTGAAACCCTAGCTATTAAGATACAAGAGCAGCAAAATATAATGCCGATAAATATGGGAGGGTCCCAACACAAGATCCTTCTATATGTGGATGACACATTGGTTTTCATGACCCAGACGAAAAAATCCCTCCCGGTACTATTAGAGGAACTGAATGGCTTTTCACTACTACTACTACTACTGAGCATTTATATAGCGCTACCAGTCGTACACAGCGCTGTACAGACATGTAAGAGACAGTCCCTGCCCATCAGAGCTTACAATCTAGTCAAGACAAAACACAGAAGGTATAAACAGGCATAAAACTAGGGGAAAGGAAAAGAGATCAGGTGAGTCAGGATCCAAAAGCAGCAGCAAAGAGGTGAGTTTTCAACCTGGATTTGAAGAGGGTTAGGGAGGATGCCTGGCATACAGACATAGGTAGTTTGTTCCAGGCGTAAGGTGCAGCAAGGTGAAAGGAGCGAAGTCTGGAGTTAGTAGTAGAAGAAAAGGGCACAGATAGAAGTAGTTTGCTAGAAGAGTGGAGTTCCCGAGGGGGGTTGTAAGGAGAGATAAGAGAAGAAAGGTACAGAGGAGCTGCAGAGTGAATGCATTTATAGGTCAGAAGGAGAAGTTTGAACTGGATGCGGAAACGGATAGGGAGCCAATGAAGTGACTTGAGAATTTCAAAGGTCTTTGGATTTAAAGTAAACTTGGCGAAAACAGAAGCACTGGCACTGAGCGGGGTTTGTAAGGAGGAGTTCCCAAACTTTCCTTTTCAATGGGCCAAAAGGGAGATTAAATACCTGGGGATTAAGATCTCAGAGGACCCCAGAGAATTGTACACACTCAACTACAAACCCCTAATGGCCAAAATAAGTGTAGAACTAGGTACATGGACAGCATTGCATTTAAGATGGATTGGCTGGGTAGAAGCCCTTAAAATGAACTTCATCCCTAAATTACTCTTCGTATTCACACAATTGCCTATCCAGATCCCACAAAAAGTTTTGAAGAAGTGAGAAAAATGTCTGATACAATTTGTGTGGAGGGGGAAAAGGGCAAGGATTAATGCCCGTAGATTATTTAGATCTAAAGAGCAAGGGGGCATCCGATTCCCAGTCCTAACCTGGTACTATAGAGCAAGTGTGCTCAGAGCATTGAGGGGACACTACCTACGGGGGGGGGGGGGGACGCCCACTGGGCTGATCTAGAGAGAGAGATGATACCCCACAGTCTATGTATGAATGGCTAGAGAAGGGAAGAGAGAAAGACAGGCACCAAGGTAGCAACAGAGAACTTGTGCAAGACCAACACTTTTCAGAGGCAATATCCAGACTAAGCACAGTAGGAAGGAGATTGGGTTGGTTCCCCACATACAAGTCGCAGTGGTCCAAAATAGGGGACTTCTGCCCCTTCTCATGGAAAGAGTTTTGCAAATTTACCGAATAAGGATAAAAAGTGGGCATAGTAAGATTTGCGGCTGTACTGAAAGGGGGGGGGGTTATGACGTCAGTGTAAGAGTTGGAGCGAGTGCCAAGACAAAAAATTCTCTACTACCAATTTTTCCAACTTAGACATTTTTTAGAGCAGGGGAACGTGAGAACGCACCTCGCAAGGCCCAGCACCCAGATGGAAATGGCATTGTATAAGGGAAATAGCATGAAAGCACTGACTTCAAAACTATATAAAGTACAACTGGGCGAGGAGGATGGGAGCACCCAGATCCACAGGGACGGTTGGCATAAGTGGCTAGGGGAAGAAGTGGAGGAAAACAATTGGGTAAGAATCTGCAAAGGCATGTATAAAAATACATGGGTCACCTCGTTGAGGCAAACCCAGTTCCCAATTATACATAGAACATACATTACGCCGAGTAAGTTTTACCTGGACAAGGTCTGAGACACTAACCAGTGTTGGCGGGGCTGCGCACAAGGTACACTTTATCATCTATGGTGGGAATGCCCAGTAATCCAACAATATTGGAGGGCTTTGGGGGAGGGGCTCCTGGGAGGGACAGGGAGAGTCCCACAAGCATCCCCAAGGGAAATGTTACTTGGGATCCCAGGGTGACAAAGAAGTGGGGAGAATTACTGCGAGCGAAGATGCTTCTGGCAGCTAGGGTGGCAGTGGCATGGAAATGGAAAGCGGTAAAGGGACCAATCTTAGTGGACTGGTATCAAAACATTGAGGAGGGAGTGGGATTTGATATGTTGACATACTGCCTGCAAGGTAGAGAATGGGAATTCCACAAAGTATGGGACCCATATTTAACAGGGATAAAAGAGACTGGTATTGGGGAGGATGGGTCAGGTGTACTAGTCCCTCCCTCCCTCCAGGCCAGGACACCCTAGAGTAAGGCTGATAATACAGGAGGAAGCTTAAAAGATAGCCTTGGGGTTCGAATAATCAGAGTATTGTGAGCAATTGTTGTAAAGTTTAAGAGTTTGTGTTTCTTGATGTTTAATTTCATGTGTTTGCAAGCGGGTAGAATACAATATAAGTGAGGCAGAAAGTCCGACATAGGGGTCAGGATACATAAGAGATGTAAAAGGGAAAAGAGTTAACTCAGGATATAGTAAGGAGAGAGATGAGATGTGGAACTGGGGAAGACAAATATATTCTAACAAGATATATGAACAGCAAAGATGATTTTGGAAAGCACAAGGTTCTACTGGGAGTGTATGGTACCAGCAACTCCAATAAATAGGATGACCTCAGCTGACTGAGGCATTTAAAGACCACATATTGTACTTACTTCATCATTGTACTGGTAACTTCCTTGAAGGACTAGAAAGGGGGGCTGTTACTTCTGGAGAGAAATCTGAAATTGTGAGTATATACTTCTGGGAATTTTTCTGAAAGGAATTTTTTCTTTTAAAGCTAATTAATCTGTGAACCCACTATTTTTTGTTAAATCAGTCAGGGCCTAGTAGCAACAGTTTAAGATTCAATTTAAAACACAGAAGAGAACTTTCTGGTTACCTTTCATACCCAGTAGAGAGCTGTAGTTTAAATTTCATAGTCACTCACGGCCTAGCATCAGCAAAGTACTTTTAGTTTCAATTTAAAACACAGAAGAGAGCTTTCTGGTTAAATTTAGAATCCAGCAGAGAGCTTGTAGTTTAAATTTCATAATAGGTTAGAGCCTAGCAGCAGCAAAGAGCTATAATTTAAATCAAATCAGAATATAGCTTACCTCAGCAGCACAGGACAGGGTACTGTGTAGCAGCCCTCTTTTAATAAGTGTTATATCCCTCCCTCCCTCCCCACACCACCCTCCCCTGGGATAATCACAGCTTTATAGGTACTTGCACAACTTAAAAGACAGGAGGTGCTCTCAGGTGAAGCTCATTACCCAAATCAGTCATACACTAAGGACCTGAGATTAATTAAGCTTCAGGTGAACAAGGTATATTAAACTTATTAGGTACAGTTTTAGTGGTATAAATATCCATAGCACCCTTTAGTACGTAAAGAACTTAAAGATCTAAACACAAACTTAAAACTAAGATGCAGACAGCAGTCCAGCAGCGGGATGTGGGCTTTCCAGTCTTTTGCATTGAGTGTCACATGTATGATTTTCTCCCAGCTGGTGAGAGGTCTTACGTGTGCACTAGGTGCAAGGAGCTCTTTGCTCTCAGGGAACAAGTCCGTTCTCTAGAGGCTAAATTAGCAGACTTGGAAAGCATAAGACAGACAGAGAGGTACATAGACGAGACCTACAGGGATATAGTCCTGAAGTCTGTGATAAGGAAGCTTATCATAGCTCAGGAAGGGGCTATAGAAAAGGTGAAGTGTCTCTGAACAAGCAACCTGTCAGTGCTGGTAGAAATGAGAAAACAGAATTTTGCCATAAAAGACTACCAGTCCCAGAATGCACCAGGTTTCCAACAGCCATGAGAGGAGCTGAAGTGAGAAAACGTGTGCTCAATCAAAAGGGCTATGAGGTAATCCCTAAGCACTCATCTCAAAGGGCAGGGCCTGATTCAGCACAGCTGCGCTGTGTTAGGGAGGAGCACTCATCTAAGCAGAATAAGAGTAGAGTTCATTCTACAGATGACCATCTTCATGATCACCTTGGATATCCAGAGAATTGTCCTCAGTATCCTGAGAATCAGCTTGAGTTTGATCATCAGTTTCATCTGAAGGATCATCAGAAGCAGAAGCCAAACCGGACGGACAGAGAGGGAAAGAGACCCTTTGGAAGAAGGAAGAGAAAAGCCTTTGAGAGGTCTAGAAGAGTCCAAAGCAGTACGTATACTGGGAGGTATTCCAAGGGCCAGCATACACCATTGGACTGGGGAAAGCCAGAGGAATGGTGCTGCAGAGCTAGGAATCACCAGAGGCTACCTGTGAGGGAGACGGCTGCACGTGGAAGGGATCCTAAGACCTGTGCCAGAAGGTATGTGAAGAGAGATCCAGTGTCCAGGGATCTGGATTGGAAGGCTGGACATAAGAACTGGACTACATACTGGCCAGGCTATATAGAGAGGAACTCTAGCAGCAATGGAAGCTCAGGTATGAACACTGATCTATGCCCTAGCTATAACCTTGAAAGACAGCAGGGAAACAAGTATTCTCCTGAAAATGCTCCATTGAGAGATTCATCTGTGCCAATCCATGATATTGAACCCATGCTTGTTGAACAAGGGGGAATAATAGCAGATGAGGATCCTTTTTATATGGACTGCTCTCTATCTAAACTCCGTTGGTAACTTTCTGTTATAAAGTACAGCAACCATCACAAAGAAATACAAATTTGTTCTTTAATCTACTCAGAAAAGCTCCTGAAGCAGGATTTGACCCACACAGTAGAAAGCAAGCCAGCTAAGGGGTTTCAGCTGGATAACTGCTAGCAATTAAGCCTTACCTAATTGCTTGTGAGCTAGGAGAGAATCACTTCTGTATCTATGTGGGAAGTAATCAGAAGTTAACCTGAAAAGAACAGTTTGTTTCTTGCTTTGTGGCTTTTCATTTGTTGTTTTCCTGATTTTGACTTTGTTTTTCCAAGTTAACACTGAAAGCAAGTAACCTAATTTATGTGCTACCAAGCATATCTGTGTTGGGAGAAATAACCCCATAAATAAATATCTTATTGGCTTTACCCAAGAGCACAACTAAATTACTGTCAGCAGCTGTGTCTGGTGTGAATGAACTACATTGCCCACAATACCTTGCAAATCATATAGAAATATGCACTTGCCAAGAGTGTGAAGATTCTCACCCAGGCAGCCGTCTGACAAGTCCCACCTCCAATCTGGCAGCATCCCTGTTGCCATGGAGGAGAGAGGTCACGTGACAGGAAGTGATCCTGTAACCAGGACCTGTTCTCCAGGTGATGTAAACCCCTCTCGCACCGAGGAGGTTTCTCCAGGGCCAAGTGCCCATGAGGGAAGGGTTAGGACAGCAGTTATAGTTGGTGATTCGATCATTAGGCATGTAGATAGCTGGGTGGCTGGTGGACATGAGGATCGCCTGGTAACATGCCTGCCTGGTGCGAAGGTAGCGGACCTCACGCGCCACCTAGATAAGGTCTTAGATAGTGCTGGGGAGGAGTCTGCTGTCTTGGTACATGTCGGTACCAATGACATAGGAAAATGTGGTAGGGAGGTTCTGGAAGCTAAATTTAGGATTTTAGGTAGGAAGTTGAAATCCAGAACTTCCAGGGTAGCATTCTCCGAAATGCTTCCCGTTCCACGCGCAGGACCCAAAAGGCAGGCAGAGCTCCGGAGTCTCAATGCGTGGATTAGACAATGGTGCAGAGATGAGGGGTTTGGATTTGTTAGGAACTGGGGAACATTCTGGGGAAAGGAGGGGCTCTTCCGAAGGGATGGGCTTCACCTTAACCGGGATGGAACCAGGCTGCTGGCATTAACCTTTAAAAAGGAGATAGAAAAGCTTTTAAACTAGATAATAGGGGAAAGCCGACAGTCGCCCAAGAGCGCATGGTTCGGAAGAATGTATCCTTGAAGGATACTACAAAAAGCAGAGAGGTTCCAAAAAAGAGTAAAGTAGCCCAAATGCCCTCAAGTATGGAGCAGACAGAGCTTAAAGATCCCAAATTACCCATGTCTACCAATAGCCAAATTAATATGAATGAAATGCAGTCTCTAAAATGCTTGTATGCAAATGCTAGAAGTCTAAAAAACAAGATGGGAGAGTTAGAATATATAGCACTAAACGAGAGGTTAGATATGATTGGAATATCAGAGACATGGTGGAAGGAGAACAACCAGTGGGACACTGTGATTCCTGGGTACAAACTATATCGTAATGATAGAGCTGATCAAATTGGTGGCGGGGTTGCGCTCTATGTTAGAGAGGGCATTGAGTCAGAAAGGATTAAAGTTTTGCAAGAAACAAAATTTGCTGTAGAATCTCTATGGATTGAAATTCCATGTAAAAAGGGGAAGGCGATGGCAGTGGGGGTGTACTATCGTCCGCCTGGCCAGAATGAACAAATGGATGATGAAATGCTCAAAGAAATCAAGGAAGCTAGCAAAAGTTACAGTGCAGTAATAATAATGGGTGATTTCAATTACCCCGGCATCGACTGGGTCAGTGTCACAGCAGGACATGCTAGGGAGATAAAGTTCCTAGATGAAATAAATGACTGCTTCTTGGAGCAGCTGGTTCATGAACCGACCAGAGGGGAAGCCATATTAGACTTAGTCCTTAGTGGAACACCAGATCTAGTGCAAGAGATAAGGGTGTTGGGGCCACTTGGCAATAGTGATCATAGCATGATCGCCTTTGATTTAATTAGTGGAGGAGGGATAGTAAGGAAATCCACAGTACTACCCTTTAACTTTCGAAAGGGAGACTATGATAAAATGAGGAAAACAGTTAAGAAAAAACTAAAAGGAGCAGCTGCAAAGGTTAAAGACGTACATCAAGCTTGGATGTTGTTGAAAAATACTATCTTGGAAGCCCAGACCAGCTGTATTCCACGCTTTAAGAAAAGTGGAAGGAAGTCCAAAAAACTGCCAGCATGGTTTAAAGGTGAGGTCAGAGAGGCTGTTGTTGCCAAAAAAGCATCTTTCAGGAAATGGAAAAAAGAGCCAAATGACGAAACTTGGAAACAGCACAAGCACTGGCAAGTCAAATGCAAGGCATTGATAAGGCAGGCAAAGAGAGAATTTGAGAAGCAGCTTGCTGCGGAAGCAAAAACACGAAATAAAGACTTTTTCAAGTACATTCGTAGCAAAAAACCTGTGAGAGAGTCAGTTGGTCCATTAAATGATAAAGAGGTTAAAGGAGCACTAAGAGGCGACAAGGCGATAGCGGAGAGACTGAATGAATTCTTTGCTTCAGTCTTTACTGAGGAAGATGTAGGGATGTTACCCATGACTGAAGTGGTATTTAAAGGTGCGGAAGAATTGAAGGAAATATCGATACATCGGGAAGATGTCTTTCAACTATTAGATAAACTGAAGAGTAGCAAATCACCTGGGCCGGATGGTATACATCCAAGGGTGTTGAAAGAACTGAAATATGAGATTGCAGACCTGCTATTAGTAATCTGTGAACTATCATTAAAATCATCTCTAATACCTGAAGATTGGAGGATCGCCAATGTAACACCAATTTTTAAAAAGGGTTCCAGGGGTGATCCGGGAAACTACAGACCGGTGAGCCTGACGTCAGTACCGGGAAAAATGGTAGAAACCATCATAAAGAATAAAATTACTCAGCATGTAGATAGTCACGACCTAATAGGAGACAGCCAACATGGCTTTAGACAAGGAAGATCTTGTCTTACTAATCTGTTATGTTTTTTTGAAGGAGTGAATAAACAGGTGGACAAAGGTGAGTCGGTTGATATTGTGTATCTGGACTTTCAGAAAGCCTTTGACAAGGTCCCTCATCAGAGACTTTTGGCAAAACTAAAGAGTCATGGGATAGGAGGCAGTGTACTATTGTGGATCAGGAACTGGTTAAAAGATAGAAAGCAGAGGGTAGGGCTAAATGGCCAATTTTCCCAATGGAGAAAGGTAAATAGTGGTGTACCCCAGGGATCTGTGCTGGGTCCGCTGCTTTTTGACATATTCATAAATTACCTGGAAAGTGGAATAACGAGTGAGGTTATCAAATTTGCAGATGACACAAAACTATTTAAAGTTGTTAAAACAAAAGAGGATTGTGAAAAATTGCAAGAGGATCTTGATAAATTGGAAGACTGGGCATCAAAATGGCAGATGAAATTTAATGTGGACAAGTGCAAGGTTATGCACCTAGGGAAGAACAACCCAAACTATGGTTACACGATGCAAGGTTCCACATTAGGAACCACCACCCAGGAAAAAGATTTAGGCGTCATTGTGGATACCATGTTAAAACCCTCGGCCCAGTGTGCAGCGGCGGCCAAGAGAGCAAATAGAATGCTAGGTATGATAAGGAAAGGAATGGAAAATAAAACAAAAGATATTATAATGCCTCTATATCGTTCCATGGTGAGACCGCACCTTGAATATTGTGTGCAATTCTGGTCGCCGTATCTTAAAAAGGATATAGCGATTTTAGAAAAGGTTCAGAGAAGAGCCACCAAAATGGTAAAGGGGATGGAAGGATACTCCTATGAGGAAAGCCTAAAAAGGTTAGGGCTCTTTAACCTGGAAAAGAGACGGCTGAGGGGAGATATGATAGAAGTCTATAAATTAATGAACGGAGTGGAACGGGTAAACGTAGATCGATTGTTTACGTTATCAGAATATAGAAAGACTAGGGGACATGCAATGAAGCTACAGGGTAAACTATTTAAGACTAATAAAAGAAAATATTTTTTCACTCAACGTGTAATCAAACTCTGGAATTTGTTACCGGAGGATGTAGTAAAGGCTGTTAGTGTAGCTGGGTTTAAAAAAGGTCTGGACAAGTTCCTGGAGGAAAGGTCCATAAACCATTATTAAGAAGTGACCGAAGATATCAATGCTTGACCCAGTACAAGCATTGTGGAACTTGTGTCTCTTGGGTAAACTGCTAGGTACATATGACCTAGATTGGTCACTGTTGGAAACAGAATACTGGGCTTGATGGACCTTGGTCTGACCCAGTATGGCATATCTTATGTTCTTATGTTCATACATCAGAACAGTCAACCATAACAAGAACATCTCAAAAACTACAAAGCTATTGCTTTTAAAGGTGACTGCCTTCAGAAACACGGGAGGCGTGTTTCCAAAAATAATTTAAAAGTAATACTTGCAATTCATATAGACTGTGATATTGAGATATTATACAATACCCTGAATAGGATTAGAACTTCCCAGATTTAAATAGTTCCCAAGGTCCCCCCTTCCCCCATCTCTTTCCTCAGAGACAGGCTCAGGCAGATTTGGTTTTCTCGCTTGTGCGTCTCACTTGTGCAACTGTAGTGCCAAATTTCTCTGCGGGTCTCAGAGAAATTTGCACCACAACTCTATAGATTTAATGGTGCAAAACCAGAATGGGCTCAGCCTATATCTGGAGCCATCTGATAGTATTATTTTGTCATTAATTGATTCTTTTCTAGATGCAATGATGAAGATTTTCCACAACCAGCTCTAATTTCGTATTTACCTTTTTAATTGAGCAACCCATTCGCAATCATTGTGCAGAAGATCTAGGTACGACTCCCAAGCTTGGCTCACGGCACAGAGGTAACATTCACAAACCCCGGTGAGAAGTCATCTCAGCCAATACTGTACCTGAATGTAACTCGCACTGAGCTATCAATGAAAAACTTTGAGTTAAATAAAATAAAAATTCTCAGTGATGACAGCTACTGTACTAGTAAAATTAGGGTGTACATGTACCATCACTATAATACTAATGGGACCTTTTACTAAGCTGCGTTAAAATTCTGCTGTTAGCATGTATTAGCTGGCAAAATTAATGCACAGTAACTGCATTAACTGTTGGAGGTGTGCCCAGCATTTTCCCATAGTTAATGCAGAGACAATACACTTAGGGAGCTAGTTACTAAGCTGTAGTAAAAGCTGTAAGTCTCCTTAAGCCCAAAGGCTGAGACAGTGCTGTTAGGCCTGTGCTGATATTTTATTTAAAAAAAAATTGGTCACCATCTTCCACTCTGGCTGCAGTGGGGAAAAAGAAACAATTTGCCATAGTTCCAGAGCATGCCAGTTTGGTGCCATGATGGTGTGACCTGGCAAGAAATCAGCACTGCCCTTAGGATTTATGGTATTATAGTGCTAACCGATGAGTTGACAATTTTCAAAGTAGTTTACTGAAACTCATCCTTTGGCTGACTAAAAGTAAACACAGGCTTTCACAGCACGTATACTGCTCCAGTGAAGGGTGATCCAGATCTGTATCACTCCATGCTTCAGTGCGTAGCACTACAAACAAGTTTACCCATGCAAAAATCTTTTGATCATTGCCATTTCTATAATATTAGATCCTCAATAAAACTTTAAAATGTAGGGAGAGAGCACCGCATGTGAGGGAGCCGCCGCGTGATTCCACCAGCGTGGTTCACAGCAGCAGTACCATGTTGGAGGCTTGTGGTGTCAGCGTGCAGGCGGGAGAAGGACGTGCCCTGATTTGGAGGACCCTTCCCTGCTCGATAAAGCCCAGAGGTACCGGAGTGAATATCGGAGAGAGCACCATTTGTGAGGGAGCCGCAGCGTGATTCCACCAGCGCGGTTCAGAGCAGCAGTACCCTGTTGGAGGCTTGTGGTGTCAGCGTGCAGGCAGGAGAAGGACGTGCCCTGATTCGGAGGACCATTCCCTGCTCAATAAAGCCCAGAGGGTCCACACGCGGCTGCGTGTTGTGGCCTGCATGGCGTGGCCTAAGGGGCAGGACTTAAGGGGCAGGACATGCCCCTTTGGCGCACATGAGTTGTTCATGTGAGCTGTGAAGTTCGTTTATTCCATGGGCAAATGGAAGGCAAATGGTGGTGTAAAGTCTGGCGATGATGCTGCAGGTGGGAAAGTGGTGGGCCCTATGGATAAACATGTGACTTCGTTGCTGCCTGAAGATCATACACCGGAAGGGGCATCGTTGAGTCCTGTTCTCCGGTCTCCTCCTTCTCTCCCACTACCACCTCTCTCATCAACCTTTTTGGAGCTTTCCCCTGAGAATCTTCCTCCAGTTCCGCTCCCAGTTTTTCCGGCTGTGGCAGACCCAGGGACTATCGCTCCCCCTGTAGGGGAAGTGACTCTTGTGGATATATGGTCTGCTATTCAGAAAATTGACACGCGTTTAACTTCTACTGTATCCTCCCTTTGCAAATTTTTCCAAGATGTGGTTGGTAAATTACAATATATAGACAATCAATTTGGCACTTTAAGTAAGTTTGTTGCTCGTACTGACTCCCAACTCCAGTCTTGCCGCGACTCTGATGCTGCTTTGATCAGAGATTCTTTAACAGTTTCCTACCGGCTGGAAGTGTTGGAAAATCAGTCTCGAGCACGTAACTTGCGTTTCTTGAATTTTCCCTTTACACATTTGTTATCTCCTGAAATCTTATTGGAAAAGTATTTTTCTGAAGTGTTACACTTAGAGGGGGATTCACATGCTGTCCATATGTATTACCTTCCTGTTGGTTCCTTTTCCACTCCGCAGACTGCTGGGGCCTCTGCTCCTTCGATTTGCTCAGTGGATCAGAACTTAACGACTTTCCTGGAGGATTCGTCTGATGTTATCTTAAAGCGCAATACTTTGGTAGTGAGGTTTGTTTCTGAAACTGCCAAACTGCTTGTTTTGAGAGCATACTTTAAACATAGGCATGCTCTCTTTTGTGGATATAAGCTCCAGGTTTTCCCTGATGTCTGTCGGATTACTCAAACTCGGCAAAAGCAGTTTTTGATGATAAAATCTCAGGTTGTGGCCCTGGGGGCAACGCTTTTTTTGAAGTTTCCCTGTCGTTGTATTGTTACTCTTGGGGGACAAACTTATGCTTATACTGATGTTAATTCTCTACAAAAGTTTCTTGATGGGAAAGAGGTGGGTGAGACATAGCTGGAGGAATTGATATTGTTTTGTTTGCCCCCTATTGTGGGGTATGGATACTCCTTGATTCTTGTTTTTCTTTCCTTTTAGGAATGTTGTATAATCTAAAGGTTCTCTCTCTCTTGATGGGGTCTGTTTATGTGTTAAGGATTCTTTTTGGATTGAAAATGATTTTGTGTTCTGTTCATTTCCTTATTTTCTCTACTGTATTCAGAAAACTCTTAAATAAAACAATTTAAAAAAAAACTTTAAAATGTATTATATTTGCATGAAATTGAAAGCACCTACTTTGTTCATTCCAGTGTGCCATAGTTGGCCAAAAACACAAATAGAATGTTAAGGATTATTCAAAAAGGAATGAAGAACAAAACTCAGAATATCATAATCCCTTTGTGTAAGGCCCTAGTGCAACCATACCCTGAGTATTACGTGCATTTCTAGTCGCCCCAGCTCAGAAACAATTTTGCACAAGGAAAGGTTCAAAGAACGGTGACAAAAATGGTAGAGGATGGGACACCTCGGTAATGAAGAAAGACTAAACAGCTTCAAAAACACTAAACAACTTCAAAAAGAGATGACTGAGAGGGGATACACTGAAGCTTATAAAATCATGAATGGGATGAAATTGAAAGGTTAATCAACCATCCTCTAACAACACTAAAACAAGAGGACACTCCACAAAACTAGCAACCAGAAGACTGAAAAATCATAGAAAGTATTTTTTCATGGAGCAAATAATTAAGCTGTGGAATCTGTGGCCAGAGATGTGATCAAGATGAATAAGAACATAAGATATGCCATACTGGGTCAGACCAAGGTCCATCAAGCCCAGTATCCTGTTTCCAACAGTGGCCAATCTAGGTCATAGTACTGTGATGAAGCTGACACTACTGAAGCTATGGAGTTAGGAGAAAACTCCGTTTCTTTTAAAGAAACTGATTTACAGAGAATGCAGTTACCAAGAAGTGCAGCTAGAGGGAGTAGGCATGAGGCTGCAGAAGGTAGGCTGACACACCCAGATTGTAATGACGCAATAGCTAATCAAACACACCTGAGTAGAGGGCCAGAAAGCTCACTAAAGAAACAGCTTTATAAGCAGTGCTCGGTCAGGAGAATAGAGAGACGACCACAGGAGCAGAGAGGACCACCAATACAGAGACGACCACAGGAGCAGAGAGGACCACAAATACAGAGAGCAACAGAAACCCCTGCTACTAAGGAGAGAGAAAGGGGAAAGCTCCAACTACGGAAGGAAAGGCAGTTAAGCTTGCAGTCCTTACAAGGAAGGGACAACTTCCAGGAAGGACAAGCCCATGCTGAAAAGCTCCAGAAAGAAGTCTCCAGGGAAGACAGAGTAAGCAGGAGAGTGCCTGGTAGAGGGAATACCAGAGAACAAAGGTACATTCACACCTCCTTTCCTGAATGTGTGCCAGGTCCTAGAAAGGCTTGTAAACCAGAGAGCCATAGATATGAGAAACAAAGCTGTGGAAAGCTTTGGAAACCTGTGCAGAAGGTCCTAGATAAAAGCCATATTAATTGTCTACCAGACCAGGTCCAGCCAGGCTGGAAAGTCTTGGAGAGAACTACTGAAGTACAACCAGTTTTGCCTAGGGAAAGCTCAGGCTTAGCAGACACCATATCTGAGCAAGAGGATATACAAACAGACCTTGTAGAACCAGAACCATTGCTACCTGAATATCCTATGGACTGTACTCTCTGTGTAGCTGAGAGTATAGAATCTCTCACAGAGTCATAGCATAAGACATGCTTTAAAAAATGTCATTGCTTTGTTGAGCTGAAAAGAAGAAGCTTTTTGTGTTTATTTAACCTGTTGATATTGAAAAATCCTGCTTGAATGGAAAAGACTGTGAAGCTCTTATAACAGTTTTGGACTTTGTAAATACTTTGGTAGAAACCCTGAATCAAGGTGGATTTTGTTGTCTTCTTGGAGAACCTTAGCGCATCAAGGGAATAAAACCTTATATTTAACCCAGCACAAGGCTCACATAACTATTCTTTATAAAGAAGGGAACTACAAGGACCATAATGCACCTGGTCTAAGTTAGAGTTTCCAGCTTCAACAAACAATAAATGTCCGCCCTGACCCTTCAGCACGCTGCCACCGGGAGGGGCTGTGACAGTACCTAGCAGTTTCCCCAAAAGACACAGGTTCCACAATGCTTATATTGGGTCAAGCATTGATATCCTGGGTCCCTTTTTAATAATGGTTTATGGACCCTTCCTCCAGGAACTTGTCCAAACCTTTTTTAAATCCATTGGTTCAAAAGAGGTTTGGATACATTCCTGGAGGAAAAGTCCATAAAAAATTATTAGCCAGGTAGATTTAGAAAAGCCATCATTTATCCCTGGCAATGAATTATAAGAAACAGATCTGCTTTCTGGGATCTGCTGGGGACTTGTAATACAGACTGGCTGTCATTGAAATCAGGATGCTGAGCTCAATGGATCTTGGTTTGGTTCAGCATGGTTTATCTTATGTTCTTGTGTTCTGTGGTAGCCAACTTTGAGTTGAGGAAAGCAGTATATAATCTATCCTAATATAGCACACATATCACAGAGGTAAAAAGAGGCATTTACAGGAGAGAAAAACTGTATGGGCCCACCAATGAACTTTAGACTCAGATGTTCAATGCCGGGTCCATATCCCAGCCCTGTCATTGAATATCTAGGTTGCCCGGATTGTGATGAAACTAACTGGACAATGGCTATGTTCAACCGCTGCCCATTTAGCTTCTGTGGCGAAAGTTAGGCCAGCCTTTACTGCACTCGACTTTCGCCACCTTCTGATAACCAATATCGCCGCTGCCTAGTTATCACTGGGTGCTGCCCCCCCGGAATGCTTCCGTAATGCCCAGATGCTAACTAGTTAGCACATCTACTTTGTAATAGCCAATTTTCAATGGGAAGCTAGCCGAATAGTGGAAAGCCTTCCTGTATGGAACTCATGCTTTCGCGAATCAAAAGAGTCAGATGTCTTCAAGGGAAAAGCTTGCATTTGACAAAACATAAATGAGAAGCAGGGCACACTGAGAAAAGGAGGTCAAATTTAAGGAGATGATTGGCAATCACAAGACGTTAAAACAAATGGATGTTCAAGCTATCAAACTGGGTGACCTGGAAAGTCGATCCAGGAAAAATAACATAAGGATTATTGGGATCCTGGATAGAAATAGAGGGTTCGGACATAGAACTTTAATTATGGCTTGCAAGTAAAAAAATGATCCTCTTGTCTTTTAAGTTGACAAAAATAGCAGTATTTTTTAATTTTTCACAGGAAGTACACAAAGAAGCATGTTTATTAAACTGCTGTACCAGGATAGCGTGGAGTTAGCACACGGTTTCAGCACCATGCTAAAACGCCCTGCACGGAACAGGACATGTACATTGCCAACAATTTGCAACTAGCACGGGCATTAGTGGTCCATGCTAACCTCTCTGGTGCAGTAGCGAAGGTGTAACTCATGCCACGTCAATGGGTGGCAGTCTCCACGCTACCTGCAGTAACTGCAGGGGGACAGATGTACACACTCTCATGAATTTAGCCAGAAACCCCACGCTGGTAACGCAGTCTACATGTGTGTTACTGGTTTAGTAGGCATGCCTCCAAAGAGAAATTTAAGTATGATGAAGGGATAAGACAGATACATCAGCTGAAAATCAAGTAGACCATGCAGTTCCCCGCAAGGCTGGATTTCAAGGGCCAAATGTGATTTTTCTAGAGCCCAAAGGAAGCCATTAATTGATCTGAGATGACTGCCAGTATATCAAATTCAAATGAATCATAAATATCTCTCTTTGCAAAAATTTCAGGATTTGTAGCATTAGTTGCTAAGCTATATAAAGGAAATATGTACAAGATAATGTCTGCTGCAGCAGCTTGATAAAGCTGAAACTAGGGGATAAAACATGTTGTGGGGATTTAGAAGCTTTTCTAAGGCCGTTAAGCAGAGTGGGCACAGGGTTTGGTGTTTACAATGTTATGTTTGGAGTCTAGCATGTACTTTTAATAATCTACTGAATATATAGTGTTAGAAGGGTCTCAGTGGTTAGAGCAAAGGGCTAAGAAATAGGGTTATGTTATGTTATAATATAACATGCTATAAAACTGCCTTCCTTGAATAAAAATTCAACTCAAAGAGGATTGCTGAGGCTTCAAATCCTGCTTCTACCATTGGCATTTCTTGTGGCCTTGGACAAGACATTAATCCTCTTTTGTCTCAGAAGCCTATTTACTAAGCAGTGATAATGTGTTTCTGCACAGCTAAGAGTGCTATCATGAGCTATAAATGGTATAAGTCTGCGAACATACTATTATCACAATTTTCTGCAGCTGACTAGCATGATAACAAGTAGCAGAGCTGGAACAATCTTTTTGCAAGCTATGGTACTCATAGAGAGATTAGCTACACCTCAAAATGTGCAGCTGATTTTCTTCCAGGAGCATGGCCACACTGAGATGCTGGTGATGCTGCCAAAGTACAGCCAGTAATAGGTTACCCACCCCTATGTGGTCTGTGGGGCAAGTATGACCTCCCCGCACCCCTGCCTGAAGCCCATCCACAGCCTTGAAGCTTATCCCCTTGTACAAAATGTAAACTCCCACTTGGAGGTTAGCCCTCCCACCCTCATGGACCCACGGTTAGCTTATCCTATTTGTGACAGTGCTTTAAGGGGGCAAAGGCAATCCACAGTCGCTTGTACTCTACTAGTACCATCTTGCAAAATGGTGCCAGCTTATACCTGGCTTCCCTATGGCCCACACATAGAGGTGGAGGGGTGGGGATATTTAAACCTGCTAACTGTTTTTGAACTAGGTGGGGTTAGGAGGAAGGTAGGGAATTACCCTAGGGACATTTTTTGCATGGAGAGTAGGGGTCCTTTTTCAGGGCATTGCGGATCCCTTAAAAGATGGGGTCACTGAATAGGGGGACCACTACTGTGCATAGCTGCAGCTGGGACATTTGGTTTTCCAAACGGCAACAATGTACATGAAACTCCTATTTAAGTGGCAAACTGTGGTCTTCAATTTAATCCCATGGGAATATTCTTGCAATAAAGCAATGTGGAAGTGTGCTATTTTACCATATCTTCCTAGATAGGCCAATTAGACAGTGAACCTTCTGGGACAAGGAAAAGTCTGCCGTTCCTGAAATGTTATTTGCCTTGAGCTCAGGTTTGGAAAGGTGAGTTGTCAAAGTGATGTAGGTTAATGTGGACAATTAGATCATGATGAGCATTTTGAAAACATGAGAGGGTTAAATGATGAAATTAAAAGTACAGTACCATAGTCTCACAATGCTTTGTATTTCCTCCACTAACACATTTAACCAGAGTCAGTGCAGCTTTATTAAAAGGAAATTGAATGGGTCAAGTTTTTCCTGCTGCTTTTACTAATAGCCCCATAACAGGATCATGTTTAATAAAAGAATTAACATTCAAGTGCCACAGGTGACATCGGATAGTAACGAACAGAATTTCATTGTTTCTCTTGAATGCTTAACAATGAACCATTCACCCTGTTGAACATATAAGCCCCTTCTTCCTCAGAGTATGGAATTACTTCATAAACTGGTAATACTCGCTGCCGGCTTTCCACGATAAACTCTGTTCATGCCTGGGGACTTCATTGCTGGTTTTTGACCCTTCAGTTTTCTCCTACTCTTTTTGGTCCTTCAGCTCAATCAGAATCAGCACTGATATCTTGATACCCAGAGCCATCATTTCCTACTATGCAAGTATTCTTCCCTATATTATAATCCCCTTACAAATATATATAGCCTGGTCATTGCAGTGATAGTCTTTCAACCAGGGCCATGCATGGACACGTCTGTCTCTATACCTGATCCTGGCCACGATCAGCATTCAAAAACAGCAAGCAACAGTAGGGAAAAGAGGAGAAAGCTGTCTGATTCCCCCTATAATTTTTTCCTCCTCAAAGCGGCATAAGGTAAATACAGAGGTCTCTTTACGAGCTGCCTCACCATTGCAAAATGGTAGGCCAACATGTATGTGGCGACAGATACACATAAACATTCTGAAATATCATCGTAGCCACATCTATGTTGGCCAGTTTCACAAATGTGCATGTTTCACAGGTGTACATTTCTAAAATCATCCACTTTCCTGCATGTGTCTGGGGCTTTATTCTGCATGTCCTCATTCCCTTGTATGTTGGCAGAGATAGGTCAATGTTAAAATGCATTTACATGTGCCCACCTTTTCTGCTGCCCCTCCCATGGAATTTCAGATGTTTTGACTTGAACATCCCAGCTGGCACCTTAATGGTCTTTCTAAAATGCCACATCACATGAGAACATCATGGGGTCGAGACACTACTCACTGGTCTATTCAACGACATCACAGGAATTGACAACATCCGTCAAGGTTTTGTGCTCATCTTCCTAGACATCGCCGCGGCTTTCGACTCCGTGAGTCACGAAATACTCCTCGCCAGATTGAGGGAAAAGGGCGTCTGCAACAGTGCACTAGGATGGTGCAAATCTTATCTGGACGGTAGATGGCAATATGTGAAGTCTGGATTAGAAGAGTCGATACATTTCCATCAAAAGCAAGGGGTACCCCAAGGCTCCTCGTTATCCTCCTTACTCTTCAATATTTACATGCAGCCCATCTGCAATATCATAAGATCATTCAATGTGAACTGCTTGATATATGCAGATGACATTCTCCTATACATGCCTTTCTCCACAACTCACATGGACCTGACCCCACTCACGGATTGCTTCAATGCAGTTTCAACGTGGCTCCAGTCACAGAACCTACGCATTCAACATAAAAAAACAGAGGTGCTATTCATCACCAGAGACCCCAATTTTACTCCGCCATCCCACGTCAGTGTCAAGGAAGCTGACCTGCAAACTAAAGAGGCAATAAAATACCTGGGAGTTACTGTGGATCAATGTCTGGACATGAAACGCCACATAAGCAATATAGTCAAAGCCGTCTATTTTAAAATCCGTTCACTCAAGCACCTTCGCTCCCTGTTGGACCCAGATGATTTCCGAACCATATATCAAGCACTGATCCTGCCACATTTTGACTTTGCAAATGCCATCTTACAAGGGCTCCCCCAATCCACACTAACCCCCTTACAGTTGGCCATGAACGCCGCAGCCAGGGTCATCTACGGAGCAGCCAGAAGCGACCACGTGACTCCCATTCTCAAACAGCTACACTGGCTACCTATTCATGGGAGGATCACTTTCAAAACACTTCTATTAGCCTTCAAGGCAATCAAAGGTATTTCCTCCTCCTCATTTACACATCTTATCCACATTGTACCCCCCAACAGATCCAGAAGAGCAACAGCTGTCAACCTGCTAATTACACCAAAGGCATCGACAAAGTGCAACAAGACAACCACAAACAGGGCGTGCAGTTTCTATATCCCCAAATGCTGGAATGCGCTACCCCCTGACATTAGGGCCATAACCAATCTATATCAGTTCAGGAAGGCACTCAAAACCTACCTCTTCCTCCAATACTTCCCAGCCAGCAATTGATCCTAGATACCCCTCCCACGAATGACCCACTCTAGAAATGCCCTCATATTCATTATCTAATTTTTACTTATCCTTGCTGTGTAAATAGCTTATGTATATAGTTTACCCTGTTATCCAAGTTTGTATCCCTGTTCGATGTAAAACCTGACAACTTGTCGTTATGGTAGTTATGTTATGATGTAAACCGCGCTGATACCGAATAGCGCGGTATATAAGAAACTGTAATAAATAAATAAATAAATCACAGAAATAGAAGATGCAATTAGTGCCATATCATTTGGAAAATTTCCTAGACCTGATGGTATTCCGACTGAGTGATATGTGTTAGCACCTACAGGGCTGGAAGTGTCTGATTATAGTTTTGCTAATGGCCTTTACCAAAATCTAAGGGAAACAGGCTGGAAAGTAGGTCATATTGTTCTATGGGCTCCTTTTACTAATGCTTAGTGCACACTATCTGCTGCATGACCTATTTTATTTCTCTGGGCCATGTGGCAGATAGTGCACACTAAGCATTAGTAAAAGGGGTCTTGTATTTTTTACTTAACGTGAATCTGAAAATTCTTGCTAAAATGTTAGCAAATAGGTTGGTTGGATTTATCCATACACTAATAAATTCAAATCAGACAGGTTTCACTCCACCAAGAAGTACTTATCTTTAATATTAGCAAACTTTGGAATATCATCGGTGTTGTGGAAAGTTCACCCAGACCCTTTGGATGATGACGTTAGACGCCAAAAATGTCTTCAATGTTATTGAAAAGAACTTTTTTAGTGGGAGTTCTTGAAAACTTAATTTCAACCCAATTATTTTAAATTGAGTGACTTCAAACCCAATTTTTCATAGGTCATCTAGGCTGGTAAAGGGGAGGATCCAAGATGACAGTTGCTATACCCTAGCTCTGTGCGGCTTACTCTGATATGGGCAAGAGGAGAGGAAAGGCAAATAATCAGTTAATATTCATAACCTATAGATAAAACCTCATACCTCAATGTAAATAAGTTCTTTGTTATATGTAATAAGTTGTGTTGCATTTGCTCAATTTGTTTATGTATACAAGTTCTCCATGTTTTCTGTAAAATGTTGTTGAAACGTACACCGCTTTGCCCCGGTGAAAAGCAGTATAAAATTCCAGTCAAATAAATAAAAGCAGGGAAGAAGCCCTCCAAGACCTACCAAACCATTACTATATTTTTCTGGCAAGGTCTAATGGACTTTATGACATACACAGAGCACCAACCAAGTACCCTGAGTACGGGCACGGCAGGGTCAAAGTCAGAGCCAGATGGCTCAGTGTCCACATCAAGCATTGAAACATCTATCCTCTGAGTTGTGGACTATTCCTGTCCTACCAAATTTCAAAATACTCCTGGAGAACTTTGGAGCAGCAACGCTCCAGAGTGATATGTTTGTGTGAGCCATGAGAGGAGAAGCTACTGGCATTAGCATTCCTCCCAAGCAGTCACTGCAGGAGCATCAAGGGAGCATTCTAGATCGGCAAGAGGAGGTGGAAGAGAGAGCAGCTGGAACTTCTGCCACTTATCAGACTGGGAACCTCAGGGATTCCCCCCCTCCCCTGAGCCCGTGTTTTCTCTTTCTCACCCCAAGGTTTCTATCCCTTGAGATAATCTGGGAAGCAGTTTCTCAGCTGAGCACAGCTTTAGTCTTTCAGATGCAGGCACTATTTGCTAAAGTTCGAGGGAACAGTAATAAGATCAAAGAACTATGAAGTGATTTCAATTTTACAGGGTTAAACGGCACATTAATGAAGGGTAATATTGCTGTTAAAGTTAAAGTGGAAATCTTGGAAAATTCTGCACATTCATCCAATTGATTAACTTTCTAAAATCTCCTTTAGTTTCCTTGAAAGACATGTTAAAAAAGCATAATCACTCACCTGTAACAGGTGTTCTCCGGGGACAGCAGGAATCAGTCCTCAGATATGGGTGACATCGATGCCGACGGAGCCCTGCATGGAAGCTTCTCCCCAGCTTTCAAAGAAAGCCTTTGGGAGATGCACCATGTATGCGTTGCCCTCTTCCCGCCCAAAGGTGCCATCTTGCCTCAGTCAAATGACATAGCTAAAGATGGCAAAAACGATAAAGAAGCAACTCCAAAGGGAAGAGGGAGGGTTGTGAGGACTGATTCCTGCTGTTCCAGGTGAGTAACTACGCTTTCTCTGGGAACAAGCAGGAAGCCAGTCCTCACATATAGGACTCCCTAGTTACAAGCTATCGAAAGCCTGTAGAAATGCCAGGGGTGAGCCGTGAGCAGCAGCAAGTGAGTCTTAAAGAGACAGACTTTCAAGAGACCCATGTGTCCAGTCAGAACCAGCACTCCAGTAGCCTGAATACAGAAGGGTCAGAGGGAAGGAGTTGCCTACACCCTGAACAGATGACGGAGTACGGCCTGGCCGAAGGCGCTTTCCCATCGGGACTCCTCTAGGCAGTAATGAGCTGCAAAAGTGTTGACTGAAGACCAGGTGGCAGCTTGGCAGATGTCCGATAGAGGGACAGAACGCAGGTTTGCCACCGATGCCGCCATAACCATGACACTGTGTGAGGTGACCTGGTGCTCCAGCGAGAGCCCAGCCTGCTCATAGATGAAGGCAATGCAGTCTGCCACACAAGTGGACAGATTTCACTTAGTCATCGCTTGCCCCAGCCAACAAAGGTCATAGAACATGAAAAGCTGGGAGGCTTTGCGGTGGCTCTGGGTACATTGAAGGTAGAAGGATGGGGCCCTCTTACAGTCCAGAGTATGCAGTATTGGCCCAACTGGCATAAGGCTGCAGAAAGAAGGTGGGGAGCACCAATTACCGACTGAGATGGAAGGGGGACGCCACCTTAGGAAGAAATTTGGGGTGTGTGCGGAGCACCACTCTGTTCTTATAAAACCTTGTGTATGGCGGATCTGCCACTAGCACCTGAAGCTCGCTGATCCTGCGAGTGGATGTGAGTGCCACTAGGAAGACGACCTTCCATGAGAGGTACCACAGGTGGCAGATAGCCAGGGGATCAAAATGTGGCCCAGTGAGCTTGGACAGCACACATTTAGGTCCCACTCCACCACAGGAGGGCGGATGGAGGCTTGGATAATAGGAGGCCCCACAAGAAGCAGGTCACAAGAGGTTGGACAGAGAGGGGCTTGCCTTTGATAAGGTGATGGTGCGCCACTAGAACACTCAGGTGCACCCTGACCAAGTTGGACTTCAGTCCTGCCTGAGACAGGTGAAGCAAATATTGCAGTAAAAGCTGCACAGAGCACGAGAATGGGTTGACGTCATTCTGCACACCACACTGAGAATCTGAGCCATTTGAAGGCATAGGTCTGTCTCGTGGAGACCCTATGGGAGGCCAGGTGGACCTCCTCTATCTCCCCCAAGACGTTGAATGGGGCCAAGGCTACCCTTTCAGCAGACAAGCCATTAGCGACAGGGAGCCCTCCTCCTGCGACAGTTGCCCTGGTGCACTCCCCAGGGGGACTGGGGTTGCTGTGGACAAGCAGAAGAGCAGCAGGAACCACGGTTTCCTGGGCCACCAGACAGCAATCATGCTGAGCCTTGAAAAGGATCTTGGCTATTAATGGCATGGGCGGGAAGACAGAGCAGGCCCTCCATCCATGGGATAAGGAACACATCCACTACCACCCATAAGGGGTGCGGTTGGCGGGAGCAGAATCGAGGCAGTTGAGAGTTTTCTGGGCTCACGATGAGGTCCATCAGGGGAACTCCCCAGAGCTGGAAGAGCAGAGAGGCCACCCTGAGGTCCAGCCACCACTTGTGTGGCTGGAGGACCCTGCTCAGCTTGTCTGCTAGGGCGTTGAGCTTGCCTAGCAGATACACCACCTGCAGGAGCATCCATTTGTGGAGAACGAAGGAGCAGAGAGCCACTGCCTCCTAGCAGAGGGGGTAGAATCCTGTGCCCCCCTGCTTGTTCATGTAGAACATCGCTACCTGATTGTCCATTTGGACCAGCACCGACTTATGTTGCAGGTGGTGGTGGAAGGCTCGGAGAGCCAGAAATATGGCCCAAAGCTCCAGCAGGTTGATCTGGAGTTGGCTCTCTGACTGCAACCAGCTGCCCTGGGTGCAGAGATCTTTGCAATGAGAGAATCTTCTGGGGATTGGGGGCCTGAAAGGGCATCCCCGCCTGGAGGTGTTGCGGTACCTGTCACCAGCTGAGGGAGTCCGCAAGTTGATGGGTCACCATCACCCTTTCCCACAGGCCTGGGTCCACTGGGAGTGGAGACACCATTGGGCTGCCCTCATGTGGAGGCAAGCATCTGAGGTGACATGGACCGTGGTTGCCATGTGGCCCAGCAGGCATTGCAGGATGTGAGCAGGCACGGTGTGTCTGCATTGCACGTCCGAGGCCCGCACCTGAGGTGGTTGGCCCTGTCCTAGGGTAGGAATGCTCTGGCCTGAAAGGTGTCTAACTGGGCTCCTATGAACTCCAGACCGAGTCAGGAGGAGATGGGAATTGAGGTGGTTTATGACAAACCCCAGGTGTTGTAGGACACAGACAGTGCATGCTGTGGCCTTCTGTACCTCAGCGACCTGGCCTCTGATGAGCCAGTCATCCAAATAGGGGAAGACGAAGGCTCTGTGGAGGCAGAGATGTGCCGCAAGCACCGTTAGGCACTTGGTGAAGACCCTTGCGGCAGAGGCCAGGCCAAAGGACAGCACCTGTATTGGTAGTGGCCACCTCCACCACAAACCTGAGATATTGCCTGTGGCTGGGATGGATGAGGATGTGTGTGTACGCATCCTTTAAGTCCAAGGAGAATAGCCAGTCTACCTGCTGGAGGTATGGCAGCAATGTCCCAAGGGAGAGCATCTTGAACTTCTCCCTTACCAGGAACCTGTTCAGGTCCCTCAGTTCAAGGATGGGCCTTAGGCCCCCTGTTTTTTTGGGTATGAGGAAATACCGGGAGTAGAATCTCTTGCCCCAGTGGTGTGGGGGTATGGGTTCTACTGCCTTGCCCTTGAGAAGGCCTGTGAGCTCCCGCAGTAGCAAGATCTGTTGGAGGGGAATCCTGGAGGGATCTCCCAGGAAGAATGGAGGGGGAGTCTGTTCCAGGTGGAGGAGATAACCTTCTCTGACCACCTGTAGTGCCCAAGTGTTGGTAGTGATGGCTGGCCTCCAGTGGGAAAACAAAATCAGACACCCCCTCTGGGTTGCTGGCCTCCTGGGGTTGGAGAGGCTATGCCCAAGGAGTCAAAAACTCCCACCAGGCTGTGCCAGAGCCAGTACCTGGATTTTGGGAGACGTCTGATTACGAGGGTCATGCCCTTGTCCTTTGGTCTGTTGACCCTGCTGGGGAAGCCTGATACTCAGGGTCATCTTTCCTTCCTCAAGTAAGGCGGCTTTTTACTCGGGGCCTTCCATCAGGGAAGGGTAGCGATCTTCTTGGAGAGCCCAGTCTTCGTCAGGAACTTGGACTCCAACTCTGCACCCTTATCTGTCATGGGTTTACCAAAGAGGTTCTCTCCTTGGCATGAGATGTCGACCAATTTGTCCTGAACCCATTGCTCCAGGTCAGAAAACTGTAGCCAAGCCTGGTATCAGGCACTGATGCACACTGCGGGTACTCTAGCCGTCGACTCAAAGCCGTCATAGGCTGCTCAAGTCATGAACTTGGAGTACTCTCTGATGGTAGAGGACAGGCTCTGGAACTGCTGGAAGAGTTCCTCAGAGAGACCGGTCGAGAACCCGGTGAGTTCCTTCGTCAGGTCCCTCAAGCACATGCCCATGTACAGCTAGTATGCCTGGATCCGGCCGATGAGCATCGAGCCCTGGTAGCACTTCCAGCCCAGGGCGTATATAGTGTGGGCCTCCCTACCCAGGAACACAGAGAAGTGTGTCTTATGGCTCTTGAGCTGATACATGGCCGACTCCACCACCATGGAGTTATGTGGCAGTTGTGCTTTCTGGAAGCCCGGGCTCAGGCGGATTTGATACATCGAGTCCAGCTATCTGCTCACGATGGACACCGATGCTGGTGTGTCCCACATATGAAAGAGCAGCCATTCCAGGATCGGGGGGATGGGCACTGTAAGTGCCTCCTTCAGAGGGGCCTCGCACTAGACGATCTCAAGGTTCTCCATGCGAGGGTCCTCCTCCGACTCTGTGTCGAACAATAGCACCTTTGACATGTCCCACACGAAGTCTAGGAAGGCCATATCCACTGGCGGGGAGCGTCACCAGGACTCGGAGGGAGACAGGTTTGAGAGCATGTCACAGTGGCGATGAGTGTCCGGTGATTCCTCATTCTCGTTCTCCCAGTCCAACTCATAGTCAGTGGAGGAATTGACCGGGTCGGGATGCGAGGTCATGCCACAAGCCTGATCGTCCATGCCCCTTGGACAGTCTGCAGGCAAAGCCATGACCACTCATCAGAGAAGATCTCGGTTCCGAGGATTGGGACTGGGATCGAGACCAATGTCGAGGATTGACTCGAGGCCGATGGCGCTTGAGGATTGGCTTGATGTCCGGGGATGTCCTTGAGGTTGAGGGCCCAATAGAATTGGGCATCAAGGCTCGCTGCTAGCCATGAAGGCAGACAAGCTGTGCTCCAAGGCCGCCATTCTGATCTCCAGTCCAGGTGGCTCCGCAGCCTTCTGCACGGGCACCGAGGATCTCGGGCCTGTTGCTGGCTCCGACAAGGGGGAATCCTCAACTAGGATGGCACTGGGGGTCTGAGACTGATCACCTGAGGCTGATGATTCTTTGCAGGCGACCTTGGTAGGCCGCTCTCACTCCGACCCCTCAGACTCAGAGCATGGACTGCGGGACCGGATGCAGGACTTACCTGCCTTTCCCGATTCGTCCACGGATGCTGCCCTCAGGGGTTTCTTCTTTTTCTTCTGTTCCACCTCTGGGGTACTCTGTTCAGAGGACCCATGGCCTCAGTTGGAGATGGCGGGGTCACTTCAGGGCTCTGGGGTCCCAGAAGGCGGCTTGGAGCATGGTGTCGCCTGAGACTCCAGGGCAGAATCTGACCTTTGGACAATCTTGTTGTGCTGCTGCTGACAGCTCTTAATGGCCTTGGAGGACATCTTTTTACAGAATCCACAATACAAGGGGTCATAGTCTGCCCCAAGGCAGCAGAGGCAGCAGTCATGTATGTCGGTGAGAGACATAGTCTGAGAACACTGATCACACTTTTTGAAGCCGCTGGCAGAGGCCATGGGAGGAACAAGGGCCCCAGTGAGATTGAAGACCTGGGGCTCAGCCAGTGAAAAAGGGAGTGAACTGCACCGGTAAAGAAAATAAGGGAAAAATCTAACCTGAAACGCAATGTCGGGACAAACGAGCTTGGGGGCAGGAAAGGGAACCGGTGCAACCGGGGAAGAAAAACTTCCAAGAGAGAAAAACGAACTCTTTTTCCAAGAAAATCAGACACACGTCTGGTGAGCTCTGCAGAAAAAAGGAGACTGGCAGGATGGCACACTTGGGCAGGAAGGGGACCATGCATGCGTAGTGCATCTCCCAAAGGCTTTCTTTGAAAGCTGAGGAGAAGCTTCCACCCAGGGCTCTGTTGGCATTGACATCACCATATGTGAGGACTGTCTTCCTGCTTGTTCCCGAAGAAAATATGTTTGAGATTCTTAATATTGCCAGTGAGTCCTTGCCACCATTGCCTCATGTATATGATTTGCCTATTGGTAAAAAGCAGTGAGATGGACTTCAACAAGTAGACTCCCAGGACATGGATTTGTTGAATGTTACCGCTCTTTTGGAAGATTCCGGGACTGAAATTGTGACTTTGGCTACCTCATGGTGTAATTTATTTATTTAACAGGTTTTATATACCGCCTTATCGTCAAATTCAAGGCGGTTTACATGGAACAAACATAGCAATAAGCTTTTACATAGAACAGGGAGTAGAACTTGGAGGAGTATATGGGGTATTAGATACATTTAACAATAATGGCTAACTATGTACAGAAACATTTTGCCCTATCTGCAGATAGGGATTGGTTGCTAAGACTATATTTTAGAAAAATAAATATTTCTTTATGAATTTAACCGTTTGCATATTTCCTGATCTGGCGAAAGAAACAGGGAAGAGGAGGAAAAGGAAGGAATTCCTACTGCTCAGGCCTGGTGTCCTTCAGCTAGGCGCTCTTTTTTTCCTTAATGTTTAGCTGTGTTTCACTTTTTATTTGAGCCGTCCCAGTTAGTTGCTTTTATTAATACTAGAACTAGGGACTCCCTTCCCTTGGAATCCTCTTGAATTCTGCATTAGATCAAACAGAATAATAAGAAGAGCAAACCTCAACATACTATTAATTCCTGATGCTGTGAGGAAATTGAAGCAAATAACCACTAACACTGCCTTCTCATATTGCACCCAGCCAATGGAACAAGCTACCACTAAACCTTAGAGAGATTAAGGACCTTACCTCTTTCAGGAAGGAACTTAAAACTTACCTGTTTAGTCAACATTACTGCAACCTACAACCCACAATCAATCTTACTTCACAAGAATGCACAACTAAACTATCACAAGTCTACCCTACCTAACACATGACTCACCCCCTGTGAGTATAGACTGAACCCTAATCAGTCCTATAATGGCTATTATAAATAGTCCCTCTGCCACATTAGAACTCCACACTTCTAGTTTCTACTATAATTTTTTATAAATTCTTGTAAATTTTTTGCTCAGTCTATTATAACTTTTACATGCTATACTTTCATTTGTAAATAATCAGTAATTTACCCACCATGTAAATAGTTAAAGTATTGTTTTCCCTGTAATATAGTTACTATATGCCATTAATGTTCTATGTAATACAATATTCCAATGTTTTTTGTTATATTGTTTTAAAAGTTCTCTGTAAATCGCCCCTGATCTCTGGAAGGGGCGGTATAGAAAAGCACACAAATAAATAAATAAATGTTAGCTATTTGGGATTTTGGCCTTTCCTTATTGTTTAATTATTATTTTTATTGCAACTCTCCCCAGCTGTGAGGGCTAGGGAGGTATGTATAGACTGTTTATGTATTAGCCATAGCTTTTTCTTTTTTTTTTGTTTCCTTCTACACGTCTATTTCTGTACAAGTGTTATGCTTGGATAAAACTGTAAAATTGCATAAATATAAAATTAAAAAAAAAAGATAAAGGGAAATCAAGTCAGAACGTTCAAAATTGTTTTTTTTCAAAAGCTCAATAAATCAGAAGTGTTTAGCCCCACGACCTAACCCTCCCCCCTTTCCATGCTCTTCATAATCTTAGACCTATATGTCCTCTGACACTACCCCCAAGGTCGCTTTGTATATATACTGTATATAACTCTGCCTGACCACCCACTATACCTTTCCACCATGCACCAAATGTTGCACATATGTTAAGCTGTTTTAAACTGTTCACTGTATATAATTAATTGTTCTATGTAACAGATATTCTGTATTCTATGTATACCGCTTTGACCCGGTGAAAAGTGATTTATAAGCCTTGCTAAATAAATACAATACCTATATGGACATGGGAAAAGCTCATATATTTGGTGTATATATAAGAGGAACTATCATTTCACAAAGAAGCACTTTAAAGAAAAAGAGTCATCTCTTGGGCTTTGAACATGTAAATAGCAGCACATGGGTGTAAGGGAGCCCATTTTGCAACCTATGCTTGTAAATGCCAAATTTCACAAAAAGTGACATCCAAAGGGAGCCCAATAATGAGCCAAGCTCCAAAACTCTAATTTTCAGCTTTAGGAGATGCTTTTAAATACCTCAGAGGTAAGCGCAATTACCTTCTCTATCATTCTTCCGAAGCCAAAGTCTAAACGAGCAGTTTACTGACATTTAAATGTGACTCTCAATAAGTGCAAATGCCAACAGGCAAATATGATAAAGCATGTATGCACTGCCACTGCAAAATAGGAAATATATGCAAACTCTTTAGGCCTTCCCAACTACACCCAGCACTGTGCATGCTGCAGATATTCATGAGTACATAGAGGCTTTTCTAAAATCTGTCATAGCTACAAGCAATCAGTCAGTCATTCTTGTTCTAGGCAGTCTAATTTCCTTCCATTCCGGACTCCCTGTAAACCTGACTGCAGAGAACGAAACATATGAGGAGAGGAGCTTCTTAATATAAACAGGATCTCGATTATGCAATGTTTAAAGACTCCGCCCCCATAGAGCAGACATAAAGCAGCCAGGCTAGTGGGGTGTCCAAGAGAAGCTGCGCTGGTGGAATGAGGAAACAGGGATAGCAAGAGCCCAAGTTCTACTAGCAGAAAAAAAGAAGAACTGTTAGTGGAAATCAGGGTGGGGGTGCAAACAGGGTAATTGCCCTGTGCTCCCAGGCTCCAGGGGGCACTAAGTCTGCCTGAAGCTAAAGGAGATGTGGAGGCCAATTCCATAACAGGCACGTCCGGCCCACGGGCATGTCCAAATGGAAAACGTGCATGAATGAAATTTGATTCCACAGCAGTGGGGATAGACACAGCTGCGGGTGTAGAATCGTGGACATAGACATACTCAACGCAGCCTGCACATAGCGCTACGGTATATGAGAGACTGGTATATGCCACCAACGGCTGTGTACTGTAAGTCCTCATGCTCATCATATTCTGAAAATATGTACACATGCGATCTGCCCGTCTCTGCGAATGGCCACACCTGCCCTTTAAACATGCATCTCCAAAGCTGCTGTGCCCACAGACAGTGATGTTCTGATATAAAATTACAATGAAAGCTGAAGACACATATAAGTGGATGCCCGCGAGACAATAGAAACTAGTCTGTGGTATGCCCAGAACACTACAAAGCAATTGCAGTGCATTGTAATGTAGTAGAAAAACAAGTAGAGAGTGATCTGTCTGGCACAAGATGCAGTGCAGCATCACATACATGACAGTAGAAGACCTCCCTAAGCATGTATGTTGTGGACATCTCTGGAACATGTCTGTACAATGCTAAGTAAGGACATGAACAAAGCAGGACAAGCCACCCATAGTGAACTGTCCAAACATATCCCTGTCACTAATAAGGAGCCTTCGGAATGAGAGCAGTCAGCAATGCAAGCACCACACAGACATGCCCAGAGACACCACCTTCACTCCCTACAACTGTCTGCATTTGTAGAGATCAGTGATAGTGCACCTGGGCATGTCTTACTGATTCTTGCACTGTTGCATGCCTTCCTTCTAAGGGCCCCTTAGCAGTGACAGGTATATGTTTGGACAGTGAAGCTATTGTGGACCTGTTCTGCTTACACCTGCCCGTTCTCACTGGCACCTGGTGACTCTGCAATCATCTCTACAATCCAGGTACCTGCCAGCCATTTCTGTCCCCCCTAGATGTGTAAATGAGCAATCTAGATCCACGTGCAGCCCTCCAACCACACACACACACACTCTCCCTTGCAGTCCCACAGAATCATACATCTGCCAAAAGGATGCCCTGCACCTCACAACGTAAGAAATATAAAGGCAAACATAGAAATCAGTATAACCTAACCCAGCAACCTTCATGTTTCTACATTTGTAAATGTATATATAAATAGAAGATAATTAATATAGTGGACCTCAAACAGATTTAGAGCTTCACTAGGCCCAAACATACCCCTCCAGTATATCAGCCTTAAGGGCCAGAACTAGTATACTCATTGTACATCATAGGCAGTGGTGGGATTGGGCCGGTTCGGCACAGTTCACGCGAATCAGTTCTTGCCACGGCATGAAAACATCGGCACTGCAGTGGCGGGGGACCCACCCACCACCCGCCTGACCATATTTGACGGCATCAGGGGGTCACGGCATCAGGAGAAGCCCCCAGTGCCATCAAACATTATCAGGCTGCGGATAGGGCCAAAGGGCAACAGCTGGATTGCTGCACCTCAGTGGAGGGCAGCGGCCCAAGCGTACGGACGCTGCAACGCCTCCATGCGAGTGCAGCAACCTGGCCATCACACACATATGAGGGCTGGGACCAAACCGGTTTTTAGTCGGTTCAGATCCCACCACTGACCATAGGTCCACATTTACATCCAAACTATGCAGTGAACTGTGCACAAAATATATGATATATAGCCACTGGCTTAATACATCACCCAATATTGTGTTTCCATAAGACACATAACTGCACTTATCTGCATCTGAGGAATGTACACCTTCAAAAGATCCACTGTGTAGAGCGCACAAATCAAGCCGGCTGAGTGCAGCACCTTTCAACAATAGCTGGGGTAACATTATCGCGTGGAGCCCGGGACTCCATCACCAATTTCATTTTCAGGACTTGGGCAGTGTTAGGGAGCCCAAGGTTTGCCCCTTTAGCACAGACAGCAAATGGCAGCATAGCCAGAACGCACACTAGTGCTCTTCCGAATACATTTGTGGCGGTGTTTATTAAAGCTTCTTTAACTTACAAACTCCCTCTCCTCTGCTTTCTGCTCTGTATGACTGCATTATGTGGTTTTCCAGACTGCAGACACATCAGTGCACAGCATAGGTATCACATCCATTCACCACTATGGGCTGCATTGATGAGCAGAGCAGAAAAGTCTCAAAGTCCTGCCCTTATACCACATTTCCCCAGGTATAACTGATAGGGGAAAAATAAAGCTTAAAGTGTGTAGCAGGACTAAGAGGCCCGCAAGGGAAAACAGGAATCCTGTATATATCTATATATGGAAAGGAATGTGCTGTGCTAAGACAAATTGATTGTTCTACACCGAGACGACTAACATCTGTGAAGTTACTGATAAGCTGTGGTGGGTCTCAGGGGATGAGTTGATGACGTATGTATATTGTGGTGGCAAAGCAGGTTTAGAGTGTAAAGAAAAGGGGAAAAAACAGTCCTTTTTCCCTGAGCACAAGAGAACGGCAGGCACAGCAGGGGTTAAAACTCTAAACAAAGAAAAAAACTCCCTACACAGAAGTGTAGAACTGGAGACACACCCAATCTCCAAGGAAACCAAGGGAGGTGACGGGAGAGGTTTGGGGGCGGAGTCTAGAGCTATAGGACAGCCCCAAACATTTAAGCAGAGAGAAGCTATAGCAAGAGGAGGTGGAAGTGAGGGAGAGTGAAGGGAGGAGCGAGGAAACTGAGTGGAGGAGCTCTAGTTCCAAACAGAAGGAAAGTTCCAGGAAGAGGCCTGAGAGAAGGTCCCAGCCAGAGTCCTGGCAAAACACTCAGCAGAGACCCAGGGAGAGATCCAGGAAGAGGTCTGAAATAAGGCTGGAAGAAAGGTCAGTGGCAAGCCCTGGAGAGGAATCTTCTGAAGAGGAGATATTCTCTAGGAGCTGGTGGCCTGGCCAGGAGACTCCTGAGAGTACTAGAAGTAAGGAGACTCGAAGGACAAATATCTCACTGGAAGCCTCAAGGGGGAATCCTATTGCAAGCAGTACAGAGACATCTCGAGCCCAGAACACAGTTCAGCTGGCAGAAAGTCTGCAGCTAAGGTGGAGCCCTGGAGAGCCTGTTCTAAGCAAGGTACTGTCGAGAAGCAGGAGTGAGGAATATCCCTGGGAGGACCAGAAAGCAAGCTAACACCTGTGGTAGGGTCTGAAAGGAGACACGTTGCTGCTAGAAAGGTGAGCCCATTGCAAGCTGTTAAAAAGTTATTGAACAAGAAAGCTTTGTCATGCCCTTCCCCCATAGCCTCAAGTAGAGAGGAGTCTCAGTGGGAGCAGCTGTTGAGAGTGTTGAAACAGCTGAAGCCTTCCCATGCAGACGCTGTGGATAACACGTTATTGAAGGAGCCCAGTGAGGAGAAAATGGAAATAGAAATCAATGGCGTAGAGAATGATTATTCTGATATGGAGATGGAATGCTCTTTCTGTTCTAGTCAAAAATAAGAAACTGAGGGGTTTTAAAAGTAATTAGGAAAACCCAGAAGTTTTTAAAGGAAGTACATTCTCTGCTGAAACTCATGCCTTTATTTATGCATTAATGAGAGCTGATCTGATAAGCTCCAAGAAGTTAATGAATGTCTGGGAAAACTGAAGAGTGAAAATACGTTTGGAAAAGGATGTCAGAAGATTTTAAACAGTTGGTAACCAGGAAGTTAGATGCTGCAAAACCCTGTGAGAGAAACAGTTGAGTGTTTATTTTATTTTTATTTAGACAGTTTTTGTATACCGCCTTATCCTTCAATCAAAGCGGTCACAACACAAGTGGGGGATACATTTAACACGCGGGGATATGAGACACATACACTAATACTTACAGGGAACATGGGCAATGGAGGGTTAAGTGGCTTGCCCAAGACCACAAGGAGCATCTGTGGGACTAGAAACCCCAGTCCTTCTGGCCCAAGGTTGCTGTCCTCTAGTGGGATTTGAATCCCCGACCTTCCGGCCTGAAGTACCTTGCCCCAACCACTAGGCCACTCCTCCCTGTTGTGTTGTGCTGCATAACTTGGAGACCTGGGACCAGAACCTGTTTGTAAAAGAATGATTTGTGAGACACGTTGTTTAAGTTAAGCGAAGTCAAGGCATGGACTATGTATCACGGCTTAAGTTCTTTTTGAATGGAGAAGTATCCTGAGTTTTGTTTGTAGTACCTGAACTTCTATCCAAAGAGTTCGAATTGGTTATGTAGAGCTTTATTTTCAAATAAAGAAATTTTTCCTGTGACCTTCAAATCTCGGCTATAATCTTTGTGACACAACTACATTGCGAAGAAGCCATAGTACTGGGTTCCAATTTACTAAGAAGGACGTTCAAGGTACCCCCATTACACCTAGGCATTCGCCTAGCCACCAGGAGGGCCTTGACAATATGTTTCTGTTAATGTATAAAAGACAGACAGCCCCTCTAATCTGTGGAATAAACTTACATTCTACTTATGTGCGAGTGTGTGTGTTTGTTCCCCTGGAATTCCAGACAGAGAAGGTAAGGTGATTCCTCAGCCCAAAGGATTAACGGACGTCCCGAGGGTAAGTGGTATATAGTGCTGGGAAAGGAATAACCCATACTAACAATTTGGTGTCAGAAGTGAGGATTTCCCCATTGCACTGGGATTTCCAGACTTCCTAAATTGCTGCAGCTTTGGTAGCTGCACTGGGATTTCCAAACTTTCTAAATTGACGTCGCTTTGGTAGCTCATCTCGGGAATGCGCTTTGGTAGCGCTATGCATAACATACATGCGCTTTGGTAGTGCTATGCATAACAGGGACATCCTGCTGGGCCTGTGGTAATACCCTTTTCCTTCTCTGTGGCTTGTGTGATTATGTGAGCTTGGCAAGACGCCCCTGCCTCAGCCTGAAGCGATATCTGTATCCTCCTCTTCTCCTCCTCTTCGTCGTCGCTTTACTTCTAACACTCTTCAGGCCTTTCCCCCTGCCCCTTCTCTCTTTCCTCCAGACTTTGCTTTGCACTCGCTTGACTGTCAGGCCTCCCTTTGGAATTCTCTTCTTGCCAATGCTTTAGATGGTTTGGTGCCTCTGCGTCCCTCCCCTGGATTCCGCACCTCCGGGCATTCTCCATGGTACCATCCTTCCCTGCGCCTCCAGCGGACTCAGCTCCTCCAGGTGCAGCGTCGTTGGTCTCGCCACCCCTCCCCTGAATTGCTCCTGCATTTTCAGCATTTGTCTGCTGATTACCGCTCGGCTATCCAGGCTGCCAAGCGCACCTTCTATTCTGCTGAGATTTCCGGAGCCGCATATTCCTCCAGACAACTTTTTTTCCATTCTCCGTAGACTTTCCTCTACTGGTCCCAGTTGTGCTCCAGTATCCAGGCCCCCGGATCCCCAACTTCTGGCCACTTTCTTTTCTGATAAGATACTGAGTTTGCGGTCTTCTTTTTCAAATCCATCTCCGCCTCCGCCACTATCCCCTCTGCCCCCTGCTTCCCCCTGTGGGTCACCTAATCATTCCACTGATTCTCTATTGTTCCCTTCTTCTTCCCCGCCAAATCAGGCTCTTGCTCACACCTGGTCCTCTTTTCGTCCAGTCGTTTCTGCTGAGGTATTGCAGATGTTGTCTAAATCTAGGAAGACGACCTGCGTATTAGATCCAATTCCGTCCTGCTGGTTATCTGAGTCTTCCCTACAACTTGTTCCATTCCTCACTACTATTATCAATTCCAGCTTATCTTCTGGTCTTTTTCCATCTCTGTGGAAATCTGCTGTTGTTCGTCCCCTCCTGAAGCAATCTTCCATGGATCCCTCTATCCTGTCCAATTGGCGACCTGTCTCAAACCTTCCCTTTCTGGCAAAACTTTTGGAACGCTTTGTCTTTGATCAATTAAATTCACACGTTGAGGCTACTAACACTCTCCATCCTTGTCAAGCGGGTTTCCGACACGGGCATAGCACTGAAACTGTTCTGTTGGCACTCTTAAATGAACTTCATGTCGCACACGATCGCGGTGATGTCACTCTTATTGTTTCCCTGGATCTTTCTACAGCATTTGATCTGATTGATCACCGGACTCTCCTTTCTCGCTTATCTGATCTTAGGCTGCGGGGCACTGTCTTACAATGGTTTCGTTCCTTCCTCACAGCTCGTTTGTTCACTGTGCAGTCTGGTAGCCATTCCTCCTCCTCTCTTCCACTCACTTGCGGTGTTCCTCAGGGGTCTGTTCTTTCTCCTTTACTATTTAACATCTTTCTCGCTCCTTTGCCTCTCTTGATTCAGCAGTACCCTGTATCTCCATATATTTACGCAGATGACATTATCCTTCTCTGTCATGTTTCTCCACTCATTCCTGATATCTCCCAATTGAATAACTGTCTTTCCCATATTGCTTCCTGGCTTTCCCAAAATTTCCTTCATTTAAATCCTTCAAAATCCACAGCTATGTGGGTATCTCTTACTGGTTCCTGTCCTTCTGTTGCTCCCATGATTGATTCAACCCCTATTCCTCTTGTCTCTTCTTTCCGTTACCTGGGAGTCATTCTTGACTCCTCGCTTTCTTTTCACACCCACATTTCTTCTCTCACTTGCCGGTCATTTGCGGCCTTACGTCAGATTAGAGCCATTCGTTCCCTTCTTTCATTTGATTCTTTGGTTACTCTTGTTCTAGCTCTAGTATTTAGTAGACTTGATTACTGCAACGTTTTTCTAGCTAATCTTCCGAACTATCAGCTTCAGCGTTTACAATCTATCCAAAATACCGCGGCCCGCCTTATCACTTTTACCCATCGTTTCGACCATGTCACTCCCATTCTTCTTCGCCTGCACTGGTTGCCCCTCCGTTTTCGGTTTCAGTTCCTCATTTTGATTCACCGCACTATCTATACCGGCAATCCTTTGTATCTTGCAGGCCTTATTTCCCTCCATACGCCCTATCGCCAACTTTGGTCCTTTCATGCTAACCATTTATCGTTACCCTCTCCATCACAAGCCCATCTGGAACAAACCCGACACTCTGCTTTCTTCTTTCTAGGCCCACTCCTTTGGAACTCACTACCACCTTCCCTCTGGATAGAACCCTCCTACCCCCAGTTCAAGACACTACTCAAAACTCATCTGTGTCAGCAAGCCTTTGATCTTCCCGCTAGTACCCCTCCCTGAATTTGTTGCTGGTTTTGTTTTGTTTACTTTTGTTTTGGTGTCCTGTCTCTCTTTGTTTGTCTTGTTTTGGTCTTTTGGAAGTTCCTGTTTTAGCTATATGGTTTTTGTTTACTTGTGCTGTCTTTCCTTTGCTTTCCTATTATTTATGGCGTTCTTTTCTATAGTTTGCAGTGTGGACCTTTTGTTTTTATTGTACACCGCTTAATGCTTCGGTCATAGCGGTTTATCAAATGTTTTAATAAAGATAAAGAATAAAGATAAAGATAGTGCTAGTGATGGTTGTTGGCAGAAAGCAAGTGGCCAAGCGTGCGATTGTTGGATATTAATTAGAGGATGGGGGGTCCCAAGGTAAGGGGACCGCTCCAGAATCCGCGGGAGTGCGTGCACAGTCAAATGTTGTGATAAGGTTTAAAACTGCAGCTAAGAAGACATCCTATTCTCGCCGTACCCCGGTCCCTCCCGGCGCACCCCCGGCAGATGGGGAGACGCCGAAAGAATACATAGATAGAGTGGCAGGGGGTTATTATACTGATCCCTGGGTGGATAATATGGCGGGGTGGACAGAGGGTTTACATAGCTCAAATCCTTTTCCCAGGGAGGGTAGCTTCTCTGCCTGGCATTTAGATATGATTCGGGGATTATGTCTGGGGGATAAGAAAGCTTTTCCCTTTTATTCCAGAGACCCAAAATGGCCAAAATCTTATATGAAGGAATGTGGTACTGTATGGATACAACTGGCTCCTTATTATAATGGTCAGCACCTACCGGTGCTTGACTCGCCCCGGGAACTGCCTCCGAAATCGCCCCAACCCAAGGTGTCCTCCTCCCGGGTGCCCACAGCCCCTCCGCCGTATCAGCCCATTTACCCCTCCCTGGTTGGATCGGCCGCCGTTGTAAAGTCAGCCAGAGACTCTGATTCATTAGAGGACATTATTCTGGTGGCGGCTGCTTCTACCGCGCACCCCCCGGTAGTAATGGCGGGGCGTGCCCCCACCCACTGGGAATTACCTATAGATAAAATGTTTCGGCAGATATGTACCACTTATGAGGCTGTGCGTGGCAAGGGGAAGGAGCCTGCCGGTTCCCCTCCACTGCCGCCTGCTGCCTGGCTACCTTCTCCTGCCCTACCTTCTCACTCAAGCCCATGCTTGACCGAATCTGGGCCTGCCCCTGCTGGGCGGGACGCGCCCAGGGACAACATGTATCGCCAATTGTGTAAGACATCTCCGGAGGTCTGTACCGGGAGTTTGGGGACGCGAGTGGGAGCTGGAGGGTCCACTGCCGCTTCCCCTTCTGTCCCTTTTGCCCCGCCGGAGTCTGTTATTACCCCCCTAATTCCCCCCTTCCGATGCCTTCATCCGAAGATCGGGGGGGGAACAGGAACAGAGTAGGGCTAGGGCTCATAGGGATGGGCTTAGCCCTCATAATGATGTGAGAACTTCTAACAGTGATAGAGTGACAGGAGACCCTACCTCTAAGGGCCATATATACACCCAGTATCCTTTTCTAACATTGGTAACCAGCTTGTTGTTAAGCCCCTGGATCCCGCCATCCTTTATCTTACAGCATGCCCCGAACCCCATGAAAACGCCAGTTGCCACTGTGCACTACTTGCAATGTATGACTTGTGGTTTGCAGTGCACGGCGCAGGACTACCGCCTCATTATTGAGGGTGTCCTGGGGTATGATGAAGAAACCCCATTTGATTTTTCGAAAGTTAAGTCACTGGCGAATCTTATGAGATGCCGGATGATTCTAATTATCCTCTCTGATATCCCGAGGTGATAAAAAAGATGTGGGACGAAGTGTTAGAAGAGTTTGCGCGTTTATTTGGGGCGAAACAGAATCTTGCTGCATCTATTGCATGCGTGCAGGAACCAGGGGAAGGAGTTTCACAGTTTGTGCGAAGGTTTCGTAAGTGTTGGAAGGATGAGGCAGGTTTATCACAGGAAGGCCTGATGGCTTCGATGTATATTCAGACGTTCTTGGTTTAGCATGACTCCGGCAGAATTAGAGAAGGTAATATTAACGAAGGAAGCGGCGGGATGCTTTGCAGAAATGGATGTTAAGAAAGGTAAAGGTGGATGGAAGGAGCCCCCTTGTTGTACTTTGTGCATTAATCGCCAGCAAGTCTCCTTTGTAATTGATACGGGAGCGACTTGCTCTACGTTGCATGCCTCTGTTTGTAGAGAACCCTTAACACCAGGTCCTGCCTCAGTTGGGATAAATGGAACCTCTACCCCCACATGGATTACACCCCCGTTGTCTGTCTCCACGCTTGGTAATGATACCATTCTGTTTACACATTCATTTACGATTATTCCCTCCTGTCCAGTGAGTCTCCTGGGGCGGGACCTGTTGTGTCGCTTAGAAGCAGTAACTATTAGTAATTCAGATGGCTCTTTTGCCTTGCACTCTCCTTTTTTAATAAATATGATTTCTACAGAGGCGCATGGGTTGCCTAAGGTTCCTCCTAAACTCTGGGCCACCTCCCCAACTGACGCCGGGTTGGTCCCCTGTACACCGTACGTGGCACGTCTGAAGGATTCTCAAGCTGTCATCTGTATTCGACAGTACCCTTTGTCTGGCCCTAAGGAAACTGCCTTGCAGTCCATGGTCCAGGATTTTGTTGCAGCAGGTATTGTAGTTCCTACTGTTTCTCCTTATAATACTCCCGTGAATCCCATCCCTAAGGGGGATGGGTTCCGTTTTACCCAGGATTTATGGGCCGTAAATCAGCTTGTTGTCCCACTCACACCGGTGATGCCCGATATTGCCGGGCTACTTACTCTTATTCCTACGGAAGCCAAATGCTTCACGGTTATTGATTTAGCTAATGCCTTTTTTAGTATACCACTAGATCCCATCACGCAGCCTCTTATGGCTTTCACACATGCAGGCAAACAATATACCTGGAATCGCCTGCCGCAGGGATACATTGATTCCCCGGCGGCGTATTCTCTTGTTCTTAAGGCATCAATTGAAATGTGGCATCCGCCTTGTTCCTCCACCCTTCTCCAGTATATGGATGATTTGTTGTTATGTTCTAAAACAATCACAGAATTTGAAAATGACTCTGTATCCTTGCTCTGCCATCTAGCCTCCCATGGACATAAGGCTTCTTTAAAAAAGCTCCAGTGGTGGTGTGAGCGTGTTACCTACTTGGGGTTTGTGCTGTCCCCGGAAACCGGACGCTCTCTCCCACCCGAGTAAGGCAATTATAATATTGTCTCCTCCAACAACAGTGACACAAATGCTGGCTTTCCTTGGATTAGTATCCTTCTGTCGTGCTTGAATCCCGAACTGTGCTTATTGGGATTCCATATTGCAAAGGGCTACATTGCAGTTACCAGGCTCTGCATCTATTGAATGGACTGAAGAAATGCTTTCTGCATTTGCTACTTTGAAAAAGCTGCTTATCTTGGCTCCTACACTTGGACTACCCGATTATGGGAAAATGTTTTACTTATATGTAAGGGAAGAGGGAGGAACTATGGCAGCTATTTTGGCTCAAGACTATGGGAGGGGGAATGTGCCCAGTCTCATATTTATCAAAAACATTGCCCCTCCAGGTACAGGGTATGCCTGCATGTTTGCGAGCCCTGGTGGCTTCGGCTATTGCCGTACAGATGACTATCCCGATTACCCTGTCTCATGAGACTATTCTGTTTTCTACCCATTCTGTTTTGAATGTGTTAAAGAACCTTACTACGCAACACATGACAGCTCAGCGCCTTAGTGGGTATGAGGTGATTTTAACAACCATTGAAGGGTTGTCGGTTAAACAGCAATCCGCTGCCTTTACCCCGATGCTGGCCTTGCAGGCCTTAATGCGCCCAGTAGATGATTCCGAGTTGCCCCAAGAAGAACATGATTGCTTAAAGTTGATTAACTTTGAGATGTCAGTACGTCCTGATTTTCCCTCCTCCCCGCTCCCGGACGCTCCACATATATTTGTGGACAGGAGCTGTGTCCATCCTGCAGACAACACCTACATTGCTTCTTATGCCATTGTAGAACTCCCAAATATTTTGCATGAAGCTGTCATGCTGCCGCCCCAGAGGCCAAGGTTGGTATGGGCAGGTCAGATGGACATGAGAGTTTTTTATATATTTTGAATTTGGTCCTTCTGTAAGAGGTCTTGGTAATGTTCCCAGGACCTACCGGGGGCCAAAGTTCAAGAGAACACACTAGCCAGAATGTAGGGAAAATAAGGCTTTATTCCCTTTTAAGCACAATGGTTCAAATTATGGGAGACTACTTCAACAAACTGAAAGAAACCTTGCTTCAGGCAACAAAAAGAAAATATATTCACACTTGCTTTGTTTAACTGTTGCTTCACAGTACTTAGCATAAACAAACTTTACAGGCATTCGCTACTGTTCACTGTTTTATGTTTCATGCACAGACCTTAGGCTACCTGCCTGACAGTAGCTACAGTCCATCGGGGTTTCAGGTGGGTCTTCGTTGAATTCCACCTGCATGGGCTGAGTATCAGACAGCTGTGAATCAGTGTCAGTAAACTCTTGAGGAGTGTACTGAGGTTTCTCATATAACACATTTACTAGCTTCCAATGTTCAGCATTCAAGTCAGGGCCGCGCCCATGTGAGTGTTTGTTATGGCAGTTACTTCCCCTTGCAGGCTGCCTTATGTTATACAGTCTTTTTACCAAGGGCTTGTGCCCTGTTTCACCAACAGTTTGATAGGGAGGATATACTCCAGTATCTTGTGTTTCCTGTCTTCTTAACTTATATTGCTTATCAGAATAAAAAGGTATTTTACCTTGTTTAGTTGAGCCCCACGGCCTGGTCCCGCTGTAGTTCAGCCTGTCTTGAGCAGTAGGCTTTTCACACTCCAGCTGGCCTTCATGCAGAGTCACCACTCTCTCACCTTCACACCTTTTACCATTTGAATAAGGAATATTACCATTTGCAGCAAAGACTTCATCCTGGCTCAGATAATGCTTACTGTGTCTTGCATTTACTGCTACCGGTTCTTCGCACCAAACTCTGGGGTTTATTTCTCCCCTTGTGCCTTTCTTTCCAGTACCTCTCAACCAAGGACTCCTGGAACTCTGTGGCCTCGGATTCACTATGCCCTCCTGCCAGGAACTCCTTCCTCTCTGGTGCTCTGGACACTCCTTATGGTGCTCTCCTTCTTGGTTCCTTTCCAGAAGCTCTCTGTGGTGTGACTCTCCGTGGTCTGCTTTTCCTTGATAAGCCTCTTCTTGGTATGCCTCCTTTTGGTAGGCCTTCCTTGGTATGCCTCCCCTTGGTCTCTCTCTCCCTGGTCTCTCCCTAACTTGTCCTAGTTCCTCCTTTTCAAGTTCCCAGCCTTTCTTCAGGGGAACTCCCCCTTTTCTCCATTGGCTGTTAGGTTGCATTACCTCATCAGCTCTGAGGTGCAGTTCTCTGGGCCTTGGAAGGTCACTCCTGCTCCCTCTATTGGGCTCCTCATAACATTGCAGCTGATGATAAAATCTTTTTTCAGGATTTAAAACCCTTTTTTCTCCATAAATAGGCTCTGCGGTACCACAAAGCCCAGTTATTACCTTATGGTTCAGCACAAGCTGCAGAATTGGAAGGGCTTACTAGAGCCTGTGAATTATTTGCTGATAAACGTGTTAACATTTATACAGATTCCAGGTATGCCTTTGGGGTGGTGCATGATTTTGGTCTCTTATGGAGGCGTAGGGGATGGAAAATGGCAGACAGTAAACCAATTTCTCATGCACAATTGGTTAATGAACTGCTGGCCGCCTTATGTAAACCCAAAGAAGTTGCCGTTATTAAATGTACTGCACACAGATATGACACTTCTATTGCCTCTCAAGGTAATGCCTTAGCTGATCTTGCAGCCAAACAGTGTGCACAAGCCCAAATTGAACTCTTACGTAGTAATAATATCTCTCAGGGCATGCCGACAGTTTCTTATTATTTGTCTGATCCTCCATTGTCTGAATATTATGTTTCCCCTCTTGAGCATTCTTTTCCTCTGCACCACTTGCAGGCCGCTGCAGATCCCGAGGATATTATGTATTGGGAACAGAATAATATGAGTTTAAATTCAGCACAAATTTGGCAGGAAAAAGGGGGGGGGGGCGAAGAGGACTACCGAAAGCTGCAGCCCCTCTCTTAATTGGTCAAGTACATGGGGTAGGGCATAAAAACAGAAAGACGGTTTTTAAGGAGTTACAGGAAATATTTGTTTGCAGAGATTTGCCTCATTTAGTGGAATCACAATTGAGTCAATGCTTAGTATGTGCTAGGAATAATGTTCAGCAGGGAAAAGTAATAGGACAATTGCAACATTTACCCCCACCCCAAGGCCCGTTTCAGGCCCTACAAGTAGATTTCACATGTATGCCACGATCGATAGGGGGTTATAAGTATTTGTTGGTCATTGTAGATAGGTTTTCAAAGTGGCCAGAGGCTTTTCCCATGACCAAGGAAGATGCTAGAACAGTAGCAAAAATTCTCTGTAAGGAAGTTATTCCCCGCTTTGGGTGACCCTTTCTATAGATTCTGATTAGGGATCAGCATTCACCTCTAAGGTGTTACAACAGATTACTCAGATGCTTGTCATTGATTGGAAATTTCATGTCCCATATCACCCACAGTCATCAGGGATAGTAGAACGAATGAATCGAAGAATTAAAGAAAAATTTAAAAAGGCTACACAACACGCCCCAGGAAGGTGGCCAGTGTATCTGCCAGCTGTATTGGAAGAGATTAGGCTAGCCCCTGGGGTATCTGGATTCTCTCCTTTTGAAATTCTGATGGGATGACCTTTCCCCTTACCCTGGAAATGGCCCGAGGGAACAGTGATAATGGCGGATGACTTGTTGCTAGCACAGGAAGAATATGCTACACAGCTAGCTAAATATTTATGCACGGTGTCTGAACAAGTGTACAATGCTTTCCCTTTTCCTTCTACAGAACCGACGCACCCATTCCGCCCGAGAGACCGTGTGCTGGTAAAGCTGTTTCATAAGAAGGGCCAGTGGGATCCGCCGTTTGGAGATCCAGAGGAGATTATTGCAGTTACTCGCACAGCCGTGCTGACTGATAAGCATCCGAGCTGGGTACACGCCTCACGTGTCAAGAGTGCACCGGAGGATTCCTGGAAGACGCCTGACTCGCCCCAGCCATGAGGACCTTGGACGCAGGCACATCGGACAGAGAACAATGCAACTTGGATTCAGGCCCTGCAGAGCTCCACCACTTTTATGTACTCTTATACACCTGTTTCCACGGTGGCTGATGTACCCGAGCGTGCCACCACTGACCTGTCTGCTTAACTGTCCTTCAGAAGACTGTTTGGCTGTTCTTATAGTGGGCCTATGCAGGCCCAAAGGGGGGATTGATAGGGGAAAAATAAAGCTTAAAGTGTGTAGCAGGACTAAGAGGCCCACAAGGGATAATAGGAATCCTGTATATATCTATATATGGAAAGGAATGTGCTGTGCTAAGACAAATTGATTGTTCTACACGGAGACGACTAACATCTGTGAAGTTACTGATAAGCTGTGGTGGGCCTCGGGGGATGAGTTGATGATGTATGTATATGTTTCTGTTAATGTATAAAAGACAGACAGCCCCTCTAACCTGTGGAATAAACTTACATACTACTTATGTGCGAGTGTGTGTTTGTTCCCCTGGAATTCCAGACAGAGAAGGTAAGGTGATTCCTCAGCCCAGAGGATTAACGGATGTCCCGAGGGTAAGTGGTATATAGTGCTGGGAAAGGAATAACCCACACTAACAATAACGAATACTGCGGGCGGACGTACATGGGCCTCTCCTAAATACGATTTATATGTCTCCGTGGCTGGCCACGCCCCTATTCTACCCCTCCCGCCCACGTTCCGAGATCCCTGTTTCAGTGCTGTGTACATGCATGGCTGTGAAGGTTCAGAATATGGTTCTAGATGTTTTCACAAGAAAAATGTCTATCCCGTTCATCCACATGGCTTATTCGTATTTCAGAATGACCACATAATCTATTGGTGGGCTTTGTGGAGTCTCCTCTCAGATGCTTGCCCTGGGCCCCAGCATTTTTAACACCAGTTCTGGTGAAAATTAACAGTGGGGATTGGTGCAAAGCCCAGGTCTCACCAAATGAAGACAACAGCCTCAGTGGAATAGAGGAGCAGAGCTGGTGGTAAGCCCAGGCCCTATCAGCTGAAGCAAAAGCACTGGTGAGGAGCTGTAGGTGACCAAGATGGAAGCTGGAAGTGAGAGAGGAGAGGTGTAGGAGGAATGAAGTGTGGAAAGGGAAGGATGGGAAGAGTGCAAGGAAAAGGGAAGGAGATGTGTGTTAGAGGAAGGGATGGGGAAGTAAAAGTGCAAGGGGAAGGGAGCTGTACATGGAGAATGCAAGGGGTAAAAAAGTGTGCCACCCACCATCATACATCCCAATCCCATTATACTCCCTTCCACATACACCACATCGAGCCAAATCCACACACCTTCCCATCACCTCCATTCCTCCAGTCCCATAGAAGATCTGCAAGATACACACATACAAATCCACAAACCCTCCCACCACCCCCGTTCTTCCAGTCCCACAGAACAACTGCAGGATACATCTGCACACACACACACACACACACAAATCTACAACTTTTCCCACCACCCCCATTGTTCGAGTCTGACAGAACAACTGCATCACACACACACACACACACACACACACATCCACACACCCTCTCACCACTCCCATTCCTCCAGTTCCACTGAACAACTGCAAGACACACATACACACCTGGGTCAACTTTATAGTCATGTCATGGAGTCATAAAATAGGCTCTTTGAAGTTTCGAATTTGCCAAGCAATTCGAGACATTAATTTTTATTTAGTTCAAGTTGTAAAACTCAATAAATGTTTTAAAGACATGTCATCTGTTGTTGCCACCATCTCTGATTCTTCACCGCTCTGAGCTGGTCTGTTGCATGGTGATAATATTCAATTATTCTATGATAAGCAAAATTAGTCACTTAAATGGGTCAACTCATCTTTAAACAACAACAACAAAAAAAACCTAACAAATGCTGGGGGATCAATGCTTATTTTTCTAATACATAGGAATTAATCTAGGCCATGTTTTCATATGCAATGAAAACAGAGCTGTGACTACTTAACTGCGTTTGTGAAGAGTACTAAGCAACAAAGCTGCTAAAACGTATTCCACTATTCAAGCTTACTGTTATAACCAGCAAAATCAAAGCCCAAAGCATCAGCAGGAATATATGACCCTAAAAACTTTAGCAGTGAACATAATCCATTAATAGACCTGGCTACCAGTTTTTTCAGTTCTATGGGCCCGATATTCTGCGGCGGCGGTTAACACTACTAAAGCGGCTAGCTGCTGTCACTGAATATTAGACCTGGATATTCAATGCTGGAGCCATATCTGTGCTGCCTGGATTGCCATGAAACTAACCGGACAGCAGCGATAATCAGCCGTTGCCCGGTTGGCTTCAGCGGCGAATGTTAGGCCAGACTTTACTACACCTGACTTTAGCCGCATTGCAATAACCAGAAGGTGGCTCGATATTGCTGCTGCCTGGTTATGGCCGGGTGCTGCCCCCCCCCAGAACACCCCAATGCTAACCAGTTAGCATTGGGGCATGCAACGGCAGCACATGCGGATATTCAGCAACACTAACCATGTTAGTGCCACTGAATATCCCAGCCAAGGGGATTAACACATTTAGCAGGTCTGCTAACCACATTACTCCCTTTCAATATCATGCCCTATATGTTTAAATTAAATATCAATGAAATAGAGAAAGAACAAAATACAGTGATCACACCACACTACAAAGGGGATATTTGAAAATCTGCAATAAGGTTTTGCAGGTATCACGCACTGAGAATAGACGCCAATGCGTGAAAGATCCAACAGCAGTGTGCTATCTGTTCGGGGCGTATACAGCATGGCCCCACCAGGTACTGAACTGATATGGGCCCTAATGCACTTTGGCGGTAAACATGCTTAACACCACCCATTGAGGTGACATTCAGCAGCGAACGTTAGGCCAGTCTTTACTACACCTGACTTTCGCTGCACTGTGATACTAGGCAGCAGCAGCCTAATGGTTAGCGCACTGGCTTAGGAACCAAGAGACTAGGGTTTGATTCCCACTAGCACTCTTTGTGGCCTTGAGCAAGTCACTTAACCCTCCATTTCCTCAGAAAAATCCAAGTTATCAATGTCCCTGTTTAAAGCACAGTTACTTACCTGTAACAGGTGATCTCTGGGAACAGCAGGAATTAGTCCTCACATATGGGTACGTCGGTACCGACGGAGCCTGCGCGGGAAAGCTCCCCAGCCTTTCAGATGAAAGGCTTTTGGGGCCTCCCACTGCACATGCGCGCTGCCTTCCTGCCTTCCTGACCAGTTCTCCTCAGTTCAAGTTTATAGCTGAGACAATAGAGAGAGGAAAGGAAGATAGATAGAAGATACAACTCCTAGGGGAGGAGGGTGGGTTGTGAGGACTAATTCCTGCTGTTCCCAGAGATCACCTGTTACAGGTAAGTAACTGTGCTATCTCCAGGAACAAGCAGGAATAAGTCCTCACATATGGGGACTCCCTAGCTAAGATGCCTGGGAGATCCCCCTCCAAGGGTAAACCATCTTCGTATGGATCTCAGGCATCCATTCAGGGAAGGTGGGCAGGAGTTGTTTAAGTATGGAACAGGTGTTTGAGGACAGCCTGACCAAACAAGGCATCCCGGCGGGAGTCCTTGTCCAAGCAGTAATGGGCTGTGAAGGTATGAACCGAGGCCCAAGTGGCTGCTCGACAGATCTGATCTATGGACACAGAGTGAAGATGAGCCATAGAAGTAGCCATGGCTCTCACATTGTGAGCTGTGACATGGCCTTCCAGAGAAATGTTCTTACTCTGGTAAGCAAAAGAAATACACTGAGCAATCCAATTGGAAAGTGTACGTTTGGTGACTGGAAGTCCCAAATGAGAAGGATCAAAAGCCACGAAAAGTTGGGAAGACTTTCGATGTGGCTGAGTCCTGTTGAGGTAAAAGGCGAGAGCTCTTTTACAGTCAAGAGTATGAAGGTTCCTCTCTGCACTGGATGCATGAGGAGCCAGGAAAAAAACAGGTAGATATACCTCCTGATTAAGATGAAAAGGCGAGACCACTTTAGGCATAAAGTGGGGATTCGTCCTAAGGACCACCTTATCATGATGAAATCTGGTATAAGGTGGATTAGCCACCAAAGCCTGCAGTTCACTGATGCGGCGAGCCGAAGTGACTGCAATAAGGAAAAGAACCTTCCAGGAAAGAAATTTCAGGGAGGTAGATACCAACGGTTCAAAAGGTGGCTTCATAAGTTGACCCAGAACTAGATTCAAGTCCCATGCTACCGGAGGAGGTCGTATGGGAGGCTTAGTGAGGGTCAGGCCTCTCATGAACCTTGCAATAAGAGGATGAGAGGAGACAGGTTGTCCATTTATAGGTTTTAAGGATGCTGCAATAGCACTTAAATGGACTCGTACTGAATTCGTCTTGAGGCCTGCATTGGAAAGATGCAGGAGATAGTCCAGTAGAGAATTCAAAGGAAGTGCTAGAGGGTCAAGACCCTGTTGCGCACACCAAATGGAAAAACGTTTCCATTTGAAAGCATAGGAACGCCTAGTAGAGGGTTTCCTAGAGGAATGAAGGATATCTTTCACTGGTTGGGAAAGATTAAACTCATGAAGGCTTAAGCCTTCAGTAACCAAGCTCGGAGATGTAGGGACTTGGGGTTTGGATGCCACAAAGTCCCCTGCTCCTGAGACAGAAGGTCTGGTGCAGCTCCCAGGTCCAGGGAGGAGCCCTGGGAGAGCTGTAGAAGAAGAGGGAACCACACTTGGCGTGGCCAGCGTGGAGCAATGAGGATCATGGATCCGTGATCCCTCTGAAGTTTGAACAGAGTCTTGGGAATCAAAGGAATGGGTGAAAAAGCGTACAGGAATTCCTGACCCCAATGTAGGAGAAAGGCATCGTTGGCCTGAGCTCCCTGACACGGAGTTCTGGAACAGAACCGGGGAAGTTTGGCATTCCACGGACTTGCAAAGAGGTCTATGTCCGGGGTCCCCATTCCTGAAAGATTCTGCGTATCTGGTCCATATGCAGGGACCATTCGTGTGGGAGCAGAACTCGGCTGAGTCTGTCTGCCCGAGAGTTTTGAACTCCTGGAAGATATACTGCCAGAAGATGAATTTGATGCTCTCTGGCGAAGGCCCATAATCTGAGAGCTTCGTTGCAAAGCGACAGAGAGCCCGTCCCTCCTTGTTTGTTGACATAGAACATGGCTACCTGATTGTCTGTTTGGACTAGGACAGTCAGGTTGACAAGGAGGGTGTGGAAGACTGTGAGGGCAAGGAAGATTGCTCACAGTTCCAGAAGGTTGATGTGAAGGGTGGTCTCCTGAGGAGACCAGGTGCCCTGAGTGGAGAGGTGTTGGAGATGAGCTCCCCACCCTGTTTGGGAGGCATCTGTTGTGAGGGTTGCTTGGGGCAACGAAGGTTGGAAGGGGATCCCCAACAACAGATTTTTGGAGGACGTCCACCACTGGAGAGACCAAAACAGTCATTTTGAGGTGAGTATTTGGTCTGAGAGCAGTCCTGATGCTTGAGACCACTGGGTGGCCAAGGTCCATTGAGCTGCTCTCATATGAAGACGAGCGTAGGGCACCACGTGTACCGTGGAGGCCATGTGGCCCAGAAGTTGCAGCATTTCTCTGGCTGACAAGTGACTTCTGGACTGAGCCTGGGAGGCCAAGCTTATTAGTCTTTGGCCTCGGACCAGAGGGAGGTAGGCCCTTGCAGTGGTGGAGTCCAATTGGGCCCCTATGAATTCCAGAGACTGAGCAGGGATGAGTTGGGATTTGGGAATGTTTACCACAAGTCCCAGATATTGAAGAATACGCCTTGTGCGGTCCAGAGAAATCTGGGCTTCTGACTGAGATGGAGCTCGGATGAGCCAGTCGTCCAGATATGGGAAGACAAAGATTCCCATGCCTCTGAGAAATGCGGCTACGACTGCCATGCATTTTGTGAAGACTCTTGGAGCAGAGGCCAGACCGAAGGGTAGTACTTTGTACTGGAAATGTTTTCCCTGGAACAGAAATCTTAGATATTTTCTGTGGGATGGATGGATGAATATATGAGTGTACGCATCCTTGAGATCTAGAGAACAAAGCCAATCCTGACTCTGAAGGTATGGAAGGAGAAGGCCCAGAGAGAGCATTTTGAATTTCTCCTTGAATAGAAACCTGTTCAATTCTCTCAAATCTAGGATAGGTCTGAAGCCCCCTGTCTTCTTTGTTATGAGAAAGTAAGGGGAGTAGAAACCTAACCCCTGTTGAGGAGGAGGAACCTCCTCTATTGCCCCTTGGGCAAGGAGAGAAGAGACTTCCTGACCCAACAGGGTCAGAAGAGATGGGGGAGAACTGAATTGCCTCACCATGGTATGGGGAGGAAGGCTGGAGAAATGAAGTTTGTAGCCCTCCCTGATGATAGAGAGGGTCCATTGCTCTGATGTGATTTGTTCCCATCTGGGAGGAAAATGAGCTAGCCTTCCAGGAATGGTGAGGGGCTCTGGTTGTTCTAGAGCCAGAAACGGCAAGTTCTCTAGGGGCAAGTCAAAACCCCTGAGGGGGTTGAGCCTGCTGGGGTGTAGCAGACACTGCAGGCTTTGACTTCACCTGCTTAGATTGTTGACGCTTAGCCGCAAAGCGAGGCTGAGCAGATTGCTGGCCAGTATTTGTGGAAAATCTGGCCTTCTTATAGTAAGGCCTTTTAAAAGACTTCTTTTTGGCAGGGGTAGAAGTAGACTTGGAAAGTCTATCTAGAGTGGCATTTTCTGCATCCATTTGAGCAGCTTTAATTTGCCAGTCTTCCCCAAATAAGTTCTCACCGGTACAGGGCAGATTCCTGAGGCCATCTACAACCCAGGGTTCTAGGTTAGAAGCCTGGAGCCAAGCGAGACGTCGGGCTGCAATAGCAATTCCCGAAGCTCTGCCTGCAACCTCAAAGGAATCAAAGGCTGCCCTGTTGGAGAACTTGGAGACCTCTGAAAGTTGTGTCACCATAGAAAAGAAGTCCGCCCTTTGATCATCAGGGATAAAGGGGGCAAAATTCTGTATCTTTAGGGCAAGTTGTCCAAGAAACATGCCCATATAAAGGCTGTAAGAATTGATCCTGGCTATAAGCATACTAGCCTGGAACATCTTTCTTCCAAAAGAGTCCAGGGTCTTACATTCTCGCCCTGGAGGGGTAGAAGAATGCCTTTTAGGACTCTTTATTTTCTTCATGGCAGACTTCACCACAATAGAGTGGTGAGGCAGCTGAGTTTTCTGGAACTCAGGAGAAGGAGGGACCCGATACATGGTGTCCAACCTACGGGAATGGGGAGACAGTGTTAAAGGAGTCTCCCACAAATCCATCAAGTGTTCTTGAAGGATTTCATGGATAGGCAGAGTGACTGCCTCTTTAGGAGCTTTAGAGTATCCTAAAATATCCAATTTTTTTGATCTGGGTTCTTTCTCAGAAGATGTAGCAATAGATAGTGCTTTAGCTACATCAACCATGAAATCCTGAAAGGATAAATCCTCTGGAGGAGACATCCTCCTCTTTGGAGAAGAGGGCTCCTCAGGAAGAGTAAGCTCAGCAGAGTCATCAGAGGAATTGAATTCATCAGAAGAATCTGAGAATTCCCTCTGTGCTTCCAATGTACGATACGCATACCGATCGGTATCGACATCGGGCGTATCGGGCATGGGATCGGTACCGTGCGGAACCGATCGACGCTTGGAAGTCGATGGTCTCGGTTCCGGTGTGGATACCGGAACCGGGCCGGTACCGATGGAATCGGTACCGAGGGCGTCGCAGCCTTAATGAATGCCAGAACGGCCTGCTGCATGGTCTGGACAGTATTGCCCATAGACGCCACTACTGCCTGGATGTCGGTACCGGTATGGGCCGGTACCCCAGAGCAGTCCAACAGGTGATCGGTCGAGGCCGTGCCATCGATGTCAACCTGTGACCCCCTGATTGCTTTGGAGGCCGGAGCCTCCCGCCGGGGTTTTTTGGCCTGGGCAGAATCCTCGAACTCAAAATTGAGAGCCTCTCGATCTTTAGAAGGAGATTTGCTTTTAGAGGATTTGCCCACAGGAGTTTTGGTTACCTGAGATCCATCCGGAGAGGAAGACCTGGATGACTGTGATGCTTCTGAAGGAAACAGCACATGGAGCTTGTTGGCCCGGTTCTGCAAACCACGTTTAGACATCAGGGTGCAGGATGGGCAGTCCGGTATGGAGTGGTCAGGTCCCAAACATTTGAGACACCATTCATGGGTGTCTGTGACAGAAATGACAGCACTGCATTTGGTACATTTTTTAAAACCAGGGACTGGCTTCTCCATGAGGAGAATTTGTGTAGGCCTTAAGGCCTAACAACAGGTACCAAGCTGTGCTGAAGAAAATTTAAAAAGTCTTTTTTTTTTTTTTTTTTTATAAAGAAAGAAAGAGGGACCGGCGGTACCGGTTTCGGTATGGGGAAGGCAGGTACGCGGTCTAAAGAAAACAAACAAATTTCACAATTTCTTCAGCGGTGACAGGAACACGACCTGCTGGCTCCGCGGAAAAAGAGAAACTGAGGAGAGCTGGTCAGGAAGGCGGGAAGGCAGCGCGCATGTGCAGTGGGAGGCCCCAAAAGCCTTTCATCTGAAAGGCTGGGGAGCTTTCCCGCGCAGGCTCCGTCGGTACCGATGTACCCATATGTGAGGACTTATTCCTGCTTGTTCCTGGAGATTGTACATTACCAAGTTTAAGGTACAGTGTAAACTGCTTTGATTGAAATGATAAAGTGGTATAAAAAACTGTTAAATAAATAAAGTGCATCCTTGCTAAGTGCAACATTGAATAGTATAAACCACACTATGCAGACATGCTCACGCTCCCCCCCCCTACCTCACCCACCCATTTCTCTCCCCAGCATGCAGACAGCGCTATGCTTTCTGTCTAGTGCATGCTCAAGTGTCTGTTAACAGTTAGCACAACCTAGTCAACATGCCCCAAAGTGTGAATGGTACAGATTCTTGGAGAGTGCCATCAAGGGCACGTCCCTTTGTTAAGATATTGTATTAAAAATGATCCAGAGTCACAGTTCTGCAAAGTCCTGGCGTTCTATCAGGAAACAGGTTTTTGAGACAGCTCATGTAGGAAAGCATCAGATTTTTCAAACATTTCCATCAAGCATCTGTCCTCTCCAAAATAGATGGCATCGAACGAGAGTCATATCTTTCAACAAGCTGATTCACCAGCGAGTTTGGGAGACCAACTGAGGAAAGTATTTTCTGAAACACACAGCCACTTTGAAACTCATCTATATCTTTTCTGTGTCAACATTTTTAATGAATTATATGAAAACATTAAAGAAATAATACAAATTGAGAAAAGAAATAAAAAGAACAAAGTGCAACACACTAAAACTAGAGGGCATAACATGAAGCTGCAAGGGGGTAAACTGAAAGGCAATGTCAGGAAATACTTTTTCACTGAAAGGGTGGTGGATGCTTGGAATGCAAATACAGTGACAGAATTCAAAATGGCATGGGGCAGACACAGTGGATCTCTTTATAGCAACAGGATAAAATCAAAATAAGCATAACTATCTCTTATATCTCAACAAATAGGGGTGAACTACACGGAGCGGTGAGTACACCCCTAAACAGGTGCACCTACTCTTGCCGCCTTCCTGGACAGACTAGATGGACCAAACTGGTCTTTATCTGCCGTTATAAACTACGTTACTATGTTACAAACCAGTGCATGAATATACAAAAGGAATAACAACATTATTAACATCATTAGCTAAAGTGAAACAGTTATACAATTAACATGAATTATGTATCTTAATACTATGTGGAGACACAATTATGAAAAATAAGAATATCTAGTAAAGATTAAATGAGGAGAAAGAAAATACATAGAATAATAAGTTTCATATGCAAGTTAGTCATAATATAAAATCATAATATAATTGCAAGGACATTAATGGGATAGCTATTATAATAGGAGAGAGGAGACAAGTTCCCAGAGTTTCTTAACCTTGGATACCTTGTTAGTATTTTCAGCCGCTTTGATTTCAAATTTTTGAATTTGCCCTAGGGTATGCCACCAAAAGGTAATATTCAAATTAGACAAATCTTTCCAACTGTGAAGAATCATTTGAATTGATGGAGAAATTAAAATATCATAACGTTTTCAGGAATTAGAATTGTCAATTGGTAAAGACGGAAAAGAGGATTTCAGAACAACATAGCTTGCAGTTCTGGGGGCCCCTTGCCCAGGCAACAGCCTATGGGCCTAGGGCTGCACTTTTTAGTCCTTTAATTAAGGAGTTTTTCCTCAACCAGAGCTGGGGCTGCTGGGATTTGTAGTTGTGTTGTTCAGAAAAACAAATAGTGTGGAGACCGAGGGTTTACAAGGCAAAACACAGGAATTTTATTTATTTTCCAAAAGAGCATTAAGGCTCAACGCAAACAGGATTTTCTCTCCAAACAATAATCCATTTATACCAGGGGTCACCAACCTGCGGCCCGCGAGGTCCCTCCGTGCGGCCTGCGAGACTCTACCCCGGTGCGGCCCGCCAAGGCAAACTCACCGACTCCTTCTTCTGCAGCCGCGGCTCCCTGCCTCTTAGGGAACCGCGGCTGTGCTTGTAAAATCATCGCGGAGCCCTTCCTGTCTTGACGGGCTCCGTGCAGCATTGTCCCGCCTACAAAGGAAGTGGTAAACAACTTCCTTTAGAGGCGGGACAATGCTGCACGGAGCCCGTCAAGACAGGAAGGGCTCCGCGATGATTTTACAAGCACAGCCGCGGTTCCCTAAGAGGCAGGGAGCCGCGGCTGCAGAAGAAGGGAGGGAGCTGACATGGAATAATCAAAGTACAGGTATGAGCAGGGTTTTTTTCGCGCGGGGGGGGAGGGGGGTGCGGCCCGCGAGTCTGCCGGTAGTCGGCTGTGCGGCCCGCGGCCCTCTGGCGGTTGGTAACCCCTGATTTATACCAACCAAAACAATGTAACTGCTTTTAGTAGCTTTTTAACATAGGTCGCTGTTTCCAAACGATTCAGCAATCAAACATGGTTTTCTCCTTTCTTCAAACTCAAAAGAAATATCCTCTCTTCAGCAAACAGGGTTCTTAGCATTCCTGGCTAAACACAATTCTCCCTGTTTTCACACTGCCTTTTAGGACATTCAGGTTATAAACCTTTCTCTCTTATCCAAGAACTTTTATTCTGCCTTCTGGCATAGAGAACAGTCCATTACTGAATCTTCAGAGCTTCCATCAGATTCATAATAGTCTATCTGCATTTCCTCAGGACCTGTGTCTGGTAAATCTGGCTCTAAACCAGCATGAGAAACTTCAGGCTTAATATTCTCTAAAAGTTCCAGAACCTTTCTCCACTGGGGCTTTTCCCTATGCAAAGGGTTTCCACGAGGAACGTGGACATTCTTCTCTTGCATCAAACGACACAATGCCTCTAACTGGCTCACAGCACTTTTTGCTACATTTTTATTCACGCACCTTTTTGGAAGTTGCAGCTCTTTAGCTGGTTCAGGAACAGTTGTCACTGCAGCCTGACCCTTGTCAGCACTTCTCTCTGACACAGCTCTCCTAATTTTAAAACCAATTGCAGTTTCCTTGCAATCCTGGCTTTCTTTCTGATTAGGGCTTTCACCTCTGAGAATCCCCCGGAAGTCTCCACCGTTCTCCTCCACAGTGAACTCTCTGGGCCTTTCTCTGGTGCTTCTCTCACCACTGAATTCCCCAGCGTGCTGCTTCCCTGTCTCTCCCTTTCCAGGGTGTTGCTTCGTGTGCTGCCTTCTCTCAAACTGAGACTCTCTTCCCGTGGTGCTGCCCTTCTCAGGCTGAATCTCTCTTCCCGTGGTGCTGCCCTTCTCAGGCTGAGTCTGACTTCCTTCTGTTTTCCTGGGTTTATAAGAGTGTCTCTGAACTACCGTGCACTGCCCTTCCCCCAGGTGTCTCTCATTAGTTTCCAAGCCTGCCCTTAGATTAGCAGAGCTTGGGTGTGTCCTGTCCTCAGTAGCTGCGTGTTTTTTCCTTGCCTGCACTTTGAGAGAACGAGGTTACTTACCTGTAACAGGAGTTCTCCGTGGACAGCAGGATAAGTCAGCCACACTTGGTGACGTCCTCCGGGTGGAGCCATGCATACGGAAGTGCTCTCTAGAGCTTAGAAAGGAGGGCTTTTCTGAGCCCACCTAGGTAGCCCATCCTACCGGTCCACCCCCTAGTCCGGCCAGTGTGTTCCTAGCTAGCTAGTTCCCGGACAGGGAGCGGATACGGCAGGCTGACCTCCTCCAGGGGAGGCGGGCGGGATTGTGTGGCTGACGTATCCTGCTGTCCACGGAGAACTCCTGTTACAGGTAAGTAACCTCATTTTCTCCATGGACCAGCAGGATTGCGTCAGCCACACTTGGTGCCTCCCCAGCTGTGGAGAACGCTGAGGTGGAGGAGGAGCTTAGTTACTAAATGAGGCTCTGAGCCGCAATAGGATGAACCTCTTTATTGCCGTAATAGGTGAAGGTGCATACAAAATCGTGCAGTTGTGCAAACAGCAGTTGTGCAACGGGCAACTAGTGCTAACAGTGTACGAACAACAGTGGCGGAGTAACAGTGCAACTAACAGTGCTGACTAACAACAGTGCCTGTAACAGTGCAACTAACAGTGCTGACTAACAACAGTGACTGTGCAACAGTGCAATTAACAGTGCAGACATGCTACAGGAGGAGCAGGTACGGATGGCCCGGCTACTGGGCCAATGCATATCTGCCATCTGTTGCAGTGGAAAGGACGGCAGTCCCAAGGGCGCAGTCTTCCTGGGCCCTGAGGTCAAGGCAGTAGTGCTTCTGGAACGTGTGCGGGGAGGACCAGGTGGCCGCTCTGCAGACGTCCGACAGAGGAACAGAACGAAGGTTGGCAATTGTGGTTGCCAGAGCTCTTAGCTTGTGAGGGCCCACTCTTGGCAAATTCTGGGTGCCTGTGGGGTCTAGGCAGTGGGAGACGCAGGAGGCGACCCAGTGAGAGAGGGTTCTCTTGTTGACCGGCCTGCCCGGCCGGCTAGGGTCGAAGGATACGAACAGCTGTTCACCTTTGCGAATGGGTTGAGTTTGCAGCAGATAGATCCAAAGGGCCCGGAGACAGTCCAGCATGTGTAGGCGACTTTCTTCTTTGGAGGCATGGGGTTCTGGGAAGAAAGACGGGAGTTCAATGGACTGATTGACGTGGAAGGCAGATGCCACCTTGGGCACGAACTTCGGGTTGGTTCGTAAGGATGCTCTATCCTGGTGTTGCTGTGTATAAGGGGGATGGGACACTAGTGCCTGCATCTCGCTGATTCTCCTGGCGGACGTTATGGCAACCAGAAACAGGGTTTTCCAGGAGACGAACTTCATCTCCGCCGACTGTAGTGGCTCGAAGGGGTCCTCGGTCAGGCGGCGGAGGACAGTGTTGAGGTCCCATGACGGAACGGGTTGCCTGATTGGGGGTTTCAAGTTAGCCAGTCCCTTCATGAAGCGGTTTGTCAAAGGTAATGCTGCAATGGAAGTTGCCCCTTCAGGCTGGGCGTGAAACGCTGCAATTGCCGAAAGGTGCACTCTGATGGACTGAGTCTTAAGGCCAAGGTTAGACAGAAAAGCAAGGTACTTCAGGACACTGGGAAGAGGACACGTGGTGGGCTCCAGCCCTTGCGCAGCGCACCAGATGCTGAATCTCTTCCATTTGAGGCCATAAGATTTCCTGGTAGAGGGGCGTCTGGCTGCTAGGACCACGTCTTGCACCTCAGATGATAGCTGGAGTGTAGAAAGGCTCATCCGCTCAACCTCCAGGCAGTGAGAGCCAGGGCTTTGAGGTCGGGGTGCCTCGTTTTGCCTCCGTCCTGCGTGAGTAGGTCCGGCCGGAGTGGCAGGCGCTTCGGTTTCCCTTGCGGAAGGCGTTGGAGCAGCGCGAACCACATCTGTCGGGGCCAAAAGGGAACCACTAGGATGGCGCGAGCCTTGTCGCGGACCAACCGCTGGAGTGTCGCCGGGATGAGGGGTGTTGGGGGAAAAGCGTACATGAGAGACCACTCCCCCCAGCACACGTCGAATGCATCCGCCGCCAGTCTCTTGTTGGAAGGGTGCCTGGAGCAAAACAGGGGGCATTTTGCATTCTGTTCCGTGGCGAACAGGTCGATGTTTGGGCGCCCCCACTGACGGAAGAGGCTGTCGGTGACCTCCGGGAGCAGTGTCCATTCGTAGGGTTGTAGTTGCCTGCTGAGCTTGTCGGCTAAGGTGTTCTGGTCGCCCGGCAGATAGGAGGCTCGGATGTTGCACCCGTGAGTCAGGGCAAGGGACCAGATCTGCAGGGCTTCCTTGTAGAGGGGCCGAGATGCCGTGCCCCCTTGCTTGTTAATGTAGAACATGGCCACTTGATTGTCCGTCTGGATGAGGACAGTTTTCTTCTGCACATGCGTTAGGAAGGCTTTGAGAGCATACTTGATGGCCCTTAGCTCTAGGAGGTTGATGTGCAGGAGTCGCACCTGCGGTGACCAGGCCCCTTGTGTGCTGAACTTCAGAATGTGGGCACCCCAGCCCAAGTTGGAGGCGTCCGTGGTCAGGGTGACTTGGTGCTCGGGTGGGTGCATGTCCTTCCCCCCCGAAAGGTTCTCTGGAGCAGTCCACCAGAGTAGTTGAGTCTTGATCTTGGAGGTCATAGGGATGCGGGTGGAGAGAGGCTGCGAGTGCTGGTTCCAGTGCGTACGTAGATGCCACTGCAGCGGCCGCATCTGTAACCTGGCGATGTGGACCACAGACATGGTAGTGGACATGTGGCCTAGAAGGCGTAGGATGGATCTCGCTGAAGAGGATTCCGCCGAGGCCAATCTGGTCATGAGCGAGGTCAGGGCGAGCAACCTGCGTTTGGGAAGGTATGCCTTCGAGAGTGTAGTGTCGATCTCGGCTCCGATGAATTCCAGCCTCTGAGAGGGGGTGCGCTGGGACTTGTTGTAATTGATGACGAACCCCAGGGAGATCAGGGACTCGGTAGTCCTTAGAGCTTCCTGAAGTTCCATTGCTGGGGGGGCTGTGATGAGCCAGTCGTTGAGGTAGGGAAAAATGGAAACGTTCCGTTTGCGTAGATGCGATGCGGGAACTGCCACGCATTTCGTGAACACCCGTGGGGCCGGCGACAGGCCAAAAGGGAGGACTTTGTACTGGAAGTGCTGGCCCAATACATGAAAACGAAGATACTGTCTGTGTGACTTGTGGATGCGGATGTGGGTGTAGGCATCCTGCAGGTCCAGGGACGCCATCCAGTCGCCGGGTTGAATCAAGGGCAGGATGCAGTTGAGAGAGTACATCCTGAACTTCTCTTTGATGATGAACTTGTTGAGTTTGCGGAGGTCAAGGATGGGGCGGACTCCGCCTGTCTTTTTGGGAACGAGGAAGTACCTGGAGTAGAAGCAAGAGTTTATCTCGTCCGATGGTACTTGCTCTATAGCATCGGAGGACAGCAGGTGTATCAGCTCCTCGGCCTTGGCTCGGCACAGGTGCGGTGGGGTTTTGCTGATGGGTTGGGTGTTTTGGCGAGGGGTTGAGCTGAAACGCATCCGGTAACCCTCTCGGATGATCTCGAGAACCCAGGAGTCGGAGGAGATGTCTTTCCACTTGTTTAAAAAGTAGGTCAGGCGACCCCCGGTCAGGGTGGGTGCCGGAGAGTAGGCGTCAAAAGGACGGTCCACTCTTCGCAGGGGGTGGATTGTTCTTCTTCTGCTTGCGGTCACGCTGAGAGTTACGCTGGTGAGGGGGACCACTGTAGGAGTTGTTCCTGTATTTGTTATACTGCCATTTCCTGCTGGAGGGGTACTTCTTGGAGGAGTAGTAAGATTTCCTCTGGAAACTGTTCTTATGGGCTCCGCTGCGGCGCTCGTAGCCGTCCTCCGCCAGGGTTTGTAAGGTAGTTCAGTGTTCTTTCATGTCGTTGACAGTGTCTTTAACCTTGTCCCCAAAGAGTGATTCCCCCGTGCAGGGGGCATTAGCAATGCTGTCATGGGTGTCATCTCGAAGGCCGGAGGCTCTCAGCCACGCCCATCGTCTCGCAGAGATAGCCGTACCGGCGGTACGAGAGGCTGTGTCGAAAGAGTCAAAGGTTGCGCTGGCCAGGTGTTTGCTGCACTCCGACATATCGGCAAATGCGCTGGCGAGCTGATTTTGAGACTCCTTGGGGAGGGATGCAGCGGTCGACTTCAAGGTTGCCATGCAGGTGTCCAGGAAGAGAACTTGCTGAAATTGGTGTGCTGCAATCTTAGCACTAAGCATAGCACCTTGGAAGACCTTCTTCCCGATGTCATCCAAGAGTTTGTTGTCTCGGCCCGGGGGGCTATTGGCGTGGGTAAGTGAGGACTTGGTGCGTTTGAGCGCTGAAGAGACGACGATGGAGTTGTGTGGTAGCTGGGTCTGAGAAAAGCCAGGCACAGGCCTCACTTGATACTTGAAGTCAAGCCGCCTTGGAAACGGACGAACAGACGCTGGTGTCTGCCACAGTTTCGAGTGAGTTTCCAGCAGTCTCTGATGCACTGGGAGTGCGAAAGCAGGCTTCGGAGTGGCGAGGTATTTTAGAACCTCTGGAACAACCTCTCCAGGCGCATCAGCGGCGTTCAAAGAGAGGGCAGAGGATAGTTTTGTTAAGAACTTGGGGTAGGTGAGATCCTCCGCCAGGGGAGGGTCTTCTATCTCAGCTGTCTTCTCTGAGTTGGCAAGCTCTGTGGATGCCAATCCCACCACTGCAGCTTCGATGTCGTGGTCGTCGGCAGTGCTGTCGGGGGACGGATTTTCTGGGTCTGGATTGTCAGAGGGTCCGCGTGGGTCTTCTCTGGTTCTCTTCTCTGGGGTAGAGGTAAGGGCTGCCTCCGGAGCTTTGTGCGCTGGATCCGCGCTATGCGGGGTTGACAAGTGTGCTGCGGGTACTATTGAAGCAGAGGGTATTGTTGAGACAGATTGCTTCACGAGTTGTGTTAATAAGCTGATGATAGCTGAGGAATTACTATGGCTGGATCTGCTAGCCCTGCTGCAGTTTGAAGGGCTCCGGCTATGGTTGCCCTTTCGAGGATCCTCCCGCCGGTGGCGCTGGGATCGGTGGCGGTGGCGCTCGGAGTGCCTGCGTCGTTTGGGAGAGAGGTCCCTGTGGCTAGAGTCACTGCTGCTGCTGCGTCCGTTGACTCTGGTCCGTTTACCGTGCGTTCTGCTCTTGGAACTGCTGCTGGTGCTGCGGCTACTGGAGTTGCGCAACAGTGCGCTGGCATTGCGCAACAGTGCGCTGGCTTCGTTGGGCGTGCTGTTGCCGCGCGAGGCGCTGCTGTGCGACGTGTTGCCGCGTGAGGCGCTGCTGTGCGACGTGTTGCCGCGCGAGGCGCTGCTGTGCGACGTGTTGCCGCGCGAGGCGCTGCTGTGCGACGCGTTGCCGCGCGAGGCGCTGCTGTGTGACTCGCTGCTGCGTGAAGCGCAGCTGCGTGCAGGCTTCCCTCCGATGCCGGTAGTATTCGCGGGCATAGAGGTCCCGCCCCCAAGGTGGGCGGAGTTGGAGGACTGCAGCAGAGGCTGGGAGGACCGCAGCACGTCGCCATCTTGGGAAGCATGGACGAGTGCTGTGGGGGACCCGATCCTGGAAGCTGACTGCAGGGCGAGCTGAGAGGAGTCCAGGAGGATGAAAACAGGAGAGACTGCAGCAGCAGGGGCAGGGCTTACCTCCGCGGCTGACGGTGTTGGGTCCTGGAGCAGCAAGCAGGTCAGTCGGGTGCACCGGGCTGGGGATGGAGGCTCCATGCAGCACGTCCCACCGGGAAAGGGCACTCTCTGCAGAAACAGAGGCTCGGCTAGGGATGGAGGCCCGTACAGTCACATCCGGGGCCGGCAGAGGATCAGGCAGTGGAGGGCCAGAGCCGGAGGCTGGGCACATCACTTGGTATCCTTTCTTCATTGCCCCACAGTAAGTGCATCCATGTGAAGTCTTGTTCTTGTTGCCACAATAGGGGCATTTCTTTGAAAGATGCTTGGGCATAGTTGTAAAAACGCAAAACAAAGAAATTTAAAAAAAAATGGAGAGAGAGAGCAGGGTCCGTCTTGCTGGCAAGGCGGAAGAACGAAAAACTGGCCGGACTAGGGGGAGGACCGATAGGATGGGCTACCTAGGTGGGCTCAGAAAGGCCCTCCTTTCTGTATGCATGGCTCCGCCCGGAGGACGTCACCAAGTGTGGCTGACGCAATCCTGCTGGTCCATGGAGAACTACTGATTCCTTGCCTGTCTCTTTCTTTAAAGGTAAATGTCTGATTTTCTCCCAATTCCATGGGCTCAACCATACTCTCCTCATCACAAAGTTAAGGGTATAACAAAGTGAAACAACTTTTGAATGTACTTCCAAACTTTTTGCCAAAAATTATTAATCACCTTACATTCAAATAATATAAGAAGAAGAGTGCCTTCATAGATATCACAGTGCCAACACTTATTGGTGGCTGATAAGCCAGCTTTACATTTTTTGGTGGATGTCCAAAGAGCACGATGATAAATAAAATATGATGACAGAAGTAAACTAATTGATAACGTAGGACGATTAGCATGTAGCCAAATGTGGTGCCAGTCTGTAATAACATCTTCAGGTAAATGAAGATCATTTCCCCAGACCTTATAAAGAGCAGAAGACGTGGAAGTAGGTTTAATTAGTACTGTATAAAAGGATGAGGCAATATGACCTTTGCTAAAAATATTATCTAAGAGAACATAGAGAGACGGTATGGGAACTAGTGTATTAAGTTTAATAGAGCTTTTTTTTTAAAGAACATGCGTTAATTGAAGCCAAGCAAAAAATTGTTCAGGTTGTAATTTGTATTGGGACATTAAGGTATGAAAGGAGACAAGATTCGAACCATGAAGCAGATGTGCAAGGCACCATATACCTAATGACTGCTATTTCGACCAGGATAAGATTTTGTGATCTATTTTAAATTTGGGGTTATGGCATAAGGAAATTTCATGGGAATGCCAAATAGAGATATCAAGCTTTTTATGTAATTGAAGAAGAGCAAATTGTGTATCTAACATAACTTTGTTTTTTAAAGTAGTGTTATGTAAATCAATAAAAAAATATATATTTTAGGGAGCTAGGTGATATTAGATCTAGTTCAACATCATACCACAATGGCAGCAGTTCCTCAGGTGGATCAGAGAGAAGCCAGAACGAACCAAAGCGAGCCAGGAAGGCTGTATGATATAGCTGGAAATTTATTTATTTAAAAATATTTATATACCACATTTTCTTTAAATCAAGGTGGTTTGCATTGAACTCTTAAGGGTATGTTTACTAATCAGTGGTAGCGGCTTCCGTGCGATATCGGAACCACGTCCCCATTGAGGTTAATGGGGCCATGGCTCCGATATCGCACGGAAGCTGCTCTCACCGATTAGTAAACATACCCCTTACTGTTTTACATTGTAACAAGTGTTTTACAATCAACTCAATAAATTGTATATATTATAACACTGTAAAAGTGTGGGGGGTGGATTGCACATCATGCAGGAAGCCACTCTTTAAGAGTACATTTCATAACTTATTTACAATTTGGGGTCATGTTTTGTGTTCGTGCAATATTATTTGCTATTCATTGTCTTGTGCCGGAATGGATGAACAGAACAGGTTGTTCTATGTGACACTGCCAAAATGTTCAGTAAACAGGAATGTCTTCAGCTTTTTTTCTGAAGTCCTTGGTGTCCCTCGTATTTCTGATATCCTCCAGGAGGGAGTTTCATAAGCTCGATGTATACAGTGATAAAGCCCTGTTGGATGTGATCTGCTTCGTTTTGGAGAATTCCATTGGAGTACCTAACATGTTTTTGCCGTTTATTCTCGTTGGGCGGCTTTGGGATATCAGGAAATCAGAGAAGGCAAGGCCTCCAGTATTTTTGGGTAATTTGAGGGTTTTCAAAGAGATTCTAGGTGGTTCATATTGCCATAAAAATTTTACCAGTTTGGATTCTATCATTTTATAAAATGTTGGGGGGCAAAATCCAGGCAACATCATGAGAATATAATTACTTTGTGGCATCATAACCATTTTAATAGATTCTAGTCCACCCCACCATGAAATATAAAATGGAGTCCATTTTTTGAAAATTTGCATCTATAATAGTGTAAATATGTTTGATATTTATGTGTAGAGTCTGTTCAACATCCTTATTTAAAAGTATACCTAAAGGGGGGGCGGAGCCTGATGTCCAGCGGGTAGGACGCTTTGCGTTGAAGCTCCCAAGAGGCCTACTCAGAATCCTGACTTAATACCTATATAAATTTACTATTTTGCTCCGAGCTGACCGGGGCACCTCGGGGGGGATGGCGGCCCACAAACCAGCGCGCTTGGACTTCGGGTCTCCTTCTTCTTCTCACGGAAAACGCTCCAAAACGGAGGTATCCTCCCCGCAGAAGATGGTTCCATTTCGTGAAAACCCCGCAGTGCACCTGGAGATTTTGGAGGAAATACGCGGCGTGAAGGAATTGGTGCAGTCCAATGGAGAAGCGCTTCGAGCCATGCGAGAAGACTTTGGAGTGCTCCAAGACCGACTTGAAGGTCTTTCATTACGGCAGGACAATATGGCGGGGGTCCTCGACTCGCACGAGGTGCGCTTGGGCAAACTGGACGAGGCTGAGCGCCAGATACAGAATCTTCAAAAGGAGTTGGAAGATAGCAATAATCGCGCCCGTCGCAACAATGTGAGGCTCCTTGGAATGCCGGAGGGAGTGGAAGCAGGAGATATAAGAGACTTCTTGCTCAAAACTCTTCCCTCCTTGCTGAAGATTACTTTTCACAGAGAACTGGAAATCGATCGAGCACACCGTGTTCCTGCCCGCATGGCGCTCAACCGCACGACCCCCCGGCCTATTATCTTTAGCTTGCTACGATATCAACAAGTGGAACAAATTTTACATGCTGCCCGAGCGAATCATCATTTGGAATATGAAGGTCGTAAGGTCTCCTTCTTTCCTGATTTGGCAAAGCCTACCGTTGACCGTCGGAAGAAACTCCTTGCTCTTCGCCCTCGACTTCAACAGCTACAGGCTCGCTTTGGCCTGTTGTATCCAGCGAAGCTCCGAGTGACTCTCCATAACCAGACCAGGACGTTCGAGGATCCTGATCTATTATCAACATTTTTGGACTCCAAAGAAGCAGAACAGATGCGCTAATCCCAAATTTTGGACTCTTATCTGCCGGCTCTGTCCACCATTTTGAAGGGCCCGATGCGGCGATCATAGCCCAGCACAGAAATAGCCTGGACTTTCTTTCTTTCTCTGTATGACTTTTGTCTTTGGTCTCCTATCCCTTCATGATGTGTGCCTCGGTCGGATTCGGAGCACGCACAGTCCTACAGGTTATATGTTTTTTCAATTCCGGCCTTCTCTGGGGTTTCTCCCCGCAGACACATGGTCGCCAGTAATTTTGGGGTTTTGCTTCTCCTCTACCGTACTGCGGTTATCTTTGTTAATGTGGGGCGCTTCATTGTATTATATTAGCTTATTTTCCTATGTCATGTGTACAGCCAGATACAGTCAGTTTGAGGGACACAGTGAAATTATGTGTGCTATCATGCTCAGAATTTTAACTTTTCTGAATGGCCTCATGTAAACTCTTATTATTCATCGTACAGGGTATTGCTGGTCCATTCAGCAGAAAGAAAATCCTTAGCTATCTTAGCCACGAGCACGTTGATTAGGTGTTTCTTCAGGAAACGCACTACACTCTGCTGAAACACTGAAACTCAATGCTAGGCCTCACATGGTAGCTGCCTACTCTCCCACCGATTCCAAATGGTACGGGATAGTCATTCTGGTCAAGAAGTTTTGCACGCTACTGTACCTGATATTAGCGCTGACATGGAGGGTGGATGGGCCCGTGTACACCTTGAGGTTGGAGATAGTGAATTCACGTGTATTTGCACTATGTCCCGAATGTGGACAACCCTGCTCACTATGCATGTTTTGCGCAGTTGGCCTCGGCCTCCGCTAAAGTTCCATTAATACTTGGTGGCGATTTTATTCAAGTGCTCCCTCAATCTTTTCTTCTCAAACAAGGTGCTTGTTGGTTGGAAGCTCCAGTACCGAGCAGACCTGTGTGGCTAGATATAGTAGTGGGCCTTTGCTCACCGATTCCTTTTACCTTACTCCCTGGTATGACTCTCCCATTAGACTCCCACTATCCACCAATGTTTTTCGACACTTTAGGTGCCTTTAATATTCCTATGCAACCTCTCGACCCCCGACTCTGGTCAGTGTAACTTCAGCATTGCATTCGGAGCACTAGAGTACTCCCGCCATCGGCACTCTCTGCATAAGGTTGATTGGAAACTTCCGATCTCTCGGTAGTTTACCGGGTGTAGCATCCAATTTTACTAAACCTTATGTAATGCTATCACTAGAGATACCTCTATAGCGCAGAAAGTATGGGAGAGAGAATTGCATGTGACTTTAACCTCGGCGCAATGGAGCCTTATCTGGAGCAGAGGGACACGGGTTTCCGACCCGCCTCACTCACTCAGACCCTCTTCCTTCTAGCCCACCGGTGTTTTTACACTCCTCACAGTTTAGACATATGGAACACTACTCAGGGTAATGGTTGCTGGACACGTCCTGTGGCCATTGGTTTATTACTTCATTTCATGTTATGCATGAATATCCCGCACTACAGTATAACTGGCGTCGGGTCTGGGGTCGTATTTAGTCTATATTGCACTCTCAGGAGTCCCTTTCTCGGAGGATAGTGGGACTTCGCCCAGTTGCGGGGATCCCCTCTCTCCCAAGAAATGGCTTATCTCCTTTTGAACTTTATGCTTGGCATTGCTGTTTCCCTCATTGAGTAATACTGGGAAATTAGTTCCCATCTGAGCCTCAATGAATGGTGGAATCATGCCTGTCTCTACAGTAAATATGAACAAATACCTCGTCTGTGTGCTTCCTCCGTTCAGACTCCTTCTTATTGGTCTTAATGGACGATGTTCAATGAATATGTACATTTTGCTAAATGCTCTCATCTGACTGTCTAACTTTGTATATATCTCTGTCTCATGATCATGCTGTATTGTGGATATTTTTTTGATTGTTTGATGTATAATCACTGTTAACTGGAAGCGCTCACATGCTGATACAAACGGGTAGAGAAGAAGCACCTGGGGTGGGGGGTAATGGGTTTACTTTTCCTTATTGTATACTTGTTTTGTATCTTTTGGTGTGTTGTTTCTTTGTTTGTTGCAAAATGAAAATAAAAGTTTCAAAAAAAAAAAAAGTATACCTAAATATTTGAGTTCTAAGGGAAACCATTTAAAGGGGAAGTCCTGTACATCTGTTTGAGAAATATGAACATTGAGTGGCATTATTTCAGATTTATCCCAATTAATTCTGTAACCAGAAAATACTGAAAAGGCATTAACAGTGTCGATAAGATTAGAAATAGAAATTTGGGGGTTAGTTAAGAAAAGTAAAAGATATGCAGCATATGCCATACTTTGTTTCAGTATGTTTGGTTTTGATACCAGCAATATGAGGATGGGAATGTATTGCTATAACAGTTCAAGGGCTAAATTAAAAAGTAGAGGTGATAAAGGACATCCTTGTCTGGTTCCACAATGACGCTGTTTTGATTTAGAGATGGTTGACTATACATTGGGACGTTGATCCATCATAGGAAATCATCTCCCAAATGAAACCATTCAATTAATTTATAAAGATAAGTCTATTCAATTCTATCAAAAGCCTTTTCTGCTTCTAATGATAAGGCAATTGATAGAAATGGTTATTTATTTGTAACATATTTAAGATCATAAAATAATCTTATATTATCGCCTATGTATCTTCCATTTATAAATCCAATTTGAGTTTTGTAAACTTAAGAAGGCAGGACTTTGTTAATATGGGTTGCAAGATTTTTAGTTCGAAGTTTGTAATCCAAGTTTAATAGTGAAATAGTCTATAATTTCAAGGATAATTAGAGTTTCTAGGTATAAGAACAATATGAGCTTGAGCGAAGTTCCATTGTTGTTCTGGGTTAGTATATATGAAGTGATATAGATCTAAGAGGAAGGGATTACCAATATCAGAAAACGTTTTATAAAATTCTGAAGTGAACCCATCAGGGCCTGGAGTTTTACCAGATGGAAAGGATTTAATAGCTTCAATTATTTATTTTGCAGAAATTCCAGATCCTAATTCATTTTGTGCTGTGGGGTGTAGTTTAGGAGAATTCAAGGACCTGAGAAATTGATCACACAGATCATTATCTTTATCAGTATCTGAATGAAATAAATGTTTAAAAAAGGACTGGAAAATATTTTCTATGTCAGATTGGCTTGTATAAATATTGGAATTGGTATCGCACAATGAGGTGATATGTTTTCTATGTTTTCCTTTTGGATATTGAGCCAAGAATCTACCTATTTTATTATCACTGATAAAGGGCCGATTCCGGGAGGGGGACATCTGGGCCGTCTGGATGCCCCCAATTAAGATGGGGATCTTAGGACCCAATTCTGGTCCACGGAAACAAAAAGTTCCCACAGTTGCCAGAATTGGACCCATTGATGGCCCGGCATGCCCTTTCTGCCTGTGGGAATGTCCTCCCTGCAGGAGTCCCCAACATCCGTGGCTCCGGCCCCCCAACATCCCTGCCATCTGACCCACGGCTGGCCTGTCGTGGCCTTGATCGGTCAGTGGGGACCCCCATGGACCCACCCCTGGCCCTGGGGAGGGGGGTTCCCCGGGCCCAATCATCCACAAAGTGCTGCTTATACCACCTTTGAGGTGGTATAAGCAGCAAACCCCCACGGGCCCAGTAGGATGTACAGGGCCGTGACCTGAATTGGCCCTGTAGGTGCTGCTGGGCTGGCCTGCTCCCGCTCCACACCCTTCCCACCCCCTCCCCCCGTCCTGATGAACAGGACATACAGGGAGAGTCAGAGGAGGAATAGGCCCTGGATGCCTTGCGGGGCTGCACGTCCCACTGGAACATGCAGCCCCGCAACCCGTGTTCGGGAATGACCTCCATAGTGTCTAGTTTTGTAAATAAAGATGTCCATATTGGCATGTAGAATAGTTAAGGAGTTTTATTTATACTTAGCCTGGGTTAATGAATGTAGATTTTGTGGGGTAGGATGTTTAATATGCTTTTTTTCCAATTCTTGAATTTGATGTTCTAGCTAATTTAAATTTTTAATTTTTCTTCATCCAAGCAGAATAACTCATTATTTTATAAGTTTCTCAAAGCAGTGGAGGCTCATATAAATCTGGAGGATTGTTTTTAATGAAGTCTTGTGTAAAATGTTTAATGCGTTCAATAAAATGAGGATCCGTAATATGCGTATTATTGAATCTCCATTGTCTGTGTTTGTGAGTTTCTATTTCAAAATGAAGAGAAAGAGTGATTACTGCGTGATCTGAAATAAGTATGGGGAGAATTTGAGAATGAGTAATTTTATGGATAAATCACGTGTGATAAGAAAATGGTCAATTCTTGAGTATGTATTGTGTGAGTTAGAGTAGAATGTGTAGTCTCTATCTCTAGAGGATGAAGTAATCTCCAAAGGTCAATGAAATCAAAATTAGAGATCGTATTATACAAAGTTTTCCATGGACTGGTTTTAGAAAGTTGACAGGTAGAACGTCTGTCTAAAGTGTAATCTAGAGGTAGGTTAAAGTCACCTACAATGATTTTTATGATAGTCCCAAAATTCAAGAAGATTTATAGATAGAGTTTGAAAGAAAGTTGGGTCATCTTCATTGGGTGCATAAAGATTTAATAGGATTATTTTTGTATTAAGAAGATGGCCAGCAAGAATAAGCCATCTTCCTTGAATATATGAAAGTTGTCTTTCCAATTGAAAGTGAATCGTATTGCAGAAGAGAATTGAAACACCTGCTTTTTTATTAAGCGCAGGTGAAAAAAAATAGCTTGTATAAAATGTATCTTTAAATTTAAGGCATTCCCTATGTGGTAAATGAGCTTCTTGTATAAAGAAAATGTCAAATTTTTCTTTCTTAAGATAAGTTAAGATTTTTTTGCATCTGATGGGGTGATTAATCCCATTAATGTTCAGAGATTAGTTTAAATGATATCAGAATACAAGGGATACTGAGGTAATAATTCAAAGTATTCTCCACAATAATAGCAATGCACTGTTTCACTATAAGAGAAAAAGAGCCTGATTCAGCAAGGGGCATGTCCGGGCCTTCTGGATGACCCCGAGCAGACGGGCTCTTTAGGACCCAATTCTGTACTGTGGGAGCAAGGAGGCCCCACGGGTGCAGGATCGGGACCATGGAGACAAGGTGAAATAAGCTGGTCATCCCCCAGCGATCCCCAGACATACAGAGCCATCACTGGAATCAACCTTATAGGTCTGAGATTCAGCCCCACTCACACTCTGCCTATTCTCCGCCCCCATCCCCCGAAGCACACACAGCAGCTATGTACATGCAGCAGGACTGGGAGGCAGAATTGGTCGAGGGTGGATAGTGGGGCTGGATGTCCTGTTAAGACATTCAGCCCTGTTATTCACCTTACAGAATCAGGACCAAAGTGAACTATAAGTAGGAGAAAGGAGATTTTCCTTATTGTATTATATGAATGCAAATTTTGAAACTAATAAAAAAAAAAAAAAAAAAGTAGGAGAAAGGAACCTACAGTAAAGTGTAGTTACTCACCTGTAACAGGTGTTCTCCAGGGACAGCAGGAATCAAGCCTCACTTATGGGTGACATCGACACCCATGGAGACCACACAGAGCAATTCCCCAGCTTTCAAAGAAAGCCTTTGGGTTGCTGCCACACATGTGTGGTCCTCTTCAAGCCCAAGGGTGCCATCTTGCTCAGTCAGGTCCCATAGCTAGAGCCCTACTAAGCAGATAGCAAGGGAAGGAGAAGAATAGCAACTCTTAAGGGGAGGTGGGAGGGTAGTGAGGACTGGTTCCTGCTGTCCCTGGAGAACACCTGTTACAGGTAAGTAACTACGCTTTCTCCAGGAACAAGCAGAAAGTCAGTCCTCACTTATGGGACTCCCCAGCTACAGGCTACCGAAACCTATAGCAAAGCGCCTCTGCGAAGCTGTGAGCAGATGTCAATGATCTGAAGGAAGCCCGAGTCTTCAGGTCTTCTGGGGGCCAAGCTCCCGGTAGCCGCAGAAGGAGGTCGGAGGGCCAGAGTTGCTTATACCCCAAAAAGATTACAGAGTACAGCCTAGCCAAAGGCATTGTCCCGGCGTGACTCCCTCTCCAGGTAGTAGTGCGAAGCGAAGATATTCGCTGAAGACCAGGTCGCAGCACAACGGATGTCCATCAGAGGCACTGATGCTGCCTTGGCATGGACACTGTGCGTGGTGACTCGTTGATACAGCGAGGCCCCAGCCTTTGCCTGGGCAAAGGTGATGCAGTCCGCCACCCAGATGGATAGGGTGCGCTTGGTAACTGCAAGCCCTAGATAGTTGGGATCATAGGCAATGAAGAGCCGGTCGGACTTGCGATGACCCTGGGTGCACTGCAAGTAGAAGGCGAGAACCCTCTTGCAGTCGATGGTATGCAGAACCACCGACGCCTGGTCGGTATGAGGTCTCGGAAAGAAAGTCAGTAAGACTATCTCCTGATTGAGATGGAAATTTAAGACAACTTTCGGTAGGAACTTAGGGTGAGTATGAAAGACCACCCTGTTCCTGTAGAACCTGGTGTAGGGGGCCCCAGCCATGTGGGCTTGAAGTACGCTGACTTGACGAGTCGAGGTCAGTGCCACCAGGAAGACTACCTTTCAGGATAGGTGCCGAAGTGAGCACGTCGCCATCGGCTCGAAGGGCGGCTGCGTCAGCTGCATGAGCACGATGTTCAGGTCGCACTCCGTCAGCGGAGGCCGGACGGAGGGCTTGGAGAATAAAAGGCCCCGCATGAAGTGGAAGACCAGTGACTGACCTGAGAGGGGTTTACCCTCGATGGAAAAATGGTTGACTGAAATGGCGCTAAGATGAATTGGATTTCAGCCCCACCTGCGAAAGGTGGAGGAGGTATTGGAGAACCGACTGAGTGGGGACAGGAGAACGGATCGATCTGAAGCCCAGAGCACCAGACCAAGAAGCGCCGCCACTTGAGGGCGTAGGCCTTCCTCGTCAAGTCTTTCCCCGATGCAAGCAGGACTTCCTCGATCTCCTCTGGGAGGTGCAGCGAGGCTAAAGAGACCCATTCAGCCACCAGGCTGCTAGGCAGAGCGAGTCCAGGTTCGGGTGAAGTACCCGTCCCTCCTCCTGCATCAGCAGACACGGAGCACTGCCGAAGGGGACCGGGGGCTCCGACGAGAGTCGTAGTAGAAGCGGGAACCAAGGCTGTCGAGGTCACAAAGGGGCCACAAGAATCACCGATACTCGATCCCGCTGAATCTTGTGGAGGGTCCTCACTATGAGAGGAGTGGGGGGGAATGCATACAGAAGCCCAGAGGTCCAGTTCAGGAGGAACGCTCGGGTGTGGTATCGGCCCGCAAAAGCGGGGAAGCTGTGCATTCGCCAGGCTGGCAAACAGGTCCATGGACGGAGTCCCCCAGTGGCAAAACAGGTGGAGACCACTTCTGGAACAGGCGCTACTCATGCGGGCAGAGGAGCCTGCTGAGCCTGTCCGCGAGGACATTGTCTTGGCCCGGGGTGTGGACAGCTCTCAGGGTCATGCCCAGGCGCACTGCAAAGGAACAGAGGAGGACTGTCTCCCAGCAGAGGAGGCGGGAGCCCTTCCCTCCTTCCTTGTTTATGTAAAACATTGCGATCTTGTTGTCGGTCTGCTTGAAGACCTTCAAGGCCAACCGGACTGCTCGAAGTTCGAGCAGGTTGATCTTTTGCTACGATTCCTCGGGTGACCACCATCTCTGGGTACGGAGGTTGTCGCAGTAGGTTCCCCAGCCTGACAGCGAGGCATCTGTCATCAAGATGAGGTCGTGTTGCAGAGCCTGAAAGAGCATGCCTCGAAGTAAGCTTCAGAGATTCTGCCACCAATCCAGGGAACTGGATAGGCTGCATGAGACCGAAATGGGATCCTGGAGCCGGTCTGAGGCTTGGGACCATTGCGCTCTGAGGCATCATTGAGCTGCCAGCCCCCAGGCACCACAGACAACAGTCATGGGTATCCATGAGCGACATGTTTTTGGAGCATCTGTCACATTTTTTAAAGCCGATGGCCATGGGGGCAAAAATAGCCCCTGCGAGGTCAAAACCCTCAAGGCCAGTGGATGAAAAAAGGGCACAAAAAGGGCCCAAAGTAAGAAAAAAACTGAAGAAGGGAAAAATAGGGATCCCCTGGCCCTCAGCTGGAGAGGACCGGAGAGGACCGGAAAAAAGGCCAAAAGAAGAAAAACGTTTTCCGAGGAATAAGGACATGCGTCCGAAGGGCTCCGTGGAAGAAGGGAGACAGAGGAAGATGGCACCCTTGGGCAGGAAGAGGACCATGTATGTGTGGCAGCAATCCTAAAGGCTTTCTATGAAAGCTGGGGAATTGCTCTGCGCGGGCTCCGTCGATGTCGACGTCACCCATAAATGAGGACTGACTTCCTGCTTGTTCCTGGAGAAAAACAGTATAACCTCTAGGAGGGGAGTGGAGCACCATCTATGAATCAGAGCAGGGAGAGCAAACAAATGAAAGAATTCTGATCATTAAACAATATATAAAACAAAATCAGATAGCCAAAGGAGCCTAAAAAGATAAAGAAAAGTTAAAGAACGGATATTTAATATATTCAAAGCAAAATAAGATCCTCGGTCAATTAGAATATGTCAAACAAGTAGAAATGTTAACAAACATATCATGCAGAACATAGTTGACTCATATGGAAAGTAACTATTGAGATATATATGTGACAACACAATGCTTAGTAAAGTATAGAAATTGATAAATTAAATGAAGTGCTTGAGTTCAGCATAAAGTAATAAAATTCTGAGCAGAAAGGTAGAGTGCATGTAATCAACTATAGTAGAGGACTCTAATGGGCTACAGCAAAGAAAGTGTCACAGCATAGTGTGTTGATCTGGTGTCATAAACGTGAAGAGTCAAAAGAAGTGTAGAGTGTAAATGTGGTGGACAAAACCATATAGCAAGCAGTCCATGAGAGATCATAGCAGACACTGCAGCCAGGCCCGGCCCGTTCACTAGGCAAGCTAGGTGGCCAACTAAGGTGGCTGGTCCAGGTGGGTGGCAGTGGCACACATGGGCAGCCACCCCCCCCCCCCCCACACACACACACCCACCCACAGCTACCGCTGATTCTGTTTGGGGAGAGGAGGCAGGTTGTGGAAGTTGCCACTTTTGGAAATACTGCCACTGCCGCTGCAGCCTCCCCCTCCCAAGACGGAATCGGTGGCAGCTGGGCGAGGGCGGTAGTGGCTGCTGTGGGTGGTGGCGGCGAGGCCGGGGTTTCTGCCTAGGGTCTGCTCTCGCCCCACTGTTACTGTCACTAGTTATGTCACGAGTAGATTTCTCTAACTCTGTGTTCACTGGTCTCCCTAAATCCCAACTCACTCGACTTCAGAGGATCCAAAACACCGCTGCCTGCATCGTCACTCACTCCTCCCAAAGGGACCACATATCACCTCTGCTTGTGCATCTTCACTGGCTACCCATTCCCTTTCGCACCCGTTTTAAGCTTCTCACCCTTGTTCACAAGGTACTTCACACCAGCACCCCACAATACTTGGCAGACCTCATCACATTCCACACTCCTAGACACACTCCTCGCTCCTTTCATCTTAACCGCCTCATTCTTCCCCCCCCCCCCCCCTTCCCTTGCACATCTCCACTCCACTCGCTCCTCAGCCTTTTTCTTTCCAGGCCCTGCCCTTTGGAACTCACTCCCTGCCTCCCTCCGACTCGAGCCTCACTACCCTACCTTCAAGCGCGACCTGAAGACCCACCTCTTTTCCCTAGCCTTTGACCTCCCCTCCCCCTTTGTGTGACCTCAACTACTGTATATTGTCCTGTGTCCTTTCTCTCTCCTGCTCTCCTGTCAGTAATTGTAACTTCCTTTTCTTCCTTCCTGGCCTGGTGCCTACCTTAAAGTTTTTCTTTTTGTATATATTGTAAACCGCTCTGCTTCTCCAGAAGGGCGGTATATCAAATAAAATGAACATAAACATAAACATTGTCTCATTTTAAGAAAAGATTTGCGCTTAAGCGCAGTGGTTTTGGCGAGATCCGGCGCAATCAATATTTTCTAACCTTCATAAAGAAGTTGCTTTGGCGGTTGCCAGAATTTGCAAGACCTGTTGATAGCGCAGTAGTTTGATAATTACAGATCTTGGATATTTGCTATTTGAGAGGGGCCTGGATGGCGTTCGATGACCTTTCCAAAGCAAGTTGGAAAGAAAGATCCAGAATCTTGGTGAGGAAGGGTGGTATGAAGAATAGCATATCAGAACCTTCAGCCCCTCCAGGTATGCCTAAAATGCAAATATTATTTCGTCGATTCCTGTTGGAGGTCTTCAAGGTCATTGCACAGTTTTTAAATTTCTGATTCATTTTGTTTAATGGTGTCCACGTGAGTTTCAAGAGTAGATGTTCGGTGTTCCAAATCTGCAATTTTCTCTTGTGAAAAAATTAACTTCTTGTTTAGGCTTTCAGTCTCTTGTTGAAGCTCTCTAGTAAGTTCCAGTTGAGTTTTAAGTAGGTCTTTTAAGAGATGAATTTCATGCATAATCGGATCCTGGAAAGAGACCTTGTCCCAAGGTGAAGCCTTTTCTGGAGCTGGATGAGTTGTTTTTGGTCTTTTATTACCAGTTCCAAGGGTCACAGTCAATTCTGCTCTGTTGCCTTTGTTTTTTGACATTTTATTATTATTAAGCACTGAAGGATTAAAGATCAGAAGTCAATATTTAGTAGTTTAATCCTGCTGAATGTAGGAGCTCTCACAGCATGCTTCTGACTCTGTGTAGCTCCAGGTACCGTTGTATATAACAACATTTTTAGATAATTCTTATACTGATCTTTAAAAACGGGTTAGTGAGAGTGATGCACACACCTCTAAAATGATAATAATATTGACCCAGGGCCAGTCCAACCACCAGGAAAACTAGGCAGTTGCCTAGGAAGGCAGTTTCTGGGGGAGGAGGGGCAGCAAAGAGCAAGGCATCCAAAGCTAAACAATGGATCATAACAGCCAGAGGGGGGCATAAAGCTTAAGGTTTGCCTAGGGCGCCGACACTTTGAAACAGCTCTGGGCTGGCCCTGTGTTGACCTAATTGAATTGTACAGAACATTGAAACTAAAAGGTTCCCAAAACTCAACTGCCCAGGTCCTACACAGGGGATAAGTTCAAAGATCTTTCATTAGATCAATGCTAGTGTTTATGGAGACAGGTAGGACAATAAGAGGGTAATTCTATAAACTGGTGCCTTGTTACCATGCTTTCATGTGTGTACTTTGCACCTATTTTATTAAGTCAAGTATGTACATGCTTGGCTTTATAAAATAGAGCGTAAGTGTATTTATTTATTTATTTAACAGGTTTCAAAGTGGTTTACATTGTAACTTAAACTTGGCAATGTACAGTAAACAGGAACATTGATAATTTGGATTTTTCTGAGGCAATGGGGGGTTAACTGTCTTGCCCAAGGCCACAAGGAGTTCTAGTGGAAATCAAACCTTGGCCAAGGCAGTTTCTTGTGCCAGCCCTCAGCTACTGTAAATGAGCACAACTACTTGTTGCAATTATGTTCTTAAATTATAGAATGTTATGCCTGTAATTGCTCACACCGCCCATGCTTCATAGGAACATAAGAAATGCTATACTGGGTTAGACCAAAGATCCATTGAGCTCAGTATTCTGTTTCCAAAAGTGACCAATCCATGTCGCAAGGGTCTGTCGGGTTCCCAAAAGGTAGGCAGATTCCAGGGATAAGCAGTGGATTTCCCCAGTCCAATTTACTATGGACTTTTCCTTACTGAAAATCTGCCCACAAGCCTAAAGTGAAAGTACATACCATGCAAACTACATACATACTTTCAAGCTAGTTGGTAGCTTATAATAGTCATTTATGCGCATAAGTCGTTACTTATGTACATAAATAACTAAACTATCAGACATTACCCCTAAATGCAGCCAATATGAAATAATGTCCAATGAAGATTTGACTATAGAACCACATGAGTGTCCAACTGCCACTCATGCAAGCTACTTCCTACTGTTGAATTATCAAAAGGTTAATCTAGCATCAACAAACAGAGCAATTTCAAGAAGAAATTAAAAAAACACTGGAAGCCAGCTGTGTTTGTTTTAAGAGCACAAAGAAACACAATATTTGGGGTAGGGTTGCCAACGGGCTCCAGATGTGCCCAACAGGCTTGCTCCAGTTCTGGGTTTACCCCATTGCATGCAGTTACTTGTAGTTTTCCTTTTCTTATGGAGTGCAATGGAGAAATCAGAACTACATATCCCTGCATGCAATGAGGTAAACCCAGGACTTGATAGAACCTGTTGGACGCATCTTGAGCCAGTTGGCAACCCTAATTTGGGGAAATAAGGTGAAATTAGACTTACCTGCTAATTGTTGTTCCTGGAGTGGAACCAGTCTAGTCCCGGAACCTCTGGGTTGCCCATCTCATCTAGCAGCTTGGAGACTGAGAAACTCCTCTTTTTTGTGACATCACCAGTATATCCCTCCGGTGTCCGCCTCCTGCCACCAGTAACCTATTGACAAAGCAGACTCACCGGAGAAACAAGTAAGAATTTACCAACCACCTTAAAGCAACCAGGACTACATTAACTGGTCAACATTGAAAGAGGACACTAACGCCCTTCTCTGTACTGTGACTGGCAACCTGAACAGGCCACTCCTTCAACCAAAGAGCAGATAGGAAGCCCTAAAGAAACAATGTTAGTAACCATCACCCTCAACTCCTTCCTCTTCTAAATGTTATGGGGTTTTTTTGTTTTTTTGTTTTTTTTAATACTAACAACAGCTAAAGTAAAAGATGGCTTACCTGTGAACCACGCAGGCGCTTCAGGCTTTCCTTTGCCCAAAAAAATGCTGGGAGGGATACGGGACTAGACTGGTTCCACTCCAGGAACAACAATTAGCAGGTAAGTCTAATTTCACCTTCCTGATCGTGTCCCCAGTCTAGTCCCGGAACCTCTGGGTCAGTACCAGAGCAGTAAACCAATTCAATCGTGGGAGGGATCCAGCAAACCAGCCTGAAGAACCGCTGACCCAAACAAAGCCTCCTCCGCCATCTGCACGTCCAGGCGATAATGTCAAACAAAGGAATTCAAAGATGACCACGTTGCCGCCTTACAAATCTCCACTGGCGACACCAACCGAAATTCCGCCCAGGAAGCAGCCTGAGCCCTAGTGGAATGGGCCCTCAAACCCTCCGGTACTGCTCTACCCTTCAAAACATAAACCGACGCGATAGCCTCTTTAATCCAATGCGCTATAGTCGCCTTAGATGCCGCATCTCCCTTTCTCGGGCCCGCGAAGAGGACAAACAGCCTATCTGACTTTCCAAAAACCACCGTGCGGCTAAGATATTTCTTCAAAGCCCGCCGGACATCCAAACGATGCAGCTTCTTAGACAAAAACTCAACCTTGCCCTCCCCAAACACCAGCAAGGAAATCTGGTTCACATGAAAAGCTGAAACCACCTTTGGAAGAAACGCCGGCACCGTCCTCAAGACTACCTTAGCCGCAAAAAATGAAAGATAAGGTTCCCTACAAGAGAGAGCCTGCAACTCTGAAACCCGTCTAGCCGAACAAACAGCCACTAAGAATACCACCTTCAAAGTGAGATCTTTGAGCGACGAGCGCGCTAGCGGCTCGAAAGGCGCCCGCTCCAATGCGTCCAAGACGAAAGGAAGATGCCACTTAGGAAAATCCTGCCTGGCCGGCGGCCTGAGAAGCGACACCGCCCTTAAGAACCGCTTCACATCACGCTGAACTCCGAGTGTTTGTCCCGCCAATCTGCCTCTGTAACAAGACAACGCCGCCACCTGAACATGTAACGACGCCGCCGCTAGGCCTTTGTCAAAGCCATTCTGCAAGAATTCCAAGATCTGGGGGACAGAAGCCTTTAGAGCCTCAAACTTTCTCACCTTGCACCATGCCTCGAAGATCCTCCAGACCCGAACATACGCCAGTGAGGTAGACTGTCGCCGGGACTTCAACAAGGTCGCAATAACTGCCGCCGAGTAACCCCGGGATTTTAACCACACCCTCTCAAGAGCCAGGCCGTAAGCGAGAACCGACCCACGTGAGGCATGACCAGGGGCCCCTGAAGCAACAGATCCGCCCTGCAGGGAAGCCGTCAGGGCTTCGCCACCAACAACCTCACCAGATCTGCATACCAGGGACGGCGAGGCCAATCTGGCGCTATCAGAATCACCTGACCCCTGAATTTCTCTATTCTTTGCAGGACCCGGCCTATCAGCGCCCAAGGAGGAAAAACATACAACAGATGCCCCTCCGGCCAGACCTGCATGAGGGCATCCAATCCTTCTGACATCCTTTCTCTGCGTCTGCTGAAGAAGCGACTGGCCTTCGCCGAGATGAAGGTTGCCATGAGATCCATGACCGGCACTCCCCACCTTCGAACCATCATCTGGAAGACCTCGGGATGCAGGACCCATTCCCCTGGATCCACCGTGACCTGGCTGAGGAAGTCGGCTTCCACATTGTCCACTCCTGCCACATGCGCTGCCGACAGATCCAAGAGATTTTCCTCCGCCCAGCCGCACAGAACTTCGGCCTCGGCCTCTAGAGCTACACTGCTGGTGCCCCCTTGCTTGTTGACATAGGCAACCGCCGTTGCATTGTCGGACAACACTCGAACCGCCTTCCCTTCGAGCAACGACCGAAACTCTTGGATCGCCAGATACACCGCTCTTAACTCCAACCAGTTGATTGCCCACGACCGCTCCTGAAGGTTCCACAGTCCCTGTGCAAAGCTGCCCTGACAATGAGCTCCCCAGCCTAGGAGGCTGGCGTCCGTCATCACCGCCACCCAGTCTGGGGACTCCAGGGACTTTCCCCGCTCCAGCGACTTGGGGAGTAACCACCAGCGCAGAGCCTGATGAGTCTCTTCTGGACAGACTAGTTTTCGGGAAAGCGGATCCAACTGATGCGACCACCGGCGAAGTAATGCCCTCTGCAAAGGCCTCATGTGGGCTCTTGTCCACGGCACTGTCTCTATTGTTGCAGCCATAGTACCCAGCAACTGTAGGTAACGCCATGCCGAAGGAGCCTTGGAGCTCAAGAAGCTCCCCACAAGAACTCGCAGACCTTGTGCTCGCTGCCTTGTTAAAAACACTTTCCCGCTCCGCGTGTCGAAGCAAGCTCCCAGATATTCCAGATTCTGGGAAGGCCGCAGGTGACTCTTTGAGAAATTGACTATCCACCCGAGACTTTCCAAGAATGTTACCACCCGGGCCGTCACCCTCTCGCTTTCAGCCTGCGACTTCGCTCGAATCAACCAATCGTCTAGGTACGGATGTACAAGGATGCCCTCCTTGCGCAGTGCTGCCGCTACTACCACCATCACCTTGGTGAAGACTCTCGGGGCAGTTGCTAGACCAAAGGGCAACACTTGGAACTGATAATGACCGAACGGCACTGCAAATCTCATAAATTTGTGATGATCCTTTCGTATGGGAATATCATGCTTCCGACAAGTCCAGGGAGGTAAGAAACTCTCCTTTCTGCACCGCCACTATGACTGATCGCAACATTTCCATGTGAAAATGCGACACCCGCAAACAGCGATTGACGCCATTGAGATCCAGAATCGTCCGAACCCCTCCGTCTTTTTTCGGGACGACGAAGTAGATGGAGTACCGACCGCATCCGTACTGGTCTGGAGGCACGGGGACTATCACTCTGAGTTCCAGCAGCCTTTGTACCGTCTCGCGCAGAGCCGCACACTTTGCTACCGACTTGCCGGGAGACTGCACGAAGGCGTCTTGCACTGGACGCAAGAACTCCAGAGCGTAGCCCTCTTGGATGATTTCCAGAACCTACTGGTCTGAAGTGATTTGGACCCAGGCAGGATAAAACTCCTGCAAACGCCCCCCTACTGGAACTAGGGGCATCTGGGCCCCCCTCATCTCACTGTGACTTCTTGAAGTTAGCAGCGGAGGAAGAAGAGGGCCCAAAGCCCCTTCCTGCTCCACGAAACCCTCGAAACCCCTGGTTTCTACTGGGAAAGCGCCCCCTTTGTCCAGGAGAAAACTTCTGGGATCGAAAACGACGAAAATCTCGCAAGTGTCCCCTACCTCCGGGGGCACCCCAAGTCGACTTGGGCTTATCCTCCGGTAACCTTCCTCCCTTGGACTCTCTGAGATCCTTCACCAGCTTCTCTAAATCCTCACCGAACAGCAGTCGACCCTTGAAGGGCAGCTTACTTAATCTAGTCTTAGAGGAGCTATCCGCTGCCCAATTGCGCAGCCACAGGTACCGCCGTGCTGCTACTACCGACGCCATGCTTTTTGACAGGCCGCACATAAGATCATAATGAATATCCGCCAGGTAGGCCGCTCCCGATTCCAGACGGGCAGCCTCACCCACCAGGGTACTCGGCTGCCCCTCTTGAACCTACTGCATCCAGCGAAGGCAGGTTCTAGCTACCCACGCTCCACACACAGCCGCCTGAAGGGAAATCGCATTGATGTCGAAAACCTGCTGTAACAAGACATCCAATTTCTTGTCCTGCGCATCCTTGAGGGCCGCACTGCCTTCAACAGGAATGGTCGTTTTCTTGGTCACCGCTGAAACGGCCACGTCCACCCTGGGTGACTTAAAGACTTCTTTATCCTGATCCCGCAACGGATACAGCCGACCCATAACTCTGGCTCCCTTCAGTGGTGCCTCAGGCACGTTCCACTCCTCCTGAATCATCTCCTGAAACACCCTGTGCACAGGGAAAGCCGTTTGGGTCTTTCTGAAGACCTGCAACAAAGGATCCTCCAGCGTATCATCCTCTGCTGAACCTGGAACCGGCATATTGAGCACTTTTAGAGTCTCTACAATGAGAGCAGGTAGTTCCTCTCTTCTGAAGACTCTCACCACTCTAGCCTGGTCTTCTCTCTCCCCTTCTTCCAGTTCTTCCTCTAAGGCCAAACTGTGGTCCTCCTCATCTGACAGAGGCCCCTCAGAAGCCTCGGGTTGGTCGCTCAGCTCCTCCTCGCCATGGAATTTTTTGCCCCCACGCTGAGGAATCTCCACTCGCTGGGACGCCGAGCGTTTACCCGCTCCGCTAGCGTCCGACGCCAGGGTCTGCCATGGGGCACCGCCAAGAACTGCCCGCTGAAGTAGCACCACAAACTGCAGCGAAAAAATGGCAGTCAAATCCGCAGGAAGCGCCGCCTGCGAAGGAAGGGCGCTCGCGCAGGAGGAGGGGCCTGCCACCAGCTCCTCCTGCACGATCTCGGGAACTAGGGAAGCCGCAGGTTCCGACGCACCCCCCAGAGCGCCCGGCTGAGGTACTGGGGCCAGGTCCGAGTCCATAGTCTCCCCTACGCAGGCTTTTACACACCCCTGAGCTGGAGCCCTTCCTGGCCCCACACACCACGCACTGTGACTTGGAGGGCATTGTCCCCCTAGAACCATGGGCCAAAGGCCACTCACCTGCTCTGTAAAGATTTTATATATACCCAGAACCAGGTGCCGAGCAAAACCACTCGTAGAGCAGGCAAGGCAATCCACAGATATAGCCTCCAACCAATAAATTGAAAAACAGCTTCCCCTTCTTTCTTTTTTTTTTTTTTTTTTAAATAAGCACCAGCCAGAGCCTCCGCAAACCTAATAAAAGTGATCTAGTCCACTGGGCTGGGCCTGCAGTCCAACAACGCGTCCGCCATGCGGCCGGGTCGAAACCCCGAAATTCGCGCCAAAAGCGAGCTGAGGCCCAAAAACGTGCACTGAGAGCTAGGAAGCTTACCTCGCAAAAGCGGGGGAAAGAAACACAGCTCGCTTTAATTCGCGGCGTCTGCCTCTGGCTCCGGTAACACTCAGCTGTCCCAGGCCCGAACAGACTCCCCGCACTGCAAAAATTACTCTGCAGGTTCTGTGCGGCGGGGCAGAGTCGCAGAGCGCACTGGCAGGCACAGCTTCTGCGCAGCGCTGGCTGACTCTGTTTTCTGCTCTGAACAACCGTCTCCCCACTCTGTAGAGCTGCGGGCTCCCGCCGAAGAAAGCTATCACGCCTCCGGCAGGGCCCAGCTGACCCCAACTACCCCGAGGGCCTGGAAACAGGTAGGGGGGAGGGAGGGAGAAGGAGCAACTAAAGTGAGATAGTCTGCTGTAAGTTGAAAAAGCCACAGACTCTTAAAGCCACAGGACTGCTTTAATTTAAAACAAACCCCAAAGATTGAACTACACTATCTCTAAGAATTCTCAATCGTTTCTCCAGTGAGCCCGGACCCTCCCGGGCTCCCATCTATCCAGTTGCTTGGAGACTGAGGTAACTGGTGGCAGGAGGCGGACACCGGAGGGATATACTGATGATGTCACAAAAAGAGGAGTTTCTCAGTCTCCAAGCTGCTAGATGAGATGGGCAACCCAGAGGTTCCGGGACTAGACTGGGGACACGATCAGGAACATACCTTAAAGTAGAGTAAACGTAGGTTCCTGATTTATATCCAGGTTGTGGAGCTCTATGACAGAGTATGTACTAATTCTGTGCTATAGGGAAGAGCAGCGAAACATGATGAAAGGAACAGAAGAGTGAAAAAAACAGCTTCTAACATGATCTAAGCCACACATCCAAAATCCACTTAGAAAAAGTAGAATTATTTATGAGGTTTACATAATGATTTTGCACAGTCATCAAGTTACCCAGTTCCAGAGATTTTAAGCCAGTCCTGGATTTCTGACAATCTCATCCTGATGCATTATGGGACCTACAGTACCGTGTCCAATGGACAAAATCAGGGACTACAAATACCATACTGCATTACAATGCAAATTTAAAACCTGAACTGGTAAAGAATCTCACTCCTGGAACTGGGCTGACAACTCTGCCTTTGCCAAGCCCCAACAAGGCAACTTACACCAAATAAACTGATAAATGTTGACTGCCTGTGAGATATACTGCCTTGTAAAAGTCATCACTCCCTTGTACATTTTTCACATTCTGCTGTCCAAAAAATCTAAATCAAATGCATTAAAATAGGAGCTTCTTTCACTGATCTACAAAACGTACTCCACACTTTCAGCTTGAAAGAGCATTTATAGAAACATTCAAGCAGAAATTAAGAGCAAGAAACCAAAAAGTGTTCACATCCTTTATCATATCAATCCCAAATTATGTTTGTTTCCAAACTTTGTCTTAACAAAGCTCATAATAAGTTAATTAAAACTCATAGTAACTGAGCTGATTCAAGTACTCGTGGATAAAGAACGAAGCTGCCTTTTCTATCAAATGGAGTTGTTTCTAGGCATGCAAATGTATTTTATGAATATCCATTTGGAATATCCTGAAATCTAGACTTGCTAAGGACTAAGGAAGAGTCCAAGGACAAGTCTTAGCGTCATAAATCTAGGACTAAAGCTGTTTTTTGTGCTGTTCTGTTCTGTTTTTATCACACCAGCATTAAAGAACTATCAGATCATTCTTGCATTGGTCACAACTTAATAAAGAGGTTACCAGTTGGCTCCATTTTTTTCAAAACAGACTGAAGCTCTTCCGGTTTTACCCCAGTGCATGTTGGGTCTTGGACTTTCTGCTTTTCTTAGGGAAATCAGAGCTACAAGTCACTATGCAATGGCATAAAACTAGAACCAGATCTACCTTTTCTAATAAAATGAAATCCGTTGACCATTCTACTCATCAAGGAGGTAACTTTATAAAGGATATTTTTTGCATGTACACAAAAGGTTGCCAACTGGCTCCACATGCACCTGACAGGCTCAGTCCAGTCCTGGGTTTAATCCATTGCATGCAGGGACATGTAATTTTGATTTCTCCATTGCACTCCATAAGAAAGCAAGACTATAAGTCCCTGAATGCAATGGGTAAAGTCAGGACTGGATCAAGTCTGTCAGGTGCATCTGGAGCCGGTTGACAATAAAGAGTAGTTACTCACCTGTAACAGGTGTTCTCCAGGAGCAGCAGGAATCAGTCCTCACATATGGGTGACGTCGGCACCGACGGAGCCCCCATGCGGAGCATTTCCCCAGCTTTCAAAGAAAGCTTTTAGGAATGCAGCGCACATGCGCGGTCTCCTTCCCGCCCAAGAGTGCCATCTTGCTCAGTCTGATGACATAGCTAAAAGACAGCAAAAAACAAAATAAATTATATGACTGCAACTCCCAGGGGAGGAGGGAGGGTTGTGAGGACCGATTCCTGCTGCTCCTGGAGAACACCTGTTACAGGTGAGTAACTACTCTTCCTCCAGGACCAAGCAGGAAGTCAGTCCTCACATATGGGACTCCCCAGCTTCAGGCTACCGGGGACCCAAGCTGAACAATGAGCTCCCTCTAGAGCCCCAGCATGCGTGATAGAATCTTCTCTGATAACGCCCCCGTACGGTAGCCCAACACCAGGGCCGGAGGGTAGGAGTTGCCTATACCTCAAAGAGATTACAGAGTACCGCCTGTCCGAAAGCACTGTCCCTACAGGACTCCCTCTCGAGGCAGTAGTGGGCCGCAAAAGTCTGGCTTGAAGATCAAGTAGCGGCCCGGCAGATGTCTGCCAACGGAACAGAGCGGAGAGGAGCTACTGACGCAGCCTTCGCCCTGACACGGTGGGCCATGACTCGACCCTGCAAGGAGAGGCCGGCTGCCCTGTACGCCCAGGCGATACAGTCTGCCACCCAGATGGACAAGGTATGCTTGGAGACAGGTAACCCCAGCTTATTGGGGTCAAAAGATACGAAGAGCTGAACAGCCCTTCGATGTCCCTGCATACGGTGAAGGTAGAAGGACAACGCCCTCCTACAGTCCAGGGTATGCAAGACCATTTCAGCCCGGCTGGCATGCGGCCTGGGAAAGAAAGTCGGAAGAACCACCTCCTAATTGAGATGGAAGGAGGAGACAACCTTAGGAAGGAACTTTGGGTGAGTCCGTAAGACCACCCTGTTCCTATAGAACCTTGTGTATGGTGGCTCTGAGACCAGAGCTTGCAGCTCACTGACTCGCCTGGCTGAGGTAAGAGCTACCAAAACAACGCCTTCCAGGAAAGAAAGCGTAAAGGACAAGTAACCATAGGCTCAAATGGTGGGCAAGTAAGTTGTTGCAAGACCACATTCAAATCCCACTCAGGTGCTGGTGGACGAATCGGAGGCTTGAGCAAGAGGAGGCCTCTGAGGAAGCGGACCACTAAAGGGTGGCCTGACAGAGACTGACCTTCCATCGGTGAGTGGTGTGCTGACAGAGCACTGAGGTGGACCCGAACAGAGTTGGATTTAAGGCCCAGGTCGGACAGGTGAAGCAAATATTTCAGCACCACTGGCACCAGGCACGAAAACGGATCCTGCTTGTGCTGAGCACACCAAGTGGAAAACCTATGCCACTTGAGGGCATAAGATTTTCTAGTGGAGTGCCTCCTAGAGGCCAAGACCACCTCCTCCACTTCCCTAGGGAGCAGTAAGGGAGCTAGAACTACCCTTTCAGCATCCAGGCCATCAAATTGAGGGACTGGAGGTTGGAGTGCAAGAGAGATCCCTGATCTTGAGATAGGAGATCGGGTTGCACCCCCAGAGGGAGTGGAGTGTCCACAGCCAACTGCAGAAGGAGTGGAAACCATGGCTGCCTTGTCACTGAGGCCTTGTCCCGAAGCACCTTGAAAAGGGTCCAGGCCACTAGAGGCATGGGAGGAAACGCATACAGTAGGCCCGTAGACCAAAAGATTAGAAACGCATCTGCTGCTATTCTCAGAGAATGCGGTTGTCTGGAGCAGAACCTGGGTAGCTGAAGGTTGAGCGGGCTGGCAAAGAGATCGATGGTTGGAAGACCCCATCTTAGGAAGACCCTCTGGACCACCAGAAGATTCAACTGCCATTCGTGTGGCTGCAGAATTCTGCTCAACCTGTCTGCCAGGTAATTCTCTTGGCCGGGCAGATAAACCGCCTTGAGAAGTATGCCCTGTTGGACTGCCCATGAGCACAGGGCTTGAGCCTCCTGACACAGGCCTCCTTGCTTGTTCACATAGAACATGGCGACTTGATTGTCTGTCTGAACCAAAGCAGACTGGTGAGAGAGAGCATGAGAGAAAGCTTGGAGAGCCAAGCGGATAGCTCTGAGCTCCAAGAGGTTGATCTGTTGTGCGGCCTCCCAAGGAGACCAGAGGCCTTGGGTGCATGCTCCCTGGCAATAGGTACCCCAACCCTGAAGAGAAGCATCTGTTGTCAGGACTTGTGTTTGTGGTGGTGGCTGAAAAGGCACTCCGCGCACTAGATTCGGGAGATGCAGCCACCATTGCAGGGATGCCACCAGCAGTTTGGACACCCTTACTTTGTTGCTCAAGTGTCCTGTGGCTTGTAGCCACTGAGTTCTGAGGCCCCACTGAGCAGGCCTCATGTGCAGATGGGCATTTGGAGTAACATGGACCGTGGATGCCATGTGGCCCAAGAGCCTCAGGAATTGCCTGGCGGAAACCAGGGAATTGCTGTGGAACTGTCTGGCCAAGTCCATCAGTTGGTGGGCCCTGTCTACAGGCAGATAAGCCTTCGCCTGAAGGGTATCCAGTCTTGCTCCTATGAACTCTGTGTTCTGTGAGGGATGCAAAGTGGACTTTGCAAAGTTTACGACAAAACCCAGATGCTGCAGAAGGCAGACAGTGCGGAGGGTGGCCTGTCTGGTTTCTTGTGGGGACTGACCCCTAATGAGCCAGTTGTCCAGGTATGGAAAGACAAATATGCCCTGGACTCTGAGATAGGCCGCTACCACCGCCAGGCATTTGGTGAAGACCCTGGGTGCGGAGGTTAGGCCAAAGGGAAGTACTCTGTACTGAAAATGATTTCCTCCCACTACAAATCTGAGATATTTTGTCTGTGGTCTAGATGAATGAGGATGTGAGTATAAGCATCCTTTAGGTCTAAGGAGCATAGCCAATTTCCCTGCTGGAGGTAGGGCAGCAGTATTCCAAGGGTAAGCATCTTGAACTTTTCCTTCACCAGGAACTTGTTGAGATTTTGCAAGTCGAGGATGGGCCTGAGGCCTCCTGTCCTTTTTGGTACCAGAAAGTACCTGGAATAGAAGCCTTGCCCTCTCAGGTGGTGGGGCACCGGTTCCACCACCTGCTCCTTTAGAAGACTTGTCAACTCCTGAAGGAGTAAATTCCTGTGCAGAGGGAGTCTTGGAGGCTCCCCTGGAAAGTAGGAGGGGGTAACTGGTCGAAGTGGAGCAAATAGCCCTTTTGGACTATGTTGAGCACCCAGATATCCCCAGTTATGGCTGACCACCTGTGGGCGTACAGGGTCAGCCAGCCTCCTGTGCTGAAAGGAGCCAGCTGAGGAGGAGGAGAGGCTATGCCACTGGAGTCAAAACCCCGCTCCCTGCTGTGCAGGAGCCGGAGCTGGTGGCTTGGGGGTTTTCTGCCTATGGGGCCCATGTCCCTGCCCCTTGGCCTGCTGACCCTGTTGGTGAGCTGTGGAGGCCTGGTACTGAGGGACTGAGGGTAAGACTTGTAGGCAGATGACTTCCTCGGGTAAAAGGACTTTTTCCCCGAGCCCTTCTTCTTTTGAGAAGGGGCAGAGGTCTTTCTGGACAACCTTGTCCAGGTGAGAGTCTCGGACTCGAGTTCTGCAGCCTTTTCAGCCATGGGCTTGCCAAAGAGGTTTTCACCTCGGCAAGGGACATCGACCAACTTGTCCTGCACCCATGGCTCGAGGTCCAATGACTGTAGCCAGGCCTGACGGCGTGCACCGATGCTGGCCGCGGCTACTCGGGCCGAAGCCTCGAAGCCATCATAAGCTGCTCGAGACATAAACTTCGAGCACTCTCAGATCCCAGTTGACAAGGCTGTGAACCTCTGCAAAGGTTCCTCGGAGAGACCAGCAGAGAACCCGGCAATCTCCTTTGCCAGGTCTCGAAGGTAAATGCCCATGTACAGCTGGTAAGTCTGGACACAGCAAGCAAGCATAGAGCCCTGGAAGCACTTTCTGCCGAGGGCATCCAGGTTCCGGGCTTCCCTGCCTGGAGGCACTGAGGAGTGCATCTTTTGACTCTTCAGACGATGCATGGCCGATTCCACAACCATGGAGTGGTGCGGCAGCCGTGCCTTCTGGAAACCAGGGCTCTTGCAGACTCGATAAATGGAATCGACCCGCTTGCTAAGAACCGGCGTTGAGGCCGGCGCCTCCCACATGCGGAAGAGCAACCATTCCAGCATCGGAGGAACCGGTACAGTAAAGGCCTCCTTGGGGGGAGAGTCATACTGCAGGGCCTCGAGCTCCTCGGCTCGAGGCTCCTCCTCGGGGTCTGCGGGGAAGGCCAAGGACTTGGCCATGTCCCTCACGAAATCCGAGAACTGGGTATTCTCCGGGGGGTACCTTCTCCGAGGTTCAGACTATGGTGCGTCCAAAGGGACGCACTGGGTCCAAAAAGTGTCCGGGGACTCCTCGTCCTCTGTTTCCCATCCCGACCTCTCCAAGGAAGAGCTGAGCGGCTCCGGCCGTGCGGGCACTGATGTCATCTGCCCCGACGCTGAGGGCACCGGCGTCGATGACCTCGGTCCCACACGGGAGATCGAGGGTGACCTCGGCCGAGGATCAACTCGAGATCTCATGGACTCGAGGATCGGCTCGGTCTCCGGGGTCAACTTGGATGTCGAGGTCCCGGTGGTCGGGGCAGATGCACCGGTGAGACCGGCGATCAGTACCCGCTGCTGTTCCATGAAGGCAGCCAAACTGCTCTCCAAGACCGTCAACCTGAGTACGAGCTCAGGAGACCCAGCAGCCTCCGACTCAGGCCCCAACGGCGTCGGGCTCAACGTCGGCTCCCCCTTAGGAGAGTCCACGAGGACTACAGTACTCACGTGATCCGGGCCTCCGTCTCTACACGAGGTTGTTTAGCAGGCCTCTCCGACTCCAAAGACCTGGGACGGCGGTTGGAGCTATGCGACCTGGCCCTCGAGGAGCCAAGAGCGTCCACCGACGACGCCCTCGCGGGTTTCTTCTTCCTGCAGTTTTCCCGCGAAGGAGACCCCCTCTCAGAGGAGCCCCGACGACACTCGGGGTCAGACTCCCGAGACATCGAGGCCTCTGACGAAGTCCGGGCTCGGCCGGACGCGGAATCAGAGAAGATCCTTTCTCATTGATACTGCCGGCTCCTCAATGCCTTGGAAGACATTTTGCCACACAGGACACAGACCAGCGGGTCATGGTCGGGCCCGAGGCACCGGAGGCAGCAGTCGTGTGTGTCGGTGAGAGACATCAGTTTCTTACACCGATCACACTTCTTAAACCCGCTGGCAGCCATCAGGGGAAAAAGAGCTCCTGCAAGGTCAAAAGACTGGGCTGCCAGGGAAAAATGCAAAAATGGCGCGAACGCTAGTCTCTAAGGACAAACACCGAAAAATGAAATCCGGGCTCGATACCGGTGTACCGGGCCCAGGCGGGAAAGGGAACCGGCGTCGAACCGAGAAAAAACACAGATCCACACCGAAAAAAATCAACTTTTTCACAGGTGACCATGAAACACTTGCATTGGGCTCCGCGGAAAAAAGAAGACTGAGCAAGATGGCACACTTAGGCGGGAAGGGGACCGCGCATGCGTCCTGCATTCCCAAAAGCTTTCTTTGAAAGCTGGGGAAATGCTCCGCATGGGGGCTCCGTCGGCGCCACCATCACCCATATGTGAGGACTGACTTCCTGCTTGGTCCTGGAGAAACAATATAGCACCAACATACCTTAACACACTGATAAAGATGTAACAGAACACAAAAATAAGAAGAGAAAACCTGAAGATCATTCTAATCACACCGAATAAATCAGAAAACCAAACCAAACCACACTAACAGGACATTCTGATTTGTCGCGCCAGCCCTATGGAATAATCTGTCCAACTTTCTAAGGGAAATTAAAGATTGAACATTGTTCAGAAAGCACTTCAAGACATTACTATTTACAGACTACTACCAACGTGAGCAACCCACCACTGACCACTCAAAACGTTCAAGATCTAACACCCCACTGAAAACTAACTCAGGATCTAACACTGTCATTTTATACTTTATGCTGTATATAGTTCTAGTTAAAATGTTTCTTGTACATAGTTAAAATGTTCCTTGTACATAGTTCCAACAATCTTGATACCTATTACTTGTAAACTGTTCACTGTAAACTGCCCTGAGCAGTATTTGAAACCGTTCCATGTAAACCGCTCTGATTACCTGGTATAGCGTTATATAAAATAAAATAAATAAATATGTAAAGTCAATATATGCATGTAAGAAGCCTCTTAAAAAATTACTCCACACAAGCAGTGCAATTAGGTGCATACTTGTCAGCGACTTTAGAGTAGGTGTGTTCAGAGAAGGACTTTGCGTAGAGCAAGAGTAGTTACTCACCTGTAATAGGTGTTCTCCAGGAGCAGCAGGAATCAGTCCTCACATATGGGTGTCATCAGCACCGATGAAGCCCCAGCGGAGCATTTCCCCAGCTTTCTATGAAAGCCTTTGGGAATGCAGGCACGCATGCGCGGTTCCCTTCCCGCCTAAAGGTGCCATCTTACCTCAGTCAAATGACATAGCTAAGAACAGCACACAAAAATGAAAAATAAACTATGTACAACTGCAACTCCAAGGGGAGGAGGGAGGGTTGTGAGGACTGATTCCTGCTGCTCCTGGAGAACACCTGTTACAGGTGAGTAACTACTCTTTCTCCAGGACCAAGCAGGAAGTCAGTCCTCACATATGGGTGACTCCCTAGCTCTGGGCTACCGAGGAACCCAGGCTGAACAAGAGAACTCCCTCTAGTCTCAGCAGCAAAGAAAGGCTTTTCAAGGACACAACCTCCACCGGTAGCCCAACAGAGGGCAGGAGGGCAGGAGTTGCCTATACCTCAAAGAGATTCCGGAGTACTGCTTGGCCAAAAGCACTGTCCCTACGGGACTCCCTCTCCATGGAGTAATGGGCTGCAAAAGTCTGGCTTGAAGACCATGTTGCAGCCTTGCAGATGTCTACCAAGGGCACAGAGCGGAGATGAGCCACTGAGGCATCCATTGCCCTGACACGATGGGCCGTGACCCTACCCTGCAAAGGAAGGTCAGCCGCCTTATAAGCCCAGGTGATACAGTCAGCCACCCAGATGGACAAGGTACGCATGGACACAGCCAACTCCAACTTATTGGGTTCAAAAGATACGAAGAGCTGAGTAGCCCTTCTATGCCCCTGCGTACGGTCAAGGTAGAAGGATAAGGCCCTCCTATGGTCCAGGGTATGCAGGACTGCTTCAGCCTGGCTAGCATGAGGCCTAGGGAAGAAGGTTGGAAGAACCACCTCCTGACTGAAGTAGAAAGAGGAGACAACCTTAGGGAGGAACTTTGGATGAGTCCTGAGGACTACCCTGTTCCTGTAAATCCTGGTGTAAGGCCTGTCACAGACCAGGGCCTGAAGCTCACTTACTCGTCTAGCCGAGGTAAGGGCTATCAGGAAGAGCATCTTCCAGGAGAGTAAGCGTAGTGGACAAGTAGCCATCGGCTCAAAAGGTGGGCGAGTCAGTTGCTGCAAGACCACATTCAACTCCCACTCAGGGGCAGGAGGACGGATGGGAGGCTTGAGCAAAAGCAAGCCCCTGAGAAAGCGGGACACCAAGGGGTGACCAGATAGAGATTGTCCCTCTACCAATGAGCGGTGAGCTGCTAGAGCTCAGAGGTGGACCCAAACAGAATTGGACTTAAGTCCCTGATTGGATAAGTGCAGTAAGTACTGAAGAACTACTGGCACAGTACAGGAGAAAGGATCCTCTGTACGTAGGTGACACCACACAGAAAAACTTTTCCACTTGAGAGCATAGGTTTTCCTAGTGGATTGTTTCCTGGAGGCTAGGACAACCTCTTCAACTTCCTGAGGTAGGCCCCAGGGAGCCAAAACTACCCTTGCAGCCTCCAGGCCATCAAATTGAGAGACTTGAGATTGGGGTGCAGAAGGGAACCCTGTTCCTGTGTGAGAAGGTTGGGTTGCAACCCCAGAGGCAGTGGAGGATCCACCGCCAGTTGAAGCAGAAGAGAAAACCAAGGCTGTCTCAGCCACCTGGGAGCTACCAGCAGGACCGAGGCCTTGTCCTGGAGAATCTTGAATAGGGTTCGGGCCACCAAGGGCGTGGGAGGAAACGCATAGAGGAGGCCCTGAGACCAAGAGATCAGAAAAGCATCCTCTGCTATCCGCAGAGGATGTGGTTGCCTGGAGAAGAACTGTGGCAGTTGCTTGTTGATGGGGCTGGCAAAGAGATCCATCAAAGGGAGACCCCATCTCAGGAAGATCTTCTGAACTACTGAAGGATGTAGCTGCCACTCGTGGGGCTGCAGTATCCTGCTCAATCTGTCTGCCAGGTAGTTGTCCTGGCCAGGAAGGTACACAGCCCTGATGAGCATGTTGTGCTTGAGGGCAAAAGAACAAAGGTCCTGAGCTTCCCGACAAAGGATCCTGGACCCAGTTCCGCCCTGTTTGTTCACATAAAACATGGCAACTTGGTTGTCTGTCTGAATCAGGACAGACTGTTGAGATAGGGTAGGAGTGAAAGCTTTGAGTGCTAATCGAATAGCTCTGAGTTCGAGGAGATTGATCTGCTGTGCAGCTTCCCAGGGAGACCAGAGGCCCTGGGTGCACTTGCCCAGACAATGCGCTCCCCAGCCTTGCAGGGAGGCATCTGTAGTTAGCATCACTGTGTAATCTGGAATCTGAAAGGGCAACCCTTTCAGCAGATTGGGTGGGTGTAGCCACCAGTTGAGGGAGTGCAGAAATGGTCTGGACACCCTTATCCTGTCTCTGAGGCTGCCTGTGGCCTGTGACCACTGAGACCGAAGGCACCACTGTGCAGGCCTCATATGGAGCCTGGCATTGGGGGTCACATGTACTGTCGAAGCCATGTGGCCTAGAAGCCACAGGCAGAGTCTGGCGGAGACCAGGGACCTGCTGAGAAACTGACTTGCCAAGGCCATTAACCTTTGGGCTCTGTTTTCTAGCAAGAATGCCTTTGCCAGGAGAGAGTCCAACCTTGCCCCTATGAACTCCAAGTTCTGGGAAGGGAGCAAAGTGGACTTTGCGAAGTTTATGACAAACCCCAGGCGTTGTAGAAGAGCAATGGTCCTGAGGGTGGCTTGATTGGCCTCCTGACCTGTCTGATCCCTGATGAACCAGTCGTCCAGATAGGGGAAGACAAAGATGCCCTGATTTCACAGGTAGGCCGCCACCACTGCTAAGCACTTTGTAAAGACTCTGGGGGTGGAGGTGAGGCCGAAAGGCAGCTCTCTGTACTGATAATGGTTTCCTCCCACGATGAACCTTAGGTACTTTCTGTGGTCTGGATGAATGAGGATGTGAGTGTACGCATCCTTTAGATCTAAGGAGCATAGCCAATCTCCCTGCTGGAGGTAGGGCAGAAGGGTTCCAAGAGTAAGCATCTTGAACTTTTCTTTCACTAGGAACTTGTTGAGGTTCCTGAGGTCCAGAATGGGACGAAGGCCACCGGTCCTTTTGGGCACCAGAAAATACCTGGAGTAGAATCCGTGACCGTGCAAGTGGGGAGGCACAGGCTCCACCGCCATGTCCACCAACAGACCCTGAAGCTCCTGACGGAGAAGGTCTGTGTGCAGAGGAGGCCTTGGAGGCTCCCCTGGAAAATATGGGGGTGGCAGTTGGTGGAAATGGAGGGCATATCCCTTGTGGATTATCTCCAGCACCCAACTGTCCCCGGTGATAAGGGGCCACTGGTGGGCAAAGAGGGCGAAACGACCTCCTGTGCAGGGTTGGGAGAGCAGTGGAGGAGAGGCTATGCTCAAGGAGTCAAAAGCCCCCACCTGCTGAGTGGTAGCAGGGGCCTGAGGCTTGGGGGTCCTCTGCCTACGGGGCCCATTACCCTGGCCCTTGGCTTGCTGACCCTGTGGGGCAGCTTGGGCAGCCTGATAATGTGGGTACTGTTTGTAGGCAGTGCCCTTCCTCGGGTAAAAGGCTTTTTACCCGAGCCCTTCTTTTTATGAGAAGGGGCAGAGGTCTTCCTCGACAGCCTTGTCCGGGTGAGGTGCTCGGTCTCGAGCTGTGCGGCTTTCTCGGTCATGGGCTTGCCAAAAAGGTTTTCACCTCGGCAAGGGACATCGACCAACTTGTCCTGAACCCATGGCTCGAGGTCCGATGACTGCAGCCATGCCTGGCGTCGAGCCGCGATGCCGGCTGCCGTAACTCGGGCCAAAGCCTCGAAGCCATCGTAGGCGGCGCGGGATATGAACTTCGAGCAGTCCTGAATCCCCGAGGACAAGGACTTAAATCTCTGCAAGGGTTCCCCGGAGAGACCAGCAGAGAATCCGGCCAACTCCTTGGCCAGATCCCGCAAGTACATGCCCATGTACAGCTGGTAAGACTGGATACGGCAAGCAAGCATCGAGCCCTGAAAACACTTTCTACCGACGCCATCTAGGTTTCGGGCCTCCCTGCTGGGAGGCACCACGGAGTGCATCTTCTGACTCTTCAGGCGATGCATGGCCGATTGCACAACCATGGAATGATGTGGTAGCTGTGCCTTTTGAAACCCAGGGCTCTTCCGGAGTCGATAGATGGAATCAACCCGCTTGCTAAGAACCGGCGCCGAGGCCGGTGCCTCCCACATACGGAAGAGGAGCCATTCCAGCATCGGAGGAACCGGGACAGTAAAGGCCTCCTTCAGAGGAGAGTCATACTGTAGGGCCTCGAGCTCGAGGCTCGAGGCTCTTCCTCAGGATCCGCCGGAATAGCCAAGGCAGTGGCCATATCCCGGACGAACTCCGAGAACCGGTTGTCCTCCGGAGGAGACTTACTCCGGGGTTCAGAATGCGGTGAGTCCGAAGGGACGCACCGAGTCTTAAAGGTATCGGGAGACTCCTCGTCCTCCGTCTCCCAAGCTGACTCGTCCAAGGAAGAGTCGGGGTCCGACTCCGCGGGGCCCTGGAGCACCCGCCCTGACGCCAGAAGCACCGGGCCGACGCCCTCGGTCCCGAACGGGAGTTCGAGGGAGACCGCGACCGAGGTCGACTCCGAGCCACGATGGACTCCAGTATCGGCTCGGCCTCCGGTGTCGACTTTGACGTCGATGTCCCGGTGGTCAGGGCAGATGCGCCAGACAGGCTGGCCATCAGTGCCCGCTGCTGCTCCATGAAGGCAGACATTCTGCTCTCCAAGGCTGTCATCCTGAGATTCAGCTCGGGAGACGCAGCAGCCACCGACTCGGGCCCCGGCGGCGCCGGGCACGTCGGCTCCCTGGGAGGAGAGTCCACGAGGACTATGGGGCTTACGTGTCCAGCAGACTCCGGCTCCACACGAGGAACTTTGGCAGGCTTCTCCAGTTCCACAGGCCCGGGGCGACGGTCGGGGGTCTTAGACCTGGCCCTCGAGGAGCCAGGGACCTCTTCCGATGACGCCCTCGCGAGCCGCTTCTTCCTCTTGCGTTCCCGGTCGGGGGACCCCCTGTCCGAGGAGCTTCGATGGCGCTCGGGATCGGAATCCCGAGATGTCGAGGCCTCAGACGAGGTCCGGGCCCGGCCGGAGGCTGAGTCCGAGAAAAGCCTTTCCTTTTGCTGCTGTCGACTCCATAGTGCCTTGGAAGACATTTTCCCACAGGCCCTGCACGACTTAGGATCGTGGTCGGGGCCGAGGCACCGAAGGCAGCAGTCGTGTGTGTCGGTGAGAGACATTAGTTTCTTACACCGATCACACTTCTTAAAGCCAATGGAAGCCATCGGGGAAAAAAGAGTCCCCGCGAGGTCAAAGGACCGGCCTTCCAGGGAAAAAGAGAAAAAAGGGCGCGAATGCCAGCCACGAAGGGCAAAAAACGAAAAAGAAGAATCGGGCTCGATACAGGTGTACCGAACCCGGCGGGAGAGGAACCGGCGTCGAACCGGTAGAAAAAAGAGCAAAAAATTGCTAAAAATCTGATTTTAACTGGGAAAACGGGACATACATCCAACGGGCTTCACGGAAAAAAAGAGACTGAGGTAAGATGGCACCTTTAAGCGGGAAGGGAACCGCGCATGCGTGCCTGCATTCCCAAAGGCTTTCATAGAAAGCTGGGGAAATGCTCCGCTGGGGCTTCATCGGCACCGATGACACCCATATGTGAGGACTGACTTCCTGCTTGGTCCTGGAGAACATGCAGAATTGTGATTTATGAGCGGACTTTACACACTAACATTAACATCTGTACCCAAGCAGGGCTAAATGTACACAACTTCAATCTAGCTATTTCTACTTTTATCTTATAAACTAAAAATAGGTGCCTAGGTAGCCTTCCTACATAGGTAATATGTTATAAAATTACCCTTCATAGGTTCCATTTTCTCCAGGATAAATATGTTTACTAGTATTGCACCTCCAAATAAGCAAGTAGGTATGTCCTGGCAGACTGTAATATCATCAGTTTTTGTTAAAACTGTCTTGGCAATGGGATCATAAATGCTTCCACCTATTTGGCTGTAAAGTGTTCATTGTATAGTAACATGAGGTCCTATAAACCAGGGCACTGGGGTTTTTTCGACCACGTCATCACATATATCCTCTGAACGTGTGATATAAATGCTAAAAAGTCATTTTCAAACTACTGCACATCAGGGGCCTGCATCCCAAGCAATTTTGGAGTGTCCTTGGCCAGACCATGAGAGAGAATAATTTTCTTCCATATCACGTTCTCTAGTAAATTGAAGAGTTTGCGAAAGATGCCAGATTGACACCAAAAACTGATATCTGCCACATATCCATGGCAGTTCCAGAAAAGGCAGAAGCAGAAGAAGTAGGTGAAGACCTCAGTGTCATATTTTGCCCATTTCCCTTTCCTACCGCACTACCCCAGTATCAGTTGGTTTCCGTCTTTCCTTATACTTCCTCACTGTCAAGGATCCAGTTTTCTTGTTGCATGCTTTCTCAGGTTCCAATGCCATTTTTCACTTCACCGCCTACATTGAGAGGGTGTACCATGCGTCCACCTTTTCAACTACATTGCAAGAGATATCTGTGTTTCTTACAATTAGCCTATGTTAGGAATCTTTTTTGGAACTACTTAGTTACTTAGTCAGTTGGTCCATTAGATGATAGAGGGGTTAAAGGCGCACTAAGAGGCGACAAGGCGATAGCGGAGAGACTAAATGAATTCTTTGCTTCGGTCTTTACTGAGGAAGATGTAGGGATGTTGCCCATGACTGAAGTGGTATTTAAAGGTGCGGAAGAATTGAAGGAAACATTGATACATCAGGAAGATGTATTACAACTATTAGATAAACTGAAGAGTAGCAAATCACCTGGGCCGGATGGTATACATCCAAGGATGTTGAAAGAAATGAAATATGAGATTGCAGACCTGCTATAAGTAATCTGTGAATTTTCATTAAAATCTTCTGAAGATTGGAGGATCGCCAATGTAACACCAATTTTTAAAAAGGGTTCCAGGGGTGATGCAGGAAACTACAGACCGGTGAGCCTGGCGTCAGTACCGGGAAAAATGATAGAAACCATCATAAAGAACAAAATTACTCAGCATGTAGATAGTCATGGCCTAATGGGAGACAGCCAACATGGCTTTAGATAAGGAAGATCTTGTCTTACTAATCTGTTATGTGTTTTTGAAGGTGTGAATAAACAGGTGGACAAAGGTAAGTCGGTTGATATAGCGTATCTGGACTTTCAGAAAGCCTTTGACAAGGTCCCTCATCAGAGACTTTTGGCAAAACTAAAGAGTCATGGGATAGGAGACAGTGTACTAATGTGGATCAGAAACTGGTTAAAAGATAGAAAGCAGAGGGTAGGGCTAAATGGCCAATTTTCCCAATGGAGAAAGGTGAATAGTGGTGTACCCCAGGGATCTGTGCTGGGTCCGCTGCTTTTTTACATATTCATAAATGACCTGGAAAAGGGAATAACGAGTGAGGTTATCAAATTTGCAGATGACACAACAAAGTTGTTAAAACCCAAGAGGATTGTGGAAAATTGCAAGAGGATCTTGATAAATTGGAAGACTGGGCATCAAAATGGCAGATGAAATTTAATGTGGACAAGTGCAAAGTTATGCACCTAGGGAAGAACAACCCAAACTATGGTTACACGATGCAAGGTTCCACATTAGGAACCACCACCCAGGAAAAAGATTTAGGCATCATTGTGGATAACATGTTAAAACCCTCAGCCCAGTATGCAGCGGCGGCCAAGAGAGCAAATAGAATGCTAGGTATCATAAGAAAAGGAAGATGAAATTAGGTCTTACCTGTTAATTGTCTTTCCTTGAGCTTTCTCCGGGCCAGTCCAGGGAAAGGTAGGGTTGTCAATCCCCTTTAGCAGCTGAGGACTGAAGACTTCAAGCTTTCTTGAGAGGTGAAGCCACTCCCCCTGAGGGTAATCCAGCAGTCTCCTTCTGACAAAGCAACTAAATAGAAAGAACTGAAAACACCAGATTAACCCTTTAAAACTGATAATGTTCTATAGTCCCTTGAAACGAGGAAGCCAACAAGAGTGCTTCTTTTTGTTTTTTGGGGTTTTTTTCCCCAACTATCGCATCGACTGGCACTGAATGAATCCTAGAAGCCCTGATCATCCCCTCTCTCATACGAACACCCTTATATGGTGAAATTCTTATGCTCATGAAAAAGTACTCGAAAAACCGAAAGGGGTGGGACCCTGGACTGGCCCGGAGAAAGCTCAAGGAAAGACAATTAGCAGGTAAGACCTAATTTCATCTTCCTTATCGCTTCTCCTGGCCAGTCCAGGGAAAGGTAGGGCAGTACCAAAGCAGTACCTAAATACGGGAGGGACCTGCCAGACCTGCGATAAGAGCCGAGGCCCCCACCTTCGCATCTTCTCTGGCCTGAACATCCAAACGGTAATGCTTTATAAAAGTATGCAACGAAGACCACGTCGCTGCTCTGCAGATATCTACCGGCGGAACGAAGGCAAACTCCGCCCAGGAAGTCGCTAGAGCTCGAGTGGAATGAGCCTTCAGACCAACCGGTGGAGAGCGTCCTCTGGCAGCGTAAGCTGCCACAATAGCGCAGCGAACCCAACGAGCTATGGTGGACTTTGACGCTGCTTGACCTTTATTGGGACCTGCATATTGGACAAAGAGCCGGTCCGTTTTCCGAAAGGGCTTCGAAACCCGAAGGTACGTCTTTAAGACACGGCCAAGATCCAACCTTTTGAGAGCACGGTCCATGGGAGAACCGGACAAATCAGAAAAAATGGGTAAAGCTACAGATTGATTAACATGAAACACAGACAGTACTTTAGGTAAAAAGGAAGGCACTGTCTGTAGCAAAACCCGATCCGGAAGAAATTGAAGATAAGGTTCCTGGCAAGACAAGGCCTGCAAATCCGAAATTCGGCGTGCTGAACATAAAGCCACCAGAAAAGCCGTTTTCCAGGAACACTCCCGGAGATCCCGCGAGGACAGGGATGCTAATGGCGACCGGGAAAACGCCTCCAAAACTACATTCAAATCCCAGGGAGGCACGATTTGGCGCACTGGAGGACGGATAATTTTTGCTGCTCTTAAAAACCGTTGCACATCCGGGTGCGCCGAAAGACGGCGATTTTGTACCGACCCTCTAAAACAAGCGAGCGCGGCTATATGAACCTTAAGGGTACTAAGTGCCAAACCTTTATCCAACCCATTCTGGAGAAACAGGAGCAGTTGAGGTAAGGTAGACGACAGAGGAGGAACGTTGCGCTGTCCACACCAATCTTCGAAAAGTCGCCATACCCGCACATATGCCAGAGAAGTCCCTGGCCTTTTAGACCGAAGTAAGGTGGTCACAACGGAACTCGCGTACCCTTTGCGTTTCAAGCGAGCCCTCTCAAGAGCCAAGCCGTAAGTAAGAAGCGATCCACCTGTGGCATGAGTACTGGTCCCTGATGCAACAGGTTGATGCGGATCGGAAGACGCCAAGGTGGAGCTATTAGGAGCAGAACTAGATCGGCATACCAAGGACGACGAGGCCATCCGGCGCAATTAGAATCACCACCCCCGGTGTTGCGCTACACGCTGGATAACTCGACTCAACATCGGCCAAGGCGGGAAAACGTATAAGAGAGAGTCCAGCGGCCACGGCTGAACGAGAGCATCGAGACCTTCCGACATGTGCTCCCTGTGCCTGCTGAAAAAAACGGCTGGTCTTGGCATTGCTGCATGTCGCCATAAGATCCATCACCGGCTGCCCCCAACGCAAGGTCAGCTCGTGATAAATTGCCGTGTTCAACTCCCACTCCCCGGGATCGAGCACATTGCGGCTGAGATAATCGGCCTGCACATTCTCTTTGCCAGCCACATGTGCCGCTGACAACGCCAGGAGATTGGATTCTGCCCAAACCATCAATTCCTGACATTCGGAGAGGAGGGAAAGAGTCTTGGTTCCCCCTTGACGATTGATATAAGCGACTGTCCCCGCGTTGTCGGAGAATATCTTGACCGCCATTCCCTTGAGCAAGTTCTCGAAGTGCAGCAGGGCGAGACGAGCTGCGCGAAGTTCTAGCCGGTTGATCGACCACGAGCTCTCCTCCGGGGACCAAGAACCTTGAGCGATGCGCGTCTGACAATGAGCTCCCCAGCCTGTGAGACTGGCATCTGTGGTGACCAGCACCCACGAGGGCTCCTGTAAGGGAATACCCGCCGTCAGATGCTCCGGAACTAACCACCACTCTAGATTGTGACGCACGAGGTCCGGACAGGGCAGGCGCTGCGAGAGTGGGTGAAGCTGCGGCGACCATCGGGAAAGCAACGCTTGTTGCAAGGGCTGCATGTGAGCCTTGGCCCACGGTACGAGATCCAGTGCTGCCGCCATGGACCCCAAGAGCTGCAAATACGTCCACGCCGACGGAGCCGACAGTCGCAGAAAAGCCTGTACCTGCTGCAAAAGTTTCTTCACTCGCACATCGGGTAAAAAGACCGCCCCTCGCTCCGTGTCGAAGAAGGCTCCGAGATAAGTCAGTTGTCTTAACGGTTCTAAGTGACTTTTGGCTTGATTGATCACCCAACCAAGCTGCTCGAGACGTTGTACAACTCGTGCTGTCGCCGTCACTGAGGCCAAATTAGAATCGGCCCTGATCAACCAATCGTCGAGATATGGATGAACTCGGATACCTTCCTTTCGAAGCGCCGCTACAACAACCACCATCAGCTTTGTGAATGTCCGCGGAGCCGTAGCCAGACCGAACGGCAATGCCCGAAACTGGAAATGTTCCATCGGAAGGGCAAAACGTAAAAATCGTTGATGAGATTGCCTGATGGGAATATGAAGATAGGCCTCCGTGAGATCTATGGACGAGAGAAACTCTCCCGACCGTACCGCCCGAATTACTGTACGTAACGTTTCCATGCGAAAGTGAGGCACCCGCAAAGTACGGTTTACGCTTTTGAGATCTAGCACGGGACGAAAAGAACCTTCCTTTTTGGGAACCACAAAATAGATTGAGTATCGACCGCAACCGTATTGGTCTAGAGGCACAGGAACTATCGCTCGCAGCTGCAAGAGACGAAAGAGCGTGTCCAAAATGGCCTGCATCTTCAGACCGGGTGCACAGGGAGACATTACAAAGGTGGGCGACAAAGGGTAGGCGAAGTCTAGTGCATACCCCTTCTGAATTATCTCTAAAACCCATTTGTCTGACGTGATTGCGGTCCAGGCTGCCAGAAAATTCTGCAGGCGCCCTCCTACAGGAACCAACCCCTGGACCAGCAGACCTTCATTGTGGCTTCTTAACTGAGGGTTGGAACGCACTGAAGTAGGACCTGCCAAAACCTCTGGCTCCTCGAAAGGACTGTCCACGAAAGCCTGAACGGCCCCTGGAATAGGGTGCAAAGCGCGCTCCTCAAAATCTACGGGAGTCCCGACCGGAGCCTCGGAGACCACCAGTTCCTCTCACCGGCTTATGTCTATCCTCTGGCAAACGTCCCCCTTTTGAGTCTCCTAGATCTTTCACAATCTTTTCTAACACCTCCCCAAAGAGTAATTTCCCTTTATAGGGCAATTTACTGAGCCGCAACTTCGATGAAACATCTGCAGACCAGTTACGCAACCACAGAAAATGCCTGGCTGCGACTAGGGAGGCCATGGTTTTAGCCGCAATCCGCAGCAAATCATAAAAAGCATCCGCCATATAAGCCGCGGCTGATTCCAACTTCGCATTTTCCACTGCAACTTCAGAAGCGGACTCCCCTGAAGCGTCCCCCTGCAACCATCGAATGGACGCCCGAGAAACATAAGCTCCACAAACTGCAGCCTGCAGTGCTAAAGCGCTAGAATCAAATGCCTGCTTGAGAAGAATTTCCAATTTTCGATCTTGGAGGTCCTTAAGCGCTGCCGCTTCCTCCACAGGGATGGTAGTCTTTTTAGTCACTGCAGATACAATCGCATCCACCTTTGGCATGCGTAATAAATCCTTTTCCTCCTGCGGTAGTGGGTAAAGGCGAGCTAAGGCGCGGCTGCCGCGGAGGGTAGCCTCCGGACACTCCCATTCAGATTCAATCATTTGTTTGATAACCCGATGCATCGGGAAACAACGTTGTTCAGCCTTAAATCCCTGTAACAACGGATCTTCCAAAGGTTCCTGAGATGCAGAAGGAAGAAGTAGGTGCAGCGCAGCCAAAGATTGAGAAATGAGAGCCGCGAGTTCTTCTTTACGGAAGACCCTAAAAATATTGGGATCCTCCCTGGGAGCAATCTCTCCTTCCTCTAAGTCCTCTGTATCCAGATCTAAGCCTGCCTCTGCCAGAACCTCTGCGTCCCCCTGACCCAGGAGCACCGAAGGCTGAGAAGCAAAAGGATCCAAAGGATCTCTGATAATGTCCTTAGGCTGAGAAGAACCCTCACCAGGATCCTCTGTAACTGGAAAATTAAGTGGAACTGCCACAGGACTTGGAAGCACTGCTAACGGATCAGGCTGTGAAGACTTCAGCAAAAAAGCCTTGTGCATCGCTAAAATAAATTCGGGCGAAAAAACCGTTGCCATCCCATCCTGAGCCTCAGAAAGGGACCGCGAAGGCTTTTCTTGCTGAATGGTTTCTTTAGAAGATTTAGCCTTCCGTTTATGAGGTCGGAGCTGCTCCGCAGGAGAACTGACCGGCGCAGTCAAAATGGCCGCCTTTCCCGCCTTTTCGGTGGGCAAAGACGGCTCCTCTATTTTAGATGTAGGCTTTTCTGCCATTAAAAATAGTACCTCTGAATGAGAGAAGTAGCGGGAAAAACCGCGCAGCTGGCCGAGGAACGGCTCCAAGTAATTAATCCGGCGCCTGCAGATCGCGCGCTGAACCGGTTCGTGAAATGAAGTATATAACAACAAACAGACTCACCAGACTGAAGAGAGCAAAAGACTGAGTACCCAATATAGTCCCGCTGCTAGCGGGAAGTACTCAAGACCAGCAGCGTTCACGGCAGAGGAAACAACTGGGGCTCCCAGGATCACTCTGCCATTAGAGACGGAGACGGTGAAAAAGGCAGGCTCTACCTCACACCGCAGAAGTATGACTCACTCGACGTCTCAAATGTCCTTAAAGAATTAGTGTACCAAGAAACACTACAAGGACTATAGAATAAATCAGCTCTGCCAGAGCTAATATTATTTTTTTTTTAATCAAAGAAAGTAAAATAACCTCTAGGTTTGCTTATGAGGGAGAAAGAAAGATTCGATCCTCTTTAGCTGCTGAGGACTGAAAGACTGCTGGATTACCCTCAGGGGGAGTGGCTTCACCTCTCAAGAAAGCTTGAAGTCTTCAGTCCTCAGCTGCTAAAGGGGATTGACAACCCTACCTTTCCCTGGACTGGCCCGGAGAAGCGATAAGGAATGAAAAATAATACAAAAGATATTATAATGCCTCTATATCGTTCCAAGGTGAGACCGCACCTTGAATATTGTGTGCAATTCTGGTCGCCATATCTTAAAAAGGATATAGCGTTATTAGAAAAGGTTCAGAGAAGAGCCACCAAAATGGTAAAGGGGATGGAAGGATACTCCTATGAAGAAAGGTTAAAAAGGTTAGGGCTCTTTAACCTGGGAAAGAGACGGCTGAGGGGAGATATGATAGAAGTCAATAAATTAATGAACGGCGTGGAACAGGTAAACGTAGATCGATTGTTTATGTTATCAGAATATAGAAAGACTAGGGGACATGCAATGAAGCTACAGGGTAAACTATTTAAGACTAATAAAAGAAAATATTTTTTCACTCAACGTGTAATCAAACTCTGAAATTTGTTACCGGAGGATGTAGTAAAAGCTGTTAGTGTAGCTGGGTTTAAAAAAGGTTTGGACAAGTTCCTGGAGGAAAATTCCATAAACCATTATTAAGAAGGGACCCAGGATATCAATGCTTGACCCAGTACAAGCATTGTGGAACGTGTCTTTTGGGGAAACTGCTAGGTACGAATGACCTAGATTGGCCACTGTTGGAAACAGGATACTGGGCTTGATGGACCTTGGTCTGACCCAGTATGGCATATCTTATGTTCTTAGGTTTGCCTTCATTTGAATTACTATAGAAATGCTAACAAACAGTGGTATCTTTGGGAGTTCTAGTACTTGAGTTGAATGTGAATAGTCCTGAAGACAACCACTGCGTGGACAATATTCGTTTATTTAAGGACCCTATTTCCCATAGGCACGAAATTGGAGAAAACCTTTAAAGCGGCATTTTACAAATGACATCCAAGTGCAAACTGGGATGTCCAAGTCAAACCGCAGGCATTTCAACATTCAGGCATGATTTCACAAACATGGACATGCCCGATATGGACATCCTAAGAAAAGTACTCCAGGCTGTGGACATCTTGAAATAGCCTAATGGTTAGAGTAGTGGGCTAGGGCCAGAGAAGCCAGGGTTTAAATCTCACTGCTGCTATCATTGTGATTGTGCAGAGTACTGGGGATGGTGGAGTGTCATCTTTTCTACACCCTCTGGATGTTTTATTTATTATATTTATTTAACAGTTTTTCTATACCACCTTTTCATTCAATCAAGATGGTTTACAATAAACTTCAACTTATACATGGCCAAAAAACACCCGATGCCTATTTGTGCCCGGAGCCAGGGGCGGCCCAAGGAGGGTACGGGGCCATGTGCAGAGACTTGGTGCAGGCCTCATTTGCATAAATATTTGCATAATATTACCATACACTAACTTTTAGTAAACATGCCTCTTAATGAGTGTATGGATAAAGAAAGACTAAACGATTTCTACATTACTATAATCCAGTGCCAACCGCCAGACACATTAGGAACCACTACAAACACTGCCCATTTAGAACCCATAGCAAACCTGCCTGTTTCCCATCAGCGCCAACGGGCTTAATAGAGCAGCGAGAAAGAGAAACTCTCCCTTCGCGGCTCTGAAAAGCCGGCGCTGAGGGATCTGATTCAGGGAGGGCTCTGCCGGGCAGGCCGCAGCCGCGGCTGCGGGCCACTTGATTCTGCCACTGCACTGGCGGCGGTCTTTTAATGCAGAATGTTGTTTGCGCGGGCCCCCCTGAAATGCAGGGCCCTGTGCAAATAACATTCTTGCTCAATGGATGGGCCGGCCCTGCCCGGAGCAAATATAACCTTAGACACAACTCCAGATGTCCAATACATTTCTGAGATCAGGCAGTGATGTTCAGGTTCTTGGGAATTCCCCAGCCACACCCCTACCATACCCCTCTTGAGACTTGGACATCCACAGACCCGGCTTCTAAAATGCCTCTGGAGACAGCTCTATGTTTTGGACATCTCTATGCCTGTTTTTAGATGTTTAAAGCATGAATAGGACTTCTAAAATAACCCCCTTAATGAAAAGGTTCCTTAGTTTGTTGCAAAATTTTCTTAAACACAGTGGGCAGTGTATTATTATGTTTGAGGAAACCAAGCATTATTGGCTACATAAGATATGCCATACTGGGTCAGTCCAAAGGTCCATCAAGCCTAGTACCCTGTTTCCGACAGTGGCCAATCCAGGTCACAAGTTCTTTGTCAGGTTCCCAAAGGTAGATGAACCTTTCAGTAAAAGAAGTACAAATTTGATGCAGGCCTAGGAAATGACCCACCGGTAGGCTCTCCTTCAGGCACCTGGGATGATCACTTTTCAAATTGTAACAATGTGTTCCTTTCAACAGGTTTCTGATATAAAGATGTAGATAACATACCCAATTGTATATGAACCAGTAGATCCAGAAACTCAATCTGGTGGTCAGAATATTTTAGTGAAAATTTCTAAAAACGGATTTACATCATTAATCCAACAATCAAACTCATGCAATTGCTGTAATGAACCATGCCAAATAAAGAAAATATCATCCAAAAACTGCCTCCAAAGAGTAACACATGAAAAATGTCCTGTGAATATAGATTGTATGATAGATTTAATTGGTATCAGGTGTTTATGTTGGGTGTTTTTTAGACATTTGATTTTCTATATATTCTGACATGGCTTTGAGTGTGGAAAGCAACTGAGCAGCTGGTTAGCTAAGAAGGTTGGTAATTGAGTGTATTTCCCTATAACAAGATGTGCGGGTCTGAAAGATGATATCATGTCAGTGAAGAGTTGAATGCTTTTTGGCACATTCAACGGATGAGACCTATGAATGAGAATGCTGGGACTTTAAGAATTAGGGGATTTATCCCTTTAATATGGTCCTTATAGCTGACATCTGATGTTTTTTTTCTGTTTGTTGTTTGTAACCAGTTATATGGTTTAAGTAATGGTGTGCATGAAAGTTTGAGAGTGAGTTTGTTTGATTAAGTATTGATTATTCCACTCCTCTGATTTTGAGATCTTTGACTAAAGTAAAATAATCATGTTCTGGCAATGTCCCAGTTTTTATATTATTTCCTTTTTAAAATGGTCTTGTTTTATTTGTTTCTTTTGTGTGTCAAATGTGTGTGCATATATAGTCCAAACTACTTCACTGACCACTTTTGTTTAGGAGCTATTGGACATTATGGGATTGGATTGCAAGGGTGCCAATAATGTTGACCACAACTGTATTCAGCAGCCCACTTTCAGCTTCTTAAGACAACTTTTAAGGCAGGATCAGGAGCTAAGATTCTATTCAAGATGTAAGAAACAAAAATTGAAACCCCCCAATCCATTAGCATTTTTAAAGCATCTTCTTGCTTTCATTGTGGACTTTTTGATGAATGAGTCTCTTCAATTGACAGATGTGCTCTATTCACAGCAGCCTGTACATGCTTATAGAAAGCAAAATCATTAGTCTGAAGTTATAAAGTGGTAACCTTCAGTTGATATGCATTAAAGAGCACTAAGGAGCTGCAGATTTCAACACGCACCCACTCAATCTCTATTACACTTCCTTCGGTGGTGTTCCCAGCTCTCCAAATGTATTTTGTGCTGTCTCTGCAAGGTCTCAGTCTCCTCCCTCCTTTCTGTCTCACATGTCATACAATTCCAAAGCCTAGCCTCCAGGATTTTTCTTTTTATTTCCCTTATTTATCTCAAAGCCAAGTGAAACCCAAAATAAATAAATAAACGCAGGCCGATCTGAACCATCTCGCAAAAACTGAAGGATCGGATTGCAGCTTAAGAACAGCCTTTTGACTGGCACTTAGATATCACAGAAAGAGTAAATCTTGTTTTTTCTGGTTCACTTGTATGATGGAGCCCCTCTTTTCATCTGTCCTCTATGAAAAGGAGGGTAATTAAAGGGGTGCTCTCTTCTCAACAGGAAAGAGGGGGGAAGGTAAGAGGCAAACAGGCACCTCCCCTTGGCACTCACCCATTACTGTATATAGCCAATGTGGCGGGAATCTCAGATCTTCAGTCTCCAATTTACAGCCACAGTGTGCCCATTATAAACTTGCATGAAGCCTGTCCCATGAGATCATGAATGGGACACGCACACTGAGACTGCAAATTGGGAAAAGCCATGTAAGGGGCCTGTAGTGAAAATCGAGGTGCCTGGGCGCTACCATGGCTACACCCCTGCCACAGTCCACATAAGGTTGGTGTTTCAAGGAAATATGTATAATTTGTATCTTGACACTCTAAACAAGAAGCTTGTTAGCAACTGTTCAGCAATCTATGCTGTGACTGATCAGAATCATGCATTACTAGGTATTGGAAAAATATTGTTAGGGACTTGTACCTCTTCCACTGTACCAGATTGGTGGTTTTGCAAAATGACAACTCCTAAGAATTTCCTCTGCTACCCTACTTTGGTATTTGGTGATTGTTACTCTGAATTACTCTCATACTGCAGGTTGCATATAAAATCCTCTCCATCTCAGTCATTATACTGGATGGGTATCCTAGATTAGTCAAGTCTATTCTTCACCTCCTAAATTTACCTTCACCTGAGAACATTCATAAATCAACATTGCTGTCACAATTTGTTTCAGGTTGGGGTCCACATTTTTGGAACTCCCTTCTCCTGGTACTAAAACAAGTATGAGATTTTATGTCTCTCAAAGTTTGAAAGCATTTTTTAAAGAATAGTGTATAATTAACTTGCTATTAACTTGGGTGTTATAACAATGTACTAGTATTTTATATTTATGTTTGTATGTAATGTATGTTTTAAATTAATAAGAATGTATTTTTGTAAGCTGATTAGGAGTGCAACAATCAGTGGTATATAAATTTATTAAAATAAAATGAGAAAACTGCTGCCTGAATCTTTCAGAATGCTTCTGGAGAGCATAGGGAGACACAAGGAGAAATTAGGTCTTACCTGCTAATTGTCTTTCCTTGAGTTCTCTCCGGGCCAGTCCAGGGTACGTTAGGGTTGTCAATCCCCTTCAGCAGCTGAGGACTGAAAAACTCCAAGCTTTGCTGACAGCCTAAGCCACTCCCCCTGGTGACAGTGCCCCAGTCTCCTTCTGACAAAGCAGCTCAACTTGCCTAGCCGTAAAAAACAGAAAAACTAAAGAATAAAAAGAGCACTGAATATCTGCTATATGTCCCAGTGACGGACCGCTCTCGGAAAAAGAGACAGCCCTGCTCCATCTAGTCATGCACATTGAGTTGCACTATCCTTAATGTTTTTTGGGGTTTTTTTTAGTGTGTACAACAAACACCAGAAGAAAAACATTTTGAAGGAACTTGAGGGAGCCCCCAAAAAGAAAACCATGTCCTCTGAGAGAATTGTTATTTTGGTAATCACGTCTTACCCCCCAGAGAAACCAAACTCCCCGAAGAAAAAAACAACACTGAGGCGAATACTGGGTGGGCCCTGGACTGGCCCGGAGAGAACTCAAGGAAAGACAATTAGCAGGTAAGACCTAATTTCTCCTTCCTTATCGTTTCTCCGGGCCAGTCCAGGGTACGTTAGGGCAGTACCAAAGCAGTACCTAAAGCTGGGAGGGACCCGCAAGACCCGCGACAATCGCGAAGCCCCTACATTGGCATCCTGCCTTGCGAGCACGTCCAACCTATAGTGCCTCGCAAACGTATGCAGGGAAGACCAAGTCGCAGCTCTACAAATATCCACTGGCGGAACTAAGGTGTACTCAGCCCAAGACGTAGCCTGAGCTCGAGTAGAGTGCGCTCTGAGCCCCATGGGTGGTGTCTGACCGCCAGATTCATAAGCCGCCACTATGGCCTGCTTCACCCATCTGGCAATCGATACCTTCGACGCCGCGTTACCCTTTCGCAACCCTGCAAATAATACAAATAAGCGATCCGATCTACGAAAGGACTCAGTAGCCGCGAGATACTTTTTCAACACCCGCGCTAAATCCAATTTCCTGAGCGTTCGATTCACCCGCGAACCTGACCGATGCGGAAAGACCGGTAACGCCACAGACTGATTAACATGAAAAACCGAGACAACTTTAGGCAGAAACGAAGGCACAGGCCGCAGCAACACTTTCTCTGGCAAAAATTGAAGGTAAGGTTCCCGACAAGAGAGAGCCTGCAGATCTGAAATCCTCCTAGCAGAACACAATGCCACTAAGAACGCCGTCTTCCAGTAAAGTTCCCGTAAACTACCCGAGGAACCTGCTTCAAATGGAAAGCCCGTCAAAGCCTCCAGAACTAAAGTTCAAATCCCAAGGAGGCACCACTGGGCGTACCGGTGGTCGAATAATCTTGGCCGCTCGAAAAAAACGCAGCACATCCACATGTGTTGAGAGCCTATGCCGCTGCACTGCACTCCGAAAACAAGATAAGGCTGCCAAATGTACCTTTAGAGTGTTAAGGGCCAATCCTTTCTCTAGACCGTGTTGAAGAAACAACAAGAGTTGCGGTAACGTAGCCTCCCTAGGGCTAATGCTACGTTGTCCACACCAAGTTTCAAAAACTCTCCAAACGCGCGCGTACGCCAGCGAAGTCGAAGTTTTCCTAGACTGCAACAACGTGGAAACCACCGATTCCGAGTATCCCTTACGCATTAAGCAGTCCCTTTCAAGAGCCAAGCCATAAGCAAGAAGCGATCCACCTGCGGCATCAACACGGGACCCTGACTCAAGAGGTTGAGCAGCTGGTTCATGAACCGACCAGAGGGGAAGCTATACTGGACCTAGTCCTTAGTGGAATGCCAGATCTGGTGCAAGAAATAAGGGTGTTGGGACCACTTGGCAATAGTGATCATAGTATGATCATGTTTGATTTAATTATTGGAGGACAAATAGTAAAGGAATCCACAGTACTACCTTTTAACTTTCAAAAGGGAGACTATGATAGAATGAGGAATATAGTTAGGAAAAAACTAAAAGGAGCGGTTCCAAAGGTTAAAGACTTACAGCAAGCTTGGGCGTTATTTAAAACTACTATCCTCGAAGCCCAGACCAGCTGTATTCCACGCATTAAGAAGAGTGGAAGAAAGTCCAAAAAACTGCCAGCATGGTTTAAAGGTGGGGTCAGAGAGGCTGTTGCTGCCAAAAAAGCAACCTTCAGGAAATGGAAAAAAGAGCCAAATGATGAAAACTGGAAACAGCACAAGCACTGGCAAGTTAAATGCAAAGCATTGATAAGGCAGGCAAAGCGGGAATTTGAGAAGAAACTTGCTACGGAAGCAAAAACACAAAATAAAGACTTTTTCAAGTACATTCGTAGCAAAAGGCCTGTGAGAGAGTCAATTGGACCGTTAGATGATAGAGGGGTAAAAGGGGCAGTAAGAGGAGACAAGGCTAAAGCAGATAGACTGAATGAATTCTTTGCTTCGGTCTTTACTGAGGAAGATGTAGGGATGTTACCCAAGACTGAAGTGGTATTTAAAGGTGATACTGCAGAGGAATTGAGAGAAATATCGCTACACCGGGAAGATATATTACAACTATTTGATAAACTGAATAGTAGCAAATCACCTGGACCGGATGGTATACATCCCAGAGTGTTGAAAGAGCTGAAATATGAGATTGCAGACCTGCTATTGGTAATCTGTGAACTTTTATTAAAAACATCTGTAATACCTGAAGATTGGAGGGTCGCCAACGTAACACCAATTTTTAAAAAGGGTTCCAGGGGTGACCCGGGAAATTACAGACCGGTGAGCCTGACGTCAGTACCAGGGAAAATGGTAGAAACCATCATAAAGAACAAAATTACACAGCATGTAGATAGTCATGGCCTAATGGGAGACAGCCAACATGGCTTTAGACAAGGAAGATCTTGTCTTACTAATCTGATATGTTTTTTTGAAGGTGTGCATAAACAGGTAGACAAAGGTGAGTCGGTTGATATAGTGTATCTGGACTTTCAGAAAGCTTTTGACAAGGTCCCCCATCAGAGACTTTTGGCGAAGCTAATAAGTCATGGGATAGGAGGCAGTGTACTATTGTGGATCGGGAACTGGTTAAAAGATAGAAAGCAGAGGGTAGGGCTAAATGGCCAATATTCCCAATGGAAAAAGGTGAATAGTGGAGTACCCCAGGGATCTGTACTGGGTCCGCTACTTTTTGACATATTCATAAATGACCTGGAAAAGGGAATAACTAGTGAGGTTATCAAATTTGCAGATGACACAAAACTGTTTAAAGCTGTTAAAACCCAAGAGGATTGTGGAAAACTGCAGGAGGATCTGGATAAATTGGAAGACTGGGCATCCAAGTGGCAGATGAAATTTAATGTGGACAAGTGCAAAGTTATGCACCTAGGAAAGAACAACCCACACTATAGTTACACGATGCAAGGCTCCACATTAGAAACCACCACCCAGGAAAAAGATTTAGGAGTCATCGTGGATAACATGTTAAAACCCTCCGCACAGTGTGCAGCGGCGGCCAAGAAAACAAATAGAATGCTAGGTATCATAAGGAAAGGGATGGAAAATAAAACAAAGGATATTATAATGCCTCTGTATCGCTCCATGGTACGACCGCACCTTGAATATTGTGTGCAATTCTGGTCACCGTATCTCAAAAAGGACATAGCGTTATTAGAAAAAGTACAGAGAAGAGCCACCAAATTGGTGAAGGGGATGGAAGGCTACTCCTATGAAGAGAGGCTAAATAGGTTAGGGCTCTTTAACCTGGAAAAGAGACGGCTGAGGGGAGATATGATAGAGGTCTATAAATTAATGAATGGAGTGGAACGGATAAACGTGGATCAATTGTTTACACTATCAGAATATAGGAAGACTAGGGGACATGTAATGAAGCTACAGGGTAAACTATTTAAGACAAATAGGAGAAAATATTTTTTCACTCAACGTGTAACCAAACTCTGGAATCTGTTACCAGAGGATGTAGTAAGGGCTGTTAGTATAGCTGGGTTTAAAAAAGGTTTGGACAAGTTCCTGGAGGAAAGGTCCATAAACCACTATTAAAAAGGGACCCAGGATATCAATGCTTGACCCAGTACAAGCATTGAGGAACCTGTGTCTTTTGGGGATATTGCTAGGTACGCATGACCTAGATTGGCCACTGTTGGAAACAGGATACTGGGCTTGATGGACCTCGGTCTGACCCAGTATGGCATGTCTTATGTTCTTATGTTCTTATGATCGGGCAGACGCCAGGGAGCATCTATCAATAGCCGAATCAGATCCGCATACCAAGAACGGCGAGGCCAATCCGGAGCAATGAGAATCACCGTTCCTCCGTGACTCGAGATACGCTGGATGACCCGACCGAGCATGGGCCATGGAGGAAACACATAGAGAAGGGCGTCCGACGGCCAAGGTTGTACTAAGGCATCCAAGCCCTCCGACATGTGCTCCCTGCATCTGCTGAAAAACCGTGACGCTTTTGCATTGCCGCGAGTTGCCATCAGATCCATTACCGGCTGCCCCCAGCGAATCGGGATGTCGTGAAACACTGCCGCGTTCAGCTCCCACTCCCCGGGATCGAGAACGTTCCGGCTGAGATAATCGGCCTGCACATTGTCCTTGCCTGCCACGTGCGCCGTTGACAAGGCTACGAGATGAGTCTCCGCCCACATCATCAACTCCTGACTCTCCTCTAATAAGAGCACACTGCCTGTGCCGCCTTGTCGATTGATATACGAAACCGTCGTCACATTGTCGGAGAACACCCGAACCGCTGTTCCCTCGAGCAAGCTTTGGAAATGCAGCAGTGCAAGATGCACTGCTCGGAGCTCCAAACGACTGATCGACCACAAGCTCTCGTCCAGGGACCAGACTCCTTGTGCTACACGAAACTGACAGTGCGCTCCCCAGCCAGACAGGCTGGCGTCTGTGGTCACCAGCACCCACTGCGGCACCCGCAAGGGAACCCCCGCTCGAAGATGCTGGACCTCCAGCCACCAAAGTAGACTGTGGCGCACCACCTCCGGACAGACCAACCGCTGCGAAAGAGGATTATGTTGCGGAGACCACCTGGAGAGCAACGCTTGTTGAAGAGGTCTCATATGCGCTCTGGCCCATGGCACTAGGTCTAGGGCCGCCGCCATGGAACCCAAAAGCTGCAAGTAGGCCCATGCCGACGGCGCCTGGAGCCGCAAGAACGCGCGAATCTGTCCTACCAACTTTAGCACTCTGCTTTCGGGCAGGAATACCGATCCTCGTTCCATGTCGAAGAAGGCCCCGAGGTAAGTAAGCTGTCGCACCGGAGATAACTGGCTCTTTGCTTGGTTGATAACCCAACCGAGCTGTTCCAAGAGCTGGACTACCCGAGCTGTCGCCGCGACCGAGTCCGCTAACGAGATCGAGAATTGGCCGAAATGATCCCTCTTTCTTGGGGACTACGAAATAAATTGAGTATCGACCTAACCCGCACTGGACGGGCGGGCGGAACGGGAACCACGGCCTGTAGGAACAACAAGCGCTCTAACGTCTCGGCAATGGCCTTCGCCTTGGGTCACAGACCACAAGGGGACATCATGAAGGCCTCCCTTAATGGGCAAGCGAACTCCAGCGCATACCCATCCCGAATAATCTCCAGAACCCACTTGTCTGTCGTTATGGCGGTCCAGGCAGAAAGAAAGTCCCACAAGCGACTGCCCACAGGGATCTCCAACTGGACCAGCCGACCTTCATTGTGGCTTCTTAGTGGAGGAATGCTGGGCCGAGAAATAGCCTCTGCCAAAACCTCTGGCATCGCGAAAGGACTGACCGCGAGACGCGAAACGGCCCCTGGGGTAGGGAGCAAACCGAGCACCTCGGAATCTCCGAGAATCCCTACCTTGCCCTCGCTGCACTACACCCACTTTAGCAGCCTTCGGATGATCTTCTGGTAACCGACCGCCTTTGGAGTCACCAAGATCCTTGACAATCTTCTCCAAGGCCTCCCCAAAGAGCAGCTTACCCTTATAGGGAAGCTTACTTAGTCGAGATTTAGACGAGGTGTCAGCCGCCCAGCTTCGCAACCAAAGAAAACGCCTGGCTGCTATCAGCGAGGCCATGGACATAGCGGCAATTCTAACCAAATCATAGAAGGCATCCGCTAGGTAAGCCGCCGTGGACTCCAACTTAGCACCCTCCGCGGGAGGACCTACCCCCGAATCCGTCGGGACCTCGCCCTGCAGCCAACGGATGGAAGCCCTGGAGACATACGCTCCACAAATAGAAGCTTGCAGCGAAAGAGCATTGGCATCGAAGGCTTGTTTCAAGAGCACCTCAAGCTTACGATCCTGTAGATCTTTAAGGGCCGCTCCGCCTTCCACAGGAATCGTGGTCTTCTTCGTCACCGCAGACACTAAGGCATCTACATTAGGCATTTTCAATAACTCCCTTTCCTCTTGTGGAATCGGGTACAGGCGACCCAAGGCGCAACTACCCCATAGCGTAGCCTCTGGGCACTCCCACTCAGACTCAATCATTTGTTTAATGACGCAATGTACTTGGAAACAGCGTTGCTCTGCCTTAAAACCCTGTAATAATGGATCTTCCAAGGGCTCCTGAGACACCGTGGGCATAGAAATATTGAGAGCCGCTAAAGACTGCGAAATAAGCGCCCCCAGCTCTTCCTTGCGAAAAACCCTAAAAAGATTTGGATCTTCGCCAGGTGCTAACTCACCCTCCTCCAGCTCCATGAGCCAAGGGTCTAAGCATGCTTCCGAGAGGACCTCCGCATCCTCTAACTCCTGAGGCTGCGCGCTCTGCTCCCCTCTAGCAAATAAACCCAACTCTGTCTTTAACATTGACTGGGAAGAACCTTCCCCCGGGTCTACAACATCTACCTCAGGGAGAGGACCCTCGAACACATTAGAACTGGAAACAGCAGCGCCTGCCTGCGAGGTTTTTAAGAGAAAGGCCTTATGCATAGCCAAAATGAATTCGGGAGAAAATAAAGCTGAAAAGCCCTCCTGAGCACCCTGCAGTGTCTGCAGGGTCTTATTTGCAGCCACCGAATCTTTATGCGCTTTGGCTTTTCGCTTTCCCTGTTTATGGTGCCCCGCGGGAGAAACAGACTGCTCTGCCAAGATGGCCGCCGCTCCCGCCTTTTCTGAGGAGAGGAGAGCCTTTTCTGACTCCGCAGATGCTTTACTCTCCATCTCCCGGTATAGCCCGGGCAGAAGCACGGCCAAGCAAAAATCAAACGGCTCTGAGCCGACGAGAAATAACGTGCTGTCCGCTGCCGAATGTGCTGAAGCACAGCCTGCCCTCAGAAACACTCCCCGAAGCTGCGGCAGAGCCGCGGAAAGAAAATAGAGCACCCACCTGACAGGAGCCGCTGGACCTCGTGTTCCGGGCCGCCCGCTGCTAGCGGGAGCCGAAAATCACGGCTGACTCCGAGAGGAGGATGGTTAACTGGGGCTCCCAGGACCAATCCTCCGGTATAGCAGACACAGTCCCTAAGAAAACAGGCACTGCTTTCTACTGCTGCTCTGAATCCGGCAGCATCGGGACGTCCACCTTTGTTCTTTTTTTTTTTTTTTTATATATCAAAAGACTTTAATCAGAGCACTGGGAAATAAAGTAGAGAATCAGCCCTGCTAGAGCCAATCTGCTACTAATTTCAACGAAAACAACAAAAACTACTCTCTTCTACATCAGGGAGGCAGTCAGCTATGCGTCCTATTCAGCTGCTGAGGACTGAAAGACTGGGGCACTGTCACCAGGGGGAGTGGCTTAGGCTGTCAGCAAAGCTTGGAGTTTTTCAGTCCTCAGCTGCTGAAGGGGATTGACAACCCTAACGTACCCTGGACTGGCCCGGAGAAACGATAAGGAAGACAACATTTCTCCACCCAGAGACGTTTTCTTTCCCTTATTCTGCTCTTGGACAAGGACATATCCTATTGCCTCCTTTTGCTCTTCTTGGACAAGAGAGATCCTACTCTTGTCTCCTCACAGTAACAGTCTGTCTTTCTCTCTCTCTCAAAACCCAAGGGTCTCTCTTCCACTTTTAGACTGTTCCATTCAGTGTTCCCTCAAGGCAGTGGCCTTAGACATGGAATGTACCAATAAGGTCACTATACCAGGGAGAGAAACATTAGTGGGGAGCCCAAGGATTGTTCCAAGTATTATTAGTTTAGTATTTATATAGTGCCCTAAACCAGGGTATTTTACAGCAAATTTCATACAGATGCAATGAATCACTGCAATAGAAACCCTTAGGCAATGGGAGATAGGTGACCCACACAAGATCGCAATGAGTGTCAATAGCAAAAGCAGGACTTTGGTTTCCCCATCTACTGGTTTAGGAATTAAACAAGAAGCTTTTCCAGCATTCTATCCCATCTCTTCCACTTGGTACTGGCCAAGGACTTAACCATCCACTGAAACTCTTGAGACATTCGGGTTTTGAATGTTATTTTGGAACATGTATGTGTGCGTTTGTATGCACGTGTTGCAAATGAGTGCCATAACACAAAACCCCAGTGAACTGCATGGAGAGGGACAAGCTGTTTTGCAGGATAAAATAATAAAGAAAAAATGTTTTAAGTGTGAGTATGGACCTTCAAAGCTACTGGGTTAATGCTTAGTTTGTGTGTAATAAAGACATGATGCAAAGGCATGCGTTCCTACATACAAGCAATGGAAAATTGTGCCATGGGAACATGCAATGTAGAACCAGTATCAGCGGTTCCTTGACAGACAAGGAACCAGAGAAGATGACTCCTCTTGCCCTGTAGTCTACCAAAGAGATAAGAGTCTCCAAACTGAAGCCCCAGGACCTGTTATAGTCAGAAATGGCCTGGGACTTGTGTGTGTCACTGTAGCAAGAGTGCCTACTGTTGAGGACTTTACATGGGTGTGTACAATGCAACAAATAGAGGAATGACCCCTCAACAATAGCTACTCTTAAATAATCAAAGAAAAACGTTTTAAAACGTGCTACTGGAGAATTTGGCCGTAAGCACAAAAGCCAAATTATATAACCTCTCATGAGGCATCACTGTGACCAATGTTTTTTTAGGAAATGTGCTTCACCAAGCCTCACAGGTACTCTGCTAACCTCCAGATGACAGAGAGGAATCACAAAGTGGAAATAATAGGTTAGAATCTCCCAAATGCGAAACTGCTGTCCTGTGTGACACATAATTAGTATTCAGGGTACACAACATGTTCAGCTATGGCTTTTTCGTGCTGCTTCTCTGCATACTTCAGCATTTCTTTCCCACAGCTGTAGAGTTTGAAAATTATACTTTGATCTGAAAAGCATGGGTGTGGGGTAATGATGCGGGCTAGCACAGCCTGCTTGCTGGCAACCACACTACTTTGTGTAATCAACTAAGCTATGATGTCATCAGCTATGCAAGAGTTTATTCATTCATAACACTGGTCAACATGAAAAAAAATTATCACAAATAATTTCAAGGGTATTAGATAACCTATGCGGAACAATGTTCAAAACCAGTTTTGTTTTTGTTGTATCACATCAGATTTTAAAGATGATAGTGCCTGAAGTTTTGCAATACTAACTGAATTGACAAACTGTGTCAGTGATTACTCTACCAGTATTGATTGGTATTTATTTTGCTTCTCAGGTTAATTATTTTGATTATGTATTTGGTAATAATAATACTGAAGAAATCATCAGAAATAAAATCATCATGCCAAGACAGTATAGAAATCATTCCAATGTTTGTTACGTTTGTGGTTCATTTGCTACTATATCTCAGTGTCATACCATAACATCAGATCTTCACAAACGGGGTTATTCTGAGACACGAATAGCGGGGATGGACGTGCAAATGGACTATGTGATTGGTTAAATGGAAGGAAAACTGCGATGCCGTTTGCTGTACCAATAATATTGAGGGAGCCGAAAAAACATCATGATGACTGCTATTTTTGTCTGGTTAATATCAAGGGTTTCTCTGCGAAGAACAAGCACAACATTGTGTATACAAATCTTATGCCTGCAATGTGATTAGTCCCACATGATGAATCACTTCCTGTTCAAGTTCCTCAACAGGATATGCTTTCTTCTGTACCAGACAAAATGGAGTTAGATGAAGGTGCACGTGGCGGCCAACCTAAAGCATCAAAAGATGCAGACTATGTGCCAGATGAAAGCGATGGCAACCCAGAGAAATTCAGCCAAGAAGAGCTTAGTGATCTTACATACTAACATAGTATATGATGGCAGATAAAGACCAGTATGGTCCATCTAGTCTGCCCAGCAAGGTGGCAAGAGTAGGTGCACTTGCCGCTCCGTGCAGGTCACCACTACCTATGCCTTTGTTTAGGGGTATACCCACCGCTCCATGTAGGTCACCCCTATTTCTTCAGATATAACAGATAGTTATGTTTATTTTGATTGTATCCTGTTGCTGTAAAGGGATCCACTGTGTCTGTCCCATGCCATTTTGAACTCTGTCATTGTATTTGCCCCCACCACTTCCATTGGGAGGGCATTCCAAGCATCTACCACCCTTTCAGTGAAAAAGTATTTCCTGACATTGCCTTTCAGTTTACCCCCTTGCAGCTTCATGTTATGCCCCCTAGTTTTACAGCTTCCCCATTTTTGGAAGAGGTTTGTTTATCCATTAATACTCTTTAAGTATTTAAAAGTCTGAATCATATCTACCTTGTCCCTCCTCTCCTCCAGAGTGTACATATTTAGGTCTTCAAGTCTCTTCTCATAAGTCTTATGACGCAGGCTCCAAATCATTTTGGTCACCTTCCTCTGAACTGCTTCCAGCCTTTTTATATCCTTTGCGAGATATGGTCTCCAAAACTGAACACAATATTCCAAGTGAGGCCTCACCAGCGACTTGTATATTGGCAATAGTACCTCTTACTTTCTGCTGGTAATTCCTCTCTATATGCAATCCAGCATCCTTCTGGCCTTTGCCTTATCACACTGTTTTGCCACCTTGAGATTGTCAGAAACAATCACTCCGAGGTCCTGCTCCTGGTCCGTGCACACCAATCTCTCACCCTCTATCATATACAATTCCCTTGGATTTCTGCTTTCCAAGTGCATGACACTGCATTTCTTCACATTAAATCTTAACTGCCAAGCATTAGACCATTCTTCCAGCTTTTGTAGATCTTTCCTCATGTTATCCATTCCCTCAGAGGAGTCCACTCTGTTGCAAATTTTTGTGTCATCTGCAAAAAGACATACTTTTCCCATTCAGCCCTTCAGCAATATCACTCACAAATATATTGAACAGTAACGGTCCCGGGACTGAACCCTGGAGCACACCGCTAATCACCTTCCTTTCATCCAAGTGAATTTTGTTTACCATCACCTTCTGTTATCTGTCAGTCAACCAATTTCCAAACCAGTTCACCATCTTGGGACCCATCCCCAAGCTGTTGAGTTTATTGATAAGCCTCCTATGAGGAACAGTATCAAAGGATTTGCTGAAATCTAGGTATATCACATCCATCGCATACCCTTGACCTAGTTCTCTGGTTACCCAGTCAAAGAACTCAATCAGATTTGTTTGGTAAGATCATCCTTTGGAAAAACCATGTTGCCTCAGATCATGCAACTTGTTGGTTTCAAGGAAGTCTACTATTCGCTCTTTCAGGAGCGCCTTCATTACTTTTCCCACCATCGAGGTAAGGCTTACTGGCCTGTAGTTTGTTACTTCTTCCCTATTACCATTTTTGTGGAGAGGTACCACATCAGCCCTTCTCCAGTCCTGTGGAACTTCTCCTGTCTCCAAAGATCTATTAAAAACATCCTTGCAAGAACCCCTCTGAGCTTTTTCAGTATCCTGGGATGTATCCCATCTGGTCCCATAGATTTGCTCACTTTCAGTTTTGCAAGTTGTTCTAACAAATCATCTTTATGAATGGTTTCTGTATCTACTCCATTCCCATTTGTATATTTGTCAATCACAGGTGATCCTTCTCCAGGATTTTCTCTAGTGAAAACAGAGCAGAAGTTCTTCTTCCCTTCCATAACCAACAGAAGTCCTGATTCTTCCCCTCTGTATCCATGTGAAAATGCTGATGGGTCAGTTTTAAAAAAATATACTGAGCCTATGAGAAAACCAAGTAATTATAACCATTGTTTGAACTGAATTTTCAGCTAGCTAGGTTTCTGGCTAAAACATCACCTAAATTTTGCTATATGAAATTTGTCACTTAGATTTAGGCTTCAATTTATTTGGCAGGAGTTGTGTGAGTAAATTTAGCCATTTAGCACTGAAAATCTGTGCTAAATAGCTAAATAGAAAGCCCACTTCAAGATCACCCCAAAGCAACTCCTTTTCCAACCAGCTAAATATTTGCACTTTGCGATTTTATGCCGATAAATTTAGATGGTCAGTAGGAGGGTGAATTTTTAACGAGTTATATTTATCTGGCTAACTTCTGAAGTCACATAAACCTTTGCAAATCAACCTTTTAATAATTAAGTTCCATAATGGTAAATAAAAGAGGAACAATCCTGCCCCACAAAACATCTAAATAATGATTGACTGTTGGGTTTTTATTAGAGATCCCCGTCCTGTTTCTAGAACCTTCCAAGAGCCACCCTATTGTTTTTCTTTCAGGACCATCCAATTTAATTGTTTGTTTAGAAACAGAGGCAAAATTAATGTTTAATTAGATTTTCTTCCTAAGCAATGGAAAAGTTATTTTTAAAATGCTCTAAAGTCCAGCTGTTTGGGGGTTTTTTAATGGCTGGCTTCTCTGTTTTCAGGCTGTCTGGCAGAAAGCCAAAGTTAAAAAATAGAGGAAGTACTTAAGTTATGAAAAGAACAGGAAGTGCTGTATTTTTTGATAGGGACTCAGCACTTTTGAGAAAGCAAAGGGAGCAGATGTTACATCCTTGGGTAACTTTAACAGGGAGGTCTGAAAGAAAGTCAGGATTCATTTACAGAAGACCTTTTTTTATCTCCTACAAACTGAAAAGCTTCTAAAGCAGAATGTTTACTTTAAAAAATAATTAAAGAAGTGGATGCAGAGCGTTTTATTGGCCTTTCAAATGCTGACTTCCTCTGATTCCTCTGCCCACTGGCCTTTGTCCATAGTAGTGATAGATTTTGCAATGAAAGTAGTAACCTTGATTCTGTTTTCTGATTCCAACTATACAGGCTTCCAGTCTGCAAAATTCAGAGATGTCCATAAAACAGAGACAAAGCAATATCCGTTGAGCTGGGCCAATTTTTATTTCTGCAGAGCAAGTAAAAAAATACTAACAGCCTTAATATTTTATAGCTTTCGTCAGTCTATGCAGCAGAGGAACTTTGCAGAATTGAGGCAACAGAGATAGGTTCTCTCAAGCTTTCAATATTTTCTTAGGGGTTGCAGTGTTTGAAGGTCAGTGTGCTTGCCCTTGTTTGCTGGTGTCATCAGCGATTCTCAAGGCACCATAGAACCCGCATAATGTATTCAAATATCCAGCAAGACAGTGGTAGCTATCTCCATTGCCCAATACATCATCAGAGCTGAAAGTTGGGTATCAAAGACTTGCAGTCATATACCATTGTCTGGTCACAAGCAGCACGGAATAAAAAGAAAGCCATATTAAACTAGATTCTTGCAGAAGAATGGTCAGTGATTTTCCTGCTATTTAAAAAGACTATACTAGAGATCCCTCTGTAACAATGCTTCCCAATCCTGCTCTCAGGAGCCACTCAGCTAGTCTAGTTTTCAGAATATCCACAATGAATATACAACTATATATGAAATAGAGATGGTGCATGCAAATATATCAAAGGCATATTTATTGTGATTATCCTATAAACTGGCCGGGCCAGACACATCCTAAGGACTGGGTTGAAAGAAACGCTGGTCTAAGAGCAGATTGAATTTAAAAGATGGCTTTTATCTTTTCAAGAAACACAGACGATGATCAGTCCAATTTCTTTCCCTGGTTGTTGGCTGGTTTTACCTAACTAGTGATTCATAATGTTTATCCCAGCCCTTTTTGAATTCTGATAGATTTTTCCTCTATTTCCTCCCCTGGGATACGGCTACCATTGTCCTGATAATTTGCTCCACCCCAACTAGGCAACTGGACACCGCCAACAGACTACAGTATAGTGACTACAGTGGAGCCATTTCCTCTTGTGCTAGGACACCTTCTGGAACGCTACAATCATGGGTTCTGAATTCACCCACTAGGTGTCATTGTTTTGTGATGAATAGAAGCTTTTCTATTAAGCACCTAATTGCTCCTTTTTTTTTTTTAGCTGAACAGGTCAGTGGCACGAGAAGCAAATGGTTCATCTTCAGTTCTGCTAAATCTTAGCATGTTCCTGTTCTTGTTCTCCTATTATGACATCTCTAAACCTTTCTCTGGTTAACTTGTAGCAGTCAGCCACAGGCACAGTCTCCCACGCTGTACAGATTGGTGCTGCCTGTATGCTGCACATTTCAGGAGTTTCACAATCAGAGCAAGCAAGGGGTGGGTGAGGGTATCTCTTTAGCTTTGGAGCTCCTTAACTTGCTAGGAGCTGCTGTGGCCTGTAGCACAGCGTGGAACCACTGTTCCTGAAGTCAGAGATTCCCTTTCTTTGTACTCTGAGAAAGAGTGAATTTCACAGTGTTAGCAATCAACAAAGAAGCCAAAGATAAATCCTATAATCCAAAATTAAATGTGGAGAAAAAAGTGCATTCATAAGAGGTTGCCCAAACCAAAGTTAGTAGAGCGGACCGAGACTTTTGCCAGCCTGTTTATAGCGCTCCCGACATTTTTCTGAGATGTGCTGTACAAATACCAGGGTATCTCGCTCCTCATTTCTATTTCTAGCAGCTGGGATAATGGCAGCCTTATTTTTGGAGACGCTGCCCCACTGCTGATGCTTCACACCCCAGTTTAACTTCTGTGTTCACGTGGCCCTGCCTTTCATCTGGCAGACAAAATAAAAGCATTCCCATTTTCCACATCCCCTATAATTGTGGAAACACAAAAGAACACATATGGGCTGTCTGTCCATGTTTGTGCTTCCAAATTTGGTGCTATTACTGTACTTGAGTGCAGAAATTACTCTCGGATGGGATATTTTGAATTCTGGCAGCTGAGAGAGAGGGGGCACGGCTTTGTCTGGATTTTGCTGTTTGTAGCCTCTGAAAGCAGAAGATTCTTCAGCCTTGAGCATTTAAACTATGACAACTTGTCCTAGGGGAGGGTGGGGGGATAGTGATTAAGGGTAGAAAGTTTATTTCTCATTATTCTTGTCATAATAGCATGTGGTATGTCTAAGAAACCATGTGCACTAGGCTGTTTATTTTTTCACTTTGATTTTAATAAAAAGTTTTTTTTTTTTTTAAGTATGAAAACAGACTTCTTCCATTTTTAAATAAATTTGTTCTTCTCACCTGCTTTATCTTATTGAATCTGTCTGCAACAGCTCCTTGAATCTTTCTGCAACAGTAAATGAGCTGAATCCTTGAAGGCAGCTTTCAGTGTTCCTGTGCTTTTCTCACAAATGTTAGGTTTTCAGCTATCTCCCATGTCATAAGGGAAAGGCGATCCAGTGCTGCTTTACCTCATTGCTTGCATGGATTTGTGGTTCTAATGGTTCTCAATGATTTCCCTAAGAAAATTAGAACTACAAATCCAGGACTGGATCAACTTGGAATAGAGGGTAGAATTCTTGACTGGCTTACTTCATATCTTGAATCTAGGACTCCTCACTGTCCTCATTGAGCTGCGGGATACCCCAGGGCTCCAAGCTCCCACCTGTACTTTTCAAACTCTTGTTTAGGCCAGGCTAACTCAGACTCATTAGATTAACAGGTTTTACTTTGTAGATAGAATTCAGTTAGTTTAATTTATGGCTCTTCCTTGCCCAGACCTTTCTCCACTTAATACATGCTTGGAATCGGCCACCCAGTGATTTATTGCTAACAGACTGAAACTTAATCCAACTGTTCCAAACAATGTGGATTATAGGTCAGTATGGAAAACCAGATACTCAGCCAGTTCTTTTGAGAAACCCAAATTCCCTTCCAGTTATTATTAAGATTTTGGGTTGTCACTTTGATTTGATGCTTAGATTTGAAGAATGGATATCATCAGTTACTTGATCCTGTTTTTAGGTTTTAAGGCAAATCCATGCTATTACATCTTGTCTTGATGCAAATGTCTTAACAGATGTTATACACTCATTATCAGTCACACTGATTATGGGAATATTTTGTACAATGCTCTCAACTTGTCTATCTTGAAATACTTCCAAAATATTCAAAATGCTTCTGTGAGGCAATTATATTCAGTCCACAAGTATGAATATGTCATGCCTTTGCTTATTAATCAATATTGGTTACCAGTTGCCTTTCGCAGGACATACAAAATTTTGCTTTTTGTACCACTCTATTCACAAGGCTGGCCCAACTAGGATTGTTGTGGGATGAGTAGTATTGAGATGATCAAGATTGTTGGGCTTAATTATCAAAATCTTGGGGGAGGGGAGGTGGAAGGTAGTTTGCCTAGGGTGCCCACTGCCTTGCACCAGCCCTGGGGCTGGCCCTGTCTATGCAGGAGTTCCCAATTTTTATCAGATCATTTGATTCCACATCCATTAGAAGTTATGGATCCTAGATATGATGGGTTGTGGCCTGGCTTTTATATTATGGGGTTTATAATTTATGTTGCTATGTTTGTAAGTGCCATTGAGTCAGTGTCAACTCATGGCGACCTTCTGGATAGCTGTCCGAAACTGGGTTCGATCTTCATTCAGATGGCTCATTGTTGATAGAGTGGCATCCATAGCTGCTGTTATTGTATCAATCCATCTCATTGTTGGCCTTCCTCTTTTGCATTGGCTTTCAACCTTGCCAAGCATGATGTCTTTCTCTATCTCTCTCTTCGCATGATGTGCCCAAAGTATGAAAGTCAAAGTCTTATCATCTGAGATAAAGAAAGCTTTGGTTTGATCTCCTCTAATAATGACTACTTTGTTCTTTGTGCAGTCCATGGTTTACACAGTATTCTTTCCCAACACCATAATTCAAAGGCATTGATTTTCTTCCTGTCTACCTTTTTCATTGTCCAACTTTTGCATCCATAAGATGTTATTGAAAATACCATGGCTTGGACGAGTTGAATCTTTGTGGTGTCATTAGCATAGCAAAGGTCATGCTGCTATATGGCACTTTAAATGTGTTATAATAATTTGAGATGTTATTCTGTTTTATTCTCATTTTAATTATCTTATGTTTTCATTTTGTTATTTTTACTATTTTTCTTCTTGTCTAGATCTGTTTTCAGGTTATTTAGTCTGCATATGCAGGTTTACTTTTGTGTTTTCATTCTGCTCATTTTTATTTTATAGAGATGATTGTACTAATTAGGAGAATATTGGGACAGGTTTACTAAAGTGAGCTCTTTAGTGTAGGCTTTACCGTGTGTTATGTATGCTGCAAAAAATGTTACAATGTGCTAAAAATGCAGCCATGGTAAAAATCCCACACTAACTGCTTAGTGTGGGTTGGGGCGGAAACTGAACAGGTTGGGGGCAAAATGTGGGTGTTGACTGCAGTTAGCGCGTCATTAGAATGCACTCACCAACAATGTCACAGTTAGCACAGGTGCACGTACTGACACTTCGATGGATGGCAGTAACTGCATCTATGGTACATGCGGCAATCAGATTCACGTGGGGTGCATTGGACCCATGTTAACTGCAAGAGGACATGCTATGCATGCCCTCATTCATTAGCGCAGGCCTGGTGCCACTCCCGTGCTAGTTCTTGGGGCTGAATGTGTGGTAAACTACCATGCTTTATCTTTCTGCATTTTACTTTTATTGAAATAATAAAGCAGTATAAAAGACTTAAATACATATGTTAAATAAATAAATACTTTGTAATCTTCCTTGAACCTGCAGTTGGTAAAGTGGACAAGTATTTGAATTCAATTAAATTTTATATTATAAAAAAACAAAGATGTCCTTTGTTACTAAAGGGCCTTTTGTCCACCAGCAACACTCATTTCATAATGCTGAGTTGGAGGTTCAACCCAAGGTTCATTACCTTAGCATAATAATAGGAGATCAATGGCTTACTCTTCATCTGCATATTAATAATATCATCAAGAAGGTATATTATAAGATGAGGTGGTGCGACATCTTCGCACACTGCTAGAAGACAGCAGTTTTTGTATTCATAGGCAGTCGATGACTCAACTGTTTGTGGAGGCCAAAGTAGCATGGGGATGGGGTGGGGCAGGGCTGGGCCAGGGTGGGATGTGGCATGGCACAATGTGCTTAAATCCTTGGGGTGGAGGACAACACTTGTGTCAGTGATGGCACTGTTGTCTAGACATTTTATTTTTCTAATTATGTTCCAGAGGCTGGTTTCTGCTTTCCTGTGTCTTATCTTAACTCTTTTCCAGAGTCTTCTGTCCACTTATTTTTCTCTCTCCTGCTGTCTTCTTCACTTCCTCCCTACATCAAACTTGTCACTGATCTTTTCCTTTCAGCTTTCTTCCACTTATTTTTCTGCCTCTCTATCCATTCAGATTTTATTCTTTCTTACTACATAGTCTTCAGTCTCCCTCATTATACTGCATCTCCCTGCAGCTTTCCATTTCTTCCCCTTACTCCGGCACCACCATTCTCTTTCCTTTTATCCCCCAGTCTTTCACTAACTCTCCCCTTCTCTACCCCAAATCTAGCATTTCCTTTCTCTCCTCTCTCACCATTCTCCAGCATCTTTTCCCCCTTCCATCTATCTACTCCTCTCTCTCCCTATGTCCTCACTGGGTCAAGCATTACCTCTCAGTCTTCCTATACCCACAGTGTCCAACATCTTTCCTCCTTCTTCCTACTCTCTTGTGTCCAGCATTTCCCCTCTGTCTCCCTCCCACCCCTCACCCTTCTCCTGTGTCCAGCATCTCTCTTGTCTTTCTATTCCCCCTGTGTCAAGCATCTCTTCTGTCACTCTATTCACCCCGCCATGTCCAACATTTCAACATCACCCTATTCCCTCCCTCCACTGCAGCATCCCTCCTTTGTGTCCCTAGCCTTCTTTTCCCCATCTCTGAGCCAGCATATTCCCTTTCACTGCACTTACCCTCCTATGTCTATCCCAAGCTACCATCCATATTCCCTTTCTCGCTCCCTATGATCACGTATCTCCTGCTACTTCCCCTTCCCAAGCACCCCCAATCACACTTCTCTTACTTCTTCCCCCCTCTTGTTGCAGCATCTCCTGCATCTTCCCCTTCCCTCCTTCTTTTTGCTGCCCCCTCCAGTGCCATTTCCTTTCACCCGCAGAAGCAACTAAATACTTTAAAAAACACCAAAACCTTCTTCTTTTCTCCATGTGCGCTCTGCCAATCCCGTCCTTCTGAAATACACTTCCTGTTTCAGAGGGGGCAGAGCCATCAGCAGCATGCAAGGAGAGAAGTTCCCTGCAGCTTTTTAGGTAATCAGCCAGCACTACTGCAGGTCAAAAGAAGTAGCAGCAAGGCTGGGAGCCGGGATGGCAGATGGCAGTGGTGGTGATCGCAGCTGGGGGGATGGAAGGAAGAGATTACCAATGGTGAGTCAAACCGGCAGGCAGATTAAACAGCAGTGCTGCCTGCCAGTTTGACTGGGAGATGGCAGGAGAGGTCATGGTTGAGACTGGGAAGGCTTAGCCTCCCCAAACCTTTTATAAGGGGGGCCTATATTCATACTGAGTTTTGGGACAAACTGTTTGTCTCCTTCCTTGAAAACCTGTCTCTGACTCAACAAGTTCATTTCCCTACCATGTGGCAGGCCACATGCTTGATTTAGTTATTATTTCTGATTTTCCATCCTCTCTATCCTCTTTCAAAGTCACTAATCTCCTCTGGACAGACTATTATGGCACATTCTTTGATCTTCTTCTACCTCACTGTCAGCCCTCTTCTCCATCAACCCCATTCTCATCAACAGTTCCAGAGAATTATATACGAGACGCTTCACCCTTTCCCCCACCTGCAAATGCTCTCCTCCCTATGGACTTCTCCTCTTGTTCTGTCTGGAACCAGGTACTAGCTGCTATGTTTGACTCCCTTGCCCCACTACAATTTATTTATTTATTTAGCTGTGCTTATATACCGCTTTTCACCAGGTCAAAGCGGTTTACAGATATATGCTAACAGGCACTTTTTATTCCCTTGTCCTCGAAGGGCTCACAATCTAAGTGTACCTGAGGCAATGGAGGGTTAAGTGGTTTGCCCAAGGCCACAAGGAGTGGCCATGGGACTAAAGACCCCAGTCCCTCCGGCCTGAGGTAACCTGTCCCAACCACTGAGCCACTCCTCCCCCAATCTCTTCGCCTTCATCATATCTGCCCTGCATTATTCTAAACAATTATTTGCCATCACATCCCAGCTTCTATGTCCTCCATCTACTCTTTGCCCCAGCAATGTTCCTTCTCCCAGTTACCACACTTTGATTATTGCAATATCATTTATCAGGGATTACCAAAATATGCCATCCATGCCTTGCAACTGACACAGAACATGACTGCACACATCCTTCTCAGGAGCACGCCCAAGGAGCGTGTCTTGTTCCTTGGGCATGTGCCGCAATGATGATGGTAATAAGCGCTGAGCAATAAGTCACTTGATCAGTGGGATGTCATATGATTCAGGTCTGATGCAAGGAGGAGAGCCGAGAACGGGCTGGTGGTCTGATCAGCGGTATCTGATCATTCAGAAAGAAAGTATCTAGTGTTATTATACACAACTTTCAGAATTGACTATTTTTTTTATACTTGAGGGGGGGCAGATTTTGGACTTAGTTCATACCATTTTCAGTAGCAGCACATTATAATCAGGCACAGTAAGTATCTTCCTACCCCCAGAGGACTTACAGTCTTCCTTTTACTAAAGTGCACAAAGCAGTTAACGTGCATTTTCGCGTGTGATGATTGTGCATAAGGGCCCATGGTAACTGCTACTGTGGAGGCATGACAGTTGCCATGCGCTGATTCATGCATTAAGTGCATGTTTGGATGATGAATGGACATGTTAGGGGCAGAAAGAGAGCATGGAGAGCACACTGCAGTTAGTGCAAGGGGACATATCGCACGCTGTCAAAGTTGCAATTAGTGTGAGTATACCCACAGTAATTGCCTTAATGGGTGACATTAGGTGCACCCACAGTAATTGCGCTGCACATTAGGGAATGTGTCTACACAATCGCTGCCGGGAACATGCTAGCCACACCTCTGACCGTTACTGCAGAGGCTTTGCAATTATGCATGTTAGGTTTTTGCATTTAATATGCATTTATGTAAAGCATAAACATGTTATCCAAGTTGTTTTCTCCTGTTCTATGTGAAGCCAAACAGTTTGTTATGGTCATTTTGTTGTATGTAAACCGCGCTGACAATAGTGCGGTATATAAGAAATTGTAATAAATAAAATAAAAATAAATTTAGTGCTAAAACTAACACACTTTAATAAAAGGGCCCTTAAGTTTGTAATTGAGGCAATGGAGAATTATGTGATTAAACATGTTTTCAACTTATTTTTAGGTCTTAAAGTTGGGTGCTGTGTTTGCAACTGATCTTTGATCTCAAGTTCTTCCCTTGTTGGGTAGATGATCAAATATGTGCAAAGAAGCAGATTCTAGCAATAGAAATGTTAAGCTCTTTCCTTTTCTCTAACTCATGTGGAAGTCCAGGCCAGAGGAAAACTGCATGCTCTGTAGGTTCTGATACCTTTAATTGGACTAGCCTACATGTACAGACCACTTGGGTTTTGCAGCTAGGATCTGCTGTACCATCCAGTGTCCCTACTAATAATTGCCAGAATTGTATAGAATAGGGCTGGTACTTTTCAAAATCCTGGAAGGTTCCTCCTGCCATTCATCTTTTGATGGGAGAGAACTCCCTTGAGAAGAGAAAGCCCACTCAAGATAAAAACTTCACTCCAAAAGCATTTTCCTACCTTTGGCCCCTATGATGTAGGTGGGTGTTTGCCCCAAAAGGAGACAAGTGCCTCTGGCATCCAGTTAGCATACATCACCAAGAGAAGGATCTGGACCCACCCCCTAACCAGGCAAGAAGAATAAGAGAGGCTTGCACCACTGCAGCTGTGCAGGGGGTGCTCAGCCTGAAAATGATGGTTCCTGCTGGGATCTGCAATGAACAGTACCAGGTGAAAGAACCACATAATAAATAAGAGGAACATTAAGGTACCTGTGTGAGGGCAAGTGAGTCTTTACTATACTGGGGAACTGAAAGATAACAACCATAACCACAAGTACTTTAATGGGAGAAAAAAGACAAAAAGGAGAATCAGTTTAATGAACTTTAGTAGCTGGTTGATCATCTGAAAGGTGTTAGAACATCACGTAAACTCTACAAACATAACAGAGCAGATTGTAAAAGGAATGGACAACTTATACCTCATACAATTATAAGAAGATGCTAATCTATTGAATTACCGTTAATTTCAACATTGAACCACTTACAATTTATAAGTTATGAGTGACCCTAATTTTGCAGTAAACCATTGGTTCAGAACAGCAACTTCTGGCCTGGACCCTCCATTGCCTCAGAAAAATCCAAGTTATCAATGTCCCTGTTTAATGTAATCCAAGTTTAAGTTTCAATGTAAACCGCTTTGATTGAAATGATAAAGCGGTATATAAAACCTGTTAAATAAATAAAATAAATAAATAATATTTTTTGAGAAGGGTGAATATGAGTGTAACAAGTACCAAGCCTATATAACACTGGTCAACAAATTTTTACAAAAGTCATGTTAAGAAATGACTATTTTTATTTCAGTATCAATTTTTATATGCTGATCACGAATATGACAGTGGAATTGCAAAGTTGGCTCTAGATTTTTTGTAATCTACAAGAATTAATGTTTACATCACGAAATGCATGTCAATAGTAAATATAATAGGCCTTCGGTTAATACCTGTAAAAAACCAACTCATAGACTACTTCTTCGATTTTTTCGCCTGTCTCTTGTACAGCTGTTCGGGAGCTTCTCTGGGGAGTGTCCAGCAGTAGTCAGCCAGTATTGTAGTGGACCATTTTCTCTGGTATCTTTGCTCCATCGTTGCGATATCCTGGTGAAAACGTTCACCGTGTTCATCACTAACCATACCACAGTTGTCAGGAAAGAAATCGAGATGGGAATCAAGGAAATGGATCTTTAGAGACATATTGCAGCCAAGTTTCTGATACTGCATCAGCATGTTTTCTACTAGTTCCTTGTAGTTTTCTGCCCTAACATTCCCGAGAAAGTTTGTTGACACTAGGCGAAAAGCATTCCATGCTTGTTTTGCATCACCCTGCAGCAAGTTGTTGAACCAGTCATCTTTGAAGAGCTCTCGAATCTGAGCACCCACAAAAACGCCCTCTTTAATCTTTGCTTCGCTGAGTCGAGGGAATTTTTCATGCAGGTATCGGAAAGCTGGCAAAGTGCGGTCAATGGCTTTCATGAAGTTTTTCATCAAACCTAGTTTGATGTGAAGGGGTGGTATCAGGATTTTGTGAGCCTCAACCAGAGCTGGGTGCTAGATATTCTTCTCTCCAACTGTTACATTTTGTCTGTGATTCCATTCCTTCCGCAAGTAGTGCCATTCCCTTGCTCGGCTATCCCACTCACATAAGAAACACATGTATTTTATATATCCCTGCTGCAGTCCCATTAAAAGGTCAACTACCTTCAAGTCACCACAGAGGTGCCAGCTGTATGTTTATGTTTATTTATTTGATATACCGCCCTATTTTATCAATCAGAGCGGTTTACAGTTCACAAACAATTAGAAACAGGCACAGGGCCAGAAAGGAGGAAAGGAAGTTACAATTGTTGATATAATAGAACGAGAGAAAGGATACAGGACTATACGTAGGGGACAGGATCAGACAAGAGGGGAGGGAAGGTCATAGGCCAAGGAAAAGAGGTGGGTTTTTAGGTCTCGCTTGAAGGTAGCGTGATGGGGTTCTAACCGGAGGGAGGTGGGGAGTGAATTCCAGAGTGCAGGGCCAATGAAAAAGAAAGCAGAGGAGCAGGTGGATTGAAAGTGAGCGAGGGAGGGGGAAGGGAGATTAAGGCGGTTAAGGTGGAAGGAGCGGGGAATGTGTCTGGGGATGTGGAATGTAATAAGGTCTGCCAGGTATTTTGGAGTACTAGTGTGAAGAGCCCTGTGAACTAGAGTAAGTAACTTAAACTGAGTGTGAAAGGAGTGGAAGTCAGTAGATGCTTTAAGTTATAGTATGTCTCTTTCATGTGGATGGCATGCGCTACTGGAATAGATGGAAGACGTTTCCATTGTTCAAAAGCACAGCCTTCAGACTCAGTTTCGAAGAGTCTATAAATAGTATCCAGTCTTGTGGGTCATGAGTGATTTTTAAGGCATTCATGAGACTTTCAATATAGGAACAGAATACCAGATTACTTTCCTTTCCGACTGCGTATAGTATACTGCTGACGTCAGATGGCTTCAGTAGCCGTCTGGCAGTAGTATTATTGCATTGCATCAGAAAATGATGCAATCAACTCTGGATGATGTGTGAATGCTGGTATTATGCAATGTGATGCAATATTACATCATTCAAGGCTTATTTGGGATGTTGTTGATGTCCTACTGCAGTGGTCCCAAACCCAGTCCTATGGGGCCCACCGGCCAGTCAGGTTTTCGGGATATCCCTAATGACTATGCATGAGATATATATGCAGTAGAGATATCCTGCCAACCTGACTGGTTTGTGGCTGGATTTGGAGACCCCTGCCTTACACCTCTGATATTTAAGATTGTGCGTGGGCAAGGTGCAGATGTCCAAGACATCAAAAAGGTTAGATAGAATTTGTCACAGTCCTCCTCACTTCTCACCACCACCAAAAAATTGTCTATTAGACAACTTTTTGGTTGTGGTGAGAATCGAGGAGGAATGTGACACATTCTATATACCCTTTCGATGTCTAGGACATCTGTACCTTGCCCACTCACAATCTTAAATGACAGAGGTATAAGACAGGGGTCTCCAAATCCAGCCCTGGAGGGCCACAAACCAGTCAGGTTGGCAGGATATCTCTACTGCATATATATCTCATGCATAGTCATTAGGGATATCCCGAAAACCTGACTGGCCGGTGGGCCCCATAGGACTGGGTTGGGGACCACTGTCCGACTGGATAAATTTACACGGTGAAATGTCAAAAATGAACAACATGCAATATCTTCAAAATGAGAGTCAATAAAATTGTTTTAATGTTACATTCGTGTTCAGCTCACCAAGATACTACAGATTAGGGCCTTTTAAAGTCAGTAACGATTTCAGTGTTGACCAGTGTAATTACTACCACACAGTATCCTGTCTCCTCACAAGTCTGAACGCTGATACTTAACACTCCAGAAGCACAGAGAAACTGCCGAACAGTTCCCTGGACTGATGTACAGGCTAGACTCTTTTTTGCCCAGCATTTTTATGACAACTGCCTGGACCACATAAGAACATCAGATATGCCATAATAGGTCAGTCCAAGGTCCATCAAGCCCAGTATCCTGTTTCCAACAGTGGCCAATCTAGGTCATACATACCTAGCAGTTTCCCCAAAAGACACAGGTTCCACAATGCTTGTATTGGGTCAAGCATTGATATCCTGGGTCCCTTTTTAATAATGGTTTATGGACCTTTCCTCCAGGAACTTGTCCACACCTTTTTTAAATCCAGCTACACTAACAGCCTTTACTACATCCTCCAGTAACAAATTCCAGAGTTTGATTACACGCTGAGTGAAAAAATATTTTCTCTAATTTGTCTTAAACAGTTAACCCTGTAGCTTCATTGCATGTCCCCTAGTCTTTCTATATTCTGATAACATAAACAATCGATCTACATTTACCCGTTCCACTCCGTTCATTAATTTATAGACTTCTATCATATCTCCCCTCAGCCATCTCTTTTCCAGGTTAAAGAGCCCTAACCTTTTTAGCATTTCTTCATAGGAGTATCCTTCCATCCCCTTTACCATTTTGGTAGCTCTTCTCTGAACCTTTTCTAATAACGCTATATCCTTTTTAAGATACGGCGATCAGAATTGCACACAATATTCAAGGTGCGGTCGCACCATGGAACGATACAGAGGCATTATAATATCCTTTGTTTTATTTTCCATTCCTTTCCTTATGATACCTAGCATTCTATTTGCTCTCTTGGCCACCGCTGCACACTGGGTGGAGGGTTTTAACATGTTATCCACAATAACACCTAAATCTTTTTCCTGGGTGGTGGTTCCTAATGTGGAACCTTGCATCGTGTAACCATAGTTTGGGTTGTTCTTCCCTAGGTGCATAACTTTGCACTTGTCCACATTAAATTTCATCTGCCATTTTGATGCCCAGTCTTCCAATTTATCAAGATCCTCTTGCAATTTTCCACAATCCTCATGGGTTTTAACAACTTTAAATAGTTTTGTGTCATCTGAAAATTTGATAACCTCACTCGTTCTTCCCTTTTCCATGTCATTTATGAATATGTTAAAAAGCAGAGGACCCAGCACAGATCCCTGGGGTACACCACTATTCACCTTTCTCCATTGGGAAAATTGGCCATTTAGCCCTACTCTCTGCTTTCTATCTTTTAACCAGTTCCTCATCCACAATAGTACACTGCCTTCTATCCCATGACTCTTTAGCTTTACCAAAAGTCTCTGATGAGGGACCTTGTCAAAGGCTTTCTGAAAGTCCAAATACACTATATCAACCGACTCACCTTTGTCTACCTGCTTATTCACACCTTTGAAAAACATAACAGATTAGTAAGACAAGATCTTCCTTGTCTACAGCCATGTTGACTGTCTCCCATTAAGCCATGACTATCTACATGTTCAGCAATTTTGTTCTTTATGATGGTTTCTACCATTTTTCCCGGTACTGATGTCAGGCTCACCGGTCTGTAGTTGCCTGGATCACCCCTGAAACCCTTTTTAAAAATTGGCGTTACGTTGGCCATCTTCCAGTCTGCAGGTATTACAGATAATTTTAATGATAGTTCACAGATTACTAATAACAGGTCTGCAATCTCATATTTCAGTTCTTTCAACACCCTTGGATGTATATTATCCGGTCCAGGTGATTTGCTACTCTTCAGTTTATCAAATAAGGGAGTTACATAAGAATTACCAAAAGATGCAGTAAATGGGCTTTCAAGGTCCCTTTTTAGGTAACCTCTGTGGTCTGTAAATCTCATTACATCATCATCTCTAGATAATCCATGTTGATCCATCACCTCTACAGGACACATTTTGCCATATGCTTTAGTTTGCGACCCAGCAGTTTCCTTTCACTCCTTTGGGTTTCCAATGTTATCAGAACTGGTATAGATTCTGCTAATGCAATAGACCTGCACCTAGGTTTGGTTGAGTAAAACCTGTTGAAAGGTTTCTCATTAACAGCAGGGGCGGCCCAACCACTAGGCAAACTAGGCGGTCGCCTAGGGCAGCAACGTCCAGAGGGCAACAAAAGCAGGGTATTCAAAGCTAAATAATGGCAAAACTTTGAACCAACTGAACCAGCTTTCCTTTGCTCTCCCTTTGGTGTACAAGGGCCAAAGGGAGAGCAAAGGAAAGCTTAAGAGATGAAACTAGGAACGTAAAAGCTCCAGTGAGAAGAAAAAGGAAGAGGAAATGGTAAGGGGGAGGAGGAGAAAAAAGGAGACATGAGAGGGCAGAACCCATGAGCTGTGCTTAGCTCTACATATCCCCATGTGTTCCAGATGGCTTGGTAAGTCCATATCATTCTCAGATTTCCTCCTACTACTTTGCTCCATGGCACAAGCATTCTGATATCATATTTCGGTGTGTATGCAAGTGTTTGTGTGCGGGCATAGATATAAGTATGTGCATTGCCACAGACTGAAGATTTAGCATCCCTTCAACTTAAGATATTTATGTCACAGCCTGATGAAGGTAGAGCTGGAGTGTCTCCCTTGAGTTTCAAAGTGTCATTCACACATTGTTACAGAAACAGCTCCCCTGCGTGAACCACTTAGCTTGGCTGCTATGATTAACACTGACTCACTACTTCCTTGCAATTGCCTAAGAAATTAGGCATACTACCTACATTTCCCTTATTATGGTCCAGAAATAGGGTGACTCCTCCACACCCCTGTCTCAAAGAATTTTCTACTGAGACACTCAGAGCATTTCTTCTCATGTGCCACCAGTGTGTGTTGTACATATCCCTGGAAATCTATTAAGTGCCACTTGCAGACACAGGTCTACATTAACTGCCTCACATCTTTTTTTCTTTGGTTTTAACATTCATTAGTGGATCATGAACAAAGAGCTCTCCTTATTATCCTGATATTTACCTAACAAATTTTAAGCCTTAAACAGATCAGAAATGTGAAGAAAGTATATTATTTATACATATTTTTAATAGACAACCTAAAGGAGAAATTAGACCTTACCTGCTAATTGTCTTTCCTTGAGTTCTCTCCAGGCCAGTCCAAGAACCTTAGGGTAGTCAACCTCCTCAAGCAGCTGAGGACTGAATTCTGAAAATCTTGCTGACAGCCTATCCCGCTCCCCTTGGTGTCAGAGACTCAGTCTTCTATTGTCCAAGCAGTCTAACTTAACTACAAACTATGAAAACACAACAAACCAACAACGTGTACTTCCTGAATCTCCGTTCTTATTTATTTCTCATTTTCTTTTTTTTTTTTTTTTAAACTTATTTGAGGTTACTTTTCCTCATTTGATCATGCAGATATGTATCCTTCTTTTTTGTAGCTGTTAGCGAGCGAACCCCTCCTTATCCCCAAGGGAGCCCCAAAATCCATGCTAGCCAGAATCAAACTCTCCACCATCATCCAACAGCGACCTCATATCTCTCTACTGTTCAATCAACCGCAACATCATATCTGTCTACTACTGACCGCACGGCCAATATCCTAGTTCTCTCTGAACACTTGGAGACTAACTGGGTGGGCCCTGGACTGGCCCAGAAAGAACTCAAGGAAAGACAATTAGCAGGTAATGTCTAATTTCTCCTTCCTCTTCGTCTCTCCGGGCCAGTCCAGGAACCTTAGGGCAGTACCAAAGCAGTACCTAAAATCGGGAGGGTCCTGCAAGCCTCGCCATAATGGCCGAGGCCCCCACTATAGCGTCTCCCCTTGCTTGCACATCTAATCTAAAATGCCTCGTGAAAGTATGCAACGATGACCATGTTGCTGCTCGGCAGATATCCACTGGAGGCACCAAAGCAAATTCAGCCCAAGACATCGCTTGGCCTCTAGTAGAATGAGCTCTGAGTCCTATGGGAGGCGACTTCCCCCTTGCCTTATACGCTGCTCCAATAGCGTGTTTCACCCACCGGGCAATTGAGGGTTTGGTAGCCGCCTTCCCTTTGCGTGGGCCATTGAAAAGCACGAACAACCTATCCGATGTCCGAAACGACTCCATTCTACTCAGATACTTCCGTAGCACTCACCTGAGATCTAACTTCCGCAACGACCGATCCATACCACCTTTTTCTCTACCTGGAAAAGTCAGAAGAAATACCGACTGATTCAAGTGAAAACCTGAAACTATTTTAGGCAGAAAGGACAGCACTGGCCGTAACATCACTTTTTCCACCGAAAATTGAATGTACGGCTCCCTACAGGAGAGCGCCTGCAAGTCTGAAACCCTTCTCGCGGAACATAAAGCCACGAGGAACGAGGTTTTCCAAGACAGTTCTCTCAAACTCACTGATGACCCCGACTCAAAAGGAGGCTGTGTCAATGCCTCCAGCACTAAGGTCAAATCCCAAGCTGGCACTACTGGTCTTACTGGTGGTCTGATATTCCTAGCCACTCGAAAGAAGCGTTGAACATCCAGATGTGATGCCAAAACTCTCCCTTGCACTGCTCCTCTATAGCAAGCTAGGGCAGCCAGGTGCACCCTGAGAGTGCTAAGGGCTAGCCCTTTTTCTAGTCCCCCCTGAAGGAATGATAAAATCTCTGATAAAGCTGCCAAAAATGGCCTAACGCTATGCTCCTCACACCATGCCTCAAAAATACGCCAAACTCGAACATAAGCCAAGGAAGTTGATCTTCTCTTGGACTTCAACATAGTAGCTATCACCGATGCAGAGTATCCCCTATGTCGCAACCGTTCCCTTTCAAGAGCCAAGCCGTAAGCAAGAACCAATTCACCTGCGGCATCAGAACAGGTCCCTGACTCAACAGATTGATTCGATCCGGCAGTCTCCAAGGGGATTCCACTAGAAGCCGCATCAGATCCGCATACCAGGGCCTCCTGGGCCAATCCGGAGCAATGAAAATCACCATCCCGTCGTGCCCCGCCATCGAACGACTCGACTGATCATTGACCAAGGAGGAAACACATAAAGGAGCTTACCCGATGGCCAGGGCTGAACCAAACTGTCGAGCCCCTCGAACATGTGCTCCCTGCACCTGCTGTAAAACCGAGACGCCTTGGAAATGCTGAAAGTAGCTATCAGATTCATGACTGGCTGTCCCCACTTCACCGTAATGTCGTGAAAGACAGCCGCATTCAGCTCCCATTCTCCTGGATCAAGAACATTTTGACTGATAGTCGGCCTGCATGTTGTCCTTCCCTGCTACATGTGCCGCCGAGAGAGCCACGAGATGAACTTCTGCCCACTGCATCAATTCCTGACTCTCCCTCAGCAAGAAAGCACTGCCCGTGCCTCCCTGTCTGTTGATATAGGATACCGTCACGAGATTGTCGGAGAAGACGCGAACCGCTCTCCCCTCGATCAAACTTCTGAAATCCTGTAGCGCCAAATGCACCGCTCTGAGCTCTAACCGATTGATCGACCAACTGCTTTCCTCCGTAGACCAGTTCCCCTGTGTCACTTGAGCTTGGCAATGAGCCCCCTAGCCGGACAGGCTGGCGTCTGTGGTGACAAACACCCACTCCGGGTGTTCCAAAGGCACCCCTGCCTGAAGCTGATATGGGTCCAACCACCACAGCAGACTGCTGTGCACTTCCTCTGGGCAGATCAACCTGCGAGAGAGAGGATGATGTTGCGGAGACCATCTGGATAGCAATGCTCTCCGAAGAGGACACATATGAGCCCTGGCCCACTGAACTAGGTCCAAGGCTGCCACCATGGAACCCAACAGCTGCAAGTACCTCCACACCGACGGAGCCTGCAACCGTAAGAACGCTTGTACCTGAGTCAAAATCTTTTGTACCCTGTCTTCGGGCAGAAATACCGACCCTACCTCTGAGTCAAACAATGCCCTGAGGTAGGTCAGACGCCTCACAGGCTGTAACTGACTCTTTGTTTGATTGATGACCCATCCGAGCTGTTCCAGGAACTGCAATACTCGTGAGGTTGCCGCAACCGACTCCACTAGAGATCCTGCCCTGATCAACCAATCGTCTAGGTAGGGATGCACCTGAATCCCTTCCTTTCGGAGCACCGCCGCCACTACTACCGTTACCTTTGTGAATGTACGTGGAACTGTTGCCAGCCCGAACGGCAATGCCCGGAACTGAAAATGTCCCATGGGAATGGCAAAGCGCAAAAACCTTTGATGATCCGCTCTGATTGGAATGTGCAGATAAGCCTCTGTCAGATCTATGGATGAAAGCACCTCCCCTGGTCTTACCGCTCGAATAACTGATTGTAGGGTTTCCATTCGAAAATGCGGTACTCTCAAAGATCGGTTCACCTGCTTGAGATCCAGAATTGGTGGAAAGGATCCTTCTTTCTTGGGAACCACAAAATAAATCGAGTATCAACCTAATCCGTACTGGTCTAAAGGCACCGGGACTACCGCTTGAAGCCGCAAAAACTGCTGAAGCGTGTCGTTTATCGCTTTCTTTTTTGCTTGCGGTCCACACGGAGACACCACAAATGCGTCCGCCAGTGGATGAGTGAATTCCAGCGCATATCCGTCGCGGATTATCTCCAGCACCCACCGGTCTGTAGTTACGGCAGCCCAGGCAGAGAGAAACCCCTGCAGGCGTCCCCCTATCGTGATCTCTGCCTGGGCCAGCCGCCCTTCATTGTGATTTCTTAGCAGAGTTCTGCTGTGCGTTAAAATAGCCCCTGCCGAACCCCCTAGCTCCTCGAAAGGATTGACCTCAGACCACAAAGCGGCCTCTTTGATATGGGGCAAACTGAGCTCCTCGGAACCTGCGAAAGTCCCTACCTTGCCCCCTTTGGATACCTCCAGGCCTGGTTGCCTTCGGCCAGTCTTCCGGAAGACAGCCTCCCTTGGAATCACCCAAATCCTTTACAATCTTTTCCAACAGCAGCCTGCCCTTATAGGGGAGTTTACTTAGCCTAAATTTAGAAGATGTGTCTGCCGTCTAATTACGCAACCAGAGAAACCTTCTGGCAGCAATTACTGATGCCATAGACTTAGCTGATATCCTCACCAAATCATAGAAAGCGTCCGCTAAATAAGCTGAAGCCGACTCTAGCTTCACCCCCTCTGAGGAAGCTCCGTTTCCCCTATCCGCGCCCGAGTCCACTTGGAGCCAACGGATAGAGGCCCTCGACACATATGCCCCACAAATGGAGGCTTGCAGGGAAAGAGCACTGGAATCAAAGGCCTGTTTAAGAAGCGCCTCCAGCTTGCGATCCTGAAGATCTTTAAGAGCTGAACCCCCTTCAATTGGAATTGTTGTCTTTTTTGTCACTACCGCAACCAACGCATCCACCTTAGGTATCTGCAACAACTCCTTCTCTTCCTGAGGCACCTGGTAAAGGCGACCAATGGCGGCTACCCCTCAGGGTAGCTTCAGGACATTCCCATTCTGACTCTATCATCTGCTTAATTACTTTGTGAACAGGAAAACAGCGCTGCTCTGCTTTAAAACCCTGCAACAAGGGATCTTCTAGTGGCTCCTGCTGCACCGCCGGAAGGAGAATATTTAGAGCAGCTAGGGACTGGGCTATAAGAGCCCCCAGCTCCTCGCGAAAAATCCGGAACACATTTGGATCTTCGCCCAGACCAATCTCCCCCTCTTCCAACTCTCCTGCCCAGGAATCCACTCCTGCCTCTGAGAGGATCTCCCCCTCTTCTATTATTGGAGGCATTGAGAGCTGTGGCTCGAAGCCATCGAATCCTGTCTCAGGACCCAAGCCTTTTTGATAAGATCCCTCCCCAGTATCTATCCCTTCAGGCTCCCCTTTCTGCACTCCCAACAGACTGGGAACCCTCGGACTGTTTGAAGTCTGAGACAATTTTAAACAATAAGCCTTATGCAACGCCAATATAAAATCTGGGGAAAACAAGGATGACAGACCTTCTTGTACTTCAGGCAACCTCTTGTGAGCTTTTATTTCCTCAGAAGAAGCTTTAGATGACTTTGCCTTTCTCTTTCCCGGCTTGTGCTGATGCGTGGGAGAAACAGCTGCCTCAGTTAAAATGGCTGCCGTTCCCGCTTTTTCTAACATGCCCTGCGGCCTGTCTATCAAGTCACCTTCCATACTGCGTTCCCCGATCAAGAGCTGAATTCAGCCCCGCAGAGCGGAAGAGACCGCCGGCACTGGCAAGCTGCGATTCCCCGCTGAGCGCTCGTTTGTTGCTGCCGGAAACCCGCACTGCACTGCTGCTCAAAAGCCTGCCTCAGCGACGGTCCGCCCCCACGACGGCGAGCTAAGAACCCCCGCTAGCCCAAACCAAATCAGCTTCCTTAACTAACACCTCCTACCTGTAGCGCAGCACAGCGAATCGCTGAATCCCCGAAGCTAGCGGGACTTGGAGATCGCGGCGCTGGAGGTACAAGGGTAGATTCTGGAGCTCCCAGCTCCTTTCCCCCCTCCTTGAATGATGGATCCTGTCAAATTCAGGCAGGCTTTTAGCTGCTGTTATAAGTTATGGCAGCTCAGGACCATCTCCCATAATTTATATATACGAGGGGGTACCCAAAAAAAACAGGAATTATTTTTAAAAGCTATTTATTTCAAATTCTTTACAAAACAACCTTATCCCCTTCAAAATACTCTCCATTACAACTGATACATTTGTCCCACCGGTGCTTCCACTGTTCGAAACATTTTTTGTAGTCATCTTTAGAAACGGCTGACAGCTCCTCCCTCCTTTTTTTCTTGACTTCTTCAATGTTGTCAAATCGGTGTCTTTTCATGCCCCTTTTCATGCGTGGAAATAAGAAAAAGTCGCACGGAGCCAGATCAGGCGAGTAAGGTGCGTGGGGCAGCGGAACCATGCCATTTTTAGCCAAAAACTGTCTAACAGAGATGGCTGTGTGTGCAGGTGCGTTGTCGTGGTGGAAGAACCAGTCTCCTGTCTGCCACAAATCGGGACTTTTTTGATGAACACTGTTGCGCAATCTTCTTAAAACTTCCAAATAAAAGGTTTGATTGACGGTCTGACCTGGGGGAACAAACTCTGAATGAAATAGTAAAGCGTAGTTACTCACCTGTAACAGGTGTTCTGCAGGAGCAGCAGGAATCAGTCCTCACATATGGGTGACGTCGGCGCCGACGGAGCCCTCGCGGAGCAATTTTTCCCATCTTTCAAAGAAAGCCTTTGGGAATTGCAGCGCGCATGCGCGGTCCCCTTCCCGCCCAAGGGTGCCATCTTAGCCAGTCAGATGACATAGCTAAAAGACAGCGTAAAAATTTGCAAAAAAACTAAAGCAGATAATCGCAACTCCAAGGGGAGGAGGGAGGGTTGTGAGGACTGATTCCTGCTGCTCCTGGAGAACACCTGTTACAGGTGAGTAACTACGCTTTCTCCAGGACCAAGCAGGAAGTCAGTCCTCACATATGGGACTCCCAAGCTTAAGGCTACCGGAGACCCTAAGCACAAAAATGAGCTCCCTCTAGCTCAGCAGTACAGAAGGAAGGAATCTTCGCTGAATTATTACCCACCGGTAGCCCCCATCCGGGATGGAGGGTAGGAATTGCTCAAACCTCAAAGAGATTTCGGAGGACTGCCTGTCCGAAAGCACTGTCCCTGCGGGACTCCCTCTCGAGGCAGTAATGGACCGCAAAAGTCTGGCTCGAAGACCAAGTAGCGGCCCGGCAGATGTCTGCCAACGGAACACAGCGGAGGTAAGCCACTGACGTAGCCTTCGCCCGAACACAATGAGCCGTGACTCGACTTTCTAAGGAGAGTCCGGCTGCCCCATAAGCCCAAGCGATACAGTCAGCAACCCATATGGACAGAGTACGCTTGGAGACCGGGAGACCCAATTTATTGGGGTCAAAAGATACAAAAAGCTGAGCAGCTGTACGGTGCTCCCGCGTACGGTCAAGGTAGAAGTTCAAGGCCCTTCTACAGTCCAGGGTATGCAGGACCATTTCAGCTCGGCTGGAGTGTGGCCTGGGAAAGAAGGTCGGAAGTACCACCTCCTGATTGATGTGAAAAGGGGAGACCACTTTTGGAAGAAATTTTGGGTGAGTCCGTAGGACTACCCTATTCTTGTAGAACCGAGTGTAAGGGGGATCAGACACGAGGGCCTGCAATTCACTTACGCGTCTAGCGGAAGTGAGGGCTATCAGGAACAAGGTTTTCCAAGATAGAAAACGTAGAGAACAGGTAGCCATAGGTTCAAAAGGCGGACAGGTGATCCGCTGCAAAACCACATTTAGATCCCAGTCAGGAGCTGGCGGGCGCAGAGGTGGTTTTAGTAGAAGGAGACCTCGGAGAAACCTCGCCATGAGAGGGTCGCTGGAAAGAGGTCTGCCGTCCACCGGCACATGATGTGCTGAGAGAGCACTGAGGTGAACTTTGACGGAGTTGGACTTAAGTCCCAGATTAGAGAGGTAGAGCAAGTACTGCAAGATCACCGACACTGAGCAGGAGAAGGGATCCTGAGACTGCTGGGCGCACCAAGCGGAAAAGCGACGCCATTTAAGGGCGTAGCATTTGCGGGTAGAAGGTCGCCGAGAAGCTAGGACGACCTCTTCCACCTCTGCCGGCAATAGAAGGGGAGCGAGGACTACCCTTTCAGCAGCCAGGCCATCAGATGTAGAGATCTGAGGTTGGGATGTAGCAGGGACCCCTGATCCTGTGTTAGGAGATCTGGTTGAAACCCCAGAGGGAACGGATCCTCCACCGCTAATTGCAGCAGGAGTGGAAACCACGGCTGTCTGGGCCAGCGAGGAGCTATCAGGATCATGGAAGCTTTGTCTCGGAGAACCTTGAAAAGAGTTCGGGAGACTAGCGGTATGGGAGGAAAGGCATACAGAAGGCTTTTCGACCATGAGAGCAGAAAAGCATCCGCCGCTACTCGAAGGGGATGCGGCTGCCGAGAGCAGAAGCGAGGAAGTTGCCGGTTGAGAGGACTGGCAAAGAGATCCATCGTGGGGAGGTCCCACTTCAGAAAAAGTTTCTGAACTACCAAGGGATCCAGTCGCCACTCGTGCGGCTGGAGGATTCTGCTGAGTTTGTCCGCCAGGCAATTCTCTTGGCCTGGGAGATAAACTGCCTTGAGAAGAATGCCGTGGCTGACGGCCCAAGAACAGAGCTTCTGTGCTTCCCGACAGAGAAGGAAGGAGCCCGTTCCCCCCTGTTTGTTCACGTAGAACATGGCAACTTGATTGTCCGTCTGGACAAGGACGGACTGGTGAGGTCAGGTGGGAGAAAGCCTTGAGAGCCAGACGGATTGCTCTGAGCTCCAGGAAGTTGATCTGCTGCGCAGACTCCCACGTGGTCCAGAGACCTTGAGTACATGCCCCTTGGCAATGTGCTCCCCATCCTAGGAGAGAAGCATCGGTTGTCAGCACTTGAGCCGGCGGAGGAGACTGAAAAGGCATTCCGAGCACCAGGTTCGGCCGATGAAGCCACCACTGTAGAGAAGAGGCCAGCGGGCCGGAGATGCGCACTAAGTCGGTCAGGCCACCCGAGGCCTGTTGCCACTGCTTGCGAAGGCACCACTGAGCAGGCCGCATATTCAGGCGGGCATTGGGGGTCACGTGGACGGTGGAAGCCATATGGCCGAGTAGTCTCAGGAAGCGCCTGGCGGAGACCAGGGACTGGCTGCGAAAACGGCCGGCTAGGTCCATGAGCCGTTGAGCCCTGTCGAGAGGCAGGAAAGCTCGTGCCTGAAGAGTGTGCAATCTTGCGCCGATGAACTCGAGATCTTGTGAGGGGAGCAAAGTGGACTTTGCGAAGTTTATGACAAAGCCCAAGTATTGCAGAAGAGTCACAGTGCGGTGTGTGGCTTTTGTGACTTCTGGAGAGGACGATGCTCTGATGAGCCAGTCGTCTAGGTACGGAAAGACATAGAGGCCGTGAAGCCGGAGATAAGCCACCACCACCGCGAGACATTTTGTGAAGACTCGTGGTGCGGAGGATAGGCCAAAGGGCAGTACTCTGTACTGGTAATGATTTCCTGCCACCACAAACCTTAGGTATTGGCGGTGGCTTGGGTGGATGAGGATGTGCGTGTAGGCATCCTTTAGATCCAAGGAGCATAGCCAATCTCCCTGCTGGAGGTAGGGCAGAAGGATTCCAAGGGTAAGCATCTTGAACTTCTCCCTGACGAGGAACTTGTTGAGGTTGCGCAAGTCCAGGATGGGTCTGAGGCCTCCCGTTCTTTTTGGTATTAGGAAATACCTGGAATAGAAGCCTTGACCCCGCAGGTGGTGGGGCACTGGTTCCACAGCCTGTTCCTGAAGAAGACTTGCTAACTCCTGAAGGAGCAAGTCCCTGTGCAGAGGGAGTCGTGGAGGTTCTCCCGGGAAATAGGAGGGAGGGATCTGGTGGAAGTGGAGAAGATAGCCTTCTCTCACCACTTGAAGCACCCAGGCATCTGAGGTGACGTTGGACCACCTGTGGGCAAAGTGAACCAGCCGGCCTCCTGTGCTGGGAGGAACCAGCTGAGGGGGAGAGGCTATGCTGATGAAGTCAAAAACCCCCACCCTGCTGAGCAGGGGCCGGTGGTGCAGGCTTGGGGGCTTGCTGCCTACGGGACCCGTTACCCCGTCCCTTGGCCTGATGACCCTGTTGGGGAGCCGCGGAGGCCTGATATTGAGGGTAGTGTTTATAGGCAGCCGCCTTTCTCGGGTAAAAGGACTTCTTTCCCGAGCCCTTCTTCTTCTGGGAAGGGGCGGAGGTCTTCCTAGAAAGCCTAGTTCTGGTGAGAGTCTCCGTCTCGATTTGGGCAGCCTTTTCAGCCATGGGCTTGCCAAAGAGGTTCACACCTTGGCAGGGGACATCGACCAACTTGTCCTGCACCCAGGGTTCAAGGTCAGACGACTGAAGCCAAGCCTGTCGGCGGGCACCGATGCCGGCTGCGGCCACTCGTGCCGATGCTTCAAAGCCATCATAGGCTGCTCGAGACATAAATTTGGAGCATTCCCGAATACCAGTTGTCAAGGCTAGGAACCTCCGCAAAGGTTCCTCGGATAGCCCAGCGGAGAATCCGGCTATCTCTTTAGCCAGGTCTCTGAGATACATGCCCATGTAGAGCTGGTAGGTCTGGACTCGACAAGCAAGCATAGAGCCCTGGAAACACTTCTTACCTAGGCCATCCAGGTTGCGGGCCTCCCTGCCAGGAGGCACCGAGGAGTGCATCTTCTGGCTCTTAAGCCTATGCATGGCCGATTCCACCACCATGGAATGGTGAGGTAGCTGTGCTTTTTGGAAGCCAGGGCTCTTGCGGACTCGATAAATGGAATCGACCCGCTTGCTTAACACCGGCGACGATGCCGGACTCTCCCACATGCGGAAGAGTAGTCGTTCCAGCATGGGAGGAACCGGTACAGTAAAGTGCTCCCTGGCGGGAGAGTCGTACTGAAGGGCATCGAGCTCTTCGGCTCGGGGCTCCTCCTCGGGATCCGCAGGGAAGGCCAAAGCCTTGGCCATATCCCTGAAGAAATCCGAGAACCGGGCGTCCTCCGGAGGGGACTGTTTCCGAGGTTCGGACTCAGGCGAGTCCGAGGGGACACACCGAGTCCGAAAGGAATCAGGTGACTCTTCCTCTTCAGACTCCCAGGCCGACTCCGAGGAGGAATCGGTGGGGTCGGTCCGGGCGGGCGGAGGCGTCGGCCGCCCCGACGCCGAGGGAGTCGGCGTCGACGACCTCGGTCCCGAACGGGAGGCCGAGGGTGACCTCGACCGAGGATCGACTCGAGCCCGCATGGACTCGAGGATCGGCTCGGTCTCCGGGGTCGACTTAGACGTCGACGTCCCGGCGGTCGGGGCAGAGGCGCCAGCGAGGCTAGCGATCAGTGCCCGCTGCTGGTCCATGAAGGCAGAGAGTCTGCTCTCCAAGGCCGTCAACCTGAGTCCGACCTCAGGTGACCCAGCAGCCCCCGACTCGGGCCCCGACGGCGTCGGGCCCGACGTCGGACCCCTCTGAGGCGAGTCCAGGAGGACTACAGGACTTACCCGAGCAGGCAACTCCGACTCCAGACGAGGTCGCTTCGGCAGATGCTCCTTCTCCAAAGACCCGGGACGGCTATCGGGGCTATGCGACCTGGCCCTCGCGGAACCAGGAGCGTCCACCGACGCCGCCCTCGCGGGTTTCATCTTCCGACGATGGTCCCCGGAGGGAGAACCCCTGTCGGAGGAACTCCGGCGATGGTCAGAGCTGGAACCTCTGGACGCCGAGGCCTCCGACGAGGTCCGGGTACGGCCGGGGTCAGCGAAGATTCGTTCCCGCTGATGCCGCCGACTCCTTAACGCTTTGGAGGACATCTTGCTGCAGGCCCCACAGATCAGTTCCTCGTGATCCGGGCCAAGGCAGCGGAGGCAATTATCATGTGTGTCAGTGAGTGACATATTTCTGTCACACTGAACACACCGCTTGAAACCACTGGCAGCCATCGGGGGAAAAAGGGCCCCTGCAAGGTCAAAGGACCGGGCTGCCAGTGAAAAACCGAAAACGAAACTGACAGAAAATCAGAAAAACCGAAAAATAACAGAAGGACTCGCAACGGCGTCGCGAGTCCGGGCAGGAAAAGGCCGATAGAGAAAAAAGAGATTAAACACGAAAAAATCAACTTTTTCAGCGGGGACAAGACGGGCACGTCTGAAGGGCTCCGCGGAAAAAAGAAGACTGGCTAAGATGGCACCCTTGGGCGGGAAGGGGACCGCGCATGCGCGCTGCAATTCCCAAAGGCTTTCTTTGAAAGCTGGGGAAAATTGCTCCGCGAGGGCTCCGTCGGCGCCGACGTCACCCATATGTGAGGACTGACTTCCTGCTTGGTCCTGGAGAATTAGATCTTACCTGAAGGAACGACAGTCCAGTCCCTTTACTTCTGGGTTGCGCAGCCCTTCCAGCAGCTTGGAGGCTGAGCCAAACCTTTTTGGAGGTGGGGCGGTATAAATACCACTGGGACCACCCCTCAACTCCAGTAATCGACTGAAAAAGCAGACCTACAGAGTTTCCATTAGCAATCCAACATAAGAACTTATCTATCCAGCATTGTCGAACTATGTACAATCCCCCCCTTTTTTTTCTTTTTTTTTTCAATAGAAACTGGTTAGTGTGAGGAAAGAGAGAGAGAGAGAGAGAGGGAGAGAGAGAGAGAGAGAGAGAGAGAGAGAGAGAGGGGCCGGACGGAGGAGAAATGCTTGAGGTTGCCCGATCCGGCTTTCTCCCGTGTCCCTTCATCCTGAAATGGCCCCACGCTCGGTCCGGAGTTTCCTTCTGACTGATAGGTCCTAACCGGGTGGGATCAGGGACTGGACTGTCGTTCCTTCAGGAACACTAATTAGCAGGTAAGATCTAATTACTATTTCCTTATCGTCACTCCAGTCCAGTCCCTTTACTTCTGGGATGTACAAGAGCAGTTCAATCCTGGGTGGGATCCGGCAAACCGGACTGAAGGACCGCCAGACCAAACCGAGCATCCGCTGCGCTCTGGATGTCCAGCCTGTAGTGCTTGGTGAACGTATGTAGAGAAGACCAAGTTGCTGCCCTACAGATATCCACTGGAGGGACTAAGCTGAACTCTGCCCATGACGTAGCCTGAGCCCGGGTGGAGTGCGCCCGGAGCCCCGCTGGCACCTGTTTCCCTTTCAGGATGTAGGCGGAAGCAATTGCTTCCCTGATCCATCTGGAGATGGAGGCCTTGGCCGCCGCTTCTCCCTTGTGTGGACCCCCAAACTGAACGAATAGTCGCTCGGACTTCCGGAAGGGGGCTGTGCGGGAGAGGTAGCGTTTCAAGGTCCTCCGGACATCCAAGAGCCGCAGTTTGTTATCCCTACCTCCGACCTCCTCGACAGAGAGGACCGGAAGGTGAACTGCCTGGTTCATATGAAAGGGAGAAATGACCTTGGGCAAGAAGGAAGGGACCGGACGCAGAACTATCTTGTCCTTGAGAAACAGTAGGAAGGGGGGCTGAGCAGACAGCGCTTGTAGCTCGGAAACCCGCCTTGCTGAGCAGATCGTGACCAAAAAGACTGTCTTCAGGGTTAAGTCCTTTAAGGAGGCCCTCTTCACTGGTTCGAATGGTTCCTTGATCAGAGCGTTAAGTACTAGGTTGAGGTCCCAAGGGGGGACGACTGACCTCTGTTGAGGGCGCAGGCGCCTCACCGCCCTTAGGAACCTGGAGACATCCACGTGCGCCCCTAGGGGCTTTCCGCGGACCTTCCCTCTATAGCATGCGATTGCCGCTAGCTGAACCCGCAAGGAGCTGTGAGCTAGCCCCTTGTCAAAACCTGCCTGTAAGAATTCTAGAATCTCGGGGACTGAAGCGGAGAGGGGCTTCCGTCGGTGCTCCGCGCACCACGCTTCGAAGATGCGCCAAGTCCTAATATAGGAGAGACAGGTCGAACGCTTCTTAGCGTTTAACAGGGTAGAGATGACCGCTCCTGAATAACCTCTCTTTAGGAGCCTCACCCTTTCAATAGCCAGGCCGTAAGCGAGAACCGATCCACGTGAGGCATCCGTAATGGACCTTGTCTCAGAAGATCCCTCTTGCAAGGAAGACGCCAAGGTCGGTCGGCGATCAATCTCATCAGATCCGCATACCAGGGACGGCGAGGCCAATCCGGGGCTATGAGGATTATGTATCCCTGATGAGACTCCACTCGTTGTAGCACTTTTCCGATCAGAGCCCAGGGAGGAACACATAGAGTAGGCCCTCCGAGGGCCACTTCTGGGCCAAGGCATCCAGGCCTTCGGACATCCTTTCCTTGCGCCGGCTGAAGAACCATTCCACCTTGGCGGACGTGAACCTCGCCATGAGATCCATGACTGGCAGACCCCAAAGGGCTACTATCCGGTCGAACGTCTCCTGCTCCAGCTCCCACTCCCCGTGGTCTATCTTGCACCTGCTGAGATAGTCTGCCGTGACGTTGTCTATGCCTGCCACGTGCTGGGCCGAGAGAGCTTCCAACCGAGTTTCTGCCCACTGGAACAGAGTGCTCGCCTCCTTCTCTAAGGCGGGACTGCTGGTGCCGCCCTGGTGGTTGATGTAAGCCACCGCGGTAACATTGTCTGATAGCACGCGAATTGCTCTTTTTTGTACTAAGGCCTCTAGAGCTCTGAGCGCCAGTCCTATGGCCCACAATTCCAGCCTGTTGATGGGCCATTGGGCTTCCAGCAGAGTCCAGTTGCCTTGAACGAACTGGTCCTCGCAGTGAGCTCCCCAGCCTGCCAGACTGGCATCCGTCGTCAGTAATAACCACTGGTAAGGCTCTAGGGGCATCCCGCGATCCAGATTCTTCGGGGACCGCCACCAGTGCAGCGTCTGTTTGGTCCGTGGCACACAAGGTAACTGCATTGATATGGGGTGACGTTGCGGCGACCACCGACGCAGTAGGGCCCTCTGCAGCGGCCGCATGTGGGCCCGAGCCCATGGTACCACCTCTATTGCCGCTGCCATTGTTCCCAGGACCTGCAGATAATGCCGCGCCATAGGGTTTCGTCTGCCCAGAAACTGAGTGACCAGGAGCCTTAGCTCTCTTGATCTTGATTGAGACAGAAACACCCTGCCTCTGCTGGTGTCGAACCTTGCTCCGAGGTACTCCAGTTCCTGGGAGGGAGTCATCCTGCTCTTCGCTCGATTGATGACCCACCCCAATTCTTCTAGTACTCGAATCACTCTTGTCGTCATGGCGTGGCTTTCCTCCTCGGACTTTGCCCAGATTAGCCAATCGTCCAGGTAGGGGTGTACTAGTATTCCCTCTTTTCGTAGAGAGGCCGCTACCACCACCATCACCTTGGTGAATGTCCTTGGAGCCGTAGCTAAGCCGAAGGGAAGGGCCTGGAATTGGAAATGGCCCCTTGGCACTGCAAATCTCAGGAATTGTTGATGGGAATCCCTGACCGGGATATGCAGGTAGGCTTCTGTCAGATCGAGGGATGTTAAGAACTCTCCGCCCCTGACTGCTGCTATGACTGAACGTAGGGCTTCCATCCGGAAGTGTGGAACTCTGAGGCAGCGATTGACCCGTTTTAGATCTAGTATCGGGCGAAAGGACACTTCTTTCTTTGGAACCACGAAGTAAATCGAGTACCGACCAGCACCGCGCTGGTCTGGTGGCACCGGGACCACGGCCCCGAGCGTTATTAGGCGGGTGAGGGTTGTCTCTACCGCCGCTCTCTTTGCCGAAGAACCGCAGGGAGACTGAACAAAGGCTGGATGTATTTGTTTTGCGAATTCGAGAGCGTAGCCCTCTCTGATAACCTCTAGAACCCATTGATCGGACGTGACCCGGGACCAGGCAGGAAGAAATCGCCTTAGGCGACCACCCACCGACGGCTCTCCCCCCTGGACCCCCGTCACCTCATTGTTTTCTATTTCCTTGAGAGGAGGAGAAGGAGGATGAGCCAAAACCTCGGCCTGCTCCTCGAAACCCTCTAAAACCTTGTCCCTTCGAGGGGAAACGGCCCCTGGGAAAGGGGTTTGTCCTGGCTGGGCGGAACCTTCGGGAGTCCCTGGACTGGTTACGCACTGGGGCTAAGGGTCGCCCTTGCTTTGGTCTGTCTTCAGGCAGCCTGCCCCCTTTAGACTCACCAAGGTCCTTTACCAACTTCTCCAAATCTTCTCCGAATAACAGCTTCCCCTTAAAAGGAAGGCGGCTCAGGCGTGCCTTCGAGGATGCGTCCGCTGCCCAATTCCGTAGCCACAGATAACGTCTAGCTGCCACCACCGAGGCCATGTTCTTGGCTAGGCTTCTGATGAGGTCATACTGACTATCCGCCAGGAAGGCTGTTCCGGATTCCAGTCTAGCAGAGTGGGCCTGAGCCTCGCCAGATGGGCCCTCTGCTGCCTGCAGCTGTTGTGACCACCTTAAGCAGGCTCTCGCCACCCAAGCTCCTGAAACCGAGGCCTGCAAGGCAAGGGCACTCACATCAAAGGCTTGTTTCAGGAGGGTATCTAGCTTTCTGTCTTGAGAATCCCTCAAGGCGGTGCTGCCCTCAACTGGGATAGTAGTCTTCTTAGTAACTGCTGATACCGCTGCATCCACCCTTGGAGACTTCAGTAGCTCTCTGTCTGCCTCTGGTAGGGGGTATAGGCGAGACATGGACCGGACTCCCCTTAGACTAGACTCGGGTTGATCCCATTCTTCCTGGATCATCTGGTGCACTACTCTATGGACAGGGAAAACCCTCTGTGATCTCCTGATGGCCTGGATTAACGGATCCTCCACCGCCTCCTCCTCTGTTGGCGTATCTGAGGAGACATTGAGAACCTTTAAGGACTCATCAATTAGAGCCGGGAGTTCCTCCCGCCGAAAGACTCTAATTATCCTGGAATGATCTTCTTCAGGGATCTCCCCTTCTTCCAGTTCCTCTTCTTCCTCGTCCCAGTCTTTGTCAGAGCCCTCCTCTTCTGGAGAGCCCTGGGAAAGGGAGGAGAGAGGTTCTTCCCCGCCCAAGCGTGGGCGTTTGGGTGGGAGGCCTGAGTCAGATATGCTTGTCCTCTTGGATTTGGCCTCGGCCGTCGGGGCATTTCCCCCCTGTACCCGAACCCTGCTTGCGCAAGCAATAGGCCTTGTGGAGTAAAAGAATGAAGTCTGGGGAGAAAAAATCCCCCGTACCCCCTTCCCCCGAGGGAGGAGGTGAAGCAGGAGGGGGGGGGGTAAATCTGCGAGTGAGGGGGAAGGAAGCTGGGACCCCCCCTCCCCTTGTAAGGGGTCTCCAGCACTCTGAGAGGACTGGGACATGGCCAAATTAATTTCTTGTTCCACGGAGGCAGCTACTGCAGCACAACCCCTGCAGACTCCTGCCTCCGAGGAAGTGCCCCTACGTGTGCCACAGGAAGGGCATCTGGGCTTAGCCGCCATGCTCTTGTTCCCAGGTACCTCAGCTCCTGTTTGGAGGGATAAACAAAGGTTCAGATCCCCAGCTACAGGATAGCAGAAAGTGCAGCTGTGAGGAATTGTTCTCTCCTTCCGCAGACCAAATTTATACTTGAGGGAGAGAGAGAGAGAGAGAGAGGGGAACTACCAGGCCCTCTGTTCTCTATCAGCGAATCATGCCCCAGAGGCTAAGCAAAATAGCAGATAGAAATATTAAAATTATTGAAATTAAAATTAAATTAAAATTAAATTTAAACTTAAAAACAAGCAATGCCGATTAAAGAAACTGCGAGTAGTTCACTTTGGTACTTGCGGTTTGAAGCTTGGTGGACCCGGCTCAGCGATCTCTGCCCGTTGGCTCTACACGTGGTAGGCCTCACCACGTGAAGCCTGAACGGGGATCGCGAGCGCGTTCTCTGGGTCACTGATCTCCCCCCGTAAAAAAACGCCGCCGAGGCAAAGAATGCCGACAGAAGCTGTGCCGACACCTGAAGAGCAGTGCTGAGCAGGGAAGGCTCCTCCGCCGCGACTGGAAGACCCGGGGATCGCCGCCGCGTCCTTCAGCTGCGGGGCGGGACCGGCGATCACAATCTACCTCCCGGAGATGCCTCCAGCGCTCAGCCACCTAAAGGGCTTCGGCGCGAGGCAGGGCAAAGCGGGGAAATCCAGAAGATCCGCAATTGAAGAGCTCAGGCAAACAGCCAGCACCCCTCTACCTCCGGAGCCCGGCCCGACCGGGGGGGGGGGGAGGGAGGGAAAGAGAGCAGGGAGCAGTTAAAGGAGCAGAACTCTCAATCTAACTGACAGGCACTAGAAAATGAAATTAAAGGAACTAAAAGTAATAAAGTAATAAAGTAATAATTTTAAAAGTAATTTTAAAGGAATTTAGTTGAAGGAAGACTCCAGTAAGCCCTAGGCTTTCGGAACCCTCCAGCTGCTTGGAGGCTGAGAATACTGGAGTTGAGGGGTGGTCCCAGTGGTATTTATACCGCCCCACCTCCAAAAAGGTTTGGCTCAGCCTCCAAGCTGCTGGAAGGGTTGTGCAACCCAGAAGTAAAGGGACTGGACTGGAGTGACGATAAGGAACCACCCCCTTGGCATCAAAAAAGCAAATCAGCATTGTTTTGATGTTTGATTTGACTTGACGACATTTTTTTGGACGGGGTGACGATGACGTCTTCCATTGGCTTGACTGTTGCTTTGTTTCTGGGTCATAACCATAGCACCATGCCTCATCACCTGTAATGACCTTTGATAGAAAATCTGGATCAGTTTCAAGCTGTTGTTTCAAAACACGACATGTTTCAACTCGATGTTCCTTTTGATTGTCAGTCAGAACCCGAGGAACAAACGTGGCAGCAACCCTTTTCATTCCCAAATCTTCCGTTAAAATTCGCTGAACCGAGCTCCAAGATAACCCACTAATCTCTGACAGTTGATCAATTGTCTGTCGACGGTCTGTGAGCACAAGCTCTCTAATTTTTTCAATATTTTCGTCGATTCGGGCAGTTGATGGACGCCCAGAACGAGGTTTGTCATCAATCGACATGTCGCCATTTTTAAACCGAGCAAACCACTGGTACACTTGACTTTTTCCCATAGCGTCATCTTGATAAGCTGTTTTCAACATTAAAACAGTTTCAGCAGCATTTTTACCGAGTAGAAAACAAAATTTCACAGCTGCACGTTGTTCACTTAAACTTATCATCATAAAAAAAGAAACAAGAACAAAACAGCGCTAGCAAAAACAATCACTGCAGATGAACAGAACAAGCCAGGTTGACAACACAGGCGGCACTGAACTGACAATGAGTTGCACTATACACGCCTAGCGGCAGAAGTGCATATACACAAGCTCCGCCCACGGCAATGTTATTCCTGTTTTTTCTGGGTACCCCCTCGTATATATGCTATATATATCTTTAAATTTTTCTATATAAATAGTGTCTCCTTCGGAGTTAGAACCCAGCTAGGGCAAACACCTCCTTTGCAATCCTGCCTAACTATGCTATTCCTCTCCATTTCTCCAGGGAGCCTGTCAGCCACACTCCTGTTCAGCTGCAAAGGACTGAAAGACTGAGTCTCTGACACCAGGGGGAGTGGGATAGGCTGTCAGCAAGATTTTCAGAATTCAGTCCTCAGCTGCTGGAGGAGGTTGACTACCCTAAGGTTCCTGGACTGGCCCGGAGAGATGAAGAGGAATGGCCTTAAACATGCAAAGATCCCTAGCCTGGTCAATCTATCAGTATGAACCCTCTGGGCACATTAACCAAACACTTCCTCTAATACAAAATTCTCCAGGTATATAACAAGTCGAGAATAGCAGTTGCTGTGTTAGTCCACTTGGATATGGAGAAATAAGGGTTAATCAGCAAGTTGTAAATTATATCGTTTTACTGGACTAACCTCATGTACCTTTGCCAAGCTTTTGAGAGTTATCCTTGAGGGTAAGTTAGTTAGCAGAGGAGATGTGAACCTTTAGGGGAAAGCTTGAGCAATTTCTGCACTAAAACTAACTTCAGTAAGAGCGTTCCTTTGTACATACAGTAGTTACTATGGCCAAGTATTGTAACATGTTAATACTAATACGTTCCGTTTCATTGTACTACAGCTTGCATCTTCATGCACTGTTCAGTTCCTTGGTTATACGTATATAAACCGCTCTGAGTGGAAGAAAGGCGATATAAAAATAAGTTTAAATAAATACAATAAATAAAACTAAAACTCTTGCTACATCTGCCCCTTGATCTCTCATGGATCACATCAGGGCATTGCAGACGTATCACGCCAATCCTATCTAGTTCTGATTCTCTATGAATTCGGCTTTAGCTGCAGAGCAGGATTCAGCATGCTGGGATAATATCTGTGCTGTTTAGATGACTGATCCTATGAGTGAAAAGTAGGGGGAAGGGAGGAAGGATAAACTAAGCTACAAAGTGACTTCTGGAAACAGAATGACCTTCCCTGAAAGCTAATCTCTTCTGTTCTCTTGTTTTTTCATGCTGAATGGTACCAATGTTGCATATCGCTTCTGAGTCAACAGAGATTAATCCATTATTCACCAAGAAAATGTTGCTAAAAGATTTGCATTCAAGATGGGCCCCAGTTTCTGGACAAGACAGCAGAATAAGAGGCTTTAGATGCTTTCTAAGGGCATCTCCATTCTGCCTGTATATTGGGGGAAATACTTTGCAAAAGTCACAGTGGGGAAAAAAGCGCCTGTGTGTTTTTCTAAACATTGACATTAACAAAAATAGATGTCTGAAGCACTCTAAAAAGAACCCCACAAAGGCATTTGCAAATATAACACGTGGAAACCAGATGTTCTAGCCACCATGCGGATGTGCGGGTGGATATTTTGACTATTGATTTTTGACCCCAATCTACATAACAGCTAAAAAGAGAGAAGGAGGAAGATGGACAAAGATTATTACTAGTATTACCCACTTACAACCGGTTAAACACACAGCAAGATAAAATGACTTTGTACTACTACTACTGCTCTTCATCATTTCTATAGTGCTACTTGGCATATGCAGCACTGTTCACATATATAAGAGAGTCCCTTCCCCATAGAGCTTACAAACTATTCAAGATAGACAAACAGAACAAACAAGGGACTAGGGAATTCTATTTATAGGGAATGACTAAAACACATGTGGGTATTAAACAGGAGAATAAGGAAGTCGGGATACAAAGGCAACCTCAAAAAAGTGCATTTTTAGCCTGGATTTGAATAGGACTAGAAATGGAGCTTGCTATACCAACTCAGATAGTCTGTTCCAGGTGCACGGTGCAGCGAAGTGGAATGGATGCAGTTGGCAGTGCAAGAGAAGGGCATAATTAAAGTGATTTACCTGATGAGCAGGAGGGGTGTAGAGAGAGTGAAGAGTAGTAACAAGGAACCACAGAATGAATGCACTGTAAGAGAAGTTTGAACTGGATATAGAAACAAATAGGGAGTCAATGAGTGTCTTGAGAAGAGGGGTTTTGTAAGTGGAATGACAGTGGCTGAAGATTAGCCATGCAGCTGAGTTTTGAATAGACTGAAGGACAGAGAGCTGGTTCAGTATGAGACCAGCGAAGAGCAGATTACGATAGTCTAAGTGGGAGGTGAGGAGAGAGTGGATCAGGGTCTTGGTAGTGTGTACAGAAAAGAAGGGCTGAGTTTTGGTGATGTTACAGAGAAAGAAGCTACAGGCTTTATCTGTCTGTTGAATCACTGGCCAACAAATTTTTACAAAAGTCATGTTACTGAAATAAAAATAGTCATTTCTTATCAATTTTTATATGCTGAACACGAATATGACAGTGAAATTGCAAAGTTGGCTCTAGTTTTTTGTAATCTACAAGAATTAATGTTTACATCACGAAATGCATGTCAATAGTAAATATAATAGGCCTTCAGTTAATACCTGTAAAAAACCAAGTCATAGGGGCTTGTTTACAAGGCCGCGGTAGTGGTTCGCGATCGCGATCGCAGCCGCGGCCCCATTGAAATCAATGGGGCCGCGGCTCCGATTACGATCGCAAACCGCTACTGCGGCTTTGTAAACAAGCCCCATAGACTACTTCTTAGATTTTTTCGTCTGTCTCTTGTACAGCTTTTCAGGAGCTTCTCTGGGGAGTGTCCAGCAGTAGTCAGCCAGCATTGTAGTGGACCATTTTCCCTGGTATCTTTGCTCCATCGTTGCGATATCCTGGTGAAAACGTTCACCGTGTTCATCACTAACCATACCAAAGTTGTCAGGAAAGAAATCAAGATGGGAATCAAGGAAATGGATCTTTAGAGACATATTGCAGCCAAGTTTCTGATACTGCATCAGCATGTCTTCTACTAGTTCCTTGTAGTTTTCTGCCCTAACATTTCCGAGAAAGTTTGTTGACACTAGGCGAAAAGCATTCCATACTTGTTTCGTATCACCCTGCAGCAAGTTGTTGAACCGGTCATCTTTGAAGAGCTCTCGAATATGAGGACCCACAAAAACTCCCTTTTTAATCTTTGCTTTGCTGCGTCGAGGGAATTTTTCATGTAGGTATCGGAAAGCTGGCAAAGTGCGGTCCATGGCTTTCATGAAGTTTTTCATCAAACCTAGTTTGATGTGAAGGGGTGGTAGCAGGATTTTGTGAGCCTCAACCAGAGCTGGGTGCTGGATATTCTTCTCTCCAACTGTTACATTTTGTCTGTGATTCCATTCCTTCCGCAAGTAGTGCCAATCCCTTGCTCGGCTATCCCATTCACATAAGAAACACATGTATTTTATACATCCCTGCTGCAGTCCCATTAAAAGGGCAACTACCTTCAAGTCACCACAGAGGTGCCAGCTGTACTTGTTATAGCTAATGGAAGTCAGTAGATGCTTTAAGTTATCGTATGTCTCTTTCATGTGGACGGCATGCGCTACTGGAATAGATGGAAGACGGTTTCCATTGTTCAAAAGCACAGCCTTCAGACTCAGTTTCGAAGAGTCTATAGTCTCCAGTCTTGTGGGTCATGAGTGATATTTAAGGCATTCATGAGGCTTTCAATATCGGAACAGAATACCAGATTCCCTTCCGACTGCGTATAGTACACTGCTGACTTCAGATGGCTTCAGCAGCCGTCTGGCAGTAGTATTGCATTGCATCAAAAAATGATGCAATCAACTTTGGATGATGTGTGCATGCTGGTATTATGCAATGTGATGCAATATTACATCATTCAAGGCTTATTTGGGATGTTGTTGATGTCCTACTGGATAAATTTACATGGTGAAACGTCAAAAATGAACTACATGCAATATCTTCAAAACGAGAGCCAATAAAATTTTTTTAATGTTATATTCGTGTTCAGCTCACCAAGATACTACAGATTAGGGCCTTTTAAAGTCAGTGATGATTTCAATGTTGACCAGTGATATATACAGAGAAAGAGAGAGAGGAGTCGAAGATGACCCCAAGGTTATGAGCTGAGGAAACAGGGAGGATGACAGTGCTATCCACAGAAAGAGAGAGAGGAGGAAGGGGGAGGTGGTTTTATGGAGATAAAGTGACTCATCCAGAGACACTGGCAGATGTGGAAATCAGACGGTGGAATTTAAGTTCTCCAAGTTCTACTGCATCTAAAGCCACTTATACACTAGGTCAGGGGTGGGCAATTCCGGTCCTGGAGGGCCGCAGACCAGTCAGGTTTTCATGATGTCCCTAATGAATATTCATGAAATCTATTTGCATCCACTGCCTTCCATTGTATGGAAATAGGTTCATGAATATGCAACAGGCAATGCAACCTAGTCTGCAACGTATTTCTCTAACTGGCACCTGTTTGCAAATGGCTCATGAGCATCCTGCGTGCACACTACGTGCATTCGCTTTGTGCTTGTTCGGATCCAAACTTTGTCAGTTTTTGCCACGAACCCAAAAGGGTGCGCAGTGCCAGTTGGGACGCTGTTTGGAGCACTTCCCTGGTTAATACGTGCTCACGAACAAAGTGGATCACATTGCATGCAGCTTGTTTCAGAGAATGCACGCTCTGTGTCCCAATTAGCTAGAGTTCTGTTGCAGGTTGCATTACATGTTCTGATCACCCAGTGTATACGCACCCCAAGACTTCTTACTCTACATCTTATCTCTTTCTATTCTTTAGTGTTTTTGTAACTCTACTTGCAGTTCTTTGTCTCTTTCTTTGGCCTTTTTACCCTCTTTACTTTTAATACTGTCATTTTTAGCAAATTGTAAACTGCTTTGATATGTAAAGGAAGAGCTGTGAAGCGAATTTTAAATGCACATAAACATATGCTTGTGCCACAGCTGCCCAAATAATCTTTCTGCCCAAAATTTCACAGAATGTAGGTGTTGGTTTAATCTTTTGGCTACTACAATTATTGTGAGAATTTCAGTTTCTTTAGTCAGAATCAGCTTCTAGTAAAACTGTGAACAGGACTTCTGAGTTTTGGTTTTAAGTGATAAACACTAACAAAACAATCCTGATACAAAAAAAAATTAATACGAGGTGTTTACTGGGAAAACACCAGAAAAACACCACTTCCCCTAGTACTCTCTCACCCCTGCCCTGGCTTCTCTTGTAACCTCCACTCAGGTTTTGTACCTTTTCTGTACTGACCACTCCTAGATATCACAAATGCACATATCTAATTCCACTGGAAAAGATACCCAGCGAAAGTGTGTGGCGTGAAAACACTGATAAACACTGATAGGCCAATACTGAAAGGAGTTTATCCCATTAGCAGGAGCTGTTGATGGGATAAACCCCACCAAGAGGGATATTTAGCAGCAGTGCTACTGAATATCCCTTCTGGACTCTCTCAGGACAGTCCGTGGGCTGAGTAAGGGCAATGCCGGCACTTAGCTAGTTAGAGGCAATTTATAGTCTGCTAATAGGCTAAGAATCTGCATAACGTTAAGACAAGCCAATGGCTGTCCTAACTTTATGTAGCACGGCTGTCCAGTCAGTGGCTGAATATCGCCGCTGTCCGGATAGCCACGCCACTCACTGCTGACCCTGAATTTACAGCATTGGAGGATATCCAGGTCCTGGCACTGAATATCTGGTTTCACTGTCAGCAGCAGTGGCCAACTGTTGAATACTGATCTGTGATTTTTTGTGCCCTCAAAGAACCTTTAATTAGCTCTAAGCTTTCATTCACGACTACCATGAGAAAGGGAGGGGAGGTGAGAGGTTTTAAGCATCCACCCACCCATCCATCCAACTAGGCCAGCCACCACATCTTATCAATAGTCAAGACTCACAGGTTGTGACTCGCTCTATGTTAACACCCGAATCTGACCAGTGAAGACATTATCATGAAGCAGCAGGGATGCCATTCCCTAAGTATGGAAAGGGGAACCCTGAATCGTTCCTGGCTAAGGAGCAGAACGGGATATGGTAACAAAACCCAGCTCTCCTGCACTGAGTTATCAGCTTGCCCCACAGTTTTGTATAAGTGGTAGGAACTTGCTTAGTAGCCTTTAAGGCTGCCCAAGTGCAGCTGCATCAAATGACTAGAGTGACTATAACCCATGCTGCAGTCCCCACTGAGGAGGCACCGCTGGGAAAGAAAAATAGATCAAAGTAGACAGTTGGCACAGTACATATAATCCATGCATCAGTCACCACTGAGGTTAACAAGGATCCTCCTTGCTAAGCAATATCTTTGTCTGATATTGTAATCGGTAGCATCTGCTCCCACAGCTCTTAAGTTAAATGTATCTACAGGAATCATGCCTTAGATAAGCAATTGACTTTCTCTGCCCCTTAATGCAATAACCTGATAAAATGCACAGTTCACTAGTCACGTTCATCTGAAAAGACACAGTATGAAGAGTGGCTTGTTCTCTGCACGCAGGCTGGGACACTGTCTGAAAAGTGTCTTATGGGACTGCCATATCCATGCCATGGAAATAGAGCCCTCTGCATCTGTAAGAATCAGCTTCTGCAGATGCATGACATGTCAGACTAATGCCCAGGGGTTTTTTAGGTGTAGCGATTTATACTACTCAGCATCTTTGTGTGCCCTTTGAATTTTAAAGGGGTCCTGGTCAGTACTAAATCCAGCATTGAACTTTCCCTGATCGGTTCCATCACCAGTTGTCTGAACAATGCTTCTTGGAAGAAATCCATAATCTTTTAACTTCCTTCTGCAAATCTGGAAAGAAGTAAAAGGATTGTGGATGCCTTCCAATAAGCTTTGCTCAGACAACTGATGATAGAACAGACCAGGGAAAGTTTGATGCTGGATTTGGTACTCACCAATGGAGATAGTGTGTCAAATGTCCCTGTGGGTGCCCATTTGAGCAGCAGTGATCATCACACAGTTTGGTTTGAGGTAAAAGTCAGGGCAGAGTCCAATCACAGCAAACTCAGTCCTGAACTTCAAAAATGCTGACTTCAGTAAAATGGGAGGTACCTCAAGGAAAAGTTGGCAGGGTGGGGATAAGGGAAGTGGAATTGCAGTGGGCTAAACTAAAAGAGGCAATAAAAAGGGCAACAGATATATATATATATATATATATATATATATATATATATATATATACTGTAATGGGGAAGATCCGTCCCTTGCCATGCAGTCAGAGGAAACTGAGGAAAGTACGTCAGATTCTGACAGCCAAGTAAAGCACATGGCTACAGGTTGCCAGGGCAGAGTCCAATCACAGCAAACTCAGTCCTGAACTTCAAAAATGCTGACTTCAGTAAAATGGGAGGTACCTCAAGGAAAAGTTGGCAGGGTGGGGATAAGGGAAGTGGAATTGCAGTGGGCTAAACTAAAAGAGGCAATAAAAAGGGCAACAGATATAGATAGATAGATAGATAGATAGATAGATAGATAGATAGATAGATATACTGTAATGGGGAAGATCCGTCCCTTGCCATGCAGTCAGAGGAAACTGAGGAAAGTACGTCAGATTCTGACAGCCAAGTAAAGCACATGGCTACAGGTTGCCAGGGGAGATATAAACAAACCCAGCCACGAGTGCAGCAGCCCCGCCCAAGTTGCAAACAATCCCCGTGCCCTGAGTGTAATAGGATTCACCTGGGTGGGGGAGGAACGAAGCTAAGCCCTAAGGCCGATAAAAAGCACTCATTAGAAAGCAGTGAGAGATCTGGATCTGGAGAGGGAGTTGGAAGCAGTTCTGGAAGGAGAGATGAAAGGGGAACTGAAACGGGAACTGGAAGGAGAGCTGTTAGAAGGACTGATAGCAGAGAGGCTGAGAGTGATTTAAGCAGCCCTGAGAACCGACCAGGGAAAGCTTCAGCTGAAAAGGTACAGAGAGCTCAAACCCTAAGACTACAGGAAAGCTACTCTCAGTTAAAGCCTGGTGTTGAAGGTAACTGGAGAGAAAAGCCACGCAGAAAGTCAGTTTGGGTGTGCCCAGAAGCTCTGGTGAGAGGAAGGTACAAATCTCTGGACTCTGCTGATATTGAAGAAGCACTGCTGAGTAAACCTTACAAGCAAAAGCCAGACAGTGGTCTCTGGAAAAGGAACAGGGAGAAAACAAAGAATACTAGTTTTCTCTGGGATAGTAAAGCTCTCCGGGACTCTCTTAAAGGTAAAGAGAATTGTTTTAAATCCCTGTGTGAATGTGTTCCATGTATCCAGCGGGGGAAGGGCTGGAAGATATGGAAGTTGAATCCATAGAGGAATGTATAATTGATGAGCCCATGGATTGTACACTGACTATAGCAGATAACGTAGAATCACTTTACTGAGTTGGATGTATAAAGCTGTAGGAACAGCATTGAGAAGCAAAGTGAGCATTGCTGCCTTTGAAAAGAAACATTTATTGATTCCTGTGTTAAAGGACTGTATAGTGAAAGCTGGAAGAAAAAGAAGTTATTTTTCTTCAGTTCCTGATTTACTTTTCTTTGTACCAGACGCATGGTTATTTTGTCCTAAGTTCCTTGTGCTTACCAAACCCCGGGACGGGGAAATAAAACCTCATTTTTGACTTTACCACTTTTGTTATTTCTATTCCTCTGCTTGGGGAGTGTTTGGGACTTCATTACCCAGAGGGTGTGTACTACTACGCCTGCACTACCCCCACTTCCTGGCTTAGGATATTCACCAGCCTGACCCTCTCTGCGTGCCCTAGGACCCAGGGTAGGCCACTGGTGACAAGATATATAGATATATCTATCTATCTATGTATATATACGTAAAGTAAATTAAAACAAGAGGAAAAGGGTTGCATAAATAAAGGCAAAAAAACACAGCTTTCACAAAATTCAGAAGATCACAAAAAGAGGAACACAGAAAAGAATACAGGATAAAGCTAAAAGAGACAGAAAGAAATAAGGTTAGCAATAGCAAAGGCAGAAGAAAAGATGACTAAAGATGTGAAGCGTGGAGACATAACTTTTTTCAGGTATATTCAGGAGTAGAGGAAGATCAGAGGTGGAACTGCAAGACCCAAAAAGTGCTAAGGACGGATTTGCAGAAAGTGACATTGAAAAAAAGCGAAAATGTTAAACAAATATTTCTGTTCTGTTTTCACGAAAGAAAATCCCGAAGAAGGACCATGTATGAGTGACAAATATACAAATGGGGATGAAGTGTTTTAACAGCTTGCAAAACTGAAAGTGGACAAGAACATGGGACTGGATGGGATACATTCCAGGAAACTGAAAGAGCTCAGAGAGGTTCTGGCAGGCCTTTAAAGGATGTTTTAATAGATCTTTGGAGACAGAAGAGACTGGAGGAGGGCTGATGTGGTACCTCTTCACAAAAGTGATAATAGGGAAGAGATGACAAACTATAGGCCCTCTGTGGTGGGAAAAGTAATGGAGGTGCTGTTGAAAGAAAGAATAGTGGACTTTCTGGAAACTGATGGATTGCATGATCCAAGGCAACATGGGTTTACCAGGGGAAGATCATGCCAAACAAATTTTAATTGAGATTTTTGAATAGGTCAAGGGCATGCGATGGATGTGATATACCTAGATTTCAGCAAAGCCTTTGATACTGTTCCTTATTAATAAACTGAGCAGCCGGGGGATAGGTCCCAAGGTGGTGAAATGAATCAGAAAATGGTTGACTGACAGACAACAGAAGGTAGTGGTAAATGGAACTCACTCAGAAGAAAGGAAGGTGCATAGTAGCGTGCCTCAGGGATTGGTCCTGGAACCAATACTATTCAATGTATTTGTGAGTGAGATTGCAGAAGGACTGAATGGAAAAGTCTGCCTTTTTGCAGATGACACAAAAAATTGCAACAGAGTGGGCATTTCTGAGGGAGTGGACAACATGAGGAAAGCTCTAAAAACACTGGAAGAATGGTCTAATGCTTGACAGTTACGATTTAATGCAAAGAAGTGCAGTCATGCACTTGGGATGCAGAAATCCAAAGGAAATGTATGCAATAGGGGTAGAGAGGTTGGTGTGCACAGGCCAGAAGAGAGACCTTGGAGTGCTAGTGTCTGAGGATCTCAAGGTGGCGAAACAATGCAACAAAGCGATAGCCAAAGCCAGAAAGATGCTGGGCTGCATACAATGAGGAATAATTAGCAGAAAGGAGGAGGTATTAATGCCCCTGTGCAAGTCATTCACGAGGCCTCACTTGGAATACTGTGTTTAGTTTTGGAGACCTAGTTTTGGAGACATAAAAAGTTTTGAAACGGTTCAGAGGAAGGCAACCAAAACGATTTGGAGCCTGCGCCAGAAGACATATGAGAAGAGACTTGAAGACGTAAATATGTAAACCCTAGAGGACAGATGGGACAGGAGAGATATGATACAGACTTTTAATACTTAAAGGTATCAATGAACAAACCAACCTTTTTCAAAGAAAGGGAAGCTGTAAGACTAGAGGGCATAGATGAAGCTGCAAGGCAGTAAACTTAAAAGCAACATCAGGAAATACTTTTTCACAGAAAGGGTGGTGGATGCATGGAATGCCCTCCCGATGGAGGTGGTGGGGGCAGACACAGTGACGGACTTCAAAATGGCATGGGACAGACACAATGGATCCCTTTATAGCAAGAAGATGAAATCAAAGCAAATATCTTTTAATAGAGGGGGTTGATCTGCACGGAGCTGCAGTTACACTCTAGGCACCTTACTGGGCAGACTAGATGGACCATACTGGTCTTATCAGCTATCATACACTATGTTACTATGCTTCCCTACAAGCACATTTCTGTAGCTAACACACACAATCTGATTACTGTGTCATGAAATGTGATGGCACAGCCATTGCTATTCCTGTACCAGTGTGCTCCAGGACAATAACCCTACAAGTGGTTTTCTGTAACCAGCTTTCATAAAGAACTATCAAGTCATTTGAAAAATAAGAGACAAAGATACAGAAAAGGGAATGTATTGTGCACTTAATAAATAAGAATAAAAACGAAGCATGAAGCAGCAAGGGGTGACCTGCACAGAGCGTCAGGTACAACCACTCTAGCCACCTTAATGCGCAGACTAGATGGATCATACTGACCTTTATCTGCCATCATATGCTATATTAAGATGAATACAACAGAACCTTGGTAAAGCTGCTACCACTACATGCAACTCTGCATGCATATTTATTGTGGATATCCTGAAAAGCTGTCTGGCTGAGAATAGGTTTATGAACCACTGCCTTTCCCTTCATTTCCTTTACTAAAGGGTTTCCAACTTCAGTACTCGGGACCCTCCAGCCAGATGTTGTTTTCAGGATAACCACATTATGCAAATTAACCAGCTTCCTAGACAAGTAGTTTTCAACTGAGTTCTCAGGACATACTCAATCCATTGGGATTTCAGGATATCCCTAATGAATATGCACTAGGTAAATCTGCACACAATGGAGGCAAAGCATGCAAATCTATCTCATGCATATTCACTGTACATAACCTGAAAACTTAGCTGGCTAAGTGTCTCCTGAAGACTGGGCTGAGAATCACTGTCTTTAGACTAAAATCCATTCAGATGTAGGTCAGGATTACTCGTTGGGCCTTCAGTAGCAGCAGGAAAGACAGGTACACACCCAGCTTGCCAACCGCTGGAGGGAGACCCCTTCCAACCTGCTGTCCAGGGCACCATTTATCCCTGCAAAAGTACTGGTGGTTATCCAAAAAAATCAGGTATGGTTAAGTTTTGGAAACCCTGCCCTATCAGTCACATTGAGGTTGTGGCCCCCTTTGTTTTTGATTGGTGGATCCCTAAGACAGAGCTAGCAAATCACGACAAGCTCCTCAAATGCCCAGGCCTGAAAAGAAACCAGTGTTAGGGAAGGAGTCCTTGAAGTTCGTCACACTTGATGGACTTGACTGGCAGCCTTTCTAGGCTGATGGTTCCCAAACCTGTCCTGAGGGACCCCAAGCCAGTCAGGTTTTCAGGATATCAGCAATTAATATTCATGACATAGATTTGTATGCACTGTCTCTAATGTATGAACATTTTTCTCATGCATATTAATTGTGGAAATCCTGAAAATCTGCTTGGGGGTCCTCAGGAAAAGGTTTGGGAACCACTGATCTAGGCTGCTTTACAGAGGAGAAGGTCACTGGATTGTCAACACAGTCCCTAGGGCACACCCAGCCAGTCAGATTTTCAGCATACCCACCATAAGTATGCATGATGTAGATTTGCATGCGCTGCGTCTCAGGAGTGGCTTGAAGACTGTGTTGAGAATCACTTGTCTAGGTGATGGAAACCAAACAGTAAACTCCAAAGAGCACAGCAGAAAACGCAAAGCCAAACCTCCAATCCTACTTTATAACATGAAATAATCTCCGAAAAAGGGAAATGTCACAGCCACTGAGCCCCATACTCATATCTGTCTAAGACAGTAATTAAAAAGAAAAAAAAGATGAATCCCTCTGCTTGTACGAAATCAAAGGGCCTTCTAAAAGCCATAGGCTCGATATTCAAAAGCACTTCGCAGCCAACAGTAGTTTCCAACCACATAAGTACTTTTCTAAAACAAAATTTGCCAGCATTTATTTGGATAACATTTGGCCGTATAAGCCAATATATAGCTGTCTGTTTTAAATTGGGGCAGGATGTGGGACAGTGCTAAAAGTTATACAAAGAACAGTGAAATTCAGTCGCTTTACCTTGTACATCTCTTTGAAATTATGCTGGCGTTTTCGGTATTCTATTCATGCTTGCACGCATAGCTCTGCTGAATATTCACATAATTTTAAAAGGACAACGTATCCATTTAAAATTATGTGTTGATCATATCACTGAATATGAACCTCCGTGTTTTAAGCCCTTTTTGAAATTCCGAAAATCTTGGCAGTACAGCTACTGCTTATTTCTTTAGTGCTACTAGTTATAGGTGGGGCTGTCCTTGGAGGGGAGGAATAAATGACTGCAGTGCCCTCAGCACTGATTTGGGTGCAGCAAAGTTATATGAAGTGTGGGAGTAGCCTAGTGGTTAGAGTAGTAGGCAAGAGCCAAGAAAGACAGTGTTGCATCCATTGTCCCAGGTACAAATTTAGAATATATGCCCTCCGGGGACAGGGAAATACCTACTGTACCTGAATATAACTCACACTGAACTGCTCCTGGAAAGGTGTCAGCTAAATAAATAAATAAAAGGCTTGAATGCCTGGAATTAAAAAGCAAAACAGAAAAGAGCAAACTGATCAGATTCCCTCACTACTTGGGACAAAAAAGAGGAAGACTGGCCTTTTCTTGTTTTAAGCATCTCACTCATTTCCATATTTTGGGCCAGACAGATGTTCCTAATTTAATAAAAAGTTGGTTTGTTTCTTTGCTTTAGATTAGATGAGGTAGCTTTACAAGCATACTAAGTCATGCTTCTGAAGAAAAGTGGAAAATTAATATAAGCTTATTTCTTGATACTCAGAAAAAGAAAGATTCTCTTCTTCCAGTTAAATGAACTAGCAGCTCTTTATTCCTGAGGAGGAAGAATGCAAGGGTTACCAGCCTATTCTATGGCTGAAGGCAAAGGCTGATCCAGTCCTCGTTTTACCTTATTGCCTGCATGGATTTGTAAGACATGCAGCTTTGCAAGTTAATGCATGAAGTAAAGTAAAACTAGCTTTGGATTAGGGGCAAGCAGGACCATACCAAGCTAAACATTCACTCTGTGCGACTACCGAATCTGATGCCCCCCTCCACCCAGCCATGTTCAGTAGCTCACTCTTTTTGAGCTTCCTGGCAGCCCAGTGATGGTATCGGTGCCCTGTGCGGCCACACCACTCGCACAGCCCTTGGTATGGCTCTGGGAGCATGAAGCCAAATGGCAACCCTAAGAGGTTAGTGAGCCAGGCAAACAATAGTACATTCATTCTTCAGATATCTGCTAGGTAAATGCCACTCTGCAAGTTTGGAATCCACAGGCTTCCCAACCCCAGTGGTATCATTTTTGGAAATTCTGGGCCTGATATTGAGTTGGGCAGGCTATGCGCCAAGGCAGCACATAGCCTGCTTGCCGACCCCTACCCCCCAACCCAGATTTTCACTTTCATGCCAACGGAAGTCAAAATCCGGGTTAGCCCAGATGCCCTGGTAGCTGCAGAGACTACACAGGTAGCAGTCATTTTTGTTGCTACCCGCATAGCCTCTGCGTCTTAAAGATAGGCAAAGCTTTTCCTCGCCTATCTTATAAAGCGCAGAGAGCTGCACGGGTAGCAACAAAAATTGCTGCTACCTGTGTAGCCCCTTTCTCCACCCCACCCCGGAACGCCCCTAACACACCTCGATGCTATATGGATAGCATCAGGGCGTGTTAGAGACTTAGTTGGGATTATCAAAGGACACTATTCGTGTAGGTGCCCTTTGAAAATCCTGGTTAAGGCCTTTACACGGGTAACTAAGGAAGTTACCCGTGTAAAGGCTTTTGAATATCGGGCCCTCTGCTTTTAAGAGTTTCTGGCAGTGTAATACAGTACCACACCCTTGGGGGAGCTGTAGTGAGATTCTCTTTTGTGGGATGTTCTTTAGCAACGGTGCACAAGTTTAGTCCTCAAGGGCCACAAAGGTGAAATTAGACATACCTGCTAACTGTTGTTCCTGGAGTAGACCCAGTCTGGTCCCGGACCTCTGAGTTGTCAACCTTAATCAGCAGCTTGGAGACTGAGGAACCACCTTCTTTTCATGATGTCACTCCTATATAACTCTGGCATCCGCCTCCCTCCATCAGTACCCTAATGACAAAGCAGACTCACCAGAGCAACAAATAAGTTAAGACCTCACTTACACCCCGCAAGGTCCAACCCCCCCAGCACTGAAACATCAAAATTAACTAACACACGAACTGTGAACACTGAGGGTGCCCAGACTAACCTCTCACCTGTCCGACCACCCCCCGTAAAGATGACATCTAAACGTCTCTTATTACCTGTCATCAGAGAAAAAACAGAAGACCGTGCTGCAAGCCCCCTCCTTCAACACCGGGTGGGATGCGGGACCAGACTGGGTCTACTCCAGGAACAACAATTAGCAGGTATGTCTAATTTCACCTTCCTGTTCGATACGGAACCCGATGAGTCCGCCCGGAACACCGGTAATGAAATCTCCTGATTCAAATGGAATGCCGATACGACCTTGGGTAAGAACACCAGCACAGGCCGCAAGACCACCTTGGACTCGAAAAAAGACAAGAACGGTTCCTTACAGGACAGCGCCTGCAACTCCGAGATGCGCCTGGCCGAACAAATAGCCACCAGAAACACGACCTTCAACGTGAGATCCTTCAAGGAAGCCGAGCTCAAGAGCTCGAAAGGCTCCCGCTCCAGCGCCGTCAGCACAAGAGGAAGATGCCACTGCGGTACCGGCTGACGTCTGGGCGGTCGAATTAACGCCACCGCGCGCAAGAACCGCTTGACATCCCGATGTTCTCCAATGGATCTACCGGCCACCCGTCCGCGGTAGCACGACAGGGCCGCGACCTGCACCCGAAGCGAGGCCGCCGCCAGACCCTTGTCGAAACCGCCCTGCAGAAAGTCCAAAATCTGAGAAAGAGACACCTTGAGCGCCACCGAGTGCAGCTCGCTGCACCACGCCTCAAAAACTCTCCAGACCCGAACATACGCCAAAGACGTGGACCTCTTACGAGCTTTCAACAGTGTGGAAACCACCGCCGAGGAATAGCCCCTAGTCCTCAACCGAGCCCTTTCAATAGCCAAGCCGTAAGCGAGAACCGATCCACATGAGGTATGAATAGAGGCCCCTGCGCCAGCAGATCCGGGCGGACCGGTAGCCGCCACGGCCGCACGACCAGAAGCCTCCGCAGGTCTGCATACCAAGGGCGGCGCGGCCAGTCCGGAGCTATCAGGATCACCATCCCCCCGAAGCTCTCCACCCGCTGGAGCACCCGGCCAATGAGCACCCATGGCGGAAAGACGTACAACAGCTGGCCCTCCGGCCAGGGCTGAATCAGCGCATCGAGACCCTCGGACATCCGCTCCCTTCGCCTGCTGAAGAAGCGGCTGGCTTTCGCCGAGCTGAAAGTGGCCATCAGGTCCATCACCGGCGTGCCCCACCGCCGCGTGAGGATCGCGAACACCTCCGGATGGAGGACCCACTCTCCTGGATCCACCCGCACGCGACTGAGAAAGTCTGCCTCCACATTGTCCACTCCTGCCACGTGCGCCGCCGACACCGCCAGAAGATGCCGCTCGGCCCACGCGAATAGAGTCTCGGCCTCCGCCTCGAGAGCCGCGCTGCTGGTCCCGCCCTGGTGATTGATATAGGCCACGGCCGTGGCGTTGTCTGAGAATACTCATACCGCCGATCCGACGAGGATCGGCTGGAAACATTCCAACGCCAGAGACACCAACTGCAATTCCAGGCGATTGATCGACCACGAGCGCTCCTGAGGGTCCCACTGTCCCTGAGCGAACTGGCCCCGACAGTGGCCCCCCCAACCCTGAAGGCTGGCATCCGTCATCAATGCTATCCACTCGGGCACCGCCAAGGGCCTCCCCCTCTGCAAGGAGCGGGGATCCAACCACCAGCGCAGCCCCGCCCGCGTCTCGTCCGGGCAGGCGAGTCTTTGAGATAGGGGGTCCCGCTGGTGCGACCAGCGCCTGAGCAGCGCCCTCTGCAAGGGCCGCATGTGGGCCCTCGCCCACGGTACCAGATCGAGGGACGCCGCCATGGTGCCCAGCAGTTGCAGATACTGCCACGCCGTGGACTCCCGTCTCTTCAAGAACTGCCATACCAACAACCGCAACTTCTGCGCTCTCTGCCGAGGAAGGAACACCTGCCCGGTTCCCGTGTCGAAGCGCGCTTCTAAGTATTCCATGTCTTGGGAGGGAACCAACTGGCTCTTTGCCCTGTTGACCACCCAGCCGAGGCTTTCCAGGAACCCGACTACCTGGGACGTGGCCAGCACGCTTTCGTCCCTCGATTTTGCCCTGATCAACCAGTCGTCCAGATACGGGTGCACCAGGACGCCTTCCTTGCGCAGAGCCGCCGCCACCACTACCATCACCTTCGTGAAGGTGTGCGGCGCCGTCGCTAGACCGAACGGCAGTGCACGGAATTGGAAATGACCGAAGGGCACCACAAAGCAGAGAAACCGGTGGTGCTCCTGCCGAATGGGAATGTGAAGATAGGCCTCGGACAGATCCAGAGCGGTGAGAAACTCGCCCGGCCGGACCGCTGCAATCACGGACCAGAGAGTTTCCATGCGGAAGTGGGTCACCCGAAGGCACCGATTTACCCCTTTGAGGTCCAGGATAGGCCGGAACCCTCCGTCCTTCTTTGGGACCACGAAATAGATGGAGTATCGACCGCAACCGTGTTGGTCTGGCGGTACCGGCTCGATCGCCCGAAGGTCCAGCAGCCTTTGCACGGTCTCCCACACCGCCGCGCACTTGTTGAGCGCCTTGCAGGGGGACCGCACAAAGGCATCGCGCACTGGTCGCTGTAGCTCCAGCGCGTATCCGTCTCTGATGACCTCCAGCACCCACTGAACCGAAGTCACGTGGACCCAGGCGCCATAGAACTCCCGCAGCCTTCCTCCTACGGGAACCAGCGGCCCCTGGGTCCGCCGTATCTCATTGCGCCTTGCGCAGGGCCGAGGCAGAGGAGGAGGAGGTCGAGACCCCCCCCCGAAAACCTCTGCCGGCTCCCCTGAAACCCCGAAACCCCTGGTTTCGGACGGGAAACCTGCCCCGCTGACTGGTAGTGAACCGTGGGAAGCGAGAGCTTCGAAAGTCACGCTGTTGAGATCTGCTGGACGCGGCGCCACGGCCTTGCTTGGGTTTGTCCTCCGGCAGCTTACCACCCTTAGACTCGCCCAGGTCCTTGACCAACTTCTCCAGATCCTCTCCAAAGAGGAGGCGTCCCTTGAAAGGGAGTTTACTCAGCCTGGCCTTCGAAGAGGAATCCGCCGCCCAGGAACGGAGCCACAGGTACCGTCTGGCAGCTACCGCCGACGCCATACTGCTGGATAGACCCCGCATGAGGTCATAGTGCAGGTCAGATAAATAGGCCGCCCCCGACTCCAGGCGGGCCGCCTCCACAGATTTGCCCTCCGTCTGCGCCGGTCGCAACTGTTGAGACCAGCGAAGACAGGCCCTGGCCACCCAGGCCCCACAAATAGCTGTCTGGAGGGACAGGGCATTAGTGTCAAACACCTGACGCAGGAGGGCATCCAGTTTCCTGTCCTGGGCATCCTTGAGGGCCGCGCCGCCTTCCACTGGGATGGTGGTCTTCTTTATAACCGCCGCCACCGCAGCATCCACCTTGGGGGGCGTGAAGACCTCCCAATCCCGATCCACCAGAGGATATAACCGCCCCAATATCCGCGACCCCCTCAGGGCCGCCCCCGGGACGTTCCACTCTTCCTGAATCAGCTCTTGGAAGACCCGATGAACCGGGAAGGCTCGCTGAGACTTACGGAAGACTTGTAACAAAGGGTCCTCCAGAGACTCGTCCTCCGACGGCCCCTGCGCTGGCATATTTAAGGCACTCAGCGTCTCAGCGATCAGGGCCGGCAGTTCTTCCCTCCGGAAGACTCTGATCACCCTGGCCTGCTCCTCCTTGTCGTCGAGCTCCCCCTCTTCCAAGTCTTCTTCAGGAAGCCCAGCCTCGCCTTCCTCCTCCGACAGGCGCCCCTCCGAGGCCAGGGAGGGCTCAACCGACTCCGCATCCAACCGCAGCCTCTTGCTGCCAGGTTGGTCCTCTACGGGGAGAGCCGAAGAGCCACGCTTCGCGCGGACCCCTTCCGACGACTCTGACATTGGAAGAGGCAGGTCCCCCACTGCGCGCCGCAGCAAGGCCACAAACTCAGGGGAAAAAATGGACTCAAGTCCACTCGCCCAGGGAACCTGGGGCACTGATCCCGTCGCGGTGGTCGACGGCCCCGCCACCGGCTCCGCCCGGGATGAGCCTGGAGGAGAGTCGGCCGCAGGCCCTACCTCCGACCCCGGCAGCTCCCCCACGCTCACCCCGGGGGGATCCAGAGTTGCTGCCTCCTTAGAGCAACTTTTACACACCCCGGAGTCCAACAGGGAGGATCTCTTAGCCCCACAAATCATGCAATGGGGCTTTGGCGACATATCTCTAGAGTGCGTCTCTCCACAGGGAATGCTCCCCAATCCCCAAGGGAACCAGCCCCTCAGGGGAAGATGAGCCCGCTGCGCCTAGCCGTGCGGCGGGTCCCAAGCAAAGGCAAACCTCCGCTGCCTCCGTCTATATCTGGAAAGGCACTGACGCTTTTCTTTTTTTCTTTTTTTTTTTTTTAAGCACCCCTCAATAAAAATAAAACAGCCCAGCCGGCTCCCCGGGGCCACCCGCACAACCTCACAGAGGGTCTAGCCGCCGGGCAAGGGCCGTGAAAAAACGCGGGAGCCAAAGAAGCACTCCCGCGCAAACGCCACGTGGCTGGGCCTGCACAGCCGCAAGGCGCACCCGCGCCGCGGCGAGGAGAAGAAGCGGCTGCTGAAATCGCGATTCCCCCCCCCCCGCTTGCCTTACCTGAGCTGCAAGCGCAGCGAAGCAGAAGCGGAGGGCGTCGCAATGTCCGAGGAGGAGGGAAGGCCCCCAGGTCCGTCCTGCAATTCCCTCGCGGCGGACCGGCTGCAGATTCCCCCCTTGTCGTCCAGCCAGAGGCGCGCTCACAGGCAGGTCCTCTGTTTGGCGCGTGGCTGGACGCAAATCGCTCTCTGCCGGCTCAGCTCCCCTGCCCCAAACCGGGGGCAAACCGGCCCCTCCGACCCCGCCGTGCACCGCACAGGGGCAAGACGAACAGAGGGAGAGGAGAGCCTAAGGCACCGGCAGGCACAGGTCCTATACCTCAAAGGCACAGAACACCTTTCTTTCTTTTATTTATTTTTTTTTTTTGAAGCAATAAGCTATAAACCTCAATGAAGCTAACAATGAGACTAACCCCTACACTCAAACTAAGGCTTAGTTGTTCCTCCAGTGAGCCCGGACCCCCGGGCTCAACCTAGTCAGCTGCTTGGAGACTGAGGTAACTGATGGAGGGAGGCGGATGCCAGAGTTATATAGGAGTGACATCATGAAAAGAAGGTGGTTCCTCAGTCTCCAAGCTGCTGATTAAGGTTGACAACTCAGAGGTCCGGGACCAGACTGGGGCTACGAACAGGAACAGGTCAGGTATTAAGGATATTTCTAATGAATTTGCATGAGAGAGATCTGCATGTATACTGCCCCATTGTATGCAAATTTATCTCATGCTTATTCATTAGGAATATTCTGAAACCTGGCCTATTTGCAGCGCTTGAGGATTGAACTTATGCACCCCTGCTCTATAGCCTAAGCTGTATCCCAGTCATCCAAAGTGATGTGCACCCTGCAAATTCTGAGCCTCCTGCAATACTATAGCTGCCAACTTACCCAGTTTCAGTAGAGAAATTTTGAGCCAATCCTGGATTTCTTTCAACCTTATCCTGATCCATTATGGGACTTGCAGCACCGATTTCAAAGGACGGAATCAAGGACTTCAAATGCCACATTGCCAGGATTGATCTAAAATGTCCCTAATAAAACTGGAAAAGTAGCAGTTCTGTAGCATTTTTTGTTTAATCATAGTGGAGTCAAAGCCGCAAGCTGATAGAGAGATGGTATGCATTTTATTTTGGGATGTTACTGTCTAAATCCACTGATAAGCCATGATGATAGTATTCAGCAAATTGAAATCACTTAACCCCTACTATAGCATAAACGTATAACTTATCAGTCCAAGAGGAAATGAAATGTTAGACTAACATGACCCACATTTTCTTTTGTTAAATCAATGTTTGTCTAGTGCTCCCAATTAGCACTTCTTTGACCAATTAATTAGTTACATTTCAGTGTCATCATTGCAATGGACTGCTAAAGACTAATTAGCGTACAATTTACCTAACTTCTGTGGGTCCTGAGGATATTAGAAAAGGATTGGCTTAAAACAAAATGAAATATTTAGGCCAGTTCATCCAAACATTGTACGTTACCGTGTAATATGGAAATTACACTTACCTGGTAACTGTTGTTCCTTGAGGAACTCCAGTTCAGTCCTCCACCTCTGGGTTGTGTACCTCCTCCTGCAGCATGGAGACTGGACAAGTCAAATTCATGACATCACTGGATATATACTGCTGGTCTTCTCCCATCATCCCCCAGTGACCTATTAAGAAAGCAGACTCAAAGGAGCAGCAAATACTGTAAGTAGCTAAAGTATTAATTACAACTCTAACTTAACCTTTAACCTTTAAAACTAAAATCCCCTAATATAAAGGGGGAAGCAATTACCTCCTTCTTGCCCTTGTTCTCTTCCCCCCAGATCGGAGTAAGAGAACCAGAAAGAAGGAAGGAAGACCAAAGAGGTCAGAGAAAGAAAAGATATCACCGCGATCTCTGGCATAGCAAACATATTACACTCTTAGCGACCGAGAACCCTCTCCAAACTGAAGAACCACATCTAAATAGCTCATGCCCGGGCGGGATTGAGGACTGAACTGGAGTTCCTCAAGGAACAACAATTACCAGGTAAGTGTAATTTCCATTTCCTTATCGTTCCTCCAGTTCAGTCCTCCACCTCTGGGATGTAACAGAGCAGTAGACATTGGGAGGGACCTACCCAGCCGGATCGCAGCACCGCTGACCCGAAAGAGGCATCACTCACCACCTGAACATCCAGACGATAGTGCTTACTGAAGGCATGGAGGGACGACCATGTCGCTGCTCCGCCAACCTCCACTGGCGGAACCAAACTACGCTCCGCCCAGGAAGTCACCTGCACTCTAGGAGAGGGAGCCCGCAGCCCCAAGGGCGCCTGACGTCCATGCCAGAGACATGCTGATGCTATTGCCTCCTGGATCCAACTGGATATTGAAGCTTTGGCTGCCGCTTCACCTTTCCGCAGACCCCTGAAAGAACAAACGATCCGAATTTCAGAAGGCCTCCGATACTTATCAGTATGGACGCAGAGACCCATTTATGACCAACCGATGCAGACTGCGAACTGACGCGTCCTCCTCCGAGGATCCTAGAACTGGGAACGAGACCGACTGAGTCATGAGAAGGAGAAATACTTTGGGCAAAAAGAACGGAACTGTCTGCAAGTCCACCTTTTCCCTAGAGACAAGAACGGTTCTAGAGACGACCAGGCCTGCCACCTCGAAACTCGGTGAGCCGAACAAAAAGCCACTAAGAGCATTGTTTCTAAAATCAAATCCTAGACCAAAGCCTGATGAAAGGGCTCGAAGGTCCTCCAGTCAATGCCCCCAGGCCAAAATTGAGATTCCAGGAAGGGGCCACCATTCTGCAAGAAGGCCGCAGCCTGCAATAAAAAGAAAAAAAAACCTAGAATCGATCCCCCTGAGACATACAAAAGGGACCCCAGGACAACAGATTTGCCATTGCGGGCAATCGCCAAGGCTTCCCATCCAGCAGCCTGACCATGTCGGCCCCCCTCAGACACCTCGGCCAACACCACTCTCCCCGATGCGCCTTGATGCGCTGAATCACGCGCCTTATGAGTGCCTCAGGGGAAGACATAGATAAGACCAGCGACGGCCATGGTTGCATCAGAGCATCAATGCCTTCCGACATCCTTTCTCATCTTTTGCTGTAAAAACAATTCGCTTTGGCCGAATGAAAGGTCGTCATGAGATCCATAACTGGAGAACCCCACCTTATGACTACCTGTGCGAACACTTCCGGATGAAACCCCACTCTCCGGCATCCACACGGACTCCTCTGAGAAAATCCGCCATCATTGTCTGTCCCTGCAATGTGCGCCACCCAAAAGCGCCTGCAGTCGAGGCTCCACCAAGACGAACAGAGCCTCTGATTCCTCTTCTATGACCGCACTGCCTGTGCCCCCCTGCCAGTTTAGGCAAGCCACTCTTGCGGATTGTCGGACAGCATTCGCCCTGCCCGATCCTTCACTTCGGATTCGAACGCTTGACGCGCCAGGGCTACCGCCCTCAGCTCCCGCCCTCAGCTCCACACGATTGATCGACCAAGGAACCTCCTGTTCTTTCCCAACATCATGTGCGTAAAGATCCTCGCAATGATCTCCCCAGCCTGCGAGACTTGCATCAGTCAGCATCGGGAGTCACTGCGGATGTTCCAGCAGCATGCCCGCCGCAAGGTCTCCTGGGACTAGCTCCCAGTAAAGGGATCGCCTCACTTGCACGGGATATGGGAGACATTTGTACAGAGAAACGTTCTGGTGCAACCCTCGTCATAATAAGGACCTTTGTGAGAGGCGCATGTGAGCTGGCCCATGGAACTACCTCCAGAGACGCCGCCATTGTCCCGAGTAGCCGAAGATAGCTCCAAGCCGACAGCACCGGATCCACCAGGAACCTGCTTACTAGCTGTTGAAGGGCCTGACCTCTCTGCTCCAGCAGAAACACTGTTCCCCATTGGTCGTCAAACCGTACCCCCAAGTACTCTAGGACTTGAGACGGACTAAATGACTTTTGACTGCATTGACTACCCAGCCGAGAGCCTAAAGAAATTTTACTACTCTGTTTGAAACCCGGACACTCTTGGCCCTGGACTCTGGTCGAATCAGCCAATTGACGAGGCAAAGGGAACTAAGATTCCTTCTTTCAGCAGAGCCGCCGCAACCACCACCATACCCTTGGTGAAGGTGCACGGGGCCGTTGCCTAACCAAAGGGCAATGCTTGTAACTGAAAATGTCCCCACGAGAGGGCAAACCTTAGAAACCTCTGATGAACTGCCCTTATCGAAATGTGTAAGTATGTTTCTGTAAGATCTAGGGCTGTTAAGAACTCCCCCTGCAGGAAGGCAACCACTACCGATGGCAATGGTTTCATTCACAGTAAGATGCTCGGGGACAGCGATTTACCTCCTTGAGACCTAAAAAGGATGGAGAGGCCCGTCTTTCTTTGGAACCATGGAATAAATAGAGGAGCGCCTGACGCCGAAAATTCCTACGGATCCGGAACAACCGCTCCTAACTGCAAGGTACGATCCAAAGCTTGCCGAATTGTGGACGTTCCCCGCTGCCCTTTGCAAGGAGATAGAACAAACAAATCTAGCCCCGGGCGAGAAAATTCTAGGGTATAGCCTATGCATATTACCTCTAACACCCATGCTCTGCCGTTATCCGGACCCTGGCAGGAAGAAACTCCCGAAGACCTCCTCCTATCGACTGAACTGCCACCTGGGCCCGCCTTGCTTCATTGTGGTTTTCGGGCAGTCGCGGAAGAGGTAGCAAGGATCCCCTACCTGCTTCTTTGAAAGCCCCGAAACCCTTGAGCTCTGGAAACACATGTACCTCGTTGGAGCACTCCCAAATGAGCGGCTACTCACTGACCATAGGCAGATGGGAGGATTTCATTTGCTTCCTATCCTTCTAACTACATACATTTCTAGTATGCAGGAACCTCCTGTTTTCCACAGAACTATAGCTGCCACAAACCTATATGCAGAACATCTTTATCCTACTACTACTACTATTAAGCACATATATAGCACAACGCACGCAGCGCTGTACAGATAAACATACAAGAGACAGTCCCTGCTCGTCAGAGTCATGCTCATCGGAGCTTACAATCTAGTCGAGACAATACAGAGCATTAGACAAAAAAGCGAGACAATACAGAGCAGTAGTCAACACGGTGCGAAGCACAGTGCGGTCTTACAACTCAGTCATGAAGATTGACGGGAGTCAGGCTAAGATAAGGGATGGAAGTCAGGATCTGAAAGCGATTTTGAAGAGGTGGGTCTTCAACCTGGATTTGAAGAGAGCCAGAGAGGGTGCCTGGCATATGGGGAGAGGTAGGCTGTTCCACACGTAAGGAGCAGCAAGGTGAAAGGAGCGAAGTCGGGAGTTAGCGGTGCGAGTGAAAGACCTAGAAAGAAGTAATTTGTTAGCGGAGCGAAGTTGCCGAGAGGGGGTGTATGGAGAGATAAGAGATGAGAGGTATGGAGGGGCCGCAGAGTGAATGCACTTATAGGTCAGTAGGAGAAGTTTGAATTGGATGCGGAATTGGATAGGGAGCCAGTGAAGTGACTTGAGAAGGGGAGTAATGTGGGCATGGCGAGACAGGCGGAAGATGAGTCGAGCAGCATGGTTTTGTATAGATTGAAGGGGAAGGAGATGGCTCGCGGGGAGACCAGCAAGGAGTAAGTTGCAGTAGTCGAGGCCAGAGGAGATTAAGGAGTGTATAAGCATCTTGGTAGTGTGTTCGGAAAGGAAGGGGCGGATTTTGCTAATGTTGTAGAGAAAGAAGTGGCAGGTCTTAGCTACAAGCTGGATATGTGTGGAGAAGGAGAGAGAGGTGTCGAAGATAACCCCTAAATTGCGGGCCGAGGGAACAGGAAGGATTGTAGATCCAGCCATGGAGACTGAGAAAGGGGGAAGAGGAGGGGATGAGTTGGGGGGAAAGACCAGGAGTTCGGTCTTGGCCATATTTAGTTTCAAGCGGCGGTGAGACATCCTGTCTCTGACTTTCTATCAGACCCTTCTCGGGAGAAAGTAACAAAGTATCAACCTTTTAGAGCACCTAACCAGACACACAGCACTCCGAAATTTGCGCAGCAGCAACCATGGCCTATCTGATTAGGCCTTTCCCACATTTCTGAATGAAGCCATCGTGCACTGAATAGGTTTTGAGCTGTATAATACAAGGAATGCTTAAGGATTGAGTAGGAGTCACACCCCTTGATAGCATCCCATACCAGGTACTGAGGCCTGGCCGGCATGGTGGGAAGGGCTGGGAACACCCCCCAGGAACTCCCTCTGAACCCGGATATGTAACGGGATCCCCAGGACAGTGCACCTCCACAGGCTCAGGCACATAGCCTTTGAAGTAAATAAAATAAAATCAGATTTAATTAACTGAAGCTAAAGGGAAACTGCAAATGGCCCTAGGAAGAAACTGTTCCGTCCTGCTGTATTCTCCGGTAGCTGCCTCTCCCAGGCCCCCAAAACACAGCAGGGGCTAAACACATGCGGGCCCAAAATAAGCAGACATCGCGCCTAAATGCAGCGGAGGAGTTTCCCATCCTGCTGCAGGCTCCCAAACATGCGGCTGCAGTCGCTCTCTGTCTTCTCATGTTCTGGCGGTTGCTAGAGGTTTCTGCTGTCCTCCCCATTCTCGCCACTCTTATCTTGGAACCTCTTTGCTGCATGGCCTATCTATCCCACGAGCTAAACCTTCCTTCAGGGCTTCAGCGCTCAGGCGGGGGTGTAATACGGGGTTGCCAGCTTTCACTCCTGTCAAGCTACTGTAGGCCCTGCAGCGGCTTCTCACTCGAAACTGGGTTTGGGAGCAGCCAGAAGTCTCGGACTGAGGAAGGCTCCCTCCGGAGCCTCCCCCCGTGCAGGTACTTCCCCCCATGGCCGCTGGACACTGCGTCTCTTCCCCAGCTTCCACCTATATTCCCTGCTCCATAGGGGTTGAAACCCGCGTGCAGCCCCTGTAGACCGGGACTGCGCTCCTGCACATGCCGCAGACCAAACACTGCGGACACGCCGGCATTAGCTATGAAATAAAAACAAAAAAGTGACATTGATAACTTGGATTTTTTTTTTGAGGCAATGGGGGGTAAAGAGACCTGCCCAATGTCACAAGGAGCGCCAGTGGGAGCCAAACCCTTGAACTTCCGGTTACTTTGTATACTACCAGGGTTTACGGCCGGGACTTCCAGCAGGGACTGCCCCATCTCCCTTGACAGATGGGATCTGCATCTCCTCACAAGCTTTCACTTGAATTTCTTGCTCCATAGTAAACAGAGCCAGTGCTCAGCTTCTGCAGACTACTGCATCCGAGACGGCACCTCTGCACGCGCCACAGACCACACCGAAGGCATTAGTTGTAAAATAAATCAATAACTTTCAGTACTGAAGGAAGTCCCCTCCAAAGATAAAATAATTAAATAAATAAATAAATTAGTTCTCTGAAGGCTGGGGTTTTTTTCCCCCCTTTAGGAAGGGTTTCAAACGAACCCCCCAACAGTCTCAGAAATCAAAGAAATGAAACTAAATTAAGATAAAGAACTAAGTGAAATAATTAAATATAAAACTGGAGTAATTCCCCTTGAAATTAGTTTCTGTCCGCGTTCGGGAGCAGTAGGCCCCAGCGCCGCTCACCCGCAGCCTAAAAGAAAAGCGCGGGAACCACAGCCCACGCAAAACCGGCCAGGCCTGCTTGCCTGCGATGCACTTGGCGCTGGGCCGGCGGCGGCACACTTCTCCTACATGCTGGGACTGAAAAGTCCCCGGATCAGCCACCAGCACGGCTCCCTATCTCCTCCTGCCCTTCTATCTGCGCTGCTGCACACCGCAGGCGTGTGAACAGCCGGCCGCGGAGAGGGCTGGTCTGGCTCCGGGTTTCCTGCTCCGAGGCTCTTCGAGCTGGTGGACCATCTTGGGCAGTTGTTGCTGCCGCCGCACAACTCCCCTCTGTCCTAACTAGGAGGGGAGAGCACCTGAAAACCCTTGGGGCGATTCTAAGAGGGCAGAGCAAACCCCCCAAACACCGGTTTGATCCCCAGACAAATTCTTCTTTTATCTTTTTTTTTTTAAGGCCACAGTACACAAAGAAAATGGAATTAGAAAGGAAAACAAAAGGAAAATACTCCTAATCCTAACTACACTAAAGACTGCTCCTTATCAGTTCCTCTAGTGAGCCCAGCACCTAGGCTCACTACGTCCTCCTGCTGCATGGAGACTGGACACACTGGGGGATGATGGGAGAAGACCAGCAGTATATATCCAGTGATGTCACGAATTTGACTTGTCCAGTCTCCATGCTGCAGGAAGAGGTACACAACCCAGACGTGGAGGACTGAACTGGAGGAACGATAAGGAAGGAGCCGTTTTCAAATTGCAAATCTGACTTCAGTTACTGTATAACTGTGACTTCTAGTAACTTGACTCGGGTTCTGGAGAGAGCCATTTCCCTTGATCCCAGTAGCTGGATCTGGGGGTGCAGAGCAGGGGAGAGAGTTAAAAATGGAGTGAAAATGTTGAGTAGCTCCAAGTGAAGACTCCTTGCAACCACAGCCTCAATGTGGCCCAGTTGCAATTGAGCTGGAAGCCCAAGGGGCAGGAGGAAGTTTGTTGGGGTTCTTCTCCCAAAAATATACATCTACTTCTTGTTTAAGCAAGGGTCCTCTCTAATGTGTCTCTTATTAGAGGCATCAGAAGTCTTTCAAATTCTGTGTGATGAGGTAGATGTTAGTGGTATTTAGACACTTCCTCAATCTAGAGAGGTCTCTAGAAAGTAAGCTGTGAACAAAACTCAGGAGCTCTCATGCACTGAGTTCCTTCTCTTTCTTGTTCTGGAAAGGCAGCTGAGGCCCAAAACTGGGGTACCCAGGCCCTTAGGAAACATGTACGCTTCTTCTCTCATATGTGTCTTCCAAACCATCAGTTGTAGTTATTTGTTTTATGGTTCTGTTTTTGCTCTAGTAATGCTCATACGTAGAACACCTTGGTAATACAGCGCTTTTTTGTGTGGTGTCAGAAGTAGGGTAGTCCCTGATCTTTAAAATTATCCTCCTCATGCCTCACTGGTGCTCACATATATATGCCTTTTGGTTCAATGTCATTTGAATTTATGGATGTTTTCTT